>CM061138.1:108804056-110004056 GCA_030789695.1 Scilla litardierei
GTGACCTTCCAGTCACAGTTTTACCATGTCTACCAATACCACTATGGTCAGGGCCATAACCCTGCTACTGCACCTCATCTCCTTCCTATTCCCATTTTATCTCGGACACCTCAGCCATCTCAGATTCATGTGGACCCATCCACCTCGACTCCTCACGTAACTACCACCACCACCACCACCACACTTCACATCTTTACCACCCTACCTCATATTCCTAACACACATATTCCATCCCCTACACGTGCTTCCATACCTCCACACACATCCACACCACCTGAGGACGTCACAGTCATCATCTCATCGTCCACAAACGACCCATCTCCATCTCCACCTCCACCTCCACCTCCACCTCCACCCCATAAATCTGATGTAGTTCTATCCACTCCATCCCCACCTTAAATTGACACCACAGCTGCAGATTCAGCTAATTCATCCATTCCATCCACACCATCCACTCCACCCACCAAGCCACTACCTAACGGTGGTTCAGCATGATTGGATCTCTTTTTGCACTCCCTCTCACCACATGGCCCATATATCACACACTCTCACTTTTTTGGGCATGCTTTTCTTTAGCTTGGGGGAGATGTACATGGATCTCCTTCCCATCATTTTTATGTCCTCACGGCTTAATTTCTGTGTTTTCATCACGTTGAGGACAATGCTTAATTCAGCTTGGGGGATGAGCATTTTTCATGCTGATTTTTTATTTTTCTTCTGTTTTCTTTCTTAATTTCTCGTTTTTATCTTTATTTTTTCATTTTCTTCTTGTTTTTCTTTCTCATTTTCCCTTTTCATGTCTTTTTCATTTTGCATCACGTTTAAACTCGGTATATGCACTCAAAAAGCTAAAAAATAAAAAATCAAAGACACCAAAAACATCAGCATTCGCATCATGCATCATGCATCATCATGCATCCATTTGTATATATTTGCATTCCCTTCGAGAAATTTTTCGAAAAGGAGTTTTTATATGCGTGGAATCTCGAGTTGAAATTCGTTTTCTAAACTTTTCGCTTGATTTCTGCGATGTCGATTTGAGTTTATGAATGGAACATGTCCCTAGATCTAAATCCCTTGCAATATCCTAGCTTTGGCCGTCCTCATTATCCCTAAGATAGAAGTACTTGAAACCAACTTAGTTTGAAACATAGAAACCCACTTTATGCATGGACCGTAGAGTCGATAGTTGAGTATAATGACTTATAATCCCTCGAAACTTGGATAACAACACATCACCTAGTACTGAGGATTGAATTTGCTTAGAATTCCCATGCTTTCAAAAAAAATTCAAGAAAGAGAATAGAAAAAAATTTGTGAATAGAAAAAATATGCACCGTTCCCCATCGAAGCTGAGTAACAGGATCCCTATGATATAAACAGTTGGGGCCTCGTGTCAAAAAGTCTAGCTTGGGGGAGTGCATACTAATAAGGATTCTACATGGTTTGAGTTAGTAGGTACGAGTGGTAGTTCTTGGCCCGGTACCATAAGATCGTCTGATATGGGAGTCACCGACCCAACACTCATTGCACAAACCAATCGTAGATCCCAAAAATATTTGTATATATATACGTGTGTATATCTATATATTAAAACACAACTGTTTTTGAATTTTAGGGCTGACTAGGACAAGCTAACTCGGACAAACAAGTTGATAGAAAGACGGCTTGGATTTAATCTTGAGGAATGAATGGTTGAGATGAGATTTTGTGGAAAGTTTTGGAGGGTAAAACATTTCTAGGGAAATGAAAGTTTTTGGGGAAATGAAATTTTATGGGGAATGAAAGTTTCTTGGGAATAGCAGAGTGCATGCAATTAATGCATTTGGGAAAAAACACAAACTTGCACTTAATGCTGCAGATCGAATACTGCTGCAGATCGAATGATCACTCCCTCAACTCGGGGTACACCGTCTCTTCGACTCATGGTGCAAAGATGCGCACCAAAGGCCCCCGCGCAATTTTTTTATACTAATTTGTTGTTCTGTGCCTAAGGCGCATGCGCCGCTTTTTTTACGCTAATTTGTTGTTCTGTGTCGAAGGCGCCTACGTCGAATTTGTGGTTCCGCACCAAAGGCGTCCGTGCCGCCAAATATTTGTATGCTAATTTGTTGTTCCGCATAATTTTGGCTGTGTAAATAATTTTTGGGGAATAAAGATTTCGCAGGGAAAAATCTTAAATGAACCGTGCCCGCGGGCACGGGTTATAACTAGTATGTATATATATATATGTATATATATATATATATATGTATATATACATATATATATATATATATGTATATATACATATATATATATATATATATATATATGTATGTATGTATATGTATAGATATATATATACATATGTATGTATGTATGTATGTATATGTTCTATAAAATAGGGATGTTATCAAGAGAAATTGGATAAGAGAAATTGGAAAAAATAAATTGGATAAGAGAATTTGGACAAGAGTATATACATACATATATATACATACGTATATACATATACATACATCTATTCTATAAAATAGGGATGTTACCAAGAGAAATTGGATAAGAGAAATTGGACAAGAGAAATTTGATTAGAGAATTTGGACAAGAGTATATACATACATATATACATATACATACATATATGCATATACATACATACATATACATACATCTATTCTATAAAATAGGGAGCGCCTGTGTCGCTAAATATTTTTACGCTAATTTGTTCCGCGTAATTTTGGCTGTAGAAAGAATTTTTGGGAAACAAAGATTTCGCGGGGGAAAATCTTAAATGAACCATGCCCGCGGGCACGGGTTATGACTAGTGTATATATATATATATATAAGAAAGCATGAATAAAACTTATCAAATTTTTTTAAAAAAAAAACTTATCAATTTCAAGAATCAAGAAAGCTTGATGTGTTGTGAGCGCTAATTTTTCGATCGATCAATATCCTAATATCCCATAGTTATCCCTTCTTTGACCATTGCATAACTTAGATTAATATTCCTTCAATCTAAGGACAGGTTAGAGGAAATGTCTTAGGATGTGAGTGACGCACCCGAACCTACACCAAGATTCCACCCGGCGGTGTCACGATCGCCAGGCGTGGTATGGCCCCCAGGTGTCAATTCCGGGCTCAATCCGCAAGCGGATGGTGTCAAGTTGTAGTATAAAAGATATCAAATCCCACAGGGACAGTGATAGTGTAATTGGGTTCTCAGTTCACTTCTATATCTCGAAGTGAGGTAGCTATCGGGTTGAGAGAATTGGGTGTTGTGTTGTTATTGTTTTTAATAATAATAAGGACTAGGGCGTTAGGGATCACCACTAAGATCCTCGGGGATCGACGTTGGAATAGAATCCTTACGCTGCATTAGGGTTAGGGGATTAGTCTCCCAATTCGTACCACTCTCATGGGTTAGAATTGTGAGGTATTTCGTTAGCTCTCATTGACGCAATGGCGGTAGCCATCAACATAGTGGTATAGTTCATCGATGGATCCCCTCAAGGCATGAGCCGGGCATGGTCACGAGCCTTGGTTGGATCCACCGATTTCCCGATTCGAATCCCAAAGCTACCCCTTAAGCACATCAATTCCACAGACCGTGGGCATGATCTCAGTATGGGTTATCTAGGGATTCGGTAGGATCAACCGAAATACTCCCCTAAATCCCTAATTCAACCTAGGGATCCAGATCTACGTCTTCCCCCTGGGATCTTAGGGATAACACATCAACCCTAGAAAGGACTACTCACTCATAGCAATATTTACGAATAAAAACGCAACTTTTAGAGGTGAAGACATCATAACAAATTGGTAGAATAAAAATGGAGAACTTACAGCGAGAGATAGAGAAAATAGACGAGCAATAGATCCAAAGAAGAATAAAATCCCCAAACACAGTAGCAAACAATCTCCACAAAGAATTCGATCCAAAATAGTATTCAGAAGTTTAATCTAAAACCTAACAATCTCTTTCGCTAAAATCTTCTCTCCAAAGGTATTCAAAAAAACTCAAAATGAATCGCTCTCCAATCGACGTCACCAGCTTGCCGACTTCACTCTGTCCAAATCGTGCAACATCCACTGTGAAAGATATTTCCAAAAATGGCCTCAGCATCGTCGACCGAGTAGGCGACTTGGTCGAGCAGTGTATTGCTCGGTCGTCTGCTCGATCCGAGCAGATGTACTGCTCAACCGAGCTTGACAAGGAATCAAAATTTTCCTAAATCTTCACTCTGCCTGCACGGGCCGAGTCAGCTCAGCTTGGTCTGAGCAAAGTGCTGACTCGGTCGCTGAAAGGTTGCTCGGGCCGTGCGCTGGATTGGTCGTGCTTCGGAACGAAAGGCTCCTCGATCGAGTAATATGAGTGCTCGGTCTGAGCAGGCTACTTGGTTCGAGCGACTGCTCTGCTCGACCGAGCAGCCTAGGAATTTATTTCCTGAAGTAGCAGCTCTCCTCCTCTCCTCTTGCTCTCTCCTCCACTTGTCCCATGGCTCAAAAAATGCGGCGAACTCCTGTAGAGCTTCGACAACGAGCTCATGGGCATGTCGAATGTGTCTATACCCATGTCGGGTCCCTAATCGCTCCAAAATCCCTAAAAACTCATAAGGTACCATGAAACTCGAATATAACGTCAGAAATGCGATATCGTAGGGAAATATGGGATTTGGATGCGAAAATGGCATGGAATGAAATGTCATGTTAATATGAAAAAGGTGTAAAATATGGACACATCAAAATCTACCAAGCTTACCTCTTACTCATCCTCGAGGAAGACGAATACTAGGTACGCCGGGAGGAAAACAAAAAGAAATAAGAAATAAAAATAAGAAGAGAAGAGAATGGAAGTGGATGGATGGTGCTAAGGATGTTTGGTCAGATCTCATGCCTAAGCATTATATCACGATGCTCTGAATAATAAAAACACATGCTAATGGCAATTTCAAGCTTTACAGATCATATGTCTAGCATGCAATACAGGCAAAAGATATGGATCTATTGAAATAATGCCATCAACTCATATCAATCTCATGCAATCCATAGAGTCTAGTATAAAGAAGTTAGCAATGCACTTTTCAATCACAGATACACATGGAGCATATAGAAATCACGCAGCAGGCAATAGAGAATGGAAAAAGTCATGCTATCAGTTATTCATTTCGATTCATGAAAAATTTCCAAAAACTAAAGTTTTTCGTAAGTTTAAGTATTATTAAATCTCCCCGTTATGCACCGTCTCCACTGTAATGTCACACTCACTCATGTGATCAGTTGGTTCACCCCCCAAGCTTAGCTTGAGGCGTCGCATCTAGGAATAGGATGTGGAATCTTTCTTCTTCTTCGCAGTATATATGATAGCTTCTAATGAAAGTATAAAACTGATTTTATTCCTTCTTTTTCTTTCTTTTTCTTTTCTTTTTCACATATAGATATATACACCCATTTTTTCCTCTTTTTTTCATTTAGAAGCTATACTTTCCATTTGGGATTTTTTTGGAAGTGAGATGCGGTAAGGATAGCTGTGGAGGTGTAACCAACTGATATGTAGAGAACTATATAGATATGTGGAGAAGGAAAATGATGGATCTCTCGGTTCACTCATAAGAGGTGCACAACAGTTTGATAAAATAATACTCTAACTAAACTCATAAATAGCATGGATATTTTTATTCATCTAGATGAATACTGAAAAAGCATGCAGCAATAGGCACAATGATATCAGGCATGCAAAAAGAAGTGACTAAGATATAAAAAGCAGATGCTCCAAGTGTTCTAGTGATGCGTGAACCTAGGTGCAATACCCAACATAACGCATACTAGATACTAATTCATGCATTTGATTTTCAATTCATTTCAAGCATTAAATCAGATAGATCAACAAAAGAATATCATGCATATAGATTGTAAACTTGAAACTACCCTAATAGCATGTCAACAGATATTAAGCATCGGGAATAACTACTAAGGGCTACGAGAAGTATCATCATGCAAAACATCCTTATCAAAAAAAGGAAAAGGCGGAGAAAATAGGAAAATAAAGAAAAAGAGATGCATGCATGGCAAAAAGCAGAAAATATGATGCGGAATGAGAAAAAAATATAAGGAGGTGGAAAAATGGTGAAAAGGTAAAATAAAAACTGATATAGGGAAGAAATGTAAATGAAAAAAATGAAAAATAAAGCGGTAGCGCTCATCTCCCAAGCTAAACCTAGCAGTGTCCTCACTGCTAAGAAAACGCTAGATGTGGGAGATGATGCTAAATGGGGTGGGGTGGGTAGGGTAATATAAAATAAAAACTGTGAAAGAAGAAAGTAAAAAAATGACAAGATGCAATGCTGAATGAAAAATGATGCATGAGTGGGTGTCCTCCCCCAAGCTATATAAGTGTAGGGCCCCGAACAGACAGATGGGCTCAATATAAATAAAATGGGGGAGGCAAAAATGGGTAGGGCGACATCAAGCAGAGGCACCATCCTCTGTTGTGGACCAGGTAGTGTGGGAGGATCTGGATGGAACTCGGTATGTGGGTCAGTTTGCCAGTGACGAACTAGGCTGCGAAGAAAAGGTAGGTCATGCTCGACTGACTGTTGAGTAATGGCGCCCCCTGACTTAAGAGTAGGAGCATGGCGGCGAACTGGTCGCCCTGGTCAGCGTCACAGAAGGTAACCTCATATTTTGCGTCGCCGATATAAAGAGGTCTAGTGGAGAGTGGGGCGGTGGGCAGCATAGGGGAAGTTGTGTATGATTTGCCAACAATGTTGGTTTGAGTGGGCGAGCGTGTACGACGGGTACGCCGATAAGGCTTAGGGTTTGAGGTGCCGGTGTTGGTGGGTCTAGCACGGCATGGAGGCATTGTGTAAGCGGTATGAAAACGTGCGGCAGTATGGAAAGTAAATGGGGAACGAATGTACCGATTAGAATTTGCTGGCATTGCGATCGGTGACGTGATTGCCGCTGATCTGGAGTATCCCCTAAGATGCTCCAAAAAATATTCTTTTATGTGGATGCTGCATACCTAAAACGAAAGAAAGTAATGACATGTGAAGGAGATCAATGTGAAGATATATATTTGGCTTCAGTCATGCTAGGATGTGACTTAGGAGAGGTGTAGGCGACGGCTGGGAAAGATGGCGGTGATGGGTTCGGTGAGAATGAGTAGCATGGAAAGAGTTCTGAAGGGGGAGAGAGAGCGCGCACGAGGTTGACCGGGTTTGGGGGTGGCAGAGGCGGAGGCCGTGAGGGGTGGCGGCTATGAGGTGACGGTCAGGTCGAGCTGAAGGGGTGGCTCGGGGTGATTAGGGTACGGCGTAAAAGGGCAAAGGCGGGTTCGGTTTAAATGAGCAGCTCAAAACTGACCGCAAGAATAAGGCCCGAAATCATCCACATCCGACTTGGACCATGCTATTTGATTGCTCAGTCGAGCAAGTTACAAAATGAATGGGGATAAAATTCGAATACTCCCTTTAGCCTGCTCGGTCGAGCAGGACGTTGCTCGGTCGGGCAGGAAACCGCTCGGGCTGAGCCAGTGCTGCTTGGGCCGTGTAAACGGCGTGATAATTTCTCCAATTCCCCAAGAGCCTGAGCAATCCGACCGAGCAGTTGGATGCTCGGTCGGGTCATCTTTCACTCGGACCGAGCTAGTGCTGCTCGGGCCGTGTAGATAGAGTGATGATTTCTCCAATTCCCATAGCCTGTGCAATCCGACCGAGCGGTAGGACTGCTCGGTCGAGTCGATATCTACTCAGACCGAGCTTAGGCTGCACGGGCCGTGCAGGTAGAGTTATGATTTCTCCTTCCTTTTTCGTGTCTGCGCTGCTCGACCGAGCAGAGTGGCTACTCGGTCGAGTCTCCAGTGTCTCCTTTTTGCTCCTTTTTCCTCGTTTTCTCCTCAAATCTGGTGCTTTCCTCCAGCTTCCTTCCGTTTAAGATGTCGATCTGCATGACCCCTCATGTCCAAACTGTAGAGAGGAAGAACTTATCAAATTTTTATGGTTTTATAGTTTTACGTGAAATAAACAACGTTTTTCTTTGGTTTTCTATAATGGGTGAAATAAAAAACAGAAAATTGAAAAAGATGATCCAAGATACAAGAAATTGGGTTGCCTCCCAATAAGCACTCGATTTTAGTCATGAGCTCGACTCCCTTTGATTTATCAATTGTCATCGTGGGATCCCTCGAGGAAGTATGTCTCCTCTTATCCTATTGGTTCTCTTGCTCTGTAAGGTTTAATCGTTTGACCGTTTACTTTGAAATTTCCATTTTTTTCCTTCGAGCTCAACGGCACCTCCCAGAGATAAGCTATCTTGTAAAGGCCAGACCACCTTGATTTTAATTTCCTGTGGAAGAGACGTAATCTTGAATTGTAAAGGAGTACCTTCACCGACATCATGGCGAACAACCGTGATGTTTCTATCATGATAGGCCTTGGTTCTCTCCTTATATATCTTCGCATTCTCATAAGCATGTCATTGAATCTCCTCCAACTCATTGCTGTGTAGGGCTCATCTTGAGGCACCGCTTTGGTAGTCGAAGTTCATTTTCTATATTGCCTAATATGCTCTGTGTTCCAACTCTACCGAAAGATGGCTAGATTTTTCATACACTAGTCTGTAGGGGGTTGTGCCGATGGGAGTTTTGAAGGCGGTGCGATATGCCCAAAGGGCATCGTCCAACTTGTGTGACCAATCCTTCCTTGAGGTGCTAACAGTCTTCTCCAGGATGCTTTTGATTTTCCTGTTAGATATCTCCACTTGGCCACTAGTCTGAGGGTGATAAGCAAGGGCAACCTTGTGATGAACTCCATATTTTTTCAGCATCGTCTTGAACTTCTTCCCGATGAAATGGCTCCCTTCATCGCTTATGATTCCAGGGACTCCAAAATGAGGAAAGATGGTATTCTTGAAAAAATTGGCTACTATGCTCGCGTTGTTTGTTGGGGTGGCCATGGCTTCCATCCACTTCGAGACATAATCAACAGCGACCAAGATGTACTTATTACCGTTACTCGATGGAAAAGGTCCCATGAAGCAACGCCCCAACAGTCAAATAGTTCTATCTCCAAGATGCCATGAAGGGGTGTTTCATTCTTCTTCTTGATATTTCCCGTCCTCTGGCATCTATCACCTTTCCTGATATATTCATTCGCATCTCTGAATATAGTGGGCCAATAGAAACCACTTTGCATGATTTTTGCCGTGGTTTTGGTGACAGCTGCGTGCCCACCACATGGTTGATCGTGGCAGTGCGATATGATGGAGGTCGCTTCTTCCTTTGGGATACATCGCCTGATGATCCCGTCAGCGCATGTTCTGAACAGGTACGGGTCGTCCCAGAAGTAACCTTTAGCGTCGTGTAGGAACTTCCTCCTCGAATAGGTCACCAACCCATGTGGGACTATGCCTCTCACTAGGTAATTCACTATATCAGCATACCAAGGGGCTTCAGAGGAATTCGTCGCAAATAATTGTTCGCCGGTGAAAGAGTCGTCAATCAGAAAGCTGTCATCCCCGTGCCTTTGGATTAACCGTGACAAGTGGTCTGCTACTACGTTCTCTGCTCCCTTCTTGTCTTTGATCTCAATATCAAATTCTTGGAATAGGAGGATCCACCATATCAGACGTGGTTTAGAATCCTTCTTGCTTAGTAGGTATTTCAACGCCGCGTGATCCGTATGGATAATCACCTTGGACCCCAGGAGGTAGGACCTGAACTTCTTGATAGAATAAACTTCGGCTAGCAGCTCCTTCTCTGTAGTGGTGTAGTTCTTTTGAGCATCATCCAAGGTCTTGCTAGCATAGTACATAGCATGAAGCTTTCCTTCCTTCCTTTGTCCAAGAACAACCCCCACTGCCTGGTCACTAGTGTCACACATAAGCTCAAACAGCAGATTCCAATCTGGTGGATGTATAATCGGGGCTGAGATGAGAGCTTCCTTTAACCTGTTAAAAGCTAGCAAACAAGCATCAGTAAACACAAAAGGAGCGTCCTTGGTGAGGAGCTCCGTGAGCGGGCGAGCAATATTAGAAAAATCCTTTATAAAGCGTCGGTAAAAACCAGCATGCCTTGGGAAACCACGGATGCCCTTAAGGTTAGTGGGAGGCGGTAAACTCTTAATAACTTCAACCTTGGCTTTATCAACCTCAATCCCCTTGGAAGTGATAACAACCCCTTCTGTCACCATGAAATGACACTTTTTCCAATTTAAAGTTAGATTATTGTCATGACACCATTTTAGAACCTTGGATAAATTGCAAGACAATCATCGAATTCGGTGCCATAAACAGAGAAATCGTCCATGAAGACTTCCATGGTGTTTTCGATGAAATCTGAGAAAATAGACATCATGCACCTTTGAAATGTGGCAGGTGCATTACATAGCCCAAACGGCATTCTTCGATAGGCGAATGTGCCGTAAGGACATGTGAATGTCGTCTTTTCTTGGTCTTCCCGATGCAACGGGATTTGGAAGAATCCAGAATATCCGTCTAAGTAACAGAAGTATTTGTGTTTGGCTAAGCGCTCAAGCATTTGGTCGATGAATGGTAGAGGATAATGATCTTTTCTGGTGGCTTTATTAAGTTTTCTATAGTCGATACACATACACCACTCGGTGACAGTCCTAGTGGATATTAGCTCATTTTTTTTTGTTTCTAACGACTGTCATGACCCCTTTCTTAGGGACAACCTGCATAGGGCTAACCCATTTACTATCGGAAATGGGATAGATAATGTCGGCCTCTAAAAGCTTCAAGACCTCCTTTTTCACCACCTCCTTCATGTTGGGATTTAACCGCCTTTGAGGATCAATGGAGGTGGCGTCCTTATCCTCTAGATGAATCCTATGGGTGCATTTGGTTTCACTGATACCCTTCAGGTCAGCGATGTTGTACCCTATTATTTTTCTGTGGAATCTAAGGATTTTTAGGAGGCTTTCAAGCTGGGGCTCGATGAGAGCAGTATTGACAATAACGGGGTATGTGGAATTTTCCCCCAAGAAAGCATATTTCAAATTGGCAGGAAGAGGTTTTAGTTCTACCTGAGGGGGCGTTGTACCCCCGTTATCTCTCACCTATGAGAAAGATGTGTCCTCAATTTCTGGTTCAGAAGGTGGAAACTTTTCGTTGGCAGAATCATATGAAGAGCAGGGAGATGATGGTACGTCATGGCAGACGTCTGTAGATCTTGTTTCCATAGTGCACCTGTCAACAGAGGCAAGGTGTTCATGCATGCATTCACTATCAAACATAGAAGCTGAAGGACTTCCCTGGTAAATGTCGTTCTGTGATGTAGGGGGATCTGTGTACTCCTCATGGGCATGTTCTTCACAAGCTGAAATCTGTGGGAGGCTATTGTTGTAGAAGTGTAGTGTGTCTCCCTCGTACCGCACACAGATTCCATCAGCGAAGGATACACCATCCAGGGCATCCGCATTGTGGAAAGCATTCGCAATAAAAACTGAGAGCTGTGGTCGTCTGTGGGGAATTCCACTGGGCCATAGGCCCATACATCAGCTACCACGCTCTCTATTATATCCAATCAATTGACGAGTTTCTCTCCAGTCTGCATCAACAGGTAAAGCCTCAATGGTCTGGAGGAACATCATGTCCTCTTCAAAGCTTATGTGAATGTCGCCCTCAATGGTACCTGCATCAGAAACCTTGTTCATTATATGATCCATGACCAATTGCTGATTTGCGTTAACTGCAACATAGGTTCCTGAGTCGATAAATCGAACTGCATCAATCAGTTCTCTAGCTGTGCATTCAATCATGGATTCGTCCATGCGCGATCCTGAAGGCCATGTAAATGATAAGGAGAGAAACTGAACTCATCTGAGTCACTGTCAGACTCACAGGTACACTGTACTTGCATCACCATCTCCATTATGTCTGATTAGTCAGGAAATAATCGCTGGCTGGAGGGAGATGTTAATAGCAAGGCGAAAAAATAGAAAGAGAATAAAAAAGGATGGAAAGGTGAGAAATGGAAAGATTCGCTTGCAAACTTCTCAAGTAAAAAATAAACTGAGATAAACATTATTGTCGTCCCTGGCAGAGGCGCCAAAAACTTGAGGCACCTGAAACCTACACCTAGATTCCATCCGGTGGTGTCACTATCGCCAGGCGTGGTATGGCCCCTAGGTGTCAATTCCGAGCTCAATCCACAAGCGGACGGTATCAAGTTGTAGTATAAAAGATATCGAATCCCACAGGGACAGTGATAGTGTAATTGGGTTCTCAGTTCACTTCTATATCTCGAAGTGAGGTAGCTATCGGGTTGAGAGAATTGGGTGTTATGTTGTTGTTGTTTTAATAATAAAAAGGACAAGGGCGTTAGGTATCACCGCTAAGATCGTCGGGGATCGACGTTGGAATAGAATCCTTACATTGCATTAGGGTTAGGGGATTAGTCTTCCAATTCATACCACTCTCGTGGGTTAGAATTGTGAGGTATTTCGGTAGCTCTCGTTGAAGCAATGGCGGTAGCCGTCAACATAGCGGTATAGTTCGTCGATGGATCCCCTCAAGGCACGAGCTGGGCCGAGCCTTGGTTCGATGCACCGATTTTCCTATTCGAATCCCAAAGATACCCCTTAAGCACATCAATTCCACAGACCGTGGGCATGATCTCAGTACGGATTATCTAGGGATTCGGTAGGATCGATCGAAATACTCCCTTAAATCCCTAATTCAATCTACGGATCCAGGTCTACGTCTTCCCCTGGGGATCTTAGGGCTAACCCATCAACCCTAGAAAGGACTACTCACTCATAATATTCACAAATAAAAACGTAACTTTTAGAGATGAAGACATCATAACAAATTGGTAGAATAAAAATAGAGAACTTACAGCGATAGATAGAGAAAATAGACGAGCAATAGATCCAGAGAAGAATAAAAATCCCCAAACACAGTAGCAAACAATCTCCACAAAGAATTCGATCCAAAATAGTATTCAGAAGTTTAATCTAAAACCTAACAATCTCTTTCGCTGAAATCTTCTCTCCAAAGGTATTCAAAAAAACTCAAAATGAATCACTCTCCAATCGATGTCGCCAGCTCCCCGACTTCACTCTGCCCAAGTTGTGCAACAGCCGCTATGAAAGATCTTTCCAAAAATGGCCTCAGCGTCGTCGACCGAGCAGGCGACTCGGTCGAGCAGTGTGTTGCTCGGTCGTCCGCTCGGTCCGAGCAGATGTACTGATCGACCGAGCTTGACAGGGAATCGAAATTCTCCTAAATCTTCACTCTGCCTGCACGGGCCGAGTCAGATCAGCTCGGTACGAGCAGAGTGCTGACTTGGTTGCTGAAAGTTTTCTCAGTCTGTGCACTGGATTGGTCGTGCTTCGGAACGAAAGGCTGCTCGATCGAGCATTATGAGTGCTCGGTCTGAGCAGGCTATGTATCTGCTCCTTTTCTACATTTGCATCTGATCAGTCTGAGCAACTGCTCTGCTCGAGCGAGTAGCCTGGGAATTTATTTCCTGAAGCAGCAGCTCTCCTCCTCTCCTCTTGCTCTCTCCTCCACTCCTCTTATGGCTCCAAAAATACGACAAACTCCTGTAGAGCTTTGACAACGAGCTAGCGGGCGTGTCGGATGTGTCCATACCCATGTCGGGTACCAAATCGCTCTAAAATCCCTGAAAACTCATGGGATTTGATGCGGACACGTGATCACAGCACCCAAATGGAGCAGAACTCAATTCCACGCAGCCGTGTCATGGTGAACCAAGCAGCCATTCAAACGAGCTCCAGAACCGATTCCACGCGACCATGACATCGACGTCCAAACGGCCATGTCTCTAAGGAGAAGAAAATAGAATTTGCAATCGACGTGGTCGTGTGAAGAAGACGACGTGGCCACGTGATCCCGAGAATCTAAAGACCAAACAGTCATGCCGCACGACTATTTCAAGATGACACGAGCATTGAAGCTCGATTCAACGTGGTCGCATCCCTATCGACACGACCGCATCGTTGTAACTCCCGCCACCCTAACTTACGTATTTAGACGACGTGGCCACATCGTTTTCGATGCAATCGCGTTGAATAGGTTTTCTAAATCAATTGGACACCGACTGGGTTAGTTGTTAGGGTCTTTTGGTCATTTTGGATATTGTATATAAGCTCCTTCTTCCTCCTAAGCGAACCTATTTCTTATTCTGCCATTTTTGAGGGTTTTGGAGGTTTTGTAAGGGATTTCTTTGCTCTTTATTCAGCACTCTTTTATTGTATTAGTTAGTTACTACTGTAATAGTTTAGATTTGCTTAATAGAAGTTTTCTATTTTGATTCACATTGCTATTGTTTTCCATTATCTGAGTTTATATTCTGAATCAATGGCTTTCTCTATTTAATCCATGGTAAAATAGCTTCAATTGCAATAGGTAGTGAGTAGTTTTCATCTAGGGCAATGGGTTGAACCCCATTGAAATAGGGCTATGGGTTGGATGAATTAATCGAATAAATTGTTGACTAATTGTGGATTTAGGATATATTAGGGTGCTAATTATCATCGTAGATTCGACCTCCTCCCTTGTGGGTGATCGGATTGGCCGCCGGTGAGAGTCGGGACAAATCTAGGGTTTCGATCCCTACGATGATTCATACTATCGGTGTGACTAGTGAGAGTTGAGCACTGATGAGAGCCCTCCTAATATAGGTCCAATCCCCGAACGCCAGTGTGGTCGGGAGGAAGATTGGGGACATTCATCGGGCATAATGTGCCTGACGTATACCGATGTATCGGTGAGAGTCGGCATCAATATAGGTTAGGATAGGCCTATCATAGCATCTTAAGAGTGGGGGGTAGGAAAGAACATAAGGGACTATCCTATCATGCACCACGAGAGTGGGTGGTAATAGAATGCCCTTCTGTTAGACGACCTCTCTCGAGTTCCAATGAATCCAACAATCGGTCATCTATTAATCCAAACTTAACCCTAGTTTAATGGTGGGGATACTTTAAGCTCTAGAGATTTTATCGTTTAATTTCACATATTATTTCTCATTCGACCACCATTCGATAGCATAGCTTTTGAACGAAGAAGAAAATCGGTACTCAACGAACACCTCCATGTGTTCGACCCATTAGCGCTACACGACACCGTGCACATGTGGCATTACAAATATTAGAGGCTTCGCAAGAGCGAACACCATGAAATGAGTTCATACCCAAGTTCAATCCACATTACGGTGAAAGCTAGCCCTAGAGCCCCTTCATTCTATTTCATTCTCCCTATTCTACACATATCATCCGTGTAGCTAATCACAACCTAGGATTAACTAGTATTCAATCACACAACCTCCATGCGGACAACCTGTTAGTGCTACGACGGTATAAATATTGATGGCTTTAGTTGGCACAACAAGTTTTCTGGCGTCGTTGCCATGGAGGTTGCCTTGATTGATACTAGTTTAGTCTTAGGTTTATTAGTCTACGTACATACAAAAAATAACTAAAAAAATAAACAAACTCCCCCTCCCATTTATACTTGTTATTCCGTTGTACCACTAACACGCTTCTCTTTTTGTTTTCTTATTTGTTTTTCCATGTGAACTTGGAGCATAATGTGGATGCCAAATGGATTTCTCGCGGAAAACTTTGATGCCTCAATGCAAGAGGGTGCTCAGATGGGAATTAACAATGATTTTCTGCAAGTTGTAGTAACTTGCGAAGTATGTAAGATGCAAGGACATGTGACGACATAATGCCCATATTTTTAGAAAGGCGAGGGGCAAAACGGTCATTTGGACTAAAATTGATGTGTGTACTGTAGGATCCTGACAAAACAAGGACGTTAGGATCAATTAATAAAGTAGAGACTTACGCTTGCGTATGCGGCACCGTAGTCTCGGAACTTCGCCCTCGAATTCGCCACAACGGTTGATACTTCGTCACGGAGGATCGAAGCAGAGTTTCACCGCATAAATCTCTAACTAGAAGAGGATTTTAATGGAAGGGAGAAGAAGAACATAAGATGCCTTTTGCAAACTTATGGCATGAAAAGTGTAGTATGAATGCCTTACCATTGGGTCCTATTTATCGGCTTTAGGGGTGGTTATTGTAGGAAATAACCAATTATAAGCTTATTAGCCTATATTAGCACATTCATTTATCCTCTTCTTCATTCACTTATCAAGTGCCTTTATGCACTTATAAAGTGACTTTTTCCACTTATCGAGTGGCTTTTTCCACTTATCGAGTGGTCCTTTTCACACGAGAAAAGGTTCCCTTCATGCACGCTTTCATGCACGCGACATTTGAGGTCCGTATACCCTCATACATCCCCTCATGGGTGTATTCATGTCGTCCATATCCAACATCTCCCACTCACACTTGAGGGGATTGTAAGGAAACATCTTTTCCTTTATCTCTTCTGTTTGTCATACCGAGAAATAGGCCGTGTGACCGTCATGCGCATAGAGTCCGTTGTTGTGCACTTGTTAGAGATACACAACACTCCTCGAGGTGCAAAGTTGAGTAGATCAATGCATGCTTTACCCTAGATTATTTCTTCATATTTCTTATACTTTATATTCAACAATTGAATCCCATCTGGATTACAATTGGCTGGCCAGCTTTGAATCTCTAAAGTCAAAATGTGAATATGAAATTAATCTTCCTCTTCTTGCGATCCTTTTGATCTTGACTTGACTTGCTTTTCTAACATGCCTCGCCGGACTGAATTAACCATAGTCCATAAGCAACATGCTAAGATAGCAATCACCCAGTCAAATCTTAAGGAACCAATTAGAGTCCATAAGGGTAACGAGTTAAGACCCATGTGGTCTTTGGGTCTCACATAATAGTAAACACAATTACTATTCTAACCCAATGGTCAAAATGCATACGTAGTATGAATACGTATTACAACATCACTCCTTTCCCAGGAAGTGTATATCTTAATGATGTTGTGAGGATGATAACCAGACACCATAATGTCTGACTTTGAGTCCCTTTTACTACTCAAATAATCTTCTGGACTCACATCCCGCATAAGACAGATAGGATTTCAAAATCCTCTTAGATCTTTTGAAAGCATCCATATGATGCAGATCTTTCATACGACCATTTTGTTTAAGTCATGACTCTAAATCGTCCGTCTGACAATTTTGACTTTAAACAGGTCTCATCTTTATTTTACCCGTCTGATAAAATAAAGGCGGTTGCTCATGTGAGAGAGCCAACCTTAATCTGTCCGACATACTAAAATTCAGCTGAGATTTCAAAAATGTACACAAACATTTCTTAAAGAATTCTTAGGCAATGTTGAAAAGAACTTATTCTTTTATTAAATTTGATCACTTACAGACATGGGAAATTACATTGGTACAACTCAGCTCTTAGGCAATCCTTGAGATGATAAGTGTTTGTAAAACACATCTCTGGGGTCGCCTTCGTAAGAGGATCCGCTATCATCTCATGCGTAGATATGTACCTTATGTCTACCTTCTTGGTCTTGGCATAGTCTTTTGCAAATTTGTAGCGAATATCTATGTGTTTGGTCTTACAATGGAATTTTGGATCTTTGACATAGGCTATAGATGCTTGACTGTCGCTGTGTATTGGTACAGCACCTAAGTCATTTGCATCAATAAGCCTGTTTAAGAACTTCCTAAGCCAAACAGCCTCTTGGACTGCCATGCTAAATGCTACAAACTCGGCTTCCATAGTTGAAAGTGCGATGCAGGATTGTTTCTTGCTACTCCAGGATATTGCACCGGATCTGAGTAGAAAAACATATCCTGAGGTCGATCGTCGCTCATCGAGATCACCCGCCCAATCAGCATCAGTGTAGCCTTCGAGCCTCAAGGCATCTCCTTGATAGCATAAAGCATAGTCTGCAGTTCCTTTGAGATACCGCATTATCCTCTTAACCGCTTTCCAGTGTACTTGCCCTGGGTTGGATTGGTAACGACTTACCATTCCAATGGCAAAACAGATGTCCGGTCTTGTACACATCATAGCGTACATAAGACTACCAACTGCACTGGAATAAGGAATTTTTTCCATAATTTCTTTTTCCTTTTGGTTCTTTGGACATGATTTCAGACATAAATTGTCGCACTTGCTTATAGGAGTATCAATGGACTTGCAGTCCTGCATATTAAAACATTCTAAAACCTTCTTTATATAAGTCTCCTGTGAAATAGAAAGAAGTTTCTTCGAACGATTCCTTGAAATCTTAACTCCAAGGATATATGCTGCTTCTCCCATGTCTTTCATCTCAAAAACTGATGAAAGCCAAGCCTTGATATCCATCACAAAGCCCTTGTCATTTCCGGCTATTAAAATGTCATCTACATATAGAGACATAATAATGTACTTGCTCTTAATCCTCTTGATATATACGCAGTTATCTTCATCAAGCCTGGAAAAACCGTTTGATAAGACAACTTCTTGAAAACGTATATACCATTGCCTCGAGGATTGTTTAAGACCATATATGGATTTACGAAGTTTACAAACCTTATGTTCGTTTCCTTCTTTTACAAACCCTGTTGGTTGTTCCATATAGATCTCCTTGTCCAATTCTCCATTGAGAAAGGCAGTCTTTACATCCATCTGATGTAATTCGAGGTCTAAGCAAGCTACCATTGCCAGAATCAGGCGAATCGAGGTAAAACGGACAACAGGTGAGAATGTCTCTTCGTAGTCTATCCCTTCCTGTTGCGTAAAACCTTTCGCGACAAGGCGAGCTTTATATCTATCAATAAAGCCATCAGCAGTATGCTTGATCTTGAGAACCCATTTGTTTCCAATAGCTCTACGTCCTCTGGGTAAGTCAACTAAGTCCCAGACTTGGTTAACTTTCATGGATTCCAACTCTTCCTTCATCGCTTCCATCCATTTGTCTTTCGCAGGGCATGATACGGCCTGTTTGAAAGTAGCAGACTCGTCATCATCTTGTAGTAAAGTCATAAAGGTTTGCAGAAATTCATCCTCAAATCTTAGAGGAGCCAACCTTGTACGACTACTACGTCGTATTTGAGATTCTTCAAGTCTTTGTTGACTCGAATTTAGATCAATTCTAATATCACTCCCACTTGGAATGTCGTTAGAAATGCTCCCACTTGGATCATTATTCCCATATGGAATAGGATTAGTGTCATTCGTATCATCCATTGGTGAAGTTTGAAACGTATTTTCTTCTTCACCAAGAATTCTCCCACTCGAATGAGGTAATCCTCCTTGATCATTAATCTCAAATAGAGATAAGTCCTGACTTATCTCGCCCTGTCTTGGAAACTCGTTTTCCAAGAAAGTGACATCCCTCGACTCAAACTCAATTAGACCTCCATTGTCTTCCTGACTAACGAAAACATAACCTTTGGAGTTTTCTGCGTATCGTATGAAGATACATTTCCTTCCTCGTGGCCCAAGTTTGCCATACTTATGGGAGGAAATATGTGCGTAGGATGCACATCCCCAAGGTTTCAAAATGTTTAAGTCAGGAGACCTTTGGTTCCACAACTCATAAGGAGTGGAGCTAACTGATTTCGAGGGTACGCGGTTTAAGATGAAAGCGGCCGTCAATAATGCATCACCCCAAAAGGTGATTGGCAAGTTAGCTTGCGCCATCATTGAACGGACCATTTCCATTAAAGTCCTATTCCTCCTTTCAGCAACACCATTTTGTTGAGGAGTATAAGGCATAGTTACCTGATGTACTATGCCCTTTTCATCACAAAGTTCCTTAAAACTTGTTGATTGATATTCACCACCCCGATCGGTTTGCAAGACCTTAATCTTGCGATCTAATTGATTCTCCACTAAACTCATATAGTTTTTAAAGCAGGTTAATGCTTCACTTTTGTGGGATATCAAATAGATATGTCCGAATCGGGTGAAATCATCAATAAAAGTGATGAAATAGGACCTCTCGTGTCTTGTCTTGACATTCATCGGACCACATAAGTCCGAATGGATGAGCTGTAATAGAACCTCGGCCCTTGTGCTGGTTCCAAACGGCTTGCGACAAGATTTCCCCACAAGACAATGTTCGCAGGTCGACATTTCAACCTTTGAAACATTGGATAGAAGGCCACGTTTGGCAAGTCTATCCATTCGTTTTGGTCCAATATGACCAAGCCTTGCATGCCAACAAATTATATCAGACTCATAAGTCGAAGAATTTGTAACAAGGAAATTTTCATTACAATATGAAGAGTCATACATACAATAAATCCTTTAAATACATATCCAGTACCAATTAAGGAATTATTACAAAACAAGTCCACTTTACAATCATGAAAAAACCAGTTATAACCAAGACCCATTAACACGACCACAGATATAATATTCCTTCGAATATCTGGAGCGAAGAGGACATCATGAAGTAGGGGAGTGCGGCCGTTGTCCAAGACTAGCTTGCAAGTCCCAACGCCTTTCACTTCAACACGTGTGTTGTTTCCTACATAGATCCACTTCGTTCCTTGGGGTATCCGGTGATACTCCACGAAGGACCGTCTGTCCCTTGCTATGTGGTCGGTGGCACCTGAATTAATTATCCAAAATGGATTAGATTACACAAGAAATATTGAACTAGAAACACATATGTAACTAGCATAATTACAAGTTACCTCGTCGCCTCCACTCGTACACGAACGAGCATAGTGACCGAGCTTGTTGCACTTGAAGCACTTGATCCTCTTCAAGTCTTTCTTCTTGTGCCATTTCTTGTGACCACCCTTATGTTTGGGTTTCTTGGTAGACTCAGGTTGCTTATTACGTTCATTAGTGAACTTCGAACGATCTTTCCTTTTCTTTCCCCCGTGTGAGGAACTAGCAACCATGTGCACTTCTGCACTTGGCTTGGCAGCCGCAAGCCGCTTTTCCTCTAATTCGAGGTGCTTGGAAACATCGCTGAAGGTCTTGATGCTCTCATTGTGAGTGAGATGCATCTTCATTTGGTCTCACCCATTTGGTAGGGAACGTATGACTGCTTGGATTTGTTGCTCATCAGTGAGCACATGACCCGCATCCTTTAACTCTGAGATAAGATTTGCCATATGTCGCAGATGTTTCCCCATGGAATGATCTGGACGTTTCTTGTATGAATCAAATCTTATAGTTAAGGCGCGAAGTTTAGACACCGATGTGCCACCAAACTTCTCCTCTAGCTTGGACCATATGTCCATGGCTAGGTCATGCTCTCGGAAGATGTGCATTATGTCATCGACCATACTGCTCAATAACGTAATGCGAGCTATCTTATTCTTCCGAGACCAAGCATCAAAAGCTTCCTTGTCTCGTCTGTATTGGGCCGTAGTGCCCAACTCGAGTTCAATCATTACGTTCTTTGGAGTTTCGAGCACCTCTTGCTCCTCTAGAACGTATTGTATCTTAATGGACCATAGTTTGTAATTATCGCCGTTGAGTTTTTCACCTCTGTTTAACTCGGCGACGATATTCTTTGAAGCAGAAGACATTTTACTTTTAAAATGCTGCAAAAAGACACAAAACCGAAGGTTTGATCAAAAAACATTGCATTAAAAAATTCTTAAAATACAATTCCCACTTGAAATGATAATAAAATATCCCATTTGGATAGTTCTAATTTCAACTCCCACTTGGAATGACATTTATAATTTGATAAGTTACTTTCGAAAAATATTGAAGATGTTGTTATAGAATCGGAAAGGTTTCTACGATTCCAATCACCATCTAGAACAATCCTTCAATATTTCCCCCTCACTTATCAAACGATAGTACTCTTATAGTACTTCGCAGCGGAAAAGCGTTTTTGAAAACGTATTTTTCAAAACGTATGAAAACGTATTTTTAAAAAAGTATATTTCAATCCAGTACCCTTATGATACTAGCGAAATATTCGGCACTTCTTGGCCATTTGCCGGGGTTGTTCCGTATCCGTGCCAAGGTCGGATCCCCCTCGAGGGGATTTTTCTGCAAGCCATTGCCGTCGGCTCCCGTATGGATCCAGGCGCTTCCCCCGTATAGGAGAATTTTACCGCAGACGACTGTCGTTGGCCCCGTATGGGCTAGTCGGCAAGTTCGTGTTATATCGACCAAGGCCTCTCGTCGAATTGGTCGACCAAAAATCCCGGATTGGTCGACCAATACCGACCAAGGATCTGGCACCCCCCCTCGGCCAGGGCCTCTGCCCTGGCCGAGGCTGGCCAAGGGCCGGCCAGGGCCTCTGCCCTGGCCGGCCAGGGGCCCTGAGAGGCCCTGGCCAGCCAGGGGCCCTGGCCCCTCTGCCCTGGCCCCTCTGCCCTGGCCGAGGCTGGCCATGGCCCTGGTAGAGGCCAGGGCTAGCCAGGGTGCCGGCCCTGGCCTCTGCCAGGGCCGGCCAGGCCCCTGGCCTGTCCCTGGCCCCGGCCAGGGCCCCCTGGCCTGGCCTCGGCCAGAGGCCGGCCAGGACCCCCTGGCCCTGGCCTGGCCTCGGCCAGAGTCCGGCCAGGGCCCTCTGGCCCTGGCCTGGCCAAGGCCGGCCAGGGCCCCTTGGCCCTGGCCGTGGCCGGCCAATGCCGGCCTGGCCATGGCCCATATGGCCATGGCCGGCCACCCCCTTGCATGGGATTGGCCGCATAACCCGCCGGAAGGGTGGCCGTGGTGGTTATTGGCCGTAGCCAACCCCCTCCGCATGGGGAGGGGGGATGCATTGCCTCCATAGCCCATTTGGCCATGGTGATCATGCACCAAAAGTCATCTTCTCCTATGGGAATAACCACCGTCGTCTTCTTCGATGAAGCACCCGTTCGTCGATGAAGCACCCGTTCGTCGAGAAAGTAGTTATTCTCTAATGGCCGTGTGCCAAAATGAAGAAATAACATACTTTAAAGTTCGTAAACTACACACTCCACATGAAGAGAGCGAGCTTGACGATATGAACGGTCGGTTCTTCCTGTCATGGAGAGTTCCTGCCATATCCGTAATGGTAGGAGACCCTAACGTGAAAAGAACAACCGCTGTGTTCTCTCTGTCACGAAGCGTTCCTACCATATCCATAATGGTAGGATACCCATTCGTGAAAAAGACAACGCCTCGTTCATCGGTTCGACGTGGTGGCGGTTTGACCGGGGCGAACCCGTATGGCTTTGATACCAATGTAGGATCCTGACAAAACAAGGACGTTAGGATCGATTAATGAAGTAGAGACTTACGCTTGCGTATGCGGCACCGTAGTCTCGGAACTTCGCCCTCAAATTCGCCACAACAGTCGATACTTCGTCACGGAGGATCGAAGCAGAGTTTCACCGCCTAAATCTCTAACTAGAAGAGGATTTTAATGGAAGGGAGAAGAAGAACATAAGATGCCTTTTGCAAACTTATGGCATGGAAAGTGTAGTATGAATGCCTTACCCTTGGGTCCTATTTATAGGCTTTAGGGGTGGTTATTGTAGGAAATAACCAATTATAAGCTTATTAGCCTATATTAGCACATTCATTTATCCTCTTCTTCATTCACTTATCAAGTGCCTTTATGCACTTATAAAGTGACTTTTTCCACTAATCGAGTGGCTTTTTCCACTTATCGAGTGGTCCTTTTCACACGAGAAAAGGTTCCCTTCGTGCACGCTTTCGTGCACGCGACATCTGAGGTCCATATACCCTCATACATCCCCTCATGGGTGTATTCATGTCGTCCATATCCAACATGTACGTACTAATGTTCTGTGTGCATAAAGTAATGGCAAACTTGTAAATACCTAAACGTTGAGGGGCATTTTTGGAAGGGTATTTTAGTCATTTTAAGTTAAACATTGCTTATGGAGCAAGGAAGAATTGTGTAGAAATTCTTAAAGAAATCCTTTCTTTTCTTTTCTTGAACTTTCTCCTCCCTTCTCTCTTTTTCTTTCCCTCTCCATCCCAATATGGCCGGCCACCCCCTCTCCCATTTCCCCCTCCTTCTTCAACCCAAAACCCCTAATTTCTAATTTCAATTAGAAGGGGTTCAAGCTTACTTCAAGGGAGAAGGAAGTAGAGAAGAAAAGAAGAGAGGAGAAGAGGAAAAATCAAGATTTGAGGTAGGATTCTAACTTGGATTTGGAATTTAATTAGGCTTTCATTTTATCATGTTTTTATACCATGTTTTATCAATATGAATTAGTGGTAATCAAATTAATATGCCATAATACAATTTTCAAGCATTTCCCTTGAAAATTATTAGCAAAGTTATCCCCTTTGAAATTCTGAAATCTTGATGTCTGCTTTTGCCTTGATTCTGATTACTGTAGCTCGAATTAGGGTTCGAAAAGAAATATGAACTTGTAGATCTGTAAGTTCTACCCCAAAATCATATAAATTTTGATATATGTTCAATTCAGAAATTAGGAGCAAAAATTCCATCTTTACAACATGTATGTTTGATTTTCAGTTTTGACACAGTTTAGTAAATTTGATCTCAACACCTGCACACACAATGGAATTTCATGTTCTTGGTCTTGTCGGAAAGTTAACAAGTTTTTCTAAAACTTCATCAGAGTGCTTATATGTTGACTTTCTGGCTACAACATGCCCAAAATTGGCTTTCAATACAAACCCTGAAATCTGTCTGAAATACAGATCTGACACACTTTACCAAATAATTCACTATAAATCACATACTTAATATTTTTACATGAAATTTTATCTTTGATTCTAGGACTAATATATCTATAACTTTAATTTATGACATTTTGTTAAATTCACAATAAAAACTGATGATATGTGCTCATGTATTGTCAACTTCTCCAAATTCCAGCAATCTGAAGTACTAAAGTGGTGTTATAAATTGTGCTCTATTGCTACTTCATCCTCTATAGTGCATGATTAATGTTGCTGCATGGAAAATAGATTCATGATATGTTTTTCCATTGGATTTGCTAATGTTCTTACGGATATACACGTCACGTTCACCACGTGTTCGTGAAAATGCCACAATGAAGTGAAAGTTGAATAATATGAGAAATGAGCTTGTAAACATTTGTGCTATGAAACATGTTGTGAAATAGCAATGATGGGGTCATGTGAAGCATGGTATCATATGTTATGAGTGATGAATTGAAATGGCTATGTTGAAGGGCATGACACTTGGGTGCATGACCCATTTGATATATGATTTGATTACGATGGAGGGCATGGCACCTCGGTGCATGACCCATGTTGATATGAGTGTGGAATGTGAAACCATGCAACGTGTTCCCCTTCAGTGCTACATGCAATATTAAATAAGGTTTAGAATGTCTCAATCCTCCCTAAGGAGGGTAAGTTAGCAAAACCCGGGTTTAGGTGTGATTTGAGTAAATTGTGGATATTAGGCATGGACTGGGAAGTTGGGGAAAATGATTATGTGATATGTGATATTTATACCCACTCGCCTTTACCGGGAGTGGAGGGGACATACGGAGGTTGTGTTACTGTAGGAGAGCCTCACTCCTTCAAGGGACAGGGAGCTGAGAGGCCCGGTGTTGTACAGTGCCCGTGTCCACTGCGTCGTGTCCTATATTCACCCCAAATTTGGGACGATGTCCATGTTCTGGTATCATACAGTTTACCCAAGTTCCAATTAATTCAATTATAAATTAACAAAATAATAATTTGCGTGTTACTCCTTCTGCTGGTAGCACTTTCCCTTCTCTTTGCATGTTCTTGTGACTCTGTGTCATGCCTTAGGTACTTGCCTTATCTTATTAGATAATGGTTGCTTAAATACTTGCGTTATTATTATTATTATTCGTGCTAACCCTTTTCTTGCAATAACTCGACATTGGACCGCAGGTATGATCCTCTTACTTGGCTATTTACTTTTCGCTATATATTTAGTTTACATGTCTTATTCCTTTGCCTTGCCTTGTGGATTGGTAACCCTAAAGCGATGCCCCGATCCAAGTCTCCTCCCTATTTTTCAGGTGACAGGGATAGCATGGTTGGCGTGGCTTGGAGTTGGGTTTCTGGGGTAGTCTTGATGTGAGCTGTAGCTGTGTAGTGTGACATGTTTGTCGTGGGAGGTGGAGAGTGGAGGTGTATATGTAGTGGTGCATTTGGACTATGTTTGTAAGTGAAAGTTGTTATATAAATTTGTTGTTGTTGTTCTATGTTATTTATCAGTTGTTTGATATTATAGTGGAGCTTCACTTGTACTATCCCAGAATGTGCGTAGTGGCTTGCTTATTCAGTTTCTTCTTTCCTCTCTCATCACCCTCACTCTTCAGGATACTTGAAAAAAAATTTTAAATGCCAGGTATTCTGGGGAACTGGGCTTGACAGTTTTTGGCGGCCCAATCAGATCACCGCACTGCGGCTGCATAAGGGTAATACGGGTGATGTTCCTACATGTAGGAATTAAGTCTTAAAGTGGGTAGTGTCTAGCCATAGGACTGAGTCCTAATGTCAAGAGCTCGAGGTATAGAGTTATCTGGGGGTCGCTTTAGACTCTTGGTTCGAGATCTGTATAGGCATACCAGTATGGTATGGCTATTGACTTGTGAAGTTGTATGACGTCCTTTTGTGTGATGTATACTTAGATTCATGTGCAAGCTACGTTAAGGATACGTGTGTGGATCCTTAATTAGTGTATAACCTATTGGATATGTATACATATATATATTAAGTTGTGTGTGGCATCTAGTTATGTATATAGAGCATGTGGATTCATGCATGTCCCCGTGTATCCCACCTTGGTAGACAAGGGTATACTAGATGGGTAGTGTCTCTAATGATGGAAGTATTTAATTGAGGATTGGTTGACTATGAAGATATAGATTGAACTATATAGTCAAATAACTATATGAGGTGTGTTGTTAGATTGGTGTATACGTGTGTGGTGTATACAATATGAGGTCGTATATGATTGAATGACTATATGCTAGTATATGGTATTGCTTTATATGTAAGACATATGAGTCTTCAATGTATTACTACTTCTGAGGGATAATGGTTGTAGTCATGTTGAATTATCAGTATTAGAGTTGGGGAAACAAGGATATTTCCCTGCCAATATGTTGAGTGTGATGGATATGAAAATCAGTCATAAGCGGTACATGGGAGTGTATGTCATTGGTGATGAACGTATATGTATATGATGAGTCGTATAGGAGCACCGAGAGATATATATGTGTGTATGACTCTTCAAACATGTATGTATGTTGTGTGTGTGTGTACCTGACCCTTGTATTGTGTGTTTATATATCCGGCTGTAAGCATGTATGTGTGCCTAACTAGCCATTTGTTACTTATACTTGTATGCTTGTGCCTTGCATATGTGTAGACCATACAGCATGTATTGGATGTGGTATATGAGCTTGTCCGTGTGATACGGTTACTGCATAGCGAAGAATGGGTCTGTGGTGTGCTTCTGTGTACTTAGGTTGGTATGCCCTATGTGGCTTGGTCATATATGGTGTGTATATAGCGATATAGATAAGTAATGGACATATGGATAATACGAGTAACACTCCCGAGTGTTTGGGATGGATTTGTCCTGAGCTGGGTATTGGTGCTTTAGCCCGACCACCCTAAGTTTAAACTCTTAGCCCTATACCGTGCCTTATATGGGATAGGTATATAAGTGTGACGTGTATCGTATGTAGAATATGATGAATGTAAGGATTTGAGATTATAGGGTGCAAGTATAAATGGGATGGCTGTGGATTTGCATAGTAAAGTGGAGTTATGGTTTATATATGTGTATATACGCATACCCTGTAGAATGGTATTTATAAAACCATTTGGATGTATGTGTAGTGTATGTATTCTTTTACATATGGTGGCATGATGGAGGACTGTGTATTAGTATATGAGATACTTGTATGTATGTATGTGGGTTGTAACGAGCGTGGTGTGATTGTGTATATGTGGTGTTATTATAAGTAAATCTGTATTGATGTATGTCTTATGAGTGGTTATATGTATATGTATGTGAATGATCCCTATTCTGATATGCATGTATCAGTATATGAATGTATACGTATATGGAGTGTGACTATCTACTGAATGTGTACGAATGTTGAAATACCCTTATTTGTGTACGTACTGTTATGCTAGTAAAAGAGTGGATATATTAGATGTTATGTATATAACGATATGGGTAGCTACCGACTACCTGCTAGTGTAGTTTGAGTAGCTTGATTGTATGGGTATGTAATAGCAGGATATTTAAAACATATGTGTATGGATGTTTGCGTCCATACATGGGAATGTAAGTGCATGGTTGCATGGATCCTAATAAGTATATATGCATGTCTGTGTCCATACCTACTATTAGGATAATAGCATTGTGTGTCTAAGTGTACGTGTATTTGGCTATATATAGATTCAGAAATCTATGTATGGTATTGATACTATACATACGTGAGAGTATAACGAGTATGTGTTTGTGGAGCATCTATGTGGGGTATTGCTTGTTGCTTAGACGTAAATATGTATTATAGTTGTATAAATTTCTATCATACATGTCGCCATGGAGTGTAGGAATGTGTTCGCGTATGTGTAGTGCACAGTAGGAGTGTATGTAATGATGTGTATATTGGATGTGTGTGTGTGTGTGTGTGTGTGTGTGTGTGTGTGTGTGTAAACATACATACTTATACTTATACATATCCGTGTTTGTTTACTTGTTGACCTATCCTATAGGGTTGTCTATCCAGGTGTATCTCGGTGCGCCTTGAATAAATATGTTCTTGTTCGTATGTGTGTATATATGTCTGTACCAAAGCATGTGTGTATGTATATACATATGCAATATGGATGTAAATGTGATAGATACGGAATATATGAGTATATATATCATTGATAAAAATGTAAGTGAATGAAACTGCTTGATATGTGGGTATTGGACTGTGTGTATTTGGTTGCACATTTTATGTATACGCGTGTGTGAAGTGTAGATGGATATTTATAATTATTTGACTATCATGGCAATATATGCAGAGGTACGTATTATGTTTGTGCACTCTTGTGTGTTTTGTGTGTGGTATATATGCCTATCGGTGTGAGGCAGTAGGTGCATCGTTATGAATGTGAGACTATGTGTGTATTTAACTGTAGTTGTGATTGTGGACCTTATGAGGCTTGATCATGCATGTGTTAGTACGTGCCCGTAGGTGTATGTATGGATGTGACTAAATAATGTGTGTATATAAATATTTATGTGCCTATAAATTTGAGTGAGCCCATATGACTAAAGCATTGAGTGTATAGGGATCTGGTGTACATACTGTGTGACACCGTGATAGTGACCCTATTTATCAAGCAATGGTGTGTAGATTAATGTGTATTGCTGGGTTTCCATGCATGGATGTAGACGTATATGTAAATATATAAAGAGATAGAATATAAATCATTTATACTTGAATGTATAGTGATGTATCTGAAAGCGTGCTATGTATGAATACCTTACATATCGTGATATAGATATGGTGTGATGTCCTATGCATATGGATATGAGTAGTGATCTAAATGCATGTAATAATACGTATAGAGACTTAATCATGATGTGTGATGTATATGTTAATATGTGAATATGTGTGCCTAAATGTTAATGTGAAGAACATATACGTATGTGTATGTAATGATGCATATAGTGAAATGGATGTGCTATTAGATGAGTAATAGGATGTATCTGTGACATGGGTGCGATGCGGATGTGTATGGATGATAGTGAAGCATATAGTATATATAAGTGTGGTATAGATACGTATTCTTGTTTGTACTTCATGGGTTGTAAGACCATCATCCTTAGCTGACCTCGGCAAGGCTCACACCCTAGGAAGTCCGAGGACGGACTTTATTTTAAGGTGGGTAGGATGTCATGCCCTATTTTGCACTATACGTGTATTCTACTGTACACACGTGGTATTTCTACCTATAATGCATACGTGGGCATGAAATAAGCATAGATATCGATGTATGTGACGTAGTGCAAGGGGGATTAGGACGTAATACGTGGCTAAGGGAAAAGAATGCGAAACGTGAATGCGGGAGAAGTGCAAATGACGTCGTGGGTGTAAACAACAGGAATGGATTAGACGTGTGTGTGTGAAGCATGGATGTGCGTGGATATGTGTAGGAAGAGCCATGCAAGTGTGAAAGGGGTTAGGGGTCAATGGCAAACCCCGTAAATTTTTAGAAAGGCGAGGGGCAAAACGGTCATTTGGACTAAAACTGTTATGTGTACGTACTAATGTTGTATGTGCATAAAGTAATGGAAAACTTGTAAATACCTAAAAGTTGAGGGGCATTTTTGGAAGGGTATTTTAGTCATTTTAAGTTAAACATGGCTTATGGAGCAAGGAAGAATTGTGTAGAAATTCTTAAAGAAATCCTTTCTTTTCTTTTCTTGAACTTTCTCCTCCCTTCTCTCTTTTTCTTTCCCTCTCCATCCCAATATGGCCGGCCACCCCCTCTCCCATTTCCCCCTCCTTCTTCAACCCAAAAACCTTAATTTCTAATTTCAATTAGAAGGGGTTCAAGCTTACTTCAAGGGAGAAGGAAGTAGAGAAGAAAAGAAGAGAGGAGAAGAGGAAAAATCAAGATTTGAGGTAGGATTTAACTTGGATTTGGAATTTAATTAGGGTTTTATTTTATCATGTTTTTATACCATGTTTTATCAATATGAATTAGTGGTAATCAAATTAATATGCCATAATCCAATTTTCAAGCATTTCCCTTGAAAATTCTTAGCAAAGTTATCCCCTTTGAAATTCTGAAATCTTGATGTCTGCTTTTGCCTTGATTCTGATTACTGTAGCTCGAATTAGGGTTCGAAAAGAAATATGATGTTGTAGATCTTGAAGTTCTACCCCAAAATCATATAAATTTTGATATATGTTCAATTCAGAAATTAGGAGCAAAAATTCCATCTTTACAACATGTATGTTTGATTTTCAGTTTTGACACAGTTTAGTAAATTTGATCTCAACACCTGCACACACAATGGAATTTCATGTTCTTGGTCTTGTTGAAAATTTAACAAGTGTTTCTAAAACTTCATCAGAGTCCTTATATGTTGAATTTCTGGCTACAACATGCCCAAAATTGGCATTCAATACAGACCCTGAAATCTGTCTGAAAAACAGATATGACACACTTTACCGAATAATTCACTATAAATCACATACTTAATATTTTTATATGAAGTTTTATCTGTGATTCCAGGACTAATATATCTATAACTTTTATTTATGACATTTTGTTAAATTCACAATAAAAACTGATGATATGTGCTCATGTATTGTCAACTTCTCCAAATTCTAGCAATCTGAAGTACTAAAGTGGTATTATATATTGTGCTCTATTGCTACTTCATCCTCTATATTGCATGATTATTGTTGCTGCATGAAAGATAGATTCATGATATGTTTTTCCAATGGATTTGCTAATGTTCTTACGGATATACACGTCACGTTCACCATGTGTTCGTGAAAATGCCACAATGAAGTGAAAGTTGAATAATATGAGAAATGAGCTTGTAAACATTTGTGCTATGAAACATGTTGTGAAATAGCAATAATGGGGTCATGTGAAGCATGGTATCATATGTTATGAGTGATGAATTGAAATCACTATGTTGAAGGACATGACACTTGGGTGCATGACCCATTTGATATTTGATTTGATTACGATGGAGGGCATGGCACCTCGGTGCATGTCCCATGTTGATATGAGTGTGGAATGTGAAACCATGCAACGTGTCTCCCTTCAGTGCTACATACAATAATTAAATAAGGTTTAGAATGTCTCAATCCTCCCTAAGGAGTGTAAGTTAGCAAAACCCGGGTTTAGGTGTGATTTGAGTAAATTGTGGATAGTAGGCCTGGAGTGGGAAGTTGGGGGAAATGATTATGTGATATGTGATATTTATACCCTCTCATCTTTACCGGGACTGGAGGAGACATACGGAGGTTGTGTTACTGTTGGAGAGCCTCACTCCTGTCAGGGACGGGGGAGCTGAGAGGCCCGGTGTTGCACAGTGCACGTGTCCACTGCGCCTGTGCTATATTCACCCCAAATTTGGGTGATGTCCAAGTCCTGGTATCATACAGTACCCAAGTTCCAATTAATTCAATTATAAATTAACAAAATAAGAATTTGTGTGTTACTCCTTCTGCTGGTAGCACTTTCCCTTCTCTTTGCATGTTCTTGTGATTGTGCCATGCCTTAGGCACTTGCACTTATCTTATTAGATAATGGTTGATTAAGTACTTGCGTTATTATTATTATTCGTGCTAACCCTTTTCTTGCAGTAAGTCGACATTGGACCGCAGGAATGATCCTCTTACTTAGCTATTCACTTTTCGATATATATTTAGTTTACATGTCTTATTCATTTGCCTTGCCTTGTGGATTGGTAACCCTAAAGCAATGCCCAGATCCAAGTTGGTTCCTACTGGGGCACGCATTGACGTGTTCCTCCCTATTTTTCAGGTGACATGGGTAGCATGGTTGGCGTGGCTTGGAGTTGGGTTTTTGGGGTAGTCTTGATGTGAGCTATAGCTATGTAGCGTGACATGTTTGTCGTGGGAGGTGGAGAGTGGAGGTGTATGTGTAGTGGTGCATTTGGACTATGTTTGTAAGTGAAAGTTGTTATATAAATTTGTTGTTGTTGTTCTATGTTATTTATGAGTTGTTTGATATTATAGTGGAGCTTCACTTGTACTATCCTAGCATGTGTGCAGTGGCCTGGTTATTCAGTTTCTTCTTTCCTCTCTTATCACCCTCACTCTTCAAGATACTTGGAAAAAAATTTTAAGTGCCAGGTATTCTGGGGAACGGGGCTTGACAGAACCGCATGCTAAGGACTCGATCATTGAGCCTACATTGCCAGGGGAGGGCATCTGGAGGACCCAACCACCACATTACCCATACCTATTGGTACTCCAGGTCATGTTGGAGGAGGTTCCATACCTATAATTGGGCATCAAGTGAAGCAGCACTAAACACCCAGGTATCAGATCGCCAGATTCACCCAGCTTAACAGAGAGACTCTTTGGCAAGCTTGGGAGAGGTTCAATAGTTTAGTGAATGGACTGCTGCAGTATAGAGTTAGCACATTTTGACTCCTTGGCTTCTTCAGTGGAGGACTGCATTTTGACTTGCAGGAGTCCATCGCAAGGATGAATGGAGGCCAAATCTTTGACATGTCACCTGAAGTAGCTTGGGAATAAATGGAAGCTACTGCTGTGTCTCACACATCATCGACAGCCTGCACTACGGAAGGTAACTCAACTGAACTACAATTTAAAATTTTTAATACGAGTTCCTCTTCACATGTAGGTACCACCTCTGAGACACGTGTTGCCGATGCTCGCATCCATCGCCATACCCCAGATGATGATGCTCAGATGGATGATGAGCAATGCATAGGATAGTGGGTGGAGACAATATATCTTAGAGAGGTTGATGGAAAGCATGGAGCATGTGAGGGCCCATTTGAGATTTCTAGATCTGAAGAACCCAGGTCATTCTTCTCATTTAATCACATCCCCCACTACATACCTCGTGAGAGCACCCTGGTGACAATGGAGAATTTGCACATCGACGAGGAGGAAGTGCATGTGGGTCTGGACATAACGATTGATTCCGTAGAGCCTGAGGCATTTCCCTTCCCACATTTACCTCTGTAGCCTCTCCTCTCTCCACCAGAGGCACCACATCCACTTAAGTTTAACGCTCCCACTCAGGGAGATATTCTGAACTACATATCTGAATGTCATGTTTTATTTAATTCTTTAGATTCAAATATTTCTGACATGACATACTTCCTGCATGCCACATGTTCACATTCCACGGAGGTATGAAGGGTCATATCAGCACCTAACAAGAGAGTTGGAAGAAATAGAGAGAAAATGATCGCATCATCCTCAGGGAGTAGCAAGCAGCTTTCAGGGTATAGTCATTGTAGGATCCGGCCAAAACAGAGTTAGGATCGATAATTAAAGTTGAGACTTACGCTTGCGTATGCGGCACGGTAGTCTCGGAACTTTGCCTTCGGATTCGCCACGACGGATCGAGTCTTCTCACGAACGGAGTAAGGCTACTAAATCCACAATCTAAATCTCTACTTTAGATTAAGAACTTGGATAGAGGGAGAGGAAGTATTTCGGCAGAGCTTCGCTAGGATGAAGATGCATGCATGAATGCCATGCAAAAGTGTAAGAAATGGCTTACCCTTGGGTCTTATTTATAGCCCCCAAGGTAGTTATTTTAGGGTAAATTGTTCCTTTGGAACAATTTAATTAAGGTGTACCATGATACATGGCACATTATAAGCTTAAGTTGTACCATATGCATGGTACAACATAAGCTTAAGATATTCCCCCTTTATTAGCCATATGTCGCATGCATTTATGCATATATAATGCGACTTTCCTACTCATCCAGAGATCCTCTCCGCAAGGGAACAGATTCCCTTTGCGTACGACTTCGTGTACGCGACGTTCGAGGTCTGTATTCCCTCGTACATCCCCTACAAGGGTGTACTAACGTCTTCCATATCCAACATCTCCCACTCACACTTGAGGGGATTGTAAGAGAACGTCTTTCTCTTAGTTCTTTCATCTATCATACCGAGAAATAGACCGTGCGACCGTCATGCGCGTAGAGTCTGTTGTTGTGCACTTGTTAGAGATACACAACGACCTCGAAGGTGCAAAGTTGAGTAGTTCAACGCATGCTGTACCCTAGATTATTTCTTCACATTTCTTATACTTTATATTCAACAATTGAATCCCATCTGGATTACAATTGGCTGGCCAGCTTTGAATCATAAAAGTCCAAATGCGAATATGAAATCAATCTTCCTCTTCTTGCGAACCTTCTGATCTTGACTTGATTCGCTTTTCTAACGTGCCCCGCCGAGCCGAATTATCATAGCCCATTAGCAACACGCTAAGATAGCGATCATCTCGTCAAATCTAAAGGAACCAATTGGAGTCCTTAAGGGTAAGAGTTTAAGACCTGTATGGCCTTTGAGTCTCACATAATAGCAAACACTATTGCTACTAACTCAGTGGTCGAAAATGCATACGTGGTATGAACACGTACTACAACATCACTCCTTTCCCAGGGAGAGTATGTCTTAATGATGTTGTACGGATGAAAGATCAGACACCACAGTGCCTATCTTTTTGAGTCCCCTTACTACTCGTGAAATATTCACGGACTCTCATCCTGCATAAGACAGATAGGATTTAAAAATCCTATGAGATCTTTTTCAAATATCCTTGTGATACAGATCTCAGATCTTTTGTAAGCATCCATATGATGCAGATCTTTCATTCGACTATCTTGTTTAAGTCACGACTCTAAATCATTTGTCTAATGATTTTGACTTTAAACTAGTCTCATCTCTATCTTATCCATCTGATAAGATAAGGCGGTTGCTCATGTGAGAGAGCCAACCTTAATCTGTCCGACATACACACAAAAAATAGCTGAGACTTAAACACAAATGTATATAAAATCATTTGTAAGAAACTTATATGCAAATTAAATTTTGATCTTCTATAGACATGGGAAATATTACATGATACAGCTCAGCACCTACGCATTCCCATAGATGATAAGTGTTTGAAAAACACATCTCTGGGGATCGCCTTGGTAAGGGGATCCGCTATCATCTCATGCGTGGATATGTATCCTATGTCTACTTCCTTCTGTTTGTCATAGTCCTTCGCAAACTTGAATCGAATGTCAATGTGTTTGGTCTTACAATGAAATTTAGGATCTTTGACATAGGCAATCGAAGCTTGACTATCACTGTATATGGGAACAGTGCTCGAGTCAGAGGCATTCGTCAGCCTGTCTAAGAATTTCCTAAGCCAAACAGCTTCTTGGACCGCCATGCTGAATGCTACGAATTCGGCTTCCATGGTTGATAAGGCGATGCAGGTTTGCTTCTTGCTGCTCCAGGATATTGCACCATTCCCGAGCAAGTAAACAAAGCCTGAGGTAGATCTTCGCTCGTCGAGATCACCCGCCCAATCAGCATCGGTATAGCCTTCGAGTCTCAAGGTATTGCCTTGATAGCATAACGCATAGTCCACAGTCCCTTTGAGGTATCTTAATATCCTCTTCACCGCTTTCCAGTGTGCATGTCCTGGGTTGGATTGGTAACGGCTTACCATACCAACAGCATAGCAAATGTCTGGTCTGGTACACATCATGGCATACATCAGACTCCCGACAGCACTGGAGTATAGAACTTTTTCCATAGCTTTCTTTTCTTTTAGATCTTTGGGACACATTTCCAAACATAGACCCTCGCCTTTGCTTATTGGAGTATCAATTGGCTTACAGTCCTGCATATTAAACCGTTCTAAAACTTTCTTTATATATGTCTCTTGAGAGAGAGAAAGAAGTTTCTTGGAACGATTCCTTGAGATCTTAACCCCAAGGATATATGCAGCTTCACCCATGTCTTTCATCTCAAAGACGGATGAAAGCCAAGCTTTGATATCCATGATAAGACGCTTATCATTTCCGGCTATAAGTATGTCATCTACATAAAGAGACATAATTACATACTTGTTTTTAATCCTCTTAATATATACGCAGTTGTCTTCGTCGAACATGGAGAAACCATACGACAAAACGACTTCTTGAAAGCGCATATACCACTGCCTTGAGGATTGTTTAAGACCATATATGGATTTACGAAGTTTACAAACCTTATGTTTGTTTTCTTCTTGTACGAACCCGTTTGGTTGTTCCATGTAGATCTCCTCATCTAGTTCTCCGTTAAGAAAAGCAGTCTTTACATCCATCTGATGTAACTCGAGGTCCAAACAAGCCACCATTGCCAGAATTAAGCGAATGGAGGTAAAACGCACGACAGGAGAGAAAGTCTCTTCGTAGTCTATTCCTTCCTGTTGCGTGAAACCTTTCGCAACAAGGCGAGCTTTATATTTCTCGATAGAGCCATCAGCCTTATGCTTGATTTTGAGAACCCACTTGTTCCCAATGGCTCTACGTCCCTTAGGTAAATCAACCAAGTCCCAGACTTGGTTTGTTTTCATGGATTTAAGTTCTTCTTCCATTGCCGCTATCCATTTATCTTTAGCAGGGCATGTGACGGCCTGTTTGAAATTTGCAGGTTCGTCATCATCTTGTAGTAATGTCATGAATGTTTGAGGAAATTCATCCTCAAATCTCAGAGGTGTTAGCCTCGTTCGATTACTACGTCTTGTTTGAGTTTGATCACTCCCACTTGGAATGACATCACTCCCACTTGGAATAACATCACTCCCACTCGGAATAGGATTTGTATCGTTCGTATCATTCATTGGTGAAGTTTGAAACATATTTTCTTCTTCACCAAGAATTCTCCCACTCGAACGTTCCGATCCTTCTTGATCCCAAGTCTCAAACAAGGATAAGTCTTGACTTATCTCACCCTGTCTTGGAAACTCGTTTTCCAAGAAGACAACATCCCTCGATTCGAATTCTATTAGACCCCCATTGTCCTCTTGACCGACGAAAACATATCCTTTGGAGTTTTCAGCGTATCGGATGAAGATACACTTTCTCCCACGTGGCCCAAGTTTGCCATATTTGTGAGAGGATAAATGTGCATAAGAGGCACAACCCCAAGGTTTTAGAATGCTTAAGTCTGGAGTTCTATTGTTCCACAACTCATAAGGAGTAGAACTTACCGACTTCGAGGGTACACGGTTTAAGATGAACGCTGCCGTCAATAATGCATCACCCCAAAAGGTGATAGGCAAATTTGCCTGAAACATCATTGATCGGACCATTTCCATCAATGTCCTGTTTCTTCTTTCCGCAACACCGTTTTGTTGCGGAGTATAAGGCATAGTTATTTGATGAACTATGCCTTTTTCATCACAGAGTTCCTTAAAACTCGTTGATTGATATTCTCCACCCCGATCGGTTCGCAAGACCTGTATCTTGCGATCTAGTTGATTTTCCACTAAACTCATATAGTTTTTGAAGCAAGTTAAAGCTTCATGTTTGTGGGAAATCAAATAAATATGACCGAAACGAGTGAAGTCATCAATGAAAGTGATGAAATAGGACTTCCCGCGTCTTGTCTTAACATTCATTGGACCGCAAATGTCCGAATGGATAAGCTGTAATGGAACTTCGGCCCTTGTACCAGTTCCAAACGGCTTGCGACAAGTTTTCCCTACAAGACAATGTTCGCAAGTTGACATTTCAACTTTTGAAACATTAGATAGCAAGCCACTTTTGGCAAGTCTATCCATTCTAGTTGGTCCAATATGACCAAGTCTTGCATGCCAACAAATGATCTCAGATTCAGAGTTAGAAGCATTTGTCAAATGGAAACTTTCATTAATGGAAGAAGAAGCATCATACATTGTATTTAAAACAATTAATCCATTACAAACATTACCAGATCCAATTAAAGAACTATTACAAACAATGTCAACTTTCTGTTTATAAAACCTCCATTCATAATCTAAAGACATTAACATGACCACGGATACGATATTTCTTCTAATATCTGGAGCAAAGAGGACGTCGTGCAATAATAAAGTCCGGCCGTTGTCGAGAACTAGCTTGCATGTTCCGATGCCTTTGACTTCAACACGTGTGTTGTTGCCGACGTATATCCACTTTGTTCCTTGAGTTATCTATCGATACTCTACGAAGAACCTTCTGTCCTTCGCTACGTGGTCTGTGGCCCCTGAATCAATCAACCAAAAATAGTTAGATTCAGCAAGAAACATGGAACTAGAAACACATATGTAACTAGCCCTACAAGTTACCTTATCACTTCCATCCGTACATGTACGGGCGAAGTGACCGTACTTGTTGCACTTAAAGCACTTGATCTTCTTCAAGTTTTTCTTCTTTGAGTGCACATTCTTTTGCCACTTTTTGTTCTTAGTCTTCTTTGAGGTTTCCGGTTCTTGCTTTCGTTCGTTCACAAACCTTAAGCGTTTATTCTTCCGCTTATTTCCCCCATGTGAGGAACTAGCGGCCACGTGCACTTGTGCACTAGGTTTTGCGGCTTGAATCCGCTCTTCCTCGAGTTCGAGGTGTTTTGAAACATCGCTTAAAGTTTTAATGCACTCAATATGAGTGAGGTGCATTTTCATGTTATCCCAGCTATCTGGGAGTGAACGAATGACTGCTTGGATCTGCTGTTCGTCAGACAGCGTAACACCCACATCCTTTAATTCAGATATGAGATTCACCATGTGGCGGAGATGCTTTTTCATAGAATGATCTCGCCGCATCTTGTACGAATCAAATTGAATATTTAAGGAGCGGAGTTTGGTAACCGAAGTTCCACCAAACTTTATCTCTAGCTCAGACCATATGTCTTTGGCTAGGTCGAATTCCCGAAATAGACGCATTATGTCATTGTCCATGGCGGACAGTAACGTAATACGTGCTATTTTGTTCTTTCGAATCCAAGTATCATAAGCTTCCCGGTCCCTCTTGTGTTGGGCCGTATTGCCCAACTCAGGTTCTTCCATTATGTTTTGGAGTGTTTCGAGCACATCTTGCTCCTCCAAAACATATTGGATTTTTATTGACCAAAGTTTATAATTGTCGCCGTTGAGCTTTTCACCTTTGTTAAGCTCTGCGTTAATGTTCTTAGAAGCGGTAGACATATTCGATTCAAAAAACTGCAAAGAGAATGAAAAACACGATCAAAATTCTATGCATAAAGTTTCGATTCTTTAAACACTTGATAAGTTCCTTGGATGCGTTGAAATGTTACTCTAGAATCGAGAAGTTCACTACGTTCCCAACTACCATCTAGAAGTAACTTTCAAAGTATCCCTCTTACTTATATCAAGTAAAAAGAAATCAGAAATAATACCCGTATGGTATTAGCAGCGGAAAAAATACTTTGAAAAACATATCTTTCAAAATGGAATAGGTGAGAGTTTGCGCAAAGAATTTTAGCGCAACAATTGCCAAGCCACGAGACATGTTCTACACACCCATGGGTTAGATAACCATGGCCGGATCGTGGTAGGACTTGGAATTCTAAATTGCGCTATCCCGATTAAGGACGGGACATAACCTATTTGAAAAACATCTTTTTCAAAAAAATTTGAAAGCACGTTGGCTAATCTCCGTAGAGTATAGCACAACGTCACAAGTACATTGGCTAATCTCCGTAGAGTAGAGCACAATGACATGGCTAATCTCGCATGAAGTAGAGCACTATGGCTAATCTTCAAAGAGTAGAGCCCAATGAAAAACTTCATTAAAACGTTAGTCCCGTATGAACTAGTCGGCACTGTGGTTAGCCCCGTATGGGCTAATCGGCACATTCGAGTTTGGCCAAGGCCTTTTGTCATCCCGTATGGGTCAGTTGGCAAGTTTGCAGTCGACCCAGACCTTCTGCCAGATTGGTCGACCAAAAACACCAAATTGGTCGACCAATTTTTGGTCTGCAACATCTTCCCGGCCAGGGCCTCTGCCCTGGCCGGGGCTTGGCCAAGGGCCGGCCAGGGCCTCTGCCCTGGCCGAGGCCGGCCAGGGCCGGCCTTGCCCTGGCCGAGGCCAGGGCCTGGCCTCTGCCAGGGCCGGCCAGGCCCTGGCATTGGCCCTGGCCTCTGCCAGGGCCGGCCAGGCCCTGGCATTGGCCCTGGCCTCTGCCATGGCCGGCCAGGCCCTGGCAGTGGCCAGGGCGCCGGCCCTGGCCACTGCCAGGGCCGGCCTGGCCGGCCTGGCCTTGGCCGGCCATTGCCGGCCTGGCCTTGGCCGGCCTTGGCTTGGCCATGGCCGGTCATGGCCAAGGCCATTTTGGGCATTGGCCGGCCATGGCCGGCCACCCCTTGAATGGGGTTGCCGCACACATTCCTCCCCCTTGATGGGGTGGTCGCCGGTGGTTATTGGCCGTAGCCAACCCCCTCCGCAAGTGGAGGGGGGGTGCATGGCCTTCATAGCCCATTTGGCCATGGTGCACATGCACCAAATTTTATCTTACCCGATGGAAATAACTACCATCATCTTCCTCGAAGAAGCACCCGTTCGTCGATGAAGCACCCGTTCGTCGAGAAATTAGTTATTTCCTAATGGCCGTGTGCCAAAAAATGAATAACGTACTACGTGAACGGTCGGTTCTTCCCGTCACGGAGAGTTCCTACCATATCCGTAATGATAGGAGACCCTAACGTGAAAAGAACAACCGCTGCGTTCTCTCCGTCATGAAGCGTTCCTACCATATCCGTAATGGTAGGAGACCCATTCGTGAAAAAGACAACGACTCATTCATAGTTTCGACGGGGCGGTGGTTTGACCGGGGCGAACCCATATGGCTCTGATACCAATGTAGGATCCGGCCAAAACAGAGTTAGGATCGATAATTAAAGTTGAGACTTACGCTTGCGTATGCGGCACGGTAGTCTCGGAACTTTGCCTTCGGATTCGCCACGACGGATCGAGTCTTCTCACGAACGGAGTAAGGCTACTAAATCCACAATCTAAATCTCTACTTTAGATTAAGAACTTGGATAGAGGGAGAGGAAGTATTTCGGCAGAGCTTCGCTAGGATGAAGATGCATGCATGAATGCCATGCAAAAGTGTAAGAAATGGCTTACCCTTGGGTCTTATTTATAGCCCCCAAGGTAGTTATTTTAGGGTAAATTGTTCCTTTGGAACAATTTAATTAAGGTGTACCATGATACATGGCACATTATAAGCTTAAGTTGTACCATATGCATGGTACAACATAAGCTTAAGATATTCCCCCTTTATTAGCCATATGTCGCATGCATTTATGCATATATAATGCGACTTTCCTACTCATCCAGAGATCCTCTCCGCAAGGGAACAGATTCCCTTTGCGTACGACTTCGTGTACGCGACGTTCGAGGTCCGTATTCCCTCGTACATCCCCTATAAGGGTGTACTAACGTCTTCCATATCCAACAGTCATCACCACTCTTTAACTTTTTTGAATTCTTTCGACGATTACTTCTGGAACACATATATAGGAGGGAAAAATTCCACATCGACCTGATGCTCCTCATCTTTTACAGGATTCAGGTGGTTGTCTTTGAGGGATGCTGTGAGGAGCATTGATGGAGCCCGATGGGGTTAGTGGCACCAAGCTATTGGCTGAGCCAAGAAAGGAGTAGGAAGAACAGTTGCATTCCCCACTGGAGATTCGCGATCCACCCTTTGACCAGGTGAATCTTATTCCAGTAGTGTAGATATTTTTTATGCGTTATAGGACAGTAGAATGAATAAACTTGTCTCCCCTCGATAGCGGGGGGAGCGTATTAGGATTTTTTGATTTCCTGTAGTTTAAAATTTTCGAATAAATCTCACCCTCCTTGCGACCATTTTATCCCAAACCCAATTATATGCTTTAACGCCCATTCTTAGCCTTAGCTTTGCGTTTATACGACTCTGGCACCCAAAGACCCCCCCCCCCCCCCCCCCCCCCAATACGCCCTCGGTTTCATTCTATTTTTCATATTCTAGGTATGCTTTTATGCTAGCTTGGAGGATGCACTTCTATCCATGCATCAATTACATCCCCCGTTATCCACGCTTTAGCATTGAGGACAATGCTTGATTCCAGCTTGGGGGAGGTGCACTTCGTGCACCATTCGTGCATTTATCGTATTAAGAATATCAACATGCCAAGTTTTTATATGCATGGCTATTTTAAACAAATAATTTTTAGATTTATACCTATTTTTATTCGATCTCTCATCATTTATCGTGATATATGCTTAAGGGATGTCTTTAGTGTTAAATCTCATTGCAATATGCTTATTATGCTTGTGTTTATAATCCCTAGAATAGACGTACTCGAAACATGCCTATGTTATATTTATGATCGGGAACCCATCTTATTCTTGCATCTTGGTGGTTTTAGTCGAGTATACTGGTTAGTAATCTGATAGGATTTGGATAACTTCATGCCTACCTAGTATTGAGGAGTGGAATTACCTAACTTGTTCATGTTCTAAAAAAAGAAAAAACAAGAAAACAAGAAAAAAAGAAAAAGAAAAAGAAAACAAAGAAAAAGAAGAAGAAAGAAGAAACAAATGAAAGAAAAGAAAAAATGTATAGAAAAAATGAAAATGAAAATGATTTGAATAAGTATGCATCGTTCTCCCAGCTGAACTAAGTAGCAGGATCCTCGTGCCTCAGGAAGCATTGGGGACTCGCGCCGAAAGGATTAGCTTGGTAGCGTGTATAGGAATAATGGTGTTTAGGTGGTTTGAGCTAGTAGGTCCGAGGGGTCTTTCTTGGCTCAATGCCCTTAGGTCATCTGTTCAGGGAGTCATTGACCCAACGCTCCTTACACAAACCAACTAAGAACCCAAGAATAATGAAAACAATAACATGAATAAAGCTAGCAATTTCATAGCTCAAGTAACGATAGTGTGTCATGAGAGGCACGTCTTTAATAGATTCATTGCCTATTATACAATACTAACTCTTCTCTCGATGCATCGTAAAATTTCGGTTCCCATTCTAATAACATATGCGGGATAGAGGAAATATTTTAGGATTTGAGCATAACCATAGTAATGTATATTGTATGTTTACTTTCACTAAAGATAATGCCCAAGGATATGTCTTGATAGATAGATAGTGACTGACATGCTCATTAATTCTAAAATCTGAAATTTTCACTTTCCATGTATGTATGCTTGCTGTCGTGAAATTCTTAATATCATTTGCTCCATGCATGTATACCCCAACTCCTTACTCTTTCTTTGTCTTCCTTGAGGACAAGGAAGAGTTTAGCTTGGGAGATTTTGATGAGTGGATATTTCATATATTTTTAGTGGGGTTTATCCATGTATAATGTCATACAATTTTCCACTTAAATTGCAACTTCATCATATTATTGTTCCATTTCACTCGTTGGGTGTTTATGTTCTTTTCAGGTTGAAATGTATCTAAAAAGAGCTTAATGGAGCCAATGAGCGAGAAGAAGAAGCGGGGCAAAGCAACGGAGTCAAAACATAGAGGATTTGGTGGATTTCAGCCCCCACACGACAGTGTGTATCACCACACAATGACGTGTAGGAGCACACAGAATGAGCATAAAAGAGCGCAAACGTGACCTTGTCATATTCAGCACACGGTCATGTGGGCAGCTAGAGAAAGAAGGCTAAACCCATATCGACGTGATCGCATGGCTACCCCACATGACCGTGTTGGACTACATGACCAGAAAGGAGTAGGGGCTACCTTAGAAGCACTATGGTGACATGGTCGCGTGGCTACTCTACACGACAGTGTCGGTTTAATAAATCTGAAGCCCTGAAGTACGTAAATTCTCCCAGGTCGATGCGACCGCATCGACTCTCCGACACGACCGCATCTGTCTGTAATTTCTGAAGGGAATTCTATCACCCAAAGTTGAAGCAGAACCCACACGATCGTATGGATTCTCACACGGTCATGTCATGTCGTGTTTCTCAACTAATCCACTAGGGTTTTAGGCGATCTATAAAAGGATTGGAGTGCCACCAGAGAGAGGGGATGACCCCTAGTTTTGTTTTTCTTCCAATTTTCGTCCATTTTCTTAGTTTTAGGAGTATGAATAGGTTTAGATTAGTTTTATATTCTTTCCTCCATGGTGTAATCTTGGAATTGACAACTCTTTGTATTGCAACCATTAGAAGATAAGTATTCATTGCTTGTTTTCGTATTTTATAATTGTTTGTTGATTTCTAATTGTTCTCTTTGTTCATCCATGTGATTATCAATATGTTGTGAGTAGTATTTTAATCTAGGGCATGGTAATTCTCTTCTATGAATTGATCTTGTTGTTTTGGCCATTGAACCATCATAATAGGGTTATGCCTAGGAAGATTAATATCCACATACATTGATCTCCTTAGATTGATCACTAACGGAAGTTAGGGATATTCTAGGGTTGTTAATCCCTATGTGAGATCCTTACTAATTATGATGCCAACAAAAGTTGGGCATAATTGACCGAGCTTCTGACCATAAGAGTGGCTGAACGGTGGTTGGAGAGTATTGTCGAGCTTTATGCACTCATCGTGTGGTGATGTGCTACGGAAGTAGGCTTTGTCACACGATAGGTAGTCATGTCATAGCATCACAGAAGTGGGGGCATGAGATAACATAAGGAGTAACCCTATCATAGCATCACGGTAGTAGGGGTAGGTGACATTCTCTAGGTTAGACAACCTCACCCTAGGATGATTCGATAGACATGCAACGAGTTCATACCATGTTCAATCCACATTAGGGTGAAACCTAGCCCTAGAGCCCCTTCATTCTATTTTATTCTCCATATTCGGCACACATCATCTGCGTAGCTAATCACAACCTAGGATTAACTAGTATTCAATTAGGATTAACTAGTATTCAATCACGCAACCTCCCTGCAGACTACATGTTAGCGATACGATGACGCAGTGCGCTTGTGGTATAAATATTAGGAGCTTTAGTTAGCACAACAATACTCTCTGGATAGATAGTGACCTTCTATCTTTCTTGTTAGATGGAGTTATTCCACTTTTGGTTGATGATCCTTCCAATGATGAATTATAAGTACACAAACCGTTTTTTAAATAGCCGCTAAGAAAAGTTTGGTCATCTAGCCTGGATAAAGTTTATATATACTCTAGATGCCCTACTATTGTAGATTTCTCTATGCATGGGCCTACAATAGTGATTCTACTGTAAGTACATGAACAATTCCCTATGTTCAAACTACAAAATCCACTAAATTATTGCATTTTGCTACCCATGCCATTGCTTTTGTTTCAAGTACGAGTGCATTTTTGCAAATATTAATATACTTTGGATATTAGACACTAGAGCATCAAATGACATAATGGTTATTAAATAAAAGTTTTAATCTTTTCATCAAATCATTCCATAGTATAGTGAGTCCTCTTCAACTATATTTAGTCGTAGATAATATCCTTTAGGTTTCTCATTTTCCTATTAGTTTGTTCAAACTACCTCTAGCCTATATTTAGATAATATCATGTAGGTTTCTCATTTTCCTATTAGTTTGTTATCAATTAGCTAATTGACCAAAAGTAAAAACTATTCGATGATATTTTCCTATTAAAATGTATGTTTTAGTATTATGTATTTGGACAACAATTGTTTAGTCCATCAAGCTAGTGGCATGTACTATTTGTTGGATATTGGAATCATCCACTATATCTTTTGATGATGATCAAACATAATGCTTGGACTATGTGTTTGTGCATCTGATAGGAAATCATTAGCAAAGATCAAAGGTCAAAAGCTCAAGTGTGGATGACTAGTATTTGGATGCTAACAACATCATCAAGGCAACAAGATTGAAGAAGACTACTATAACAAGAAGATATACTAAAGACTACATCAATCAAGCATACAAGGGCATATTACGTAATTGATATATTTTCTATATTTTGTCTTATAATTTATGTTAAAGCCTTAAAGATTCACCCCACACACATGAAACCCCGTAAATAGACTTAGAATTAATAAGGAATTAATCCTAAATAAAACCTTCAGGTTTCATACTTAAACTACATATTTTTATCCTTATTAGTCGACCAATGCATAAACCCTAGTCAACTAATAGAAGACAAAAATCTAGTGGTACAGTTTACTCGACCAATGCTAAAGCATTAATCGACCAATGCTGGCATTCGTCGACTTATAATTGTTCACTAGTCGACTAATCAACTAGCTCCATTTTCTAGGCATTGTAGAGGGCTTTTTGGACATTTTCTTTCATGGAATTTCCTCTCTATAAATATGGAATATTTCTAAGTTATTTAAATAATAAAAGAGAGAATAAAAATAAGAAGAATAATCACATTTTTCCCCTAAGCTTTGAACTTTCATTCCATATCTCTTAAAGCCCCATTTCTATTCTCCCAAGAGCAAATCCTTAGAATAGGAGTTCTACTCCTTAGCCACCATTGTATTCAGATACACATCTCTGTAAGGCTATAGGAATTTTTACTCTCTCTTTATAAAGCTTTGCCTTGGTTATGAGGTGTTTGCATTGGTTGTGAGGTAGTTGTGCTCTTGAATGGAGAGTGGTGATTTTCCAATCTGAGTGTGTTAAGATTGGGGTTTGCAATTGGCAAGGAAGTTTTCCAAGTTATAAGGTTTTCTATTATGGTTTGCAAGAGAGGGATAGTGGATAATCTTATGCCATGTGCTTGGGGACTGGAGTAGGTTGGGGAGACCGAACCAAGATATATCGTTACATTTGTAATTGGATCTTCTTTGGTTTGCTTGTTTATTTTATTTATATTGTGATAATTCTCATCATTTATTTCTACTGTATTATTTATTGAGATTTGGTTATTGTTAAGCTTATCACTAACTATAACTGTTTAGTGTTTAAGTAAGCAATCTCCTGACATGGGCCCTACACTATTAAGAATCTGATGACTCATCATGGTTATGGTTATTGATTCTTCCTTTAAGATAGTCTTACATTGTCATTATCATAAAGGCCATCTGTTATTATAGAAGCTTAAACAAGTACTATCTATTAAGCCTTTTGTTTTGTCATTAAAGTTTCAGTTCTATAAGATGGGCATGCATCATCATGCTTCCTCTCTTAGTTGTATTACTAATCAAAATCAATGTATATTTAAGTTAGTCCAATTTGATATTTGGGTACATCTACTTCAAGATTTTGTTATTTTCTTGTTTTTGTTAATGACTTCTCTAGAACTAATTAGACTTATTTGAAGGATGGAACTCAAGCTCCAATTATAATAAAAAATTTATTAAAGAATTAGTTTTAAGTATCAATTTAAATTTTGCATACAGATAATGCTCTTAAATTTGTATAAAAAAGAAGTGTCTATTTTTATATATCATATGGGGGTTTACATCAGACAACATGTCTTCACACAAAATAGGATAGCTGAAAGGAAACATAGACATCTCCTTGATTTTATACAAACACTAGCTATTGTTGTGAATGTTGCAAAATATCTTTAGCCTAATGTGGTTCTTTGTGCATGCTATTCAATAAACTATATGCCTCCTTAAATAATTCATAGGGCCACTCTGTTCTCATACTTTTATCCTGATAAGCATCTTTTCTCGGTCACTCCTAGAGTTTTTAATTCTGTGTGTTTAATTCATAATCTATAACATTCCAATGTTACATCATCGCAGCGGAAAAAGTATAGAAGTTTATACCTTAACCCAGTAGTCGATGATCGGACGCAGAGATCGGGGAAGAAATCACGAACAGAAATCAACCACTAGCCACCATTCGAGTTCCCTTTCGATTTGATTTGGTGGAGCATTATCACTCTTAAGAAATTCCTCACGTTTGCACACCCCAGTTTATTCTTCTCACTGCAATCTCTCTTCTTTTATAAACTCCAGATCAAAAGTAGTTAAGAGAGAGGTTAGTGGGATTAGTGGGAATAACTTCCCATTATTGGTTCGGTTATGCTGCCCATCATGGGCACAAACCGTTCTTAAACCAACAGTTTTTAATTCTGTGTGTTTCATTCATAATCTATAACATGGTCTATACAAATTGTTCCATCAATTTATAAAGAGTGTGTTATTAGGATATTTTAGAAATCAACATAGATACAGCTGTTATGATCTATATCAATGAAGGTACAATGTGTTTACTTACGTTTCACTCTTTAAGAACATTCTTTAATTTTTATTGCTTAACCATCCTTAAGTGAGTACTATTGGATATTGAGTAGCCCATGTTAGTGTTGATGATGAGCAACATATTTGGTACTAATAATTTATTGAGTGTATATGTGTAGATATTGAGCTTTCATGATCAATCAATGCAAATCAAGGAGAATTAGATACAACACGGATCATGAACTTCAAGGGCAACCAAGACAAGGCAATGAAGAGAAAAATTGCATCAAGAAGCTTATGTAATAATTCATTTTTGATGTAATTTTATTTTATACTTGGTAGTATGTTATAGTCTTTTTGAAGCTCTTACACACTTAGGAACACACAAAATATTTTTAAAATGTTGTTTAATGTTTTGAAAATCATTTCCTAAATTTTTTAAATACTTTTCAATGTATCTGTTAGATAGTTGACTACTCCTTTAATAGGAGTCGACGACTTTACATTATGTACTCATTATCCCATGAAATACTCGACTACCGTTGGTTTAGGAGTTGACTACAGTTGTTTGGGGAGTCGACTACCATTTGTATAGGAGTCGACTACTTTTGCCCAAAGGACATATTTGACACTGCTCCACGATTTATGGAAAGATGTATGTTAATCTGTTGGAGGGGTGCTTTTTGGAAAATGTTTTGAACAGTTTTTCACCGCTTTATATGCTGCGATAACTGAGGGTTTTAGCTAACTTTTTTAAATCAATATTCTTAAGAGAAAAAGAGTTTTCAAGTTCAAAAGCATTTAAGCAAAATCCTCATTCACTGGCTTATATTTTAAAGAGTTTTCAAAATCATTCAAGGCCAAATTCTAGATCTCTAAGAGCTTCATTCTTTCATCATTTGGAGATCCACTATAGCCACACAACAATCACACTAGAGCTTCAACATTTGGCTATATGTAAAAGAAGGTAGTTAGTATTTCTTTTCTCACTTGTGTGAGGTGTAGTCTCTTTGGAGACGTGTTGTCCATCTTGGACGTTTTTGTTCTGATTGGAACGTGTTGTAATCATTGTATGTGTTGTCTCTTTTGAGACGTGTTAGTGGATCCATTGTCCCGAGAGTGAACGTGTTGCTTGATGTATGAGAAGTGCCCCGAACTAGGATAAATAATTGTGTTTGTGATTGTTTTTGTGTTTGTGCTCATTGTGTACTTGTAATTTATTTTAGCTTCCGCATTACTCATTATTATTGCAAGTAATTCTGTTGATTAAATATTATTTATGTAACTCCATTTAATAACTTAGGTAGAATTCTTGTCACGCCCCGCTTCCCAAAAATATGGAGGCGAAGCGTGAGAAGGTCCGCTCAGACTTGAAGCTACAAAGCTGCAAGTCCGATAAGCGTCGATCAAATTTAAAACTGCAGGTCCTTGCAACGCGAACGAAACAAAGATAATAATAATGAAATGAGACAAAAGAAACATCTCAGAATATCCATAAAATAAGTTTCCAACATCGCAGAAAAAGCCACCAGGCTGAAAAGAAAAGAAACTAAAAGCCCACACATGGCCAACAAAAGTACAAAGTACAAAACAACGGTGCTACGCACCAGCAACTAACAAAAAGCCTAAAGCAAAATAAAGCTCAACAAAGACCCAAAGAATGGTCACCGGTGTCCACCAAAATCCTCCTGGGCAATCATGGACTCAGACTCAGCGTCAGCAACACATCACGTACTCAGCAACGATCTCTGGCTCAGGTCTAACATGTGACACCCAAAAGAGCAAGGGGCACATGTCAGCAAGTCTACAAGAGACTTGTGCAAGGAAACTGAAAGTAAAGTGAACAACCTAGCAGTTCTAGTATGAATGCGATGACATAGCAGTTTAAAGTATGAGTGCAACGGGTAAAGTAAAGTAAAGTAAAGTACGAGCATGGCATTTAAACATGGCAAGGATGACAAGTTATACAAGAAACATTCACAACGACAAGTACAAGTCAAGTAAGCACCTCGTGCACAGAGATTACGCCTTTTGGCTAGAGTGGCTGATCGGGCCAACTCATAAGCTCAAGTGATCGCTTATCCCTACCCCTCCACGTGTGTCGAGCCAGGGCCTTACCCCCGAACTTGGAATGCTCGCTTCTGGATCACGAGCCAGGAAGTGTTTTTAACAAGTATGGCCTAGGGGTGCACCTAGCCAGGGACACGGAAACACGGATTTGTACAAGTATTTTGTAGCGTGTGCTACGATGCAACAATCAATTTGGATGACATGTAAGATGCAATGCATGGCAGTTAAAAGTACGTACAGTTAAGGAAAGTAAACGTGACAGTTTAGTATGCATGAAACAAGTTTAAAGGGTTGGATCTAGCTTCGTTGTCAAGCTAGATCAATTAGGTGACGGATCTAGTTTCGTTGTCAAACTAGATCAAGTAGGCGTCTAGCCAGCTATCATTTCACTGACTAGTCTCTTTTACGCTAAAAGCAAGGAAGTGGCCTAAAAACATGGCCCTACACAAGAGTTGGCAAGTTTCACTTGCCTGCAAGTACGACATCTGAGCACACCGTCCAATGAGTCCAAAAATCACCATTATTCTACGTGCACAAGTCCACCGGCCTAAAGTCCATATTATTAATCCTCATTAGTGAATTTAAAACATTTAAAATACTTTGAAAATACTGATTTTAGTCTTGATTAGCATGCATTGGGTTGGGGGTCCTAGGGGTGCAAAGCGTTACCTCAACACGACGCGAAAGCTACACCGGCGTCGGGTAGCGACGCCGGGGGTTGGAATAATAGAACGCGCTCCAAGTCCTGATTCCAATATAGTTTCCTCGCTGGAAAGTTCAGAGCATCAACCCGGGCGACGATTCCAGATTCCAGAGCTAGCACGGGCGACGACGGGTTACGACGTGCGACGACGTCGTACGCGACGAATCCTTGAAGAGCAAGCACCTAGGTGGGGCCCACAGCAGTCCTAGGGGCCTTTGGGGGACCCACAATAACTCTGGAGAACTTGGGGGGCCCACGGTGGCAAGTGGTGCGACGGATGCGGGGTTGCGACGTTTGGCCATCGGTCGTACTCAGCCAATGCGGGAGGATGGCTCGGTCAGACACTAGGGGCGGGCTGTGCAGCGCTTGGGGTGTGCAGCAATGCGGGGCAGCGCTTGGTTCTCTCGGTCGGAGCGGGGGAGGCCACCGGTCGGGCGCCTTGGATGCGAGGCGACAGAGCGCTGCAACGTTGCAACGTTGCAACGTTGCGGAGAGCGGGCGTGAGCGGGGGCGGCTGTCGGTCGGGCACGGCACGATGCGGGGCGACAGAGCGGCTAGCGATGCGGGGTTGCGGAGCGACGCTTGGTGCGGAGCGGCAACCGGTCTGACCGAGGGCTCCTCTCGGTCGGGCACGGTGAAGCGGGGCGACGGCTGTGCGGAGCGGGGCGGGGGCTTGGTGCGGAGGCAACGGCCGGTCGGTGCGGGGGATTTGGGCTGTTTCCTTCGGTCGTGCGGCCGCCGTTCGTCGCAACGTTGCGACGAATCGTCGCAACGTCCAATTTCAAGTTTGGAAGAGGCTAGGGTTAATTTTTTGCGAAAATAGGTCTTCCTAGGGGTTGCTTATATAATATAGGTGGGTTGACTTGGTCTAGGGCTAAATCTAATAGGATTAGATGTTCAAAAAGATTTAAAATTTGAAATTCAATTACTCTAACTTATCCAAGGGTTTGACCTGGTCCAAATGAGCTGGAAATTGGCTCAAAAATTCTTTAAAATGTTTTAAACTCAAATAAATTTTATTTGGCCGAAATTAATTTAAAAATAAATTATTAAAAATAATATAAAACTTGTAAAAATTATAAAAGTGGTCAAATAAACTCCAAAAATTATAAAATAAATATCGTGGTGATCGTGGCGACGAATGTGAGCTAACTAAGAAGACAGATCTCAAATTCGACGTCGGACGACGAAACTAAAAATAGAAACGTCTCCCGTCAAGAGTGAGAATCGTCACGTCTCATCGAGTAAGTGTAAATTGTGGAAAAACGACTCGAGAAGTGTCGTTCCAAGATAGTGCCACTATTTAATACTCTCAGAGACGTTCACAACGGCATATCACACAAAAGTGTTCACCAACAAACAAAGTCCAAACAAACAACTTAGGTAGAATTCTTAGAGGAAATTTTATAATTTCAAGAAACCCATTCACCCCCCTCTAGTGTTCTATTTTCCATCCACGCAGGATCCCTACACTTGGTATTAGAGCTTGGTCAAAGGATAGAGTCATAAAACAACAACAACACATACCCTAAAGGCCAATCCACCAATCGTCCACTTTGCTTATCAGATCAAACTATGGGACTGGAAGAATTGGTTCAAGGTCTATTGCAAGTCCATCTCCTATTACTTGTGGACCACTGTGGATCACCAATATGTTGAACCAACAAAGCTAGAAAATGAATGGACAAAAGCCGAGAAGGAGAAAGATGCATTGAACTCCAAAGCAATGAACACACTCTATTGTGCCAGTGACAACGCAGAGAGCAACTGATTGTCTCGTGCAACCACCACCCATGAGATGTGGAAAATTATTGAGGTAACCCGCGAAGGTAATACAAAAATTAAACCTTCTAAGACTTCTCTCTATGTTCATAGGTATGAATCTTTTGAGATGGAACCGGAGAATTAATTTCATATATGTACATTTCCTTCACGGAGATCATAAATACTCTTGCGGAACTTGGCAAGAGCTACTCGTAAATTGATTCAGGGTAAATATTTCATATTTAACACCTCATTTAGCCCCATTTTATGCATACATGGTGTGCATTTGGTCTCGAATACGATCGAATTTTGAATACCCTTATTTATTAGAGCAAACTCCTATTTTATGCACAAAATGGAAATATCCTAGGTATTTCTGCACTTTTTGTATTTTTCGTGTGAAGATCTCGATCTCACGATTCCAACGACTATTTATTTGTATTTTTCTGAGACCTGTGCTAATTACTATGGATTTTCGAATACAGAATACCATTTAATCGAAGAAATACGAGGAGAATACGGTGAAAATACGCGGCATATACGCGCGTATACATATCCCACGCAATCAGGCGGGCCACATGGCTGCTCCAGGGCGTTCCCTGCTCAAATCGAAAGACGATGGAAGAAAGGTGACGGGTCGAGTTGTGGAACGTCCGATCTTGATCGAACGGATCTGGGCTTCCTCTTCAAACAGGCGCGTACACTATTGTGAGGAGACGTGGCACAATCGCAGCGAGTGCCTGTGTGATCCGATGGTCTAAATCGGAGCGGAGCAGAGAAACGAAGGAAGCGGCATCTGTCCACGTGGCGCGATCGTGATAATTTACTGCCTGATCCAACGGATGAGAACAAACCCACAATGAATTCAAATTCAAATCGCATACGGGTTGACGTGCCGGATCACATCAGAACGATCGTGATCCTACGGTCCAGATCGAACCCGAGCTGGGTTCGAATCAAACGAAGCGGGCGTAACCCGCTGGCCACTTGTCGGCACCACAGCAGATCTTGCTTGCATCCGTCGGCCAGGATTGATGCGGCTGTGGGTTGGGGTTTAAGTTGATATTGGGTGCGGGTTTTAACCTGATATGCTCTCCAAACCCACAATGTCACATATATAAGCGTATTTTGGTCTAGGGTTTAGTATTCTTGCGTATTTGGGGCTCTAGGAGCCGTATTTTGGCGTGAAATTTGGAGGTCCTGGAAACAGAGGCCAAAGCTATCATCTGAAGGAGATTTGGGGCTAATTGGAGAGTTTTGGTGATATAATTCCTAACTTTACTCTTGTATTTTGTGAATTTCGCGTGTATTTTGAGTATTTGAACATGTATTTGTCTATGAATCTTGATTGCAAACGTTCTAAACCAATTGATTAACCAAGACATCAATTACCATTTATTGCAAACCCCTAACAAAACCACGACCAACACATCCTCTCCACTTTGGTACCCCAATATCGAATTCACCGTAACTATCGTAGGATGTTCTTTTATTATTTTCAACTCTTGATACCATATCTTTATACCTGATAGGTGGTTGGTTATTATCGTTTTGTACTCTTTATAAACTGAAGTTCGTGGTTTTGTAGGTCAGTTGTCCCGTGGATACGATACCTGGACTCACCAGGATTATTACTTGTTCGATCTCCTACACTTGGGAGTAGCGCTCACACATTTTGAGACGAGTCAAGTTTTGGCGCCGTTGGCGGGGATAACAGTACTTGTGATCTACGATGTCAGTTCGTATGGAGGAACATTCTGTGAGATCCTTCCATCTTATAGTTTAGGATTTTTATTAGTTTTTTTCTCTTTAAAAAAAGTCAAAAAAAATGGAATACATGAAATTCTTTTGCACAAACAATTGGAATGATGCAGAGTATGATGTTGCACACAAGCATAGAATGGAGAAGCTCAAGATCGTTAATTTTAATCAGAGAGATTGTGAAACTTTCTTTTAGGCCTGGAGGAGGTTCACAGACATAGTATCGAGCTATCCGCAGCATGGGTACACAAAGAAAGAGCTTATGGAGTCCTTCCTATTTGGACTACGACCACAGCTGCAGGAATTTTTGGGAGTCATGACGCCGACAGAGGCATGGAAATTCATGGAGTCCTTATACGAGAATGATCAGACCATTAACGAGACTTTAGAGCGTGATTCAACGGAGCCTTCATGCCTTGATCAAGGAGAGCAAAGCGTAGACGTACCATTGTAACCCTTAAAAGATGAAGTTTATTTACTCATTCAGACACAAGAGGCTACATCCCATCAATTCCAAGAAAACTTCCTTGCTCGGTGTCGGAAAATTCAGCAATCCATTGAAAATCTTACTCTGATTGCCACTTGCTTAGAAGAAAATAATTCTTTTGAAATTCAATTTAAAGAATCTAATATGAGTTCATCTTTTATTGCAGGTATATCGAGCAAGCCATGTCACGATGAAGTCACGAATAAAAATATCAACATGGCAGGAAGTGGGTGCAAAGGAGAAGATGAGCTAGCAATTTTGGATGAACATGAGGAGGAGACAGCTAGAGACATGTGTTTAGAGATTATCGCTATGGAGCCCGAACCACTCTTCCCCCCAGTTTTTTCCCAAAATCATTTATCCCTCTCCCCAATGACTGAGCATCATACCGAGAGCAGTGCAAATGTTTCAGGGAGTAGTCATCAACATGCTTTATTTTATTTTACTTACTTTGATGACTATATTTGGAATATGTTTATGACAAAGAATTTTAGACTAAATTGGACTGACATAACTCATCTCTTTCAGGACATACATAATCACTTTATAGAGATGCTTGGAGTTGTGTTGCTGGGGTCCTATTTAGCTAATGGAAGACTATTACTCGTCGAGGAGCACAAGAAGCAGATAGAACAACTTCCTCTACCATTAAAAATCCGTGATCCGCCATTTGACCACATTGTGTTCTTTCCAATAGTGTTGATTTTATATGCTTTTTAGGATGCTTGCTTTTGAATAGACTCGAACCTCTTTCGACATTAAGGACAATGTCCATCTTTAGTTGGGGGGAGTGTATGAGGCCTTAGGATTTTTTGGGAAAAAATAAAGTAATAGATCATTTAAAACTCCTTCACATACCACAAATGCGGATGGTTATTCATTGATTGAGTTCTAAAAATTGTTTATGGCTTGAATTAATTATTTTTCCGTCATGAAAATACTCGTTAATATGCTATTTATAAAAAATTTCAATTGCCATGATTAATTTCTCGAAATAGTTTGAATTTATTTCATGCATGCTATTGTGATGCAAAAGCTTAAGTATACACGATTTATTAAAACAGTCTTCAAGTTAAAGAGGAATTTGGCCTTTGTTACTAATATTTATGTTCATATTTATGGGTGTTGAGTTCTTTACGAAAAAAGAAAAAAAGTGAAAAAGAAAAAATGCATCATTCCCTTGAGTTCATTGATTAGCCGGGTCTTCGTGCCACAGGAAGCATTGGAGATTCGCATCGAAAGATGGATGAATAGGGAGTGCATTCAAAAAAAAGATAAAATAAAACTTATATGATTCAAGTATTAAGTTCGAGGGCCTCTTCTAAGCCTAATGTCCGATGGTCGTCTGGCCTAGGAATTATTAACTAAAAGCTCGTTACATGGATCATTCTAAGTCGTTAAAAAAACAAAAAGAAAAAGAAGAAAAAAAGAAATGGAGAATAAACTAAGCAACTACAATATCCATGATTTGAACGATCTTTTTGAGATGACAATTCCTTGGAAATAAGAAAACTAGAATATAACGACGTGTTATATTTTCGCTTGCGCAAAACGATGCTCGCATGCTATTTATTCAAATTAGATTAGAGAAAATATCATGTGATTGATTTTATTCAAGGATTGTGTATATTGATGGTCAAAATCATGTTGGAAAGCGTATTATCAAGCCACGCCATAAGCGATTGATAAAATTTATTGTTTTACTAATCATTCGACTTCATCGCTCTTTTTGCTAGGGACTAGCAAATCGCTAGTTGGGTGGTGTGATTTGGGGTAAATATTGCATATTTAACACCTCATTTAGCCCCATTTTATGCATACATGGCGCGTATTTGGTCTCTAATACGATCGAATTTTGAATACCCTTATTTATTAGAGCAAACTCCTATTTTTTGCACAAAACAGCAATATACTGAGTATTTCTGCAATTAAAGATCTCGATCTCACGACTCCAACGACTATTTATTTGTATTTTTCTGAGATCTGTGCTAATTACTATGTATTTTTGAATGCAGAATACCATTTAATCGAAGAAATACGAGGAGAATACGGTGAAAATACGCGGCATATACGCGCGTATACGTATCCCACAGCAATCAGGCTGGCCACGTGGCAGCTCCAGGGCATTCCCCGCTTGAATCGTACGGCGAGGGAAGAAAGGCGATGCGACGAGTTGTGGAACGGCCGATCTTGATCGAACGGATCAGGACTTCCTCATCAAACATGCGCATACAATGTTGTGGGGAGACGTGGTGCAATCGCAGCGAGTGCCCGAGTGATCCGACGGTCTAGATTGGAGCAAAGCGGAGAAAGAAAGGAAGCAACCTCTGTCCACGTGGCGCAATCATGATAATCCATCGCCTGATCCAACGGATGAGAACAAACCCGCAATGAATTTGAATTCAAATCGCATACGGGGCTGCGTGGCCGGATCACAGTCAAACGATCGTGATCCTACGGTCCAGATCGAACCCAAGCTGGGCTTGAATCAAACGAAGCGGGCGAAACCCGCTGGACACGTGTCGACACCACGGCAGATCCCGCTTGCATCCGACTGCCAGGGATTGATGCGGTTGCGGGTTTGGGTTTAAGTTGATATTGGGTGCGGGTTTCAACCCGATAAGCTCTCCAAACCCGCAATGTCACATATATAAGCGTATTGTGGCCTCGGGTTTCGTATTCTTGTGCATTTGGGGCTCTAGGAGCCGTATTTTTGCGTGAAACTTGGAGGCTGACACACCCGAAACCTACACCTAGATTCCACATGTCGGTGTCACGATCACCAGGTGTGGTATGGCCCCTAGGTTTCAATTCTAAGCTCAATCTGCAAGCAGACGGTGTCAAGATGTAGTATAAATGATATCGAATCCCAAAGGGACGGTGATAGTGTGTATGTGTTCTCAGTTCACTTCAAAATCTCGAAGTGATATAGCTATCGGATAGAAAGAGTTAATTGGGGTGTTGGTGTTGTTTCACTAAATAAAAAGGACTAGGGTGTTAGGGATCACCGCCAAGATCGTCGGGGATCGACATTGGAATAGAATCCTCACGTTGCATTAGGGTTAGGGGACTAATCTCACAATTCGTATCACTCTCGTGGGTTAGAATTGTGAGGTAGTTCGGTAGCTCTCATTGACGCAATGGCAGTAGCCGTCTACGTAGCGGTATAGTTTGTCGATGGATCCCCTCAAGGCACAAGCTGGGCATGGTCACGAGCCTTGGTTGGATCCACCGATTTTCCTATTTGAATCCAAGAGATACCCCTTAAGCACATCAATTCCACAGATCGTGGGCATGATCTCAGTACAGGTTATCTAGGGATTCGGTAGGATTGATCGAAATACTCCCCTAAATCCCTAATTCAACGTAGAGATCCAGATCTACATCTTCCCCCTAGGATTTTAGGGGTAACCCATCAACCCTAGAAAGATCTACTCACACATGGCAATATTAGCGGATAAAAACATCATTTTTATAGAAGAGAACATCATAGCAATTGGTAGAATAAAGATCAAAAACTTACAGTGAGAGATGCAGAAAATAGACGAGAAATAGATCGGACAAAAATCCAGATTCCAATACGCAATCGTAATAGAGAACCAAAATAACAATCCAAAAGTTTCGATCCCAATTCTTCAACGAAGATTAATCTAAAAACTAATAAGAATTCCTCAGCTCCGCTCTCAAAAACCTCTTCCAAAAAACTCTAAAATGAATCGCCTCCCAATCGAAGTCCAGCTCCCAACCTTTCACTGCTCGGATCGCACCCAAGATCACAAAACATTTCCAAAAATGGCCCTGGTATTGTCGACCAAGTAGGCTACTCGGTTGAGCAATGCGTTGCTCGGTCAGTTGCTCGGACCGAGCAGCTGTGCTGCTCGACCAAACTTGACAGGGAATCGAAAAATCTCCAAAATCCTCACTCTGCCTGTACGGACCGAGTCAGCTCAGCTCGGTCCGAGCAGAGGCTGACTCGGTCGGGGAATAGTTGCTCGGGCCGTGCACTGGATTGCTTCAGCTTTTGGGACAAAGGGCTGCTCGACAGAGCAGATGAACTGCTCGGTCCGAGCGATCCATGTATCTGCCTCCTCTTCTAATTTGTATCTGCTCGGTCCGAGCATCTGTACTGCTCGACCGAGCAGTCTGGGAAATTCTTGCTGAAGCTTCTAATGTCTGCTCTCTCCCTCCTGCTCTCTCCTCCACTCCTCCTGAGGATCCCAGAACATGGCGAACTCCTGTAGGGTTTCACCAATGAGCTCACGGGTGTGACGGATGTGTCCATACCCAAGTGGGGTCCCAAATCGCTCCAAAATCCCTGAAAACTCATAAAACACTACGAAACTCGAATATAACGTCAGAAAATGAGATATCGTAGTAAAATTGGGATTTGGATGCGAATATGGCATGGAATGCAATGAAATGGTGATATGAAAATAGTGGAAAATATGGACTCATCAAAATCCCCCAAGCTTACCTCTTACTCGTCCTCAAGGAAGACGAATACTAGGTACGCCGGGAGGAAAACAAAAGAAAATAAAAATAAAAATAAAACTAAGAAGAGGAGAGAATAGAAGTGAATGGAGGGTGCTAATGATGATCTGTCAGATCTCAGGCCTAGGTAGTATATCACAATGCTCTGAATAGTAAACATACATACTACTCGCAATTTCTAGTTTTATAAATCATATGTCTTGCATGCAATACAGGCAAAAGATAGGGATCTACTGAATTAATGCCATCTACTCATATCAATCTCACGCAATCCATAGATTCTAGTATAAAGAAGTTGGCAATGCCCTTTTCAATCACAGATACACAAGGAGCATATAGAAATCACACAACATGCAATAGAGAATAGAAAAAGTCATGCCATTCAGTTATTCATTTCGATTCATGAAAAATCTCCAAAAACTAAAGCATTTCGTAAAGTTTAAGTATTATTAAATCTCCCCGTTACGCACCGTCTCCACTCTAATGTTATGCTCACTCATATGATCAGTTGGTTTACCCCCCAAGCTTAGCTTGAGGCATCGCATCTAGGAATAGGATATGGATTTTTCTTTTTTTCCTAGTATAAGTGATAGCATCTAATGAAAGGATACAAAACAATTTTTATTCCTTTTCTTTATTTTTCTTTTCTTTTTCACATATGAATATATGCACTTTTTTTCTTTTTTCCCCTTTTCAATTAGAAGCTATACTTTTTCCTTTTGGGTTTGGGATGTGAGATGCAGTAAAGATAGCTGTGGGGGTGCAACCAACTGATATGTAGAGAAATAAATAGATGTGTGGAGAAGGAAAATAATATATCTCTCGGTTCACCCATAAGAGGTGCACAACGGTTTGATAAAATAATACCCTATGAAAACTCATAAATAGCATGGATATTTTCATTCCTCTAGATGAATACTGAAAAGGCATGCAGTAATAAGCACAATAACAGCAGGCATGCAATCAAAAGTGAATAAGATAAAAAGAGATGCTCCAAGTGTTCTACTGATGCGTGAATCTAGGTGCATTACCCAACATAGTGCATACTAGATACTAATTCATGCATTTGATTTTCAATTCAGTTCAAGCATTAAATCAGATATATCAGCAAAAGAAATGCATGCATATAGATAGTAAATATGAAATTTACCCTAATAGCATGTCAACAGATATCAAGCATCACGAATAACTACTAAGGCTACGAGAGGTATCATCATGCGGACCATCCTTAGCATAAAAAGAGAAAAAGGCGGAGAAAATAAGAAAATGAAGAAAAAGGGATGCATGCATGGTAAAAAGCAGAAAATATGATGCGGAATGAGAAAAAATAAATAGGCATGGAAAAGTGGTGAAAAAAGTAAAATAAAAACTAAAATAAGGAAGAAAAATGAAAAAATAAAGCGGTAGCACTCATCCCCCAAGCTAAACCTAGCAGTGTCCTCACTGCTAAGAAAACGCTAGGAGGCAGGAGATGAAGCTAAATAGGGTGGGGTGGGTGTGGAAAAATAAAATAAAAACTGTGCAGAAAGAAAGAAAAACATGACATGATGCAATGCTAAATGAAAATGATGCATGAGTGGGTCCTCCCTCAAGCTATGTAAGTGCAGGGCCCCGAACAGGCAGTTGGGCTCAATAATAAGCGAGGGAGGCAGAAACTGGTATGGACAACATCAAGCCGAGGCACCACCCTCTGGGGTGGTGATGGGTCCCTCTGCTGTGGACCAGGCAGTGTGGGAGGATCTGGCGGGAACTCGTGAGGTGGAACAGTTCGCCAGTGACGAACGAGGCTCTGAAGAAAAGGTATGTCACGCTTGACCGACTGTTAAGTCATGGCACCACCATAACCTAATAGTAGGAGTATGGCGGTGAACTGGTCACCTTGGTCAGCGTCACAGAATGTAACCTCGTATTCTGTGTCGCCGATGTAAAGAGGTTCAGGGGGAGTGGGGCGGTGGGTGGCACAAGGAAATTGGTGGATGATTCGCCAACAGTGTTGGTTTGAGTTGGCGAGCGTGTATGACGCGTTCGCCGAGTAGGCCTAGGATTTGATGTGCCGGTGTTGGTGGGTCTAGCACGGCGTGGAGGCATTATGCAAGCGGAAGAGAATAGTGCGGTAGTATGTAAAGCTAATAGGGGAACGAATTGACCGACTAGAATGAGATGGCGTTGCGTTTGGTGTCGTGATTTCTGCTGATCCAGAGTGTCCCCCAAGCTATTTATAGAAGTGTCTTCTGACGTTGCCAAATCGTACTTGAAATAGGGATAGGAAGAACGTCAGTATATTTAAACATAAATAAGTGAATTTTAGGCTTGAGGTTGCCCGGCCTAGTAGTTAAAATGCTCGGACCGAGATGGAATGTTTGGTGGGGATTTATGAACGCGGGGAGAGAGATGGGGGGTGCTCGATTGGAAATTAGACGTGAGGTGGGTGGCGGTGTGGAAAGAATAAGGGGGGAAGAGAGTTCTGAAGGGGGTGAGAGAGAGATTGAACGGGTTTGAGGGGGTGGCGACGGCCGTGAGGGGGACGGTCGGGTCAAGCGAAGGGGGTGGCTCGGGGTGATTAGGGTACGGCGTTAAAGGGCAAGGGTGGGTTTGGTTTAAATGAGCAGCTCGAAACCGACCGAAAGAATACGGCCCAATATCAACTAGAGATGACTCGGACCGAGCAATAAGATTGCTCAGTCGAGCAAGTTCCGAGATGAATGGGGATAAAATTCCAAGAATACTCCCTTTAACCTGCTCGGTCGAGCAGGAAGATGCTCGGTCGGGCAAGGGACTGCTCGGGCCGAGCTGCTATCGCTTGGACCGTGTAGACAGAACGTCGTTTTTTCCACATTTCCAAAAGCCTGTCATACTCGACCGAGCAGTAGGTTGCTCGGTCGAGTCACCTTTTGCTCGGGCCGGGCCAATACCACTCGGACCGTGTAGGCAGAGTGATGATTTCTCCATATTTTCAAAAGCATGTGCAATCCGATCGAGCAGCAGAGTGCTCGATCGAGTCTATGCCAACTCAGACCTAGCTGTCGATGCTTGCTCGGAACGAGTCGATGAAGATTTTCCTCCCCTTTGCCGTGTCTGCACTGCTCGACCGAGCAGAGCGACTGCTCGGTCGAGTCATCTGTCTTCTTTCTGCTTCTTTTTCCTTTGGCTTTTCTCTCCAAATCTGTTGTTCTCCTCCATCTGCCCTCCGATCGAAACGTCGATCTGCGTGTCCACTCTCATATCTAACCTGTACAAGGGAAAAATTTATTAAATTTTTGCGATTTTATAATTTTATCTCTAAAACATGAAATAAAAATAATAAATTGAAAAAGGAAATCCAAAATCTAAGAAATTGGGTTGCCTCCCAATAAGCGCTCGTTTTTAGTTATGAGCTCGACTCCCTTTGATTTATCACTTGTCGTCGGGAGATCCCTCAATGAAGTATGTCTCCTCCTGTCCTATGGGTTATCCAGCTCTGTAAGGTTTAATCCTCTGAACATTAACCTTGATGTTTCCGTTCTTTTCTTCGAGCTCAACGGCATCTCCGGAGGATAAGCTTACTATCTTATAAGGTCCGGACCACCTTGACTTTAATTTCCCGGGGAAGAGGCGTAATCTTGAATTATAGAGGAGTACCTGGTCGTCGACATCATGGCAAACAACCGTGATGTTTCTATCATGATAGGCCTTGGTTCTCTCTTTATATATCTTCGCATTTTCATAACCATGTCGCCGAATCTCGTCTAACTCATTGTTGTGTAAGGCTCGTCTCGTGGCGGTACTTTGGTAGTCAAAATTCATTTTCTTTATTACCGAATATGCTCTGTGCTCCAACTCTACCAGAAGATTACAAGCTTTTCCGTACACTAGTCTGTAGGGGGTTGTGCCGATGGGAGTTTTAAAGGCGGTGCGATATGCCCAAGGGCGTCGCCCACCTTGTGCGACCAATCCTTTCTTGAGGCACTAACGATCTTTTCCAGGATGCTTTTGATTTCCCTGTTGGACACATCCACTTGGCTGCTAGTCTGAGGGTGATAGACAAGGGCAACCTTGTGATGAACTCCATATTTCTTCAGCATCGTCTCAAACTTCCTCTCGATGAAATGGCTCCCTCCGTCACTTAAAATTGTCCGGTGGACTCCAAAACGAGGAAAGATGGTATTCTTGAAAAACTTGGCTACTATCCTCGCGTCGTTTTTCGGGGTGGCCATGGCTTCCACCCACTTCGAGACGTAATCAACGGCGACCAAGATGTACTTATTGTCGTTACTCGATAGAAAAGGTCCCATGAAGTCAACGCCCCCAACAGTCAAACAGTTCTATCTCCAATATGCTATGAAGGGGTGTTTCATTCTTCTTCGTGATATTCCCCGTTCTCTGGCATCTATCGTATTTCCTGATGTATTCGTTCGCATCTCTGAATATAGTGGGCCAGTAGAAACCACTTTGCAAGATTTTCGCCGTGGTTTTAGTTACAGTTGCGTGTCCACCGCATGGTTGATCGTGGAAATGCGATATGATGGAGGTCGCTTCTTCTTTTGGGATACATCGCTTGATGATCCCGTCAGCGCATGTTCTAAATAGGTATGGGTCGTCCCAGACGTAACTCTTGGCGTCATGTAGGAACTTCCTCCTCGAATAGGTCGCCAAACCGTGTGGGATGATGCCGCTCACCAGATAATTCACTATATCCGCGTACCAGGGGGCTTCAGAGGAATTCGCCACAAATAACTGTTCACCGGTGAAAGAATCGTCGATCGGCAAGCTGTCATCCCCGTGCCTTTGGATTAACTGCGACAAGTGGTCTGCTACTACATTCTCTGCTTCCTTCTTGTCCTTGATCTCAATATCAAATTCTTGGAGCATGAGGATCCATCGTATCATACGTGGTTTAGCATCCTTCTTGCTTAGCAGGTATTTCAATGCTGCGTGATCCGTATGGATAATCACCTTGGACCCCAAGAGGTAGGACCTGAACTTCTCGATAGAATAAACTACGGATAGCAACTCCTTCTCTGTAGTAGTGTAGTTCTTTTAAGCATCATCCAAGGTCTTGCTAGCATAGTATATAGCATGAAGCTTTCCTTCCTTCCTTTGGCCAAGAACAACTCCCACGGCTTGGTCACTAGCGTCACACATAAGCTCAAACGGCAGATTCCAATCTGGCGGCTGTATAATCGGGGCTGAAATGAGAGCCTCCTTTAACCTGTTAAAGGCTAACTAACAGGCGTCAGTAAACACAAAAGGAGCGTTCTTGGCAAGGAGCTACGTAAGCGGGCTAGCAATATTAGAAAAATACTTTATAAAGCGTCGTTAAAAACCGACGTGACCTAGAAAACCACGGATACCCTTGAGGTTATTGGGTGGCAGTAAACTTTTGATAACTTTGACCTTGGCCTTATCGACCTCAATTCCCTTAGAAGTGATGACATGGCCAAGAACAACCACTTCTGTCACCATGAAATGACACTTTCCCAATTCAAGGTTAGATTATTGTCTTGGCACCGTTCTAAAACCTTGGATAAATCTGCTAGGCAATCATCTAACTCGGTGCCATAGACAGGAAAATCGTCCATGAAGACTTCCATGATATTCTCGATGAAGTCTGAGAAAATAGATGGCATGCACCTTTGAAATGTGGCAGATGCATTACATAGCCCAAATGGCATTCTTCGATAGGCGAAGGTGCCGTAAGGACATGTGAACGCCGTCTTCTCTTGGTCTTCCCGATGCAACGGGATTTGGAAGAATTCAGAATATCCGTCTAGGTAACAAAAGTATTTGTGTTTGGCCAAACGTTCGAGCATTTGGTCAATAAAGGGTAGGGGATAATGGTCTTTTCTGGTGGCCTTATTGAGTTTCCTATAGTCGATACACATTTGCCACCCGGTGACAGTCCTAGTGGAAATTAGCTCATTTTTTCGTTTTTAACGACCGTCATGGCCCCTTTCTTAGGGACAACCTGCACAGGGCTAACCCATTTACTATCGGAAATGGGGTAGATAATGTCGGCCTCTAAAAGCTTCAGGACCTCCTTTTTCACCACCTCCTTCATGTTGGGATTCAATCGCCTTTGAGGCTCAATGAAGGTGGCGTCCTTATCCTCTAGGTGAATCCTATGGGTACAAATGGTTTCGCTGATACCCTTCAGGTCAGCGATGTTGTACCCTATTACTTTTCTGTGGGACCTAAGGATTTTCAGGAGACTTTCTAGCTGGGGCTCGGTGAGGGCCGCATTGACAATAACAGGGTATGTGGAATTTCCCCCTAAGAAAGCATACTTCAAATTGGCAGGAAGAGGTTTCAGTTCTACCTGATGGGGCGTTGTACCCCTGTCATCTCTCACCTGCGAGAAAGATGCATCCTCAATTTGTGGTTCAGAAGGTGAAAACTCTTCGTTGGCGGAATCATAGAAGGAGCAGGGAGATGATGGTGCGTCATGGCAGACATCTGCAGATTCTGTTTCCGTAGCGCACCTGTCAACAGAGGCAAGGTGTTTAGGTATGTATCCACTATCGAACATAAAATCTGAAGTACTTCCCTGGTCAATGTAGTTTCGTAATGGTGAGGGATCTGTATACTCCTCGTAAGGATATTCTTCACATGCTGAAATCTGTGGGGGCTATCGTTGTAGAAGCATAGTGTGTCTCCCTCGTATCGCACATAGATTCTATCAGCGACGAGGACACCATCCAAGGCATCCGCATTATGGAAAGTGTTCGCAATAAAAACTGAGAGCTCTTGTGTAGCTGGGTCCTCTGTAGGGAATTCCACTGGGCCATGCGCCCACACATTAGCTACCACTCTCTCTATTATATCCAGCAACTGAGAATCGTTCAATGGCTCCCATTGATGAGTCTCTCTCTAGCCTGCATCAACAGGTAAGGCCTCAATGGTCTGGAGGTACATCACATCCTCATCCAAGCTTATACGAATGTCGCCCTCAATAGTACCTGCATCAGAAACCTTGTTCATTATATAATCCATGACCAATTACTGATTTGTGTTACCTGCAATATAGGTTCCTGAGACGATAAACTGAACTGCATCAATCAGTTCTATGGCTGTGCATTCAATCATGGATTCGTCCATGCGCGAATCCTGAAGGCCATGTAAATGATAAGGAGAGAGACTGAACTCATCTGAGTCACTGTCAGATTCACAGGTCCACTGCACTTGCAACACCATCTCCATTATGTCTGAATGGTCAGGAAATAATCGCTAGCTGGAGAGAGATGTTATTAGCAAGGCAGAAAAATAGAAAGAGAATAAAAAGGGTGGAAAGGTGAGGACTGGAATGATTGCTAGCAAACTTCTTAAAATAAAAAAATTAAACTGAGATAAACACTATTGCCGTCCCCGGCAACGGTGCCAAAAACTTGACACACCTGAAACCTACACCTAGATTCCACCCGACGGTGTCACGATCGCCAGGCGTGGTATGGCCCCTAGGTTTCAATTCCAGGCTCAATCCGCAAGCGGACGGTGTCAAGTTGTAGTATAAATGATATCGAATCCCACAGGGACGGTGATAGTGTGTATGGGTTCTCAGTCCACTTCTAAGTCTCGAAGTGAGATAGCTATCGGGTTGAAAGAGTCGATTGGGGTGTTGTTGTTGTTTCACTAAATAAAAAGGACTATGGCGTTAGGGATCACCGCCAAGATTGTCGGGGATCGATGGAATAGAATCCTCACGTTGCATTAGGGTTAGGGGATTAATCTCACAATTAGTACCACTCTCATGGGTTAGAATTGTGAGGTATTTCGGTAGCTCTCGTTGACGCAATGGCGGTAGCTGTCAACGTAGCAGTATAGTTCGTCGATGGATCCCCTCAAGGCACGAGCCGGGCATGGTCACGAGCCTTGGTTGGATCCACCGATTTCCCTATTCGAATCCCAGAGATACCCCTTAAACACATCAATTCCACAGACCGTGGGCATGATCTCAGTACGAGTTATCTAGGGATTCGGTAGGATCGATCGAAATACTCCCCTAAATTCCTAATTCAACATAGAGATCCAGATCTACACTTCCCCCTAGGATTTTAGGGCTAACCCATCAACCCTAGAAAGATCTACTCACACATGGCAATATTAGCGGATAAAAACATCATTTTTATAGAAGAGAACATCATAGCAATTGGTAGAATAAAGATAAAAAATTTACAGCAAGAGATGCAGAAAAAGACGAGAAATAGATCCGACAAAAATCCAGATTCCAATACGCAATCGCAATAGAGAACCAAAATAACAATCCAAAAGTTTTGATCACAATTCTTCAACAAAGATTAATCTAAAAACTAATAAGAATTCCTCAGCTCCGCTCTCAAAAACCTCTTCCAAAAAACTCTAAAATGAATCGCCTCCCAATCGAAGTCCAGCTCCCAGCCTTTCACTGCTCAGATCACGCCCAAGCGGCATCATAAAACATTTCCAAAAATGGCCCTGGCATTGTCGACCGAGTAGGCTACTCGGTCGAGCAATGCGTTGCTCGGTCAGTTGCTCGGAACCGAGCAGCTGTGCTGCTCGACCGAGGTTGACAGGGAATCGAAAATCTCCAAAATCCTCACTCTGCCTGAACGGGCCAAGTCAGCTCAGCTTGCTCCGAGCAGAGGCTGACTCGTTCGGTGAATAGTTGCTCGGGCCATGCACTGGATTGCTTCAGCTTTTGGTACGAAGGGCTGCTCTACTGAGCAGATGAACTGCTCGGTCCGAGCGATCCACGTATCTGCCTCCTTGAGCATCTGTACTGCTCGATCGAGCAGTCTGGAAAATTCTTGTTGAAGCTTCTGAAGGCTGCTCTCTCCCTCCTGCTCTCTCCTCCACTCCTCCCGAGGATCCCAGAATATGGCGAACTCCTGTAGGGCTTCACCAATGAGCTCACGGGTGCGACGGATGTGTCCATACCCAAGTGGGGTCCCAAATCGCTCCAAATTCCCTGAAAACTCATAAAACACTACGAAACTCGATATAACGTCAGAAAACGAGATATCGTAGTAAAATTGGGATTTGGATGCGAATATGGCATAGAATGCAATGGAATAATGATATGAAAATAGTGGAAAATATGGACACATCAGAGGCCCTGGTGACAGAGGCCAAAGCTATCATCTAAAGGAGATTTGGGGCTAATTGGAGAGTTTTGGTGATATAATTCCTAACTTTACTCTTGTATTTTGTGTATTTAACCCGTATTTTGAGTATTTGAACATGTATTTGTCTATGAATCTTGATTTCGAACATTCTGAACCAATTGATTAACCAAGACATCAATTACCATTGATTGCAAACCTCTAACGAAATCACGACCAACACATCCTCTCTACTTTGGTGCCCCAATATCGAATTCATCGTAACTATCGTAGGATGTTCTTTTATTATTTTAAACTCTTGATACATATCTTTATACCTGATAGATGGTTGGTTATTATCGTTTTGTACTCTTTATAAACTGAAGTTCGTGGGTTTGCAAGTCAGTTGTCCCATGGATACGATACCTAGACTCACCAGGATTATTACTTATTCGATCTCCTACACTTTGGAGTAGTGCTAACACATTTTGAGACGAGTAATAAATCGACCATGTGACCAAGATTCTTTAATCTCTCACACCTGAATAAGAGATGAAGGTCGCGGCCATTGAAGAATGGAATGATCTTTTCCAACTCACTTTGGAGAATCTAATTGGCAACCTCACGGCATATGAGTTTCAAGAGTTACAATAGAAGTATAATAAGCAAACAAAGAAGAAGACACTTACTCTCAAAGCTGCCAAGGAAAACTCAAAAGATGAAGAGGATGATCAAATTTCTCTCATGACAAGAGAATTCAGGAACTTCCTCCAACGTAAGTCCAAATTCAATAAGCAAAAATTATCTAATACAATTATTTTTTTGGGGTGTAATTGACGTGCATTTATATTTTATATATTCACGCACGTCTTCCTCGTGATTTTCCGCCGTTTTCCATTGTTTCATACCCGTTCTTTTGTGTTTTTTTGTATCTTTTCACTTTCTCCGTGTTTTTGTGTAAATGCAGGAGATTTCCAACATTGGGGACATACAAAGAAGATATCATGAGTCCCCGGAGCAACGGGAGGAGTCACGCACGATCCAGAGGGCCAAACATCGAAGATACCCATATTTCAACCCCCAACCGATCAGTTGGACAAAGCCAACCGATCGATTGGTGCACGCGTATCCGACCTGGACAGGAGCTGAAGAGAAGAGCAGCTCACCTGATCGGTTCGCTGATCGGGTGAGATCGACAGAGCTCTCTGTCTTTTTGGGCTTAATTCCAACCGATCGGTTGAAAACTCAACCGATCAAAGTTCATCTGAAGCTGAAAATCAACAAACGACGACCCGGTGACGCCAACCGCTCGGACCAAGAGACCGGTTGAAGCTTCTGAAGCCGATAGCGAAAACGACAAGCAGCTCACCCGATCGGTTGATGCTTCAACCGATCGGGTGGCTGTGATTTCTATATATAGTTGACCTAGGTTTTCTGAAACGAATCCCCTTTTGTATTTACTGTTTTTTGGACTTGTGACGGTTGGAATTTTCTTCTGTTTTGTAAGTGTTTTGATTAATTTAAAACTTTAATATTGTCTTAATACAATTGCTAGCAACTGTTTTCTATTGCCTGATCATGATTTCTACCGTTGAATTTCGTTTAGATTGTGATTTTGCCATGAATTGTGAGTAGTTCCCAAATCTGGGATTTTGGTGGAAACCCCTTCGTGGGTTCTCCCTAGAACGACCATAGGATTAGGATTTCGATAGAGTTTAGGAATTTAGATGGTTACGCGGGGTGTTTCATTGACATTGGCGGGAGAAAGACCGCCTCTGACCGTTGGGCCAAGGGGAAATAAACTTGGCGGTTGACTCTCTAGCCACAGCTCATGCCCCTAGCGTAGACATTGAATCCTAGCGCGTGGGAACGGCCGGATGAGATGTTGGGAGTAATCGTTACGAGCTTAGTGCTCTCGGATTCGGTCGGTGTTAATGGACATGGGAATGCCCCACCGACTGAACCCGGGTAGTCCTAGCATATCATCCTGGGCATCGACCGGAAAATCGGGCCCATGGGACGCTAGGTATCACTCTTAGAGGCAACGTCTCACCACTAAACCCTAAATCCAATCGTGTTCCTATCTGTCGGTCGTAATAGTGAGAGCACATGAAAGGGTGGAAATCGAAGTCCTAGGTTTCCTTTTATATCGTTTATCCTTCGTATTCATATTCTGTGACAACCTACTGATCGTTTGGGCTAGCTCACCCATTAGGTGAACCGGTTCCTTTCTGACAGCAAGCACAACACACACCTCCCTATGTTCGACCCCCAAGCCACACTACCTGTCACGCCCCGCTTCCCAAAAACGTGGAGGCGAAGCGTGAGAAGGTCCGCTCAGACTTGAAGCTACAAAGCCGCAAGTCCGATAAGCGTCAATCACTTTAATCTGCAGGTCCTTGCAATGCGAAACGAAACAAAGATAACAATAACGAAAGAGACAAAAAGAACATCTCAGAATATCCATAATAATAAATCTCAACATCGCAGAAAAGCCACCAGGCTACAAATAAAAGAGTCTAAAAGAGGCCCAGCATGGCCAACAAAAGTACAAAGTACGAAAACAAGGAAAAGGTGCAAGCACCGACATCTAACAGCAACCTAAAGCAAAAGCAAGTAAAATCAGTCTCTAAGACTGGTCTCCGGTGTCCTCGAACTCCTCAACGAACGTAGGCTCGGGCTCAACGTCAGCAAACACCTCGTCCTCAGCAACTGTCTCTGGCTCAGGGTCTAACATGTGGCACCCAAAAGAGCAAGGGGCACATGTCAGCAAGTCTGGAAGACTTGTGCAAGTGAAACTGAAAGGTGGTAAAAGTAAAGCAACCTAGCAGTTCTAGCATGATGCAATGACATGGCAGTTTAAAGAAATGAGTGCAACAAGTAGGGTAAAGTAAAGTAAAGTACGAGCATGGCATGACATTCACAAGACAAGTACAAGACAAGAAAAGTAAGCACCTCGTGCACAGAGATTCCGTCTTTTGGCTAGAGTGGCTGCGCGGGCCAACTCCTAAGCTCAAGCGAACGTTTATCCCTACCCCTCCACGTGTGTCGAGCCAGGGCCTTACCCCCGAACGGTAATGCTCGCTTCTGGACCACGAGCCAGGAAGTGTGTAAACAAGTATGGCGTAGGGGTGCACCTAGCCCGGGACAAGCAAGTACAAGTATGTAGCGTGTGCTACGAATGCAACATTCAATGCATGGATGACATGACATGGCAGTTAAAGTAAGGCGTACAGGTAAGGAAAGTAAACGTGACAGTTTAGCATGCATGAACAACAATTTTAAGGGGTTGGATCTAGCTTCGTTGTCAAGCTAGATCATTTAGGTGACGGATCTAGTTTCGTTGTCAAACTAGATCAAGTAGGCGTCTAGCCAGCTATCATTTCACTGACTAGTCTCTTTTACGCTAAAAGCAAGTAAGTGGCCTAAAAACATGGCCCTACACAAGAGTTGGCAAGTTTCACTTGCCTGCAACTATCACGTCAAGAAAACACCGTCCAACGAGTCCAAAGTCACGATTCCTACGTGCACAAGTCCACCGGCCTACATCCGTTTTATTAATCTTGATTAGTGGATTCTAAAACATTTAAAATACTTTAAAATACTGATTTTTAGTCTTGATTAGCATGCAATTGGGTTGGGGGTCCTAGGGGTGCAAAACGTTACCTCAACACGACGCGAAAGCTACACCGGCGTCGGGTAGCGACGCCGGGGGTTGGAATAAGAGAACGCGCTCCAAGTCCTGTTTCCAAAATAGATTCCTCGCTGGAAAATCAGAGAAAATATCCCGGGCGACGATTCCAGATTCCAAAGCTCGTACGTGCGACGACGGGCTACGACGTGCGACGACGTCGTACGCGGCAAGTCGTCGAAGAGAACGTACCAAAGTGGGGCCCACAGTAGTCCTAGGGGCCTTTGGGGGACCCACAATAACTCTGGAGAACTTGGGGGGCCCACGGAGGCAAGCGGTGCGACGGGTGCGGGGTTGCGACGAGTGGCCGTCGGTCGTACAGCCTCGGTGCGGGGTGATGGCTCGGTCAGACACGGTGGAGGCCTCGGTCAGGCGCTTGGGATGCGGGGTTGCAGCGCTACAGCGATGCAACGCTCGGGCGCTCGGTCACAGCGGCGGCTTCCTTCGGTCGGGCACGGAGCGGAGCGGGGCGACAGAGCGGGCGACAAGCGGGTCGGTGCGGTGCGGAGGGTCGGGCGGTTCTCTCGGTCAGACCGAGAGGCCCTCTCGGTCAGGCGGGGGAACGAAGCGGCGGTCGACGCTGTGTGCGGAGCGGAGCGGATGCGGGCGGGACGGCCGGTCAGAGCGGGCGGACGGGGCGATTTTCCTCGGTCGTGCGGGGTGCTGAACGTCGCAACGTTGCGACGATTCGTCGCAACGTCCAAGATGAGTTTGGAAGAGGCTAGGGCTAATTTCTTGTGAAAATAGGACTTTCTAGGGGTTGCTTATATAGTATAGGGGGGGTTGACTTGGTCTAGGGCTAAATCTAATAGGATTAGAATTCAAAAAGATTTGAAATTTGAATTTAAACTTCTCCAACCCAATCTAGGATTTGACCTGGTCCAAATGAGCTGGAAATTGGCTCAAAAATTCCTTAAAATGTTTAAAACTCAAATAAATTTTATTTGGCCGAAATTAATTGAAAAATAAATTATTAAAAATAATATAAAACTTGTAAAAATTATAAAAGTGGTCAAATAAACTCCAAAAATTATAAAATAAATATCGTGGTGTTCGTGGCGACGAATGTGAGCTAACTAAGAAGACGGATCTCAAATTCGACGTCGGACGACGAAACTAAAAATAGGAACGTCTCCCGTCAAAAGTGAAAATCGTCACGTCTCATCGAGTGAGTTTAAATTGTGGGAAAACGACTCGAGAAGTGTCGTTTCAAGGTAGTGCCACTATTTAATACTCTCAGAGACGTTCGCAACGGCATATCACACAAGAGTATTCACAATCAAATAAAGTCTAAAATAAACACGTGCACGGCCAAAAGCACGTGCAACGCACAACGAAAAGTGGTCGTTACATCCTCCCCACCTTAGAATAAAGTCCGTCCTCGGACTTTCTAATATAACTAGTCGCTCTAGTAACTACCCCAATCAAGCCATATAATAATTTAACCAGGTTTATTCATTTCAAGTGCTTATATATGCACTAGATAGTCAAACGTTAATACTACTAACACGTGTATATATACATTCACATACGTCGTATACTTATACCTATTATTATTATCACACCTAGCCTACATATAGTTTCACCAGCACATTGCTTCAACCATTATAAGTATCCCCTAATTACCTACAGCCTCTTAAGTACTTCTACTCTAAATCTCACAGGCATCCTTAGTATGGTATAGCTACCCACACACCAAACTATAACTACTAACATACAAACAACTTCACACATCATGAATAACTCCGAATATATATAACACTCAATAAGCAACCATTAATATACCATGGAGGGTACGCTCATTCAAGCCAACATATGCGGAATTTGAAAACCGTCGTACTTCAAAAGTTGAAATCCTCGTTTGGAAGAAATATTTGGAGATCGATAAGACGTGTTGTTTCAAAATAGGTTTGGGTCGAATATTCATAATAAGAGAAAATGGTCTATTTGTTTTAAAGAATCATTAAAAGAGGAAGTAAAATCATCTACACGAATATTGAAGGCGTAGTTTAGAAAATATTATACGGCAGTAATTTAATATAATGTTTGCGAAAGTCAAAGAAGGAAATCAAGCAACGGAAGAATTTAAACTCATTTTAAATGCTTTCAACTCTTTTGGGTTATGGAAAATTTTAAAATACTCAATATTGAAGCTGCTTTTCAAAGGAACCAGGGTTTGCAAAAATTCAAAACTGGTTTACACAAAATGCTTGCATACGAGCACGACGAACTTGGTATGGATAAAAGTAGTTGAAACTCATCTTAGTCTCGAAATTTTTTTTTTTCTAAAAGCACGTAGGGGAAGTGAAAAGATAATATTAATAACTTGGTCGTAAAATTATCAAAATTGATAGTGAAGCTTTAAAATCAATTCGTGTGGGGTCTAAATCAGAAAGTGGTTATGAAATGGTAACTTTTACAAAAGTCTAAAATAGGGAAAACGGTGAGCATAAAATCGACTTGCTGAAATCTGAAATCCCATGTGATTGGAAGGTATATGAATGGCATAAATTAGAAGGGAAAATTACAAGTTGAATGCAAGTACGGTTTAGAATAAAATTAGTATATGAAAGAAAAATGTATTTCCATAGGTGCGAAAGTGTAGGCTGAAAAGCATTATAACTATTTTCAAAAATTTCGACAAAAGTTTTAAGAACTTAAATCAACGAGGAGCATGAAGTATAAGTATATATACATATTAGAATTTGAACACATTTAAAACTTAGGGGAAAAGAAAATCAAAGAGAAAATGCTTGCAGAAGGTTCAAAATTTTGCAACGGAGAGTTTCAAAAATTGATGACGATAGTCATGAGGCGATATCATGAATCGGGGCAAGGGAAACAGTCAGATATTCAAAACATACATACGCTTAGGATATGAATCAGGAGGATCTACGGGAAAACTCCTACGGTCGCCCAACTGAAGCTTAGGACTTGGCGCTTGGTCTTTCTAAAGGAGCTAGGCGATAATGGAATGCGCTCAGCTCGGTCCATAATCGATGAACCCAAACGAACGACTAAAGGAATTCTAGAAGTCTGGTATGGTCAGGGGTAGGCAAGGACCACTAAAGTAACTCCTATGACGATTAAATCGATTCCCAGCAAGGACTCTAATTACCAGCCTAACAGTCAACCTTATTTGCAAACAATCATATGCAAGCATAATTTAACAAGTCAGGACTAACTAAGGGAAGAAACAACTAGATCGAGAGTTACCTGCGATAACCTCATCCACAGTCTCGCCCTCCACTGCCGTCATCAGGTAAGCCTGCCTCCTCGGCTGCACGGCCTGCTGAAAGGCCTGCCTCTGCGGAGGAAGAGGCGCTCCACGACCTGCAGGTGCAGGTGCTCTCTGTTGCAACGGCTGTGCGGCAACAGGATCCTTCCAAGGTATCTTAGAGCTCGGGCAGTCCTTCACAGCATGAGTAGGATCTCCACAAACTAGGCACTGTCCCAACATCTTCCTACACTGATCCTTGAAATGCCCGGTCTTGCCACAGAAATGGCAAGTCTTCACAATAGGCCCACCTGGCCTCTTGAACTGCACTGGCTGGGTAGGCTTGACCCCAGGCCTAGACGGCTCCATAGGCCTCTTCCCAGCTCCAGAAATCAGTCCTCTCTTCTGCTTTGCAATCTTCTCCTGTCTCCGAGCAGCTACCAGCAACTTCTGATACGACTCCATGTCCGACGTAGACACCAGACTCTGCAAGTCTAGAGAAAGACCCTGCAGAAACTTCTGAGCCTTCTCCTCAGCATTCTCTACCATCTTTGGCGCGAAGCGGCTCAATCTAGTAAATTCCTGGTGGTACTGGTCCACCGTCAGACTCCCTTGCTTCAGCTCAATGAAGCGCTGCACCATCTCCCTCCTAGCAGCCTTCGGAAAGTACTCCTCATCGAATCTAGACTTGAAAGTAGCCCAAGGTATAGGGCTCACCAACAACTCCTCCTCGGCATCCCACCAATTTCGGGCATTATCCTTCAGCTGCCTCTTCACCAGATCAACCCATCCAGCCGGGTTGACCTTCGACATCTTCAGATTATCCTCGGTGTTCCTGATCCACTCCTCTGCAGCCAACGGTCCTTCAGATCCATCAAAGTACGTCGGGCCCAGCTCCCGGAACTGCTTCGCTCCTGGCTCATGGCGAGGAGCACTCTGAGTGTTCTGGAGCATGCCCTGCTGTACCTGCATCATCTGATGCATCATCCTCATGATCTCAGCATTGGTGGGCTCTCTATCAGGTACCTCAGCACGATTGGGCCCACTGCCAGATCGGGTCTGTCGTCGTCCAGCCATCTAATGACGTGGAAAACGAGCAAACAAATTAGACTCAAAGCTTAATGACTTGGATGTTGCAATTTATTTAATGGATATTCCGTTTATTATCATTGTTCCGTTAGTTCGCAATTGCAAGACTGGACCTGCGTGGGCCACCAACAAAACCTGTCACGCCCCGCTTCCCAAAAACGTGGAGGCGAAGCGTGAGAAGGTCCGCTCAGACTTGAAGCTACAAAGCCGCAAGTCCGATAAGCGTCAATCACTTTAATCTGCAGGTCCTTGCAATGCGAAACGAAACAAAGATAACAATAACGAAAGAGACAAAAAGAACATCTCAGAATATCCATAATAATAAATCTCAACATCGCAGAAAAGCCACCAGGCTACAAATAAAAGAGTCTAAAAGAGGCCCAGCATGGCCAACAAAAGTACAAAGTACGAAAACAAGGAAAAGGTGCAAGCACCGACATCTAACAGCAACCTAAAGCAAAAGCAAGTAAAATCAGTCTCTAAGACTGGTCTCCGGTGTCCTCGAACTCCTCAACGAACGTAGGCTCGGGCTCAACGTCAGCAAACACCTCGTCCTCAGCAACTGTCTCTGGCTCAGGGTCTAACATGTGGCACCCAAAAGAGCAAGGGGCACATGTCAGCAAGTCTGGAAGACTTGTGCAAGTGAAACTGAAAGGTGGTGAAAGTAAAGCAACCTAGCAGTTCTAGCATGATGCAATGACATGGCAGTTTAAAGTAATGAGTGCAACAAGTAGGGTAAAGTAAAGTAAAGTACGAGCATGGCATGACATTCACAAGACAAGTACAAGACAAGAAAAGTAAGCACCTCGTGCACAGAGATTCCGTCTTTTGGCTAGAGTGGCTGCGCGGGCCAACTCCTAAGCTCAAGCGAACGTTTATCCCTACCCCTCCACGTGTGTCGAGCCAGGGCCTTACCCCCGAACGGTAATGCTCGCTTCTGGACCACGAGCCAGGAAGTGTGTAAACAAGTATGGCGTAGGGGTGCACCTAGCCCGGGACAAGCAAGTACAAGTATGTAGCGTGTGCTACGAATGCAACATTCAATGCATGGATGACATGACATGGCAGTTAAAGTAAGGCGTACAGGTAAGGAAAGTAAACGTGACAGTTTAGCATGCATGAACAACAATTTTAAGGGGTTGGATCTAGCTTCGTTGTCAAGCTAGATCATTTAGGTGACGGATCTAGTTTCGTTGTCAAACTAGATCAAGTAGGCGTCTAGCCAGCTATCATTTCACTGACTAGTCTCTTTTACGCTAAAAGCAAGTAAGTGGCCTAAAAACATGGCCCTACACAAGAGTTGGCAAGTTTCACTTGCCTGCAACTATCACGTCAAGAAAACACCGTCCAACGAGTCCAAAGTCACGATTCCTACGTGCACAAGTCCACCGGCCTACATCCGTTTTATTAATCTTGATTAGTGGATTCTAAAACATTTAAAATACTTTAAAATACTGATTTTTAGTCTTGATTAGCATGCAATTGGGTTGGGGGTCCTAGGGGTGCAAAACGTTACCTCAACACGACGCGAAAGCTACACCGGCGTCGGGTAGCGACGCCGGGGGTTGGAATAAGAGAACGCGCTCCAAGTCCTGTTTCCAAAATAGATTCCTCGCTGGAAAATCAGAGAAAATATCCCGGGCGACGATTCCAGATTCCAAAGCTCGTACGTGCGACGACGGGCTACGACGTGCGACGACGTCGTACGCGGCAAGTCGTCGAAGAGAACGTACCAAAGTGGGGCCCACAGTAGTCCTAGGGGCCTTTGGGGGGCCCACAATAACTCTGGAGAACTTGGGGGGCCCACGGAGGCAAGCGGTGCGACGGATGCGGGGTTGCGACGAGTGGCCGTCGGTCGTACACAGCCAATGCGGGGACTTGGCTCGGTCAGACACGGTGGAGGCCTCGGTCAGGCGCTTGGGATGCGGGGTTGCAGCGCTGCAGCGATGCAACGCTCGGGCGCTCGGTCACAGCGGCGGCTTCCTTCGGTCGGGCACGGAGCGGAGCGGGGCGACAGAGCGGGCGACAAGCGGGTCGGTGCGGTGCGGAGGGTCGGGCGGTTCTCTCGGTCAGACCGAGAGGCCCTCTCGGTCAGGCGGGGGAACGAAGCGGCGGTCGACGCTGTGTGCGGAGCGGAGCGGATGCGGGCGGGACGGCCGGTCAGAGCGGGCGGACGGGGCGATTTTCCTCGGTCGTGCGGGGTGCTGAACGTCGCAACGTTGCGACGATTCGTCGCAACGTCCAAGATGAGTTTGGAAGAGGCTAGGGCTAATTTCTTGTGAAAATAGGATTTTCTAGGGGTTGCTTATATAGTATAGGGGGGGTTGACTTGGTCTAGGGCTAAATCTAATAGGATTAGAATTCAAAAAGATTTGAAATTTGAATTTAAACTTCTCCAACCCAATCTAGGATTTGACCTGGTCCAAATGAGCTGGAAATTGGCTCAAAAATTCCTTAAAACGTTTAAAACTCAAATAAATTTTATTTGGCCGAAATTAATTGAAAAATAAATTATTAAAAATAATATAAAACTTGTAAAAATTATAAAAGTGGTCAAATAAACTCCAAAAATTATAAAATAAATATCGTGGTGTTCGTGGCGACGAATGTGAGCTAACTAAGAAGACGGATCTCAAATTCGACGTCGGACGACGAAACTAAAAATAGGAACGTCTCCCGTCAAAAGTGAAAATCGTCACGTCTCATCGAGTGAGTTTAAATTGTGGGAAAACGACTCGAGAAGTGTCGTTTCAAGGTAGTGCCACTATTTAATACTCTCAGAGACGTTCGCAACGGCATATCACACAAGAGTATTCACAATCAAATAAAGTCTAAAATAAACACGTGCACGGCCAAAAGCACGTGCAACGCACAACGAAAAGTGGTCGTTACACTACAACACCGTGCGCTTGCGGTATAAATATTTAAATATGGTATCCCCGATCTTATTGCACTTGTATTCTCAAATCTAGGGGACGTCAGTAATAAGCCAGGACATGGCATAAAGGAGTGCCCACTACAAAACAACAAGGGCAACGGAAAAGCAAAAGAGAATTCAAAGGCAAAGAAGCCCAAAAAGAAGGCATATATGACGTGAGATGAAGAACACTATGCAACAACGATGAGTCCTTAAGTGAGGGAGAAGAAGAGAAGAGCTATATATTCTTCATGAGCATCACAAATAATAAAGAAAAGGTAAATTCTGAATCTGAGGCCTTCGATGTTGATATTATTGTAGATGATGAGGATCTATTTGCTAGAATTCTTGATAAGTATGAATCATTGCTTTGGGAGCATCTTAAATTTAAGAAGACTCGTATAGATTGCATGCCTTATGTAGAAATTGAAAAGATAAAAGAAGAGAACCTAAAATTGATTACTAGAAATACGTTGCTTAGTGATGAGGTTAGTAACCGTAGTGGTAGGCTCAATGACTTAGATAAGACTTTGACCATCATTAAGACCAAGTATGATGACATATATATGAATGTGGATAGGTTCAACAGTGGTAAGGAGAAACTAGATGATTTGATTAGTTCTCATAGACCCTCTAGTAGTAGATTTGGCCTAAGTTATGATGAGAATCATATTAGGCCTAGAGATGATCATGCTTGGCTCTAGAAATGGTTTCATCAAAGTTTGATACTCCAAGCGTGGGACCATTCAAATGAAAGATGAATATGTTTCTAGATTAATGCATGATGTGCGTTTTAGTAGAGATTATAGATATATTTGTGGTAGGAAATCTAGACCCAAATGAGTTTGGCTTCCCATTAGGTGATATCTCTACTTTGGTGACTAATCACATGGACCCGAAAGCAAAAGGATACCAAAATATTTGTTTGATTTTCAGGTACTCAATTTTGATGTGATTAGTAGCTAACTCCATATGGACTTAAACGTACATGCATGGTTTAAGGGGGATGCCCAATTGCTATGATGCATATCTTCAGGGGGAAGCCAATGCAAAAGGATTGTAAGAAAAAAATTTCTTTTTATGCATAATTTTCATCTCGTGGTATAATTTTTACATATGATATCATTTTTGACACTTGGTATCTCACGTACACTAACTTTTTGGGGAGAATTTATATTCCAATTGAATCACCTATTTAAGGGGAGTATACTTTCTTTGAACAATGAGTCGCTATATTTTATATGTGGGAGAGAGTATTCAGAGAGAGAGAGAGAGAGAGAGAGAGAGAGAGATATATATATATATATATATATATATATATATATATATATATATATATATACATATATATATATATATATATATATATATATATAGTATTATCCATTTTGATTATGCCAAAGGGGGGAGAGATATGTACACATACACTCATGCATTGCATAATTTCATATGTTATATGCAATATGTTATCATCATCAAAAAGGGGAAGAATATTGAATATTATGTACCACATGTTAGTTTTGATGATAAGCAACATATTTACCAATAATTTCTTGAGTGTATATGTGCAGATATTAAGCTTTCCTGATCAATCAATACAAATCAATGAGAATTAGAGCCAACAATGACCATGAACTTCAAGGGCAACCAAGACAAGGCAAAAAAGAGCAAATTTAATTCCATCAAGAAGCTTATGTAATAATTCATTTTGATGTTATTTTATTTTATGACTTGGAAGTATGTTAAAGTCTTTGTTGAATCTCACATACACTTAGGAACACATAAAATGTTATTAAAATGTTTTTAAATGTCTTGAAAATTATTTACTAAGTTTTTAAAATACTTTTCTATATATTTGTTAGATAGTCGATTACTCCTTGAATAGGAGTCGACTACTTTTCAATATTGGGTACTCATTGTCCCATAAAATAGTCAACTTTGTTTTAGGAGTTCTACAGTTGTTTGTGAAGTCGACTACCATTTGTATATGAGTCGACTACTTTTGCCCAACGAACAAATTTGACATACCACCGTGATTTACAGAAAGCTGTCGATTAATCCGTTGGAGGGGTGTTTTTGGAAAAAGTTTTCAATAGTTTTTTCATCCCTTTGTATGCTATGATTGTTGAGGGTTTAGCTAACATTTTTTAATCAATATTCTTTAGAGAAAAAGAGTTTTCAAGTTCAAACGGTTTTAAGAAAAATCCTCATTCAGTGGCTTATGCTTTAAAGAGTCTTCAAAATCATTCCAGGCGAAATTCTAGATCTCTAAGAGCTTCATTCTTTCATCATTTGAAGATCCGCTATAACCTCACAACAATCACACAAGAGCTTCAACATTTGGCTATATGTAAAAAAAAGGTTGTAAGTGTTTCTTTTCTCACCTGTGTGATGTGTAGTCTCTTTGGAGACGTGTTTTCCATCTTGGACATGTTTGTTTCGATTGAAACATGTTGTTCTTATTGTCCATATTGTCTCTTTTGAGACGTGTTAGTGGATCCTTTGTCCTAAGAGTGGACGTATTGCTAGATGTAGGGGAAGTGCTCCGAACTAGAATAAATACTTGTGGTTGCGGTTGTTTTTGTGTTTGAGCTCACTGTATACTTGCAAATTGTTTTAGCTTCCACGTTACTCCATATTATTGCAAGTAATTTTATTGATTAAGTATTATTTGTGTAACTCCATTTAATAACTTAAGTACAATTCTTAGAGGGAATTTAATATTTTCAAGAACAGCATTCACCCTTCCTCTACTGTTCTATTTGCCATCCACGCAAGATCCTAACCAATGCATCCCTCTTGTTTTCCAATGAAAATAGTTAGAATTAAATCTTTACATGTGTATGTCAGATGTTCAAAGATTCTGCCATCTACCTCATTCTTAATAGATCCCCACACCCCTATTACACATTCAAAACAACCAAGTTCCTCCTCTATGATTACATAGATCTAATGTTCACTATGATTACATAGATCTAATGTTCACTGATTTACATATTCTTATTTTTCATAGAAATAATAAATAATCTACCACTTCTCATATTATTTCAAATTTTGTCTCATATGATTGCCTTACTCTTTCATATCGCTAGTTTGTTCTTTCACTTTCCTCTAGGTATATTCCAACGTCTTATCAAAAAGCTTCACTGTGTTATTCTTAGAAGTAAGAAATGGATGAGGAAATGGATGAGGAAATGAATACCTTACTATCTAGATGAGTATGGGATTTGGTTCATGTTTCACCTAAACATGTTATGTTAGGCTGCAAAAGTGTGTTTACTATTAAGTGCCATCTAGATGGATCAGTTGATAGGTATAAAGCTTGATTGGTGGCCAAAGTTTATACCTAGACATATTGCATTGATTAATTGGAAACATTCTCTCCTGTAGCTCAGCTAAACTCTATCTAGATTCTATTTCTCATTGCCACTAAAAACAAAGGATTATATTTCAACTTGATATAAATAACTTTTTTTATTGGGATCTATTAGAGGAGGTATATATGGAGTGACCTTTAGATGTAAAAGCTCTAGAGGCCTAGAGGTAGACGTTACATTCTTAATCTCAAATGACGATGTATGGAGCTTGCCTCGTTGGCACGAATCACAAAAAACTTTTCTTATTAAAAGAAAGTTTCAGAAAACCTCTAACTATGTTGTGCTTGGACAACTTGTGAAGATGCTTGAAGTGTACATGACCAAAGCGTCGATGCCACAAAAGTTGTTCATTATTGTGAGCAACTAATCATTGGTCTTGTGTGTGTGGCATAACCAAAATATAAATGTCCTTTTGGCGAGTGCCACTAAACAAAACATTTTTATTAGTATTATCACAAATAATATACATCCATCACCAAAGTTAACTTTGTAACCCTTGTCACAAAGTTGAAAAATAGAGATAAGATTGTGATTTAAACCATCTACAAGATAAATATTATCTATAAGAGGTTTAGAAGGGTTACCAACTTTACCAATTCCTATGATGGATCCCTTCTCAATGCCTCTGAAAGTAACCGTTCCACCATTATTGATGCGGATAACCTCGGAGAGCAAACTTGGGTCTCCCTTCATATGTTTGGAACAACCGCTATAGAGTATCCAACCCTTTCCTTTACATTTAGAGCAATCTTTTCCATATTGCCATTTTTCCTCTTCTTGGGTACCTATAGAATACACCATAAGCCCATGGCACCAAATTTTTAATGGGTCCAAGGGGGTTAGCACTAAGAAAACCAAGTCCAAGTGGACTTTGGCTTCCCAACATAGTTCTCACTATTTACAACATCACTAAAATACGATTACATATACATTCCTTTATCATACATGCTAGTATTCTTAGGACCCTGAATCAAATGACTCTTGGGAGTCCTATGCCTCATGGGTGCATGCATTAGAGTTGAGTGTCTCATGGGAGCATGCAGCATAAAAGCATATGAATGTGTGTATGCATTAGGTTCAGCATATGCATAAGGATGTGTATGTGTTGGTGCAAACCCATATTGTGATGTATGAGGGTAAAAGTTACGAGTGGGTGCATGATACATACCATGTGGTTTTGCACGAAGTGTGCGTGCTTTGTGAACATTCATATTATTTTTCATATTCGGTGTATAGAAATGTGAAGCATGGTAAGCATGGTAAGCATGGTAAGCATGTGATACATGTGGATAAGCATGTGCATAATCATGAGCATGCGGTGGTTGAGCATAACCATGCGCATGAGTGGGGGTGCGGTCATGTGGTTGTCTCACATGAGTGTCTACACGTGTACGAGGGTGTGATGCATAAAACTTGTCATACATAGGATCATGATGTGGAGGTACTCTCTTACGTGTTTGGGTATGTGTATACATATACGCATATCCCTTCTTTGGTTGTCCACCCTTGGTGGGTTTCTTTCCAAACGAGGGTGTCACCAGGATGGTGCTAGTCTTGGTAGATGTATTACCCAAGAACTCTGATGCTCCACTATAAGATGTGCGATAAGTGGAAGCATTATCCTTAAAGTATCTAAGTCCTCTGTGGTAATTTGCGGAAAGTTGGTTTTCCAAAATTGTGTTCAATTTGCCCTTCCCTTTGTTGAATCTATCAATGTTGGAGGACATGAGCTCATATCTCTTCATAAGTGAAGATAGATTAGTATCCAACATGGATACACGTGTATTGAGCTCGTGCACATGGGTTTTGAGAACAATATTCTCATTTTCCAGAAGTGTGTTTTGAGATCGAAGTGTTTCAATCTCAATCCAATTATGATTTGATGGAAATTATCTCAGTCTTCAAACAATCATTTTGAGAAACCAAATTGGCTTTCTCTTTAATAAGTGCAGTATGAGTAATGGAACTAACATTCATATCAAAATTCTTAGATGAGGTAGCATTGCTAGCAAGTTTATCCTTAGTAATCATATAAGAAATAAACAACTTTTGATATTTATCAAATAATTGCTCATTGGCTAATTTGAGATCGTCCACGGTTACTGAAGGGATTTCTGGGACCCTTGGGGCACAAAAACTCTATGCATGTCCTAAGTCGGACGGAACATAGACAGAAAAGCAGTGGAAAAATAAACATGTTAATCTAATTAACATTTAACCCTAAGGTCCAAGACCCTAATCCAAGATCTATGCCGACTTGGGATGGGTCTGACCATCCCAAGAAGGATCTAGCCTACAGCGATTAAATTAAACTAATGCTTAATTAAACACATACCCGGAATCTCAACCCTGGAGCAGGCGAGATGTTCCGCACCGTCTTCTGAGCCGCTCCCCGTCCCATGCCGAGCTGCTCCTCGAACCGCTCCCTGAACCGCTCCTCGAACCGCTCCGCGAGGCGATCAATCCCGTGTCGCCAAGCCAACCAACCGCCGAAGAAAATTTCACGCGAGTGAAACCTCCGCCTAGATTTCGGATCTGAATCCGAACTCCTTTGCGGCTTTGCTAGAGCCCTCAGGAGCAAGGCAGAAATTTATAGGGAGAGGAGAAATATTAATTTAAGCCTAGATCCGAGCATGCTCCAACATTTACGAGAGCCGCTAAGATCTAGAGCTTGGGACGAGTTATGAGGAAGGGGGAGGGCCTCTATTTATAGAGGCGGCTGACTCTCCCCTTTTCTCCACAACCGAGGTGGGACTATTAATTTGGGATTAATTAAATCAAGTTAGTTTGCCTTTCACAAAGGGCAAACTTCCTCGAATATTAACTCCCTCACCATTGAGCTTCAATGTTGGTACAACCTACCAAATCAAAGAGGGTTCAACGGTGAACGCGTAGGAAAAACGGCTCGTCAATCCGAGTCCGTTTGACCCTTCAAACAATTGTCCAAAGTTAGCCAAAAGTCATGCTTCTCTTAGAAACGTAGCCGTCAAGAAAATCCCAGGTTTCAAAAAAACCCTAACCAGAAAATTCGGGCTTGGTGGGCCTCCATTTTCGCTGGTTTCAGCCCAACAGTTTGGGCTGACTTGTTTTGGCTATAACTTGTGCATTTGGACTCTGTTTTTGACACGGTTTGAACCTGCGTTTAGAGCGGGACGATCCCATCATCTAGGTAACCTTTTCAACGCATTTATTTAATTAAATATAGTCTTAAATAATTTAAGACACATTTAATCTCTTTTACATCATATGCAAATTAGTCCCTATCTAGGCTTAAATTTTCATTTGCATCAAATACAAATGATCCGAGGGCATATTCCTCTACAGTTACCTCATCGGTGTCGCTATCACTCTCACCAGATGAGTCCTTTGGAGAGATACTCTTAGCCATGAAGTACGTGTGTTCTACTTCTCCCTTGTCCTTATCAAATTCATTGCTACTTGAATCTTTGCTAGAATCATCTCATGTTCCTATGAATCCCTTCTTCTTTTTGTTCCCTTTATACACATCTCCCTTTTTGTACTTAGGAGCTTTCCATTTCTCCTTGTTCTTAAGCAAGGGGCAATCCATCTTGATGTGCCATGGCTTATTGCAATTATAACCCAAAGAAGAATCATTAGTAGAAACAAGTTTATTCCTTGGTTTGCAATTACCTCTCCGGTAAAACCGTTGGAACTTCCTTGACATAAGAGCTATGGACTACATGTCCATTTCTTCATCGGAGTCTTCATTCTCTGAAGTGGATTTGAAAGCAATGGCTTTCTTCTTTATTCTGGTAGAACCTTTAGAGAATTCCTTTCTTCTCTATCTGCCTTCCTAACCTTATAAGCCATGAGGTTTCCTATGAAGTCCTCAACCGTGTATGTCTCTATGTCATTACCTTCATCAATGGCCATTGTCTTCTTTTTCCATTCCGGAGTGATGGCCATAATGAGTTTCCTTACCTTTTCTACTTGGGTATATTCCTTCCCAAAGGCTTCAAGCTCATCCACGATATCCGTGAATCTTGCGTACATGCTAGAGATGGTTTCCTTATCTTGCATTGAAAACATCTCAAATCGTTGTACAAATACATAAAGCTTTGACAACTTTACATGTGTTGTTCCTTCATGAGTAACTTGAAGATGCTTCCAAATTTGGTGTGCGGTTATGCAATTCCACACTTTATTGAATTCGGTTGCACTCAATGCACATATAAGCGAGTTCATCGCTTTTGCATTGTTTGTTTCTACAAGCACTTGAACCGGCGTCCACTTTGAGTAGTCTTTCCTCAAGTGGATCAACATACTCCTTTTCTATCATATGCCAAAGAGAAGCACTCTTAAGGTAGATGATCATCTTGGCTTTCCAATATCCATAATTTGACACGTTGAAGTGTGGGGGTCGAATTGTGGATTGGCCTTCAATGATAAAGGATGCACCATCATGATTATTGTTGCTGCTTGTGGTTGCCATAGTTCGAAAACCTTGCTCTGATACCAATTGTAAGATCTAAAACTATAGGAAGAAAACACTAAGTGGTGAATAATGCTTTCTAACAATAATATGGAAACTACACCAAATTAAAGTTCCCTTATGCAACCTTAGTGCGGAATAAATAAAGAGAGCAACAAACACAAGAATGCAAACGCTAACAAGGGATTTACTCCGGTTCAGTTTCTTTGAGTCTCACCGACTCCTTTGAATCCTACTCCAGCAACCATTAGCAAACCTGCTAGTGATTAATGGTCCACTAATATCCACTTGCGAAAACCTGACAAGTGGAAAACCAATACACCTTTTCTTCCACTTCCCACAACTCGGGAATGGACTACTCTCACAACCAAGAGGAACATCTCAAATATCAAAGAGAAAGATAGAATGAAATATGAAACAATTTCTACAACCTAATTCTTGAATAATACTCTTAAGAATGAGGCAATATAGTGTGTGTGATGTGCTCTAAATGATGAGAGTGTGACCACTTACTAACTTGTCTCAAGATGTGTAGCAATGAATGCCAGAAGTTGATCTTGAAAGCTTTGGAGACAAGTTGAACTTTATAGCTTGAGCTTTAATGGCTTTGAATGCTCTTGAATGCTCTATTGAAGAAGTTAATGACTTGCGATCACTTGAGAGTGTATTGAATGAAGTCTTAGATGCTTAGCTAACCTCTCAAGTCAAGACATTAAATCTCTATTATAAGCCACCGAAATCTACTCAAAACGGATTAAAACTCAAGCATTAAATGCTGGAAATGGCTATTAACGGCCAAAAATCCTAGTCACCAGATGTCTAAAGAAGATCAACCAGACATCTGATGTATTGTTCTGACTGGGTCATAAATGTAGTCTAACAGACACTTTAGCAGATGTCTAAAGAAGACTTCCCAGACGTCAGGTCCACTATATAGACGACTGGCTCAAAGGCATCAGGCGTGTGACCATACAGACAGCAAGCAAGTTGGTTACTGGAATATAGTTGGTCCGAATACCCAGGCGTCTCATGTCATCATCCAGACGTCTGGTCAATTGTTCAAATGTCTGGTAATACAACTTCAGACGCCTAATCAGGATTGACTACAGAAATGAGCTACTAGAAATTTATGCACTAATTTTGTAACGGCCGCTTTCCGACCGTTTGTATTTTCTACGTGCACGTGCTTTATCGTGCACGTACTTTATTTGGTTATTTCTGAGCTCCGGCATATACGAGGAGATATGCCGTTGCGATTGTTGCGGGGTGTTAGATTTTATTGTAATCTTTGGGAACTTCGTCTCACGGCTCGTTTTCTCGGAAAACGACCTTGAAAGATTGGGGGCGTTTTAGTCATTTGACTCGAAACGCCGTTTCCAAATCTTACGTTAATTCTTGGTAGGCGTTACGCACGATCGGAATCCATAGACCTGTGCGTCTCGTCTCCGTGACCGCCCGATAATTTCGGATTATCTTTCTGACACCGGATTGAGAATGTCATGACCTTGACCATTACGCCAAATTTTATCCATAATCTCCGACTTCTCCTTCGTTGAATGTCGAGCTTGAGTTAGTCTTGCAAGGCTAGCTTCATAACACTCATATCTTAGAGCCAGACTCATCATAGAAGTCCTAGAACCCATTCCGAAGCTTCCCGCTTCAATTTGCGACTTCATGTGCCAATTAGCCGGTTCACGTTGAGGAACCGACCGACTAGATGTCAATCTAGTCGGTCAACAACTCCTCATGGACCGACTAGTTCTTGTCAGGCTTTTTTTCTCTTGAGTTACTGTTTGCGCTTAGTCGGTCTAAGTTCAACCGCCGACCGACTAGTTTTCGAACTAATCGGTCAACACTTTTTCGCAGACCGACTAAGTACATAGATCATTTTTCGCATCAGGTTACTGTTTACCCGTTAGTCGGTCAAAGAACGAAAACCGACCGACTAGTTGATGAACTAGTCGGTTAAGCATCCTTCTCTGACCGACTAATCTTCAAAATATCTTGTTATTCATTCTCACCCTTTAGTCGGTCTATGAACACTGGCCGACCGACTAGGTTGCAAACTAGTCGGTCGACGAGCCTTCACAGACCGACTAACTCTATAATTTTTCAACAACCCTGTTCACGGTTTGGGTTTTAGTCGGTCGCAGTTAAATGACCGACCGACTAGTTTCTAAACTAGTCGGTCGACCGCCCTTCTCTGACCGACTAGTTGACCCCGAAACCCTAATTTCTGTGCTAGCCGCCGTTTCGTTTTCTTATTTAAACGGGGCTATCTCTTTCATTTCTCCAGATTATTTCCAGTCTCCATCTTCCCCAATCATACTCCCCTACCTCCCACGTCCCCCCTTGCTCCTTCCTACATCCTTGCGCCTTCCATCTTCCCCAAAAGCTCTTCCTCTTCTCTCTTTTCCTTTTTCTTTTGCCCTAGCACGGAGTTCTCGTCTCAGATCCAGTAGCAACTACGCCGAGAGACGCTGAAATCTTCACCACCACCGGCGATCAACATTCCTCGCTGCGCTACCCGCGGCCTAGGGATTTCCGGACGGCGCAAAGCTTCCATCTTTCCAGATTCGACGCCGGATCTTCGTGCAAACGTCAATTTCAGGTTAGTGCCCTAAATTCGTAGTAACCCACACCATAAGTGATCAAACCCTAATTAAAATCAGCAACCTAATCAAACTAAATTTATTTTCCGCTGATCTTTAAAACGTTGAACAAACCGTAGAAATCGACGAATGGACATTATGCATGGACACATAGGATAGATCGTCGATTAGGTTAATTATATTAAAAATGTGATTTTTAATTAAATAGGATAGACCCGATAATCTAGACACTACCCTAATAGGGATTAATGAATCTTGATCTGACACCGTCGCCGTGTCACGATTTTCAGACCTTTTACCCCCCGACGAAACGATTGGACGAGGTGTACCAGGGAGACGACGCGCTCGCCATCGCAGGCAAGTGTATCACTTGCGTTCTTGGCCATGTTTAGGCCTTCATCTTGTTAGGATTGTCAATTCAGAAACTTGAGAACCGGACGTGAAATGATAGCGTCCGGGACGCCCTTGATGGCTCAGATTTGACAACGAAATCTGAGTCCAACAACAACAATTTCTGACATCATAGGATTGACATGCGTGTGCGTGAGTTGTGGACACCCTAGTACAACCCTCCCTGTTTTGTCGTGTCTTGTTCCTTTTCCGTCTGCACAGCCCGCTGGGCAATAGGGCACTCGCCAAGCCAGAGCGAGTGATCCCTTGTACTAGTTCACAGCCCGATGGGCAATTGGGCACCTGTCAAGCTAGAGCAGGTGATCCCATGTACCGATACACAGCTCAGAGAGCAATTGGGCACTTGTCAAGCTAGAGCAAGTGATCCCATGTCTTGTCACGATTCTTGGGGTTATGGGGTAGGGTTGAGCGTGCAAGCGGCAAGAGGGATTGATCCCCCTCGAACCGATCAGGCGTGAACCCTTTCGTGTCTTGTCTTGTCTTGTCGTGTCTGGCTTCCCGTGTCCCGTCTTGTCTTGACACCTGTAGGCTAGTCCTGTAGTCCATAGCACCCACTATGACTACTACTTGTCTTGTTTACTTTCCTGTCGTGTTTACTTTTCCTGCTACGTGTACTTTACATGTTCTCATGTCATAACCTCAGCATGTTAATCAACCAGTAAACTGTGTGTAAAAGAACCCCAGCATGTTAACCAACCAGTAAAATGTTGTTAAGCAATTGGTACACTTGTAGTTTGGTCTAACCTTTCTTGTAGACCTGACCTGACGTACAGTTCCTTCTTTTGGTGCTGTACGTCAGGGATCGAGCCAGAGCACGATAAGGAGACTGACATGCCAGCTGACATGGAGCCAGAGAGCGTCGATCCTGAGTACGACCCCGAAGAGGACCAGAGCTAGAGACGCCTCGTTGTAGTTTTTTCAGAGATGTTATTTATTTCTAGGTTGGGTGCTTGCACCATTAGATTTATTTTTCTGTTGATGTAGCCCTTCGGGCGTTGTGACTCTGTACTTGGATATGTTGTAATAAATGAATGCAAAATTTTTTTCTGTACTTCTTATTGTTTCGAATTTTATTAATGCAAGAACCTGAAGTTTTGAAATGGTACCCCTACAGACGCTTATTGGGTCAGAGCTCCTTAGCTCTGGCCTAAGCGGGCCTTGTCACGCTTCACCTCCGTCCATTTTGGGAAGCGGGGCGTGACAGGTTTTATTGGTGGCCCATGCAGGTCTTGCAAAAGTTCGGGACAATAAAAGTACCGCATTCATTTAATATCCACGTATAAGTCTGAATTAGTTTCCCAGTCTTCGATGGTAGGAAGACTTAGATAGACACCCGGGGTGATAGTCTGACGCCTTAGTATGATTTAAGCCATCCTCATCCTAGAATACCTTAGTAGCCCCACTTGACCTTGACCATGTTAGTTTCTTAGAGCCCTTCTCTTTTTGTCGTTTGCTTGGGCCCACCGATTTCGGACCCAGCAGGACGTAACCCTATTTCTCTTAGGAACCTTCCCCTTAGATCCTGGTTACAGTTTAGCTCATTAGGAAGTCTTAGTGTCGAGATCTCCCGATCTTTAGACGGTCGATAATTAGAATCCTGACTTCTAGCGTCTTCATGATCCCTACCCTTTCGTGTTATCGACCGTAGAGCTCCATCGAATCTTTCATAAATCATATCCTAGGTATATCCATCTTACAGTCATTTTTTCCTATTCCCCAAATTCACGTGATCATTTCATGACACTTGTCGATAATTCTTCGAATCCCTCTGTTGCAAATCCTGCCTCCTCCGAAAAGTGTTCTCGAAACTCATTACTAAAATCTTCGCTCGGTTTAACTCCCTTGAAAACCCTTTAAAATTTCATGTTTTTTTTCAGTCGAAAGTTCATTCTTGGATTTTGGAATCTACTTGGTCGTTGATTTTTCATGTTATTATCTGGTAATTATTTTTAAACGGTATCTTCCATAGTTTCAGTTTTAAAACCTTGTTAACATTTTAATAATTCAATTTATACTTTTCTGGATTACGAGAACTATTTCTAATCATTTACCGTACATACTTTTAAAATATTTTCTAAATTAGAGGGAACTCTAATTATTTTTTTATTATTAGTATATCAGTTCTATGTTCTCCGTGATCACATTTCAAAATCTTTGTGTAAACTCATTTTCTTTTGCAAAACAAATTATTTCCATCTTGCCCATCCTTTCTTCGTCTTACTTTTTCCAAAATTTTTAATTTGCTACATCAGCTCACTTTTAAGTATATAAATATATGTATATTTTTAAAAGTGTATGATACCATATTTTACACGTAATTCTCCTCTCATCTATCAAATTATTTTGAGAAATAATCTTTGCCCCATCCAGCCAATTATCTCCTTATCCCGTCTTGTTAAACTCGTTCCTTCCGATCTTACTTCGTTTCGCTCTTGATCTAGTTCAGTTCTTACTTTTACCTAGACGTTGGTCCTTGTAGTTGTCTATGTTAACTCCAGTATAGGAGTAGGCCCTTTGGTAGATAATGTGGTCGTGATGCATGAGCGTAGGTAGAGTGTGTAGACCTGTACGAGTGTGTCACCTTAGGATCCTGGAAATGGCCTTTTTGTGTCTTGGATGGGTACTCGGTGTTAACCATGATATGAGTGAAGTTGTCTGGATGAATATGAATAGGGGCTTAGCCGGAAATTTCCTTAGACGTAGTTTTTCGCGATTATGTAATAGCTGAATCTTTAACTGCGTGTGATTGTATTAAAACTTTGTTTCTCTTTTAAACCAAACCTTTTAAAGTTTTTGAAACTAGCTCACAAGATCACAAATCACATATCCTCCCTCATCCATTACTGCAACACCACACGTTTTTTCCAAATGTTTAAAATATTTCTTTGACCTTAAGTCTCTCCTTCCCTTCTCTTCTTTCTCCCTTAAAGAAATTTTCGTGTTTTTGGTTGTTACACTATTTAAGACTAGTTATTACTGTTATAGGATTTTGTTCGCGGGTAGGCTTAGGAAGAGATGAGATTTGTTATAGCACTGATTAACCGATTTTGGAACAATAGGATTTGGGAATAGATTTCATTCGGAAGAAAAGAATGGGCAGTCCAAGACTTATTTATAAAACCGAAATGTGGCGGACTCAATGGGAAATTCTGGTTGAATGAGATCATATGCGTGAAGATGAGGACGTATCGGATTTGAGGCTTAGGCGAATGGTGGATATGGATGACTACAGGGTATGGTATGAATTAGAATGATCATGAGATTGAGTGGAGTTTTTTTAAAATAGCATCGAGATTTGACTGTTGAGTTGACGTGAGAGTAACACGACGCGTTGAGAAATGGATGGTTAGGTAGTCGGACTTAATATTGCTTGGGATTAGTTATAGTAGGTAGGTTGAGATATGATCTTGATAGTCCAAATTTATTGGCGGATAGATTTATGGGAAGATATGACGAGGAATGCATTAAGGACAAGGCGAATGTCAATTTGTGAACGGTGATATGACATAGACAAAGTTTTTGTCTTGGATTGGTGATTGACTAAGATATTTATTAAGTGATCGATTAAAATTGGGAAGAGATGGAAAAAAAAATTTGTTATTGAGCGATGATGTTTAGCAGAGTGGTATGGTATGAGAAGATTATTTTTTTATGAGGAATTAGAGTTAGAAATTTTGAACAGCAGAGAAGGATCTACAGTTAAGTTTTGGGATGCGAGTTTGGCCGTGGCTTTGTTCAGTGAAAAGAAGGGTTATGAAGGATTAATTAATGGACATTGGTTGAAGTTATAAGATTAACGATCTATATGTGTAGATATGAGAGTTTCAGGTACAGGGTTATATAGATGAGTGATTTCGAGGGCGGAATCATTTCTAAGGTGGGTAGAATGTAACGGCCGCTTTCCGACCGTTTGTATTTTCTACGTGCACGTGCTTTATCGTGCACGTACTTTATTTGGTTATTTCTGAGCTCCGGCATATACGAGGACATATGCCGTTGCGATTGTTGCGGGGTGTTAGATTTTATTGTAATCTTTGGGAACTTCGTCTCACGGCTCGTTTTCCCGGAAAACGACCTTGAAAGATTGGGGGCGTTTTAGTCATTTGACTCGAAACGCCGTTTCCAAATCTTACGTTAATTCTTGGTAGGCGTTACGCACGATCGGAATCCATAGACCTGTGCGTCTCGTCTCCGTGACCGCCCGATAATTTCGGATTATCTTTCTGACACCGGATTGAGAATGTCATGACCTTGACCATTACGCCAAATTTTATCCATAATCTCCGACTTCTCCTTCGTTGAATGTCGAGCTTGAGTTAGTCTTGCAAGGCTAGCTTCATAACACTCATATCTTAGAGCCAGACTCATCATAGAAGTCCTAGAACCCATTCCGAAGCTTCCCGCTTCAATTTGCGACTTCATGTGCCAATTAGCCGGTTCACGTTGAGGAACCGACCGACTAGATGTCAATCTAGTCGGTCAACAACTCCTCATGGACCGACTAGTTCTTGTCAGGCTTTTTTTCTCTTGAGTTACTGTTTGCGCTTAGTCGGTCTAAGTTCAACCGCCGACCGACTAGTTTTCGAACTAGTCGGTCAACACTTTTTCGCAGACCGACTAAGTACATAGATCATTTTTCGCATCAGGTTACTGTTTACCCGTTAGTCGGTCAAAGAACAAAAACCGACCGACTAGTTGATGAACTAGTCGGTTAAGCATCCTTCTCTGACCGACTAATCTTCAAAATATCTTGTTATTCATTCTCACCCTTTAGTCGGTCTATGAACACTGGCCGACCGACTAGGTTGCAAACTAGTCGGTCGACGAGCCTTCACAGACCGACTAACTCTATAATTTTTCAACAACCCTGTTCACGGTTTGGGTTTTAGTCGGTCGCAGTTAAATGACCGACCGACTAGTTTCTAAACTAGTCGGTCGACCGCCCTTCTCTGACCGACTAGTTGACCCCGAAACCCTAATTTCTGTGCTAGCCGCCGTTTCGTTTTCTTATTTAAACGGGGCTATCTCTTTCATTTCTCCAGATTATTTCCAGTCTCCATCTTCCCCAATCATACTCCCATACCTCCCACGTCCCCCCTTGCTCCTTCCTACATCCTTGCGCCTTCCATCTTCCCCAAAAGCTCTTCCTCTTCTCTCTTTTCCTTTTTCTTTTGCCCTAGCACGGAGTTCTCGTCTCAGATCCAGTAGCAACTACGCCGAGAGACGCTGAAATCTTCACCACCACCGGCGATCAACATTCCTCGCTGCGCTACCCGCGGCCTAGGGATTTCCGGACGGCGCAAAGCTTCCATCTTTCCAGATTCGACGCCGGATCTTCGTGCAAACGTCAATTTCAGGTTAGTGCCCTAAATTCGTAGTAACCCACACCATAAGTGATCAAACCCTAATTAAAATCAGCAACCTAATCAAACTAAATTTATTTTCCGCTGATCTTTAAAACGTTGAACAAACCGTAGAAATCGACAAATGGACATTATGCATGGACACATAGGATAGATCGTCGATTAGGTTAATTATATTAAAAATGTGATTTTTAATTAAATAGGATAGACCCGATAATCTAGACACTACCCTAATAGGGATTAATGAATCTTGATCTGACACCGTCGCCGTGTCACGATTTTCAGACCTTTTACCCCCCGACGAAACGATTGGACGAGGTGTACCAGGGAGACGACGCGCTCGCCATCGCAGGCAAGTGTATCACTTGCGTTCTTGGCCATGTTTAGGCCTTCATCTTGTTAGGATTGTCAATTCAGAAACTTGAGAACCGGACGTGAAATGATAGCGTCCGGGACGCCCTTGATGGCTCAGATTTGACAACGAAATCTGAGTCCAACAACAACAATTTCTGACATCATAGGATTGACATGCGTGTGCGTGAGTTGTGGACACCCTAGTACAACCCTCCCTGTTTTGTCGTGTCTTGTTCCTTTTCCGTCTGCACAGCCCGCTGGGCAATAGGGCACTCGCCAAGCCAGAGCGAGTGATCCCTTGTACTAGTTCACAGCCCGATGGGCAATTGGGCACCTGTCAAGCTAGAGCAGGTGATCCCATGTACCGATACACAGCTCAGAGAGCAATTGGGCACTTGTCAAGCTAGAGCAAGTGATCCCATGTCTTGTCACGATTCTTGGGGTTATGGGGTAGGGTTGAGCGTGCAAGCGGCAAGAGGGATTGATCCCCCTCGAACCGATCAGGCGTGAACCCTTTCGTGTCTTGTCTTGTCTTGTCGTGTCTGGCTTCCCGTGTCCCGTCTTGTCTTGACACCTGTAGGCTAGTCCTGTAGTCCATAGCACCCACTATGACTACTACTTGTCTTGTTTACTTTCCTGTCGTGTTTACTTTTCCTGCTACATGTACTTTACATGTTCTCATGTCATAACCTCAGCATGTTAATCAACCAGTAAACTGTGTGTAAAAGAACCCCAGCATGTTAACCAACCAGTAAAATGTTGTTAAGCAATTGGTACACTTGTAGTTTGGTCTAACCTTTCTTGTAGACCTGACCTGACGTACAGTTCCTTCTTTTGGTGCTGTACGTCAGGGATCGAGCCAGAGCACGATAAGGAGACTGACATGCCAGCTGACATGGAGCCAGAGAGCGTCGATCCTGAGTACGACCCCGAAGAGGACCAGAGCTAGAGACACCTCGTTGCAGTTTTTTCAGAGATGTTATTTATTTCTAGGTTGGGTGCTTGCACCATTAGATTTATTTTTCTGTTGATGTAGCCCTTCGGGCGTTGTGACTCTGTACTTGGATATGTTGTAATAAATGAATGCAAAATTTTTTTCTGTACTTCTTATTGTTTCGAATTTTATTAATGCAAGAACCTGAAGTTTTGAAATGGTACCCCTACAGACGCTTATTGGGTCAGAGCTCCTTAGCTCTGGCCTAAGCGGGCCTTGTCACGCTTCGCCTCCGTCCATTTTGGGAAGCGGGGCGTGACAAATTTACCAGACGTTTGTTGTATATCATTCAGACGTCTGATTTCCGTTAGTTAGCATAGGCCGAGTTACTGGACTTTCGTCTTGAATTATTCAGACATCTAAAGTTCATCATCCAGGCGTCTATCAAATAGTTCAGACGTCTGGAATTAGAACTTCAAGCGTATCTTCATGATAGGGTTTTGGAGAACAGAATGCACATGAGCACGAGTCGTCTGGAGACCAAACACCAGACGCATGTTGAAGGCTTAAAACCCCTTCTTTAAGTTTATGCAAGTTCTAACCATATGACACTCAATGATATATGATCTAGAGTTTTTTGTAAGTGTTGTGAATGATATTCTAATGAGTCTATTTAAGGCTTAACATGCTAATTCAACTAAAAAGTAAAGAAAGAAATGTTTACATATTTATCCCTTTCACTTCCTGTTGAATGCCTTGAAGACTTCAATTAAGCTTGTGAGGTCCAACACTTTGATTTCCTTCGATGATCTCTTGACTTTCATGCTTCATTGATGTCCATGCATTAATACTTCGAGCCATCGTCTTCATTTGATATGACTTTGTCCATATTAACGATGGTCTTCTTTACTACAAAACATGGGGATTAGTCATAATTGATTATGTCTGTTTATCATCAAAACCACATTGGGGGATCCAATATTCAACACTAGATATAAGTCTTAAAAGATAAGCACCCCTGCGGTAAAAAGATCCTACAAGATCGATGGTCTAATTACAGACCAATATGGACACCAAAAGGATGTCATATCATCGCTAAGTGATCTCACTTCACGGGATATGATTCTTATATCTAGCCATGAACAATAAATCTGTCATGAAAAATAAATAATAAAATCACGCCTGAAGTCGTGACTTGACAGAATAAGTGTGAAATAAATAAATGGATGCAAATGGATAAATGCAAAAGTTATTATTGCCATCCACTAGACACAAGTCTTAAAAGATGAGCACCCCCGCGGTAAATAGATCCTACAAGATCTATGGTCTAATTACAGACTAATATGGACACCAAAAGGATGATATTAATCACTAAGTGATCTAACTTCACGGGACATGAATCTTATATCTAGCCCTGAGCAATAATTTTGTCATGAAAAATAAATAATGAAATCATGCCTGATGTCGTGACTTGACAGAATAAATGAGAAACATATAAATGAATGAGTATTGCACCCTTGCATTTTTCCCCTGCGTCATGTTTCTTCTTCCACAACTGAAAAAATTGAAGAAAACAAACTGGGGGAGCTCACACCCTAATAAATGTCTCTTTAGTTAGACCAATGTTTCTTTTTTCCTAAAAAATTTATAAAAACTGGAAGAAATAGTGGGAGCTTGTATCCTTGTTTCTATCTCCTAAGTGAGGCTAATGCTACCTCTCCTAGAATTTTAAAAGTGGAGAAATAGAAACATGAGGAGCACAAAAATTACAAGAAACAAACAAAAGAAAGGGAAAGAGGAGATAAAGTATACCTCGACGAGAAATCGCAATGGCTAACCAAGACCAATAAGGTCTGGCAAGATATATATAGATTGTTGGTTCACAATATGCTAAAAACAATTGTAAGATTTATATAAAGCTAGTCTAAAGACAAACGCTGAAATAAATCTAGCTATTGTATATTTAGCTATTCTTCGAACACATAAAGTTTTTGAAAACAATAATTTGCTTGACTAGTTGCCAAAATATAATTGTCAGGAGCATTAATCATTACATTTTATACATTGCAATACTTTTATGCATTGAATTATATGAAATAATTTTTCTTACATGATATAGCTTATAATCATATGGTTATGTTTTGCATAGAAGTCTATGTTGCAATAATTATGCTTGCTATAAGTTTGACAAAAACTTATCAAACAAACTGTGAAATTTTTTTACCATCCACAAGATCACTTATGATGCATGCAAACATAAGCATCCCACTCTAATGATAGTCCTGAAGTACTAGCATGGGACGTCTGAATTGAGGATCAAACATTGCAAGCATGAAAGCTTCTGAACAAAATATGAGGATGGACACTACTCTCAGTAAAATGGAAAAGGAAAAGTTTCAAGGATATTCGTCGATACGAAATCCATAGTAAACCTAATGTAAAAAATAAATACCAAATATTCGTATATAAAGACTCAAGATAATTAATGGCCTGAAGACCATACTTGCGCATTTAAATGTACCTTCAAAAGGTCCATACAATATGAAATTCGAAGAATGGAGCAAAAAATTAACAGAGCACACAAATGTGCCCGACCTCGTAAAATTTTATACTTTGATTTGAGTGGTTTAGACACCCTGGATCGGTGATGATGCACTTCATCATATCACAATCCCACAAAATAATCTGGAGAAAACGAAGATTCTTCAGAAGGGTGAATCTCCATTTTATGGAATGAAACCCAATCTCCATTAAAAATAAAATAATAAGACTTTTTCCTTGAGAGTACTTGTGGGATACTTATCCACTCACCATGAAGGGCCGATAAAGTACCTTACTATACTTATCATCATCATCTAAATAGTTATAGTATGTGTATTATCCAACCGCAGTCCAGCTTTTCGAAAAGCTATTATGACAAATTATCAAAATTACGGGCACAATGGATACAACTGGGATATAATTATAATTTGCAATTGGAATAAAAGTTGAACACCCTGAAGTATGTGTTCACACCCAACATTTAAAAAATTGATTATTAAAAATGACTCCAATGGATTACACATCTATTGATTCCAATTGCTGGTTACTACATGGGGATAGGCAATCTTGCATGCTGCTTTATAAATAAGACTCAGACTCTCTGGGAATCAGAATTATTCTCTGATGCAACTAGCATACGGAACACCACCAAATATCTCTCATTTGAGGAATTTGGATGTACAGTTTACATCTCCACATCACCACAGAGAATAAAATGAGGACCTCAACGCCGTCTAGGAATCCATTTAGGTTTTGACACACCCTAGATACCTTGAACCCTAAACAGGTGGCGTAAAAAGCACGTCTCAAAGACCGTGCATGATGTGTCCACATTCCTAGTGCTAGGCTCAACTCGTTTGATGCAGAACCCTACTAATCATTCAAAATAAGTAAACAAAAATATGTGATCTAAAAAATATATAATGTGATAATAAGATCATGAAGATCCATCACATTTAAGAAAACTGCTCAATAGTTACCGGACATAGTTACTGACAATAAGAAATTTTGTTAGATCACACATCCCTGCTGCTAATACTCCAACTAGGATTGACATCTCCGAGAATGGATGCAATCCACCAGCAGTAGAAATGGTTGTTCCTCAAAGAGGCAAACAACCAGACTCCAAAGATAAAATTCCAGAAAGAGAAAAACACCTGGAAGCCTTGAGACAATACTACCACAGGACAATGAGCTCGTGTCCATACCCTCACCCATCCTGGAATCTCCTGAAGTGGAAAATCTGGGAGAAATTGAAATGAAATTAAATGTTGTACGTACTGAGGAGGAGTTAGATAGAAAGAACACAATTGTCGACTATATAATCATGTATCATATTGCCACTTACATCGCAAAAGCGATGGTAATTACAAAATATCATTTCACACTCTGTTGCAAAAACACAGGCGTAGAGATTGGCCAAATATGAAACGAGGCAATAAAAGATGAGCTGAACTCGCTTATGTAACGTCAAGTGTTCGGACCTGAAGTCCAGACACCAAAAGGTGTCAAACCTGTGGGGACAAAAAGTATTGCACAAATAAAAATATAAATACAATATCGTATGCTATAAGGTACAACCTATAGCTCAAGGATTATTTCGCTGAAACTGGGGAATAAACAAATTAAGCAGGAGCATGACTCACTTTCATAAATGATGCATCAGATTCCCTAGTTATACATTGCGAATACCTTACGATTTGGCAAAGGAAATTTTGGATATGTTGTTAATGGATATTGTGACAGCATACCTCTATGGATATCTTGATAAAGATAAATGTCACATTTTCTTAAATTCCTGAATAGACTTCGGGACGTCTATTCTATTGAAGATATAATACAACCAAGTGAATCTCTTGACAAAGCAAGGATTCCTACTAAAGGTTGTCTTTGCATGTTTATAAAGAGTAAAGAACATGATTTGAGATCATAATTGCAAAACAACTTAAATCTCATCGGATGTCCTGAAGAGAAAACCGAAATATCTGATCAAGCCTGACTATCAAATATAATATGAAAGACCTAGGCAAAATAACGATAAGTCATGGCTCACAGATATATTATCTAAACAGATAAGATCATGTTACGTTAAACATCATACACCCAAAGTGTATTGAAGACAGTAATATAAGGACCATTATCATCCAATAAGTACACCTTTGGTAATACGTTCACTGGATGAATAAAAAGACCCCTTTCGTCGGTTGGAAGAGGTGGAGAATATAATAGGTCATGAAGTCCCTTATCCGAGTGCAATCAGAGCACTTCTGGTAAACTGCACACGTCTCGATATAACAGTTGCAGTAAATTCACTAGCCAGATACAGTGATGCATTTAAAAAGTGACACTATACTGAAGTTAAGCACCTTCTGCGCTTCCTCTAAGGATCGATGGATTTGGGCTTACATTATAAATAATTATTTCATGCTTATGCAGATGTATGTTACAGGTCTGATCCCCATAATGAAAAGTCACAAACTGGGTACCTATAGTGAGACGACCATCTACTATAGATCTACAAAGCAAACTATGAAATCAACATCATCCTGTCATTCCAAGATCCTCACCATTCCAAAAATAAAATTTTAATTTGTTACGATGGTAGAATGATTCGAATTCACATCGTAACCAGTTAAATTAATTTTTACGCATTTTCAATGAGCAACCTAATAAAATTAATTTCTATATTTTCCTTTTAACTTTCTTCCCAATTTTCTTTGGTAACCAGGCATGAGAAAGAATCTCATTTTATTTTCATTTTCTTTCTTTTTCTATTTCCTTTTCATTTCATTTTTCTTTCTTTCATTTTCTCTCAATCCAAACACATCCAAAAAATATTTTTGACCGTGGGAATATGGCTGACTTCTTAAACAATATCTTTAAATTATCTTTGTGACATAGAAATATATTCTAACTAGAAACGTCTTCATAAATTATTATATTTTGGTTTAAGGATGTTTAACATCATAAGTAGTAGTAGAACTATGGGATATTACGTATTGATAGGTTTGTGTAATCCCATCAGTTTGTTGAGTAGATATTCGAGTAAACAGAGATGGTTCAAAATAACCTTGAAAATGAAAATAATGGGAAGAAGTTGAGGATGAAAGCAGATATGTAGCATGCTTGACCAGTAAATTCGGAATTCATACCTCAAAAGAGTGAGTTTGATTATTATGTTTGGGAGATGCTTTTTTTTAATAGGAAAGCAAGAGAAAAAGATGAGTTATTTGACGAAGAAGTATCGGACGAATCTAAAACCACCGTTCCCAACCGAGTTGAGACTAGTATTCTCTTCTCTTCTCTACTGCAACAAATGATGCAGCTGCAGTCGCAACTTCACAAAACAGCGATGTCAACTGAAACCGGCATCAGGAACTCTAATTTTCTCACCATAAACATTTTCAAGGAATCACCCGAACAATGTCAAAATATTTAACGCATTACCACATAGTTTGCCAACTTCTCAAATTCATTCAAGGTTAAAAAATAGCCAATCAGTGAATAATAAAAATTTGACATCACATCAATAGACCAATACAACAGTAACAAGACACGGATATTGGATTCGTTTTGTAAACAGAAGAAAATGACACGGCAAACTGCAGAATTCAGCTGGCAAAATCCGACTTGTGGATAGATAGAGCTATACGCTTTAGATCATACTGCTTTGTTGGTCACAAGGAAAGAAGTATTGCCCATTAGTCTATCGACATTAGTACACTTGGCATGCTGGCGAGTATCCTGGTGCACAATCAACTGATGCAAACAGAACTATAAGATTAGATGAGTGTCGACAAGGCATGCAACAGATTGAAGGATGTAACTGAACTAATGAGCTCACCATTTACAGCAAGACGATGCCAGTGAGGCCATCTGCTCACAGTGGACTTCAAATTAAGAGATAACGATGGCCGTCTTATCTCAGTCATCATGTTTACCAAAACGGATAATTTTGCGGATGAATTGCTTTTCCCCACGATATCTGTTTTGCAATCCGAACGGAAGAACAAGTGAGATTTACATAAGATGCACAGTTGTTCTGCACCCAACATGATTTGTTTCTAGATTATTCAGATTGGGGCATGATCATAGTACTAAATGACTACTATACAAATGTTGTTAATATAAAAAGTGGGTCAAAATATGAAGGATTCATAAGATATCCAATAAATAAAACAATAATAATAATGCTTACATCACTACAGCAGATAGAGAGAAGCAGAGAATTCCGACAGATAAGTGAACAGGAAAAGTCCGCCAAAACTCCTGTCTATCTAGAAAAATTCTCTCCGACGCAAAGGTAACTACACCAGAAAGAAGCAGTACTTTCCATCCCGTCGGCAAACAACGCTGGAAGTTAAAAGATGATGACTCCTGGGAGGCCAAAATGTTGATATGAGTTCAAATATAGCCGAAGCTCTCTATTAAGATAAAAAAGGAAGAATACAGTGACCTCAAAAATTACAAAGAGCAAACAAAATATTGAGATAAAGTAGATAATGCTTACCTGGAAATAGCCATTGATAAATAATGCAGAGTATATTATTCTCAGAACCATATCTTCAGGCAGTCATGGAAGACTTGAGAGGTTCTTGCATCTTGGTTTCCAGAAACCAAGAAGTATTATTTCTTATAAAAAAGCACAATTTGGTAGTTCCACATGATTCAAGAGTATATGCTAAAATGTACCAGTAGTGTAATCAAGCTGTCAGATGTAACCAGAATTTCAGACTATACATGTTATATCACCAATTTCCAGTGCCATAGTCAAAGTGGGGAAAAGTTTTGCTGAGAATGAGTAAAAAAGTACAGGTCAATGCAGCTGTGATGTTCAAAATATATAAATAATATTAATGCAACTTAGAGTTTAATTGATAATGTTTCGTTAAGTATTCTAACACTTACCCCCACACACGAAGCATTGTTCAGTACAGATATACATGAAAATTTTCAGAAGAAAAGCAAAAAAGCAGATAATAGGTTATACAGTGACAATGGAATCAGATGGTTACTTAAATGAATCCTTATCATGAGATGGCCTAACTGATTCACACAATAAATGATGTGAACCATCCATCTTGACTAAAATGAGCGCAGTGTTGTTTTAATGCTGTCATGCTAGTCGTGGGCAATATTTTCTTTCTTACCCCATGGCATGGGTACATCATGCAGGTTAAAAGAAATCAGTACGTAAATATGCATAGTAAAGCACTAATAATTGCATACCAACTAGTAAACTTGTAAAACGATTTTGAATGACAAGGATACTTAATGAATTAGCAGCAATTAGCCCAACAGCTCCGGCAGATCGAATCAGAATGATGTTTAGTACTATGTAGATCCCAGAGAATCTAAGCATGTACTTATTTGACTGCTTCAGCTGACTTTCATTTGCTACAGCATGCAAAAATGCCTCTGATGTTCCTGGAGAGCATCAGAAGAAATTACAAAACTCCAAATATACAAGTAATAATATGTACATCCACAAAAATGTGGGTTTTAAACTACTTCAAGGTCATAATTTGCAGCTCAGTTATACTACATATGAGAAGCCAGTTAAATGATTTCCATGAGAGAGAGTAGAGATTCAAAACAATAACCTTGGGCAACAAAAGTCTCTGGCAAGATCATGTATTTGATAAGGCAATGACATTCAAAGGAAAGCTTCCAAATCAAAGAGTTGCCAAAAATATAACATTAATCGAAATTTCTATGTAGTGACTGTGAACGGATGATCAAATTCTTTTACTGGAAGATCACAACTTTGATATACTTCTCTGTTTAGCTTCATGGTAAATGCAAGTGCAATTGTTTTCACAAATGAAATATGGACAGCAAGCTGAAATTAGAAGCAAGAATTTTATTCAGGGAGGATCAAGGCAAAATGCCACTGCATAACAGAAGTTGGTCACAGCACTACAAATCTTCCCTAGAACAAAGAAAATTTTAAAATTCCAGCAACACTGGATCATTAATTCTCCATTGAATGTCATCCATCCTATTTGCACAACTCCATGCCACCAGAAACTAACACTAAAACAGTGCCGTCAAACTGTATTTGTCAAACTGGGGCATGAAAATGCAAATAAAACAGGAAATGCAGCACAGCACCCCCCCCCCCCCCCCCCCCCCCCCCAAAAAAAAAAAAAAACAGAAGAAAAAAAAGCAAAAAACGTGAAACTAACAGAGGTTAAAAGATTCTAGGAAACTAGTACCATGTGCTTAAAACCAAGGAATGAGGTTTCGTCCGAAACCTCATTCCGTTCAGCCATTTCGTTTCGGTTTCGAAAAGGGACGAGACAAAATTACTGTGGTCTCGTTCGGTTTCGGTCAGTTTCGGGAAACTATGTGGTTTCAATATCACTCGATTTTGCTCAGTTTCGGCCAGTTTCGACTAAAAGCCGAAACACCATTTATTTCAATAAAATATAAGTTTGTGTTTAAATGCATGAACCTATTTAAACTATATACATAAAATATTTTTTAAAATTCTAAAAATTGTAAAACTCTAAAATTTTTTGAAAATTTAAAAATTATATTATAAAATTCTTAAAAATTTTATTGCCAATGTATTGATACGGAAATATATACATAAAAATTCATCTAAATCTGAAACCGACGAAACGGACGAAACTGTGTGAAACCTAAAATTTTTTCATCGACCGAAACCGAAACCGAGTTCTTAAATCGTGTTAAAAATTATAAAGCTTACTGAAAATTTAAGACTGAACCAATAATGATGCTTTCCATGATACTGGCATGACACTAGATAATATACTTTATAAGATGCTAGGACAAAAACTAAGGGAAAAAACTTGTGCGAAACATCAAAGGAAACAATGGCTATATGTGCTTGAAGTTTTTTTCGGAAATCTTTATTATACAAAGGGACACTATCTGAACCACAGTTTCTAGTCTGTAAACGAGCAATCAATAACTTTGTGTGCTAGAAGATTTTACCCATTCCAGATGATGAAAGTGTAACAAAAAGAGTAACAAGTAAGCAAGGTTTACTCGGTTAGAGAATTGTTCGAGGCACAAGAAGTCAATAGCTTGGAGTTGTAACCTCAAATCCATGTTCATGAGATGATGCATCCATCCATGCCTCCAACGAGGAGAGAGAAAACAAAAAAGTAAAAGTAAGAAAAGAGAAAAAAAACTCCAAGCCAACCTTGTAGATCAAGTCTAGGGTAAATATATTTATGTAATACTATCAAAAATTAGAAATACATATTTTGCTAAACATATTTTGCTTATACAATGCCAACCTTGTAAATATTAATTTCACTTTCAATATACACTAGTGGTGCTGCAAGTCACATACACATTTTTCTAAACATATTGCATTTATTTACAAGTTTGCCATTAAAATTGTAAAAGACAATGGCAAACTTGTAAATAAATGCACAATGTTTAGCAAAATGTGTAATATGAGTAGCATCCCTCATTACTTAATACTCCTGTGACCTAATTCTTCATCTTTCGGTGGCAGTGGGTTCTTCTTCTTCGGGGAGGGGGGAGGCGGGAGCGGGGAGCGGGGAGCGGGGAGCGGGAGGTAAGTATCTCTCTCTCCTCTTCCTCTTTTTTTCTTTTCTTCTTCTTTTTCTTCGTTTCTTCTTTTTTTGATGATTGTAAAACCTTGATAGTTTTTATCATTTTTCCCCTTGTTTTGATGTTCTTCCTCTTCCTCTCTTTTCTTCTTTTTTTGAAAATCGGTTTCGATCGAAATGTTTCCGTAAACCAGCTGGAACGGCAACGTTCCAACTGAGACCGGAACAAACACCGAGTTTTGGTCTCGGTACCCACGGAGACCGAAATGAAACAACCGATACCCAGGGGTATCGGCCGAAACCTTGAACCATGGATCCTGTCATAGTATTTGTTATCGGGTCCCACTAACATATCTGTTTAGACCTATATGTATCATCGGATGGATCATGAGTCCTATTACCGTATCTGTTTGAAATCGATCCGAGTGAACGCTTTATGGTATAAAGTGGCCTCCTTGGTTGCATATAATATTCTCTAACACGAGTCACTGCTTAGGATTAGTATAACTGCTACCATCACATTAACAATAACATTAATAAACTATATCAGATTGTACACCGGTTATACATGTATTTCTTTTAGTTATGATATATTGTATCTTTACATGCTTTGTTACTGCTTTACTTTGGTCGTACTTTTATACACTGTCTTACTTGAATTATTGTAATCTACTTCTAATCTAGCGGTTATTGTTTTTGTCTCCGTTAGGTTCCTATGATAATTTCTTTAAGAATTTATGGATGTCAGGTTTGCATGTTTTTTCAAATTTTCTTCTTATTCCAGGTAATAAGTTATTTATTTTATCATTTGGATATTTTTCGTATCTTGTCCTTTGCTTGTATCATTTATCATATTCATACCATTTCAGTTATCCATACATTTATTTCGTGTTGCTCATTATTAGTTAGAAATAGTTGAACCTTGATATTTTATAGATGCATTCGCATTTAAGCTGAAGAGAGGAATTCCCAGTATGCTTAAGTGTGTGTGGGCTTGTCATCGCTATTTTTCTTAGGAATTTGGGAAGCGGCTTGTGGAAAAAAAATAATTATTGTTTCTTGTGTACATAGATCATCATATCTGGCCTAATTTGCGACAAACCATTTTTAGCCTCGAAAGCAAAATGATAGTTCTCCTTTATACTCTTGGTAAGACACAAAAAACAATGTATGTCGCAATGACCAAAATAATATCAAATGAAGTGGACAAAATTTCTCCCATTTTACAAAACATTTATTTATGATACATGAATAGAGGGCATGTAATAATAATAAACGTATCACAGGAAAACTAGTAAGAATGTTTCATCATTAAGCTAAAGTAAAAAAAATTCAATAAATGATCTTATGTGTATAAGATGTGATTATCTTTTTTACAAAGGGGAAGCTCTTAGAATGATAAAGAGGAAAGTTCAAAACATTGTGAATAATAAATTAAGCTCATAATAGTTTACTGAAAATGACTGAAAGTTTTTAGTTCAGTGAAATTCAGCTTATTATTTACTTCTAACCAATTAAACATGAACAATTTTGCGATCTTTATTATATAATAATATTAATTTGAAATCCAGAGAGCTTATAGCCATTGAAACATTTAAAGTGTATATCTGTTTCTTGAATGCCAGAATCTAAGCTTATTATCTGTCACAAGTATTATTATAAACCTCTTGTGAGAACATCCTGATAATTTTTCTCCTAAAATTGTTTTGGGGAAGTGTCATTATCCCAGAAAAAATTTCCAAACAAGTGTCTGTGTACAATTGTACTAAAATATCACTAAACAAGGTATTGTTTATAAGTAAATTATTGTTTCCTGCAGGCGTACAACAAAAAGAATGGCTTCCAAAGAGTGTCAGATAATTAAGGACAGTTACATCGGACCAGTGTAATGGCAAGCAAAGTGCTTAATTAAAAGTTAGTGAAATTAAAGCACAATAAGCAGCAGAAAATAAACAGAGTGCTCCACAACAACAATCGCAAACACAAGGATTTACACTGGTTCCCCAAAACTTGAGTACGTCCAGCTACAACAGTATTCACTATAATTCCCACACAGAGAAGTAAAAACAATCTCACACAGAGATATCTCACACAGAGGATTTGGATTCTCAAACAGAGAAATCCTTACTCTCACACAGAGGATTTGTTCTTTCACACAGAAAGAACCAAACTCTCACACAGAGAGCAAATCCCACAAAGAGAGCAACTAATTCTCATAAAGAGAATTGGGGGTATCACAAAGGTGAAACGAAATAACACGTATCTATGCCTTAATATGATCTTACCAATGCGAAGAAGGCATGCAAGTGAAACTCAAGTACTTGAGATGAGACTTTGATTACACTTGATGATCTTTCTCTCTTCTAGGAGTGAATCCTAACACTTCTCACTTGAGTGTATGAAATGAAGAGAAGAAAGATGTTCTCCAAGAAAAGGAATGAGATTGAAATCCCTTCGAGAAATTATCTAGAGCTTAAATGCTATATCATAAGATTGAAGTTCTAATGAGGGAATGCGAGAGATTAGGAGTGGCTATTGATTCACAAAGATATTCAATATTAACCAAGAGTTCTAAATAAACTAAGTCATCTCCTATATATAGGAAGCAAAGAAGAGCCCATAAAACCAGCCAAAAACCCAAAGGAAAGAAATCTTCAACGGCTAGATTTTGACAGTTTACGACTCAGACAGTCGACTGATGAACAAATAACAGTCGACTATTCAATGGCTAGAAAAATCCCAGCGGCTATAATCTGAGTCAGGACAGTCGATTATAGAAGACTACACAGGCGACTGTAAAACAGACAGTCGACAGTATATCCTTCATCAGACGACTTCTGTAGGGATGGAAATAAACAGAGAGAGATGCAACTTTCGCACTTACGCCTTTCAGACGACTGATGACCATTTCACAGGGGACTGTAAATATACAGGCGACTGTAAATACTTCATCAGTCAACTGTCTTGCAAATTGGGATGAAGCCCAGAAAATGCAAGTTGCACACAGGCGACTGTAGATCAATTTCCAGGCGACTGTAAAAATAGAGACGATTGTAAATTGAATATCAGTCGACTGAGGCGAAAAGCTCAAGAAGAGTCAATAAAAATGTTGCCTTGAGTTGTGCATATCAGTCGACTGTAGAAGGCCCGACAGGCGACTGGAATCACCCAGTCGACTGTAAAACCTTCATCAGGCGACTGTGAGAGAGTCAAAAACTGTAGTAAGAGATTAAGGCATGGTGAACCTAATGGGATGATATTTATGATAATCATAAGGCTCACTAAGATGGTTAAATGCATATGCATGAGAGTATGACCATCTATCAAGGTATTACAGTAATCCTAGACTCAAAAAGAGAAATGCAAGTGATAGAAATAACATGGATTACATATTGCATCTCCTAGAGTCTATGTCTTCAAGCTCATGATACCTTGATGCTCCCAATCATCTCCAAGCTTTGGCACTCCTTGATGAGCTTCCCTTCATCAAGCTCCAAGCTTTGTCATTGTTCCTCTAGATGTCCATCCATCATCATGCTCCAAGCATTGGCTTCATTAGATGATCTTCATGACTTCATTAGATGATCTTCATGACTTCATCCAAGCTTGAGCACTTCATCACTCTTGGATGTCTTTAAGATAATTCTGTAATATCTTCCAAGCATTATGTTTGGTCTCATCAACATATAATCATTAAAATAAACTGAGACTAAAACATAAGATTGATTAGCACACTAACATAATGTATTGATCATCATCAAAACAACGTTAGTCTTGAACCCAAGAACTAACAACCAAAAGAATATCTACTCCCTTTCCCTAGCGATTCTGATGTTATAAGCTTATATAGCAATATGGTTTCCCATTAATGTGTGACATCATGAATATATGAAATGTAGGTTTCCCAACGAATCCAAAATATATCCTCAAACAAATTTCCCTCTTTGCACGAGTGTCGAAAACATTTCTCCGTATTTTGGAACATGGTATGGTGCCAATGTTGTAAACTGCTCTCCCAAAATGTGAGTGCTCCCACTAACCAATAGAGTTTAATAGAGTTTCTGGTAGCTATGTTCCAAATGTGTCTCCCTGAACTTAGAATGACTCCATAATTTGCAAATGCTAGCTTTATTAGAGTTGTGATGGTCCAGATGACCTTGCTTGCCACATGCATTTAAATGAACTATGATCTTATGCCTTCACAAGGTGTTTCTTTCATTCCCATTTTCCATTTCTTTTATTTTCCGCAAAGTTTGCATTCAGGGAAGGTTTTTTTTTTTTTTTGGGGGGGGGCACTATTAAGCAATACATATGGCAAGGTTATTGCATCTTTCGCATCTCACTTGCCACAACATCACCTTGGAAGTTGAAATTGCTTCTAGGGCCCATCCTTGCACATAATATGTGGACTCCATGCTTCAAACTTAGCAACACATCGTAGCAGGGCATGTCCAAAACTGTAATGCAAACAAGTCATCCATAGGTAAATCAGCATATAAGTAGCCAAATCTTGTCCTGCTAACCTAAAAAAGCTAACCAAAGAATTACACTGATCTTTACAAGTCCAAATATATGAACCAAAATATTACAAAGAAAAGACGGACATCTAACTGAAACCACAGACACAGCATATATATTAACTATAAGACTACATCTAACTAGACAAGCAATCATTTGGAAGCAAAACCTAGTGCTTCACAGGATTTATTCGAAAACTTAGGGACCGACCATAATCTATGACCTCACGCCTGGAAGCCTAGCATCAATGTCAAAATTACGACAGCCTCATTAAAAGTTTGACAAACTTTCATAAAAAATCTAAAGAAAAACTAGCTCATATGTTTCTTGCCATATTACACAGTGAATAGGTTAATAGGCTTCTACATAAAACATGGATAACAAATGAGGATCAACCACTGATCGCTTTTACTTTCCTGCTTGAGCCAACATCAAGAATTGCACTCCATTTTCATGTTCATAGTTAGTATTGACTTAGGTTTAATGCAATTCGGAATCAACTATGAAGAGTAAAAACATCTTATGACATCACCAAAGTTAAATGTAAACTCACAACATATTAAAATAAACTAATTTGTTAAAATGATCGATGAAAATAGAAACAGCAAATTGTACTAACCATTCATGGCTAATGAAACGACATAGAGGCAATAATAACGAAGTGCAGAAGGAGCTTCTCCATCACTCCATTTCTTCCCATAAAGTAGTCTAATAAGTGCATAAGAGTAGCTTGGTCCAAAGGCTATTACCAGGAGGCCTACAACAGTAACAGAGTTAAAACGTCAGGAGTTTCTAGTATGGCATGCTTTTATTACACAAAAATATCCAAAACCTAAACATGCACTAATGAAAAAAAATGAAAAAAAAATCCTAGGATCATCATAGATAATCCATTGAATATGTAAGTTGAACGAATGCATGCGCATAAAGTTCAAAACACTGATCAAATTGCATGCTAGTTACTGATATGCAATTGAGACCTAATAATGAATTCTTTGGAGAAGAAGTTGAGGAAGAAGGAAAAAGGAACCGTAAATTTCAAACATGTTCCTATCAATTACATTCCTAGGAAGTCAGGCATCTAAGTAAAAATTTAGTAGAACTATAAATTTAAGATAGATTCTTAATTCAATTCCAACTCATATAATGATAAAATGCTGCTCAAATAGGTGCACAAATAGGAACGCCTGAAGTCCAACAAAAATGGAAAGCGCTAGTTAAATTCAAATTTCTATTAATAACCAAAGGTCAATGCAAAGAAAAGAATAAAACATGGCCCATATAAAAATAAGCTGTGAACCCAAGCAATAAGACGGGCCAAATAATAAACCGTGAACCCCCAAGTAATATGACAGGGCCAGCCAACTGGCCCAAGCAACGGCCCACTAAAAACATTTTATGTATAGCAAAATATGTATTTCTAATTTTTGATAGTATTATATAAATATGTATTTCTAATTTACATACATTTTGTTTTAAACATTTTTATACATTTTTATGATAAATAATTTTTTACACTTCATTACGTTGTTATTTATTATTTAAATTATGTATGAGTATTTATTATAATAAATGATTATAGATTTATGCATTTAAAGAATATTGGATATTTTTTATTTTAAAAACTTTTTAGCTTGAATGTTTTCCTTATTATCTGTATTATGCATTTTTACTTATAATTCTCAATAATAAACGTTTGTTAAAATTTTAATAAAATTTCAAAATATAAACATTTTTATTATTGTATGAATTTTCGTAACTTTCAGTTTTTTTCTATTTATTAGATAATAGGCTTTTATTTCAAACTATATTATAGTTTTGGTAAACATGGCTAAAAGTAAAAGTACATGGCAGTGTAGACTTACTATTTAGTTGTCTTGGTCTTTTTATAGTTTTCGTTAATGCCATAAGGGCGTTGACGTATCTGAAAGTTAGTCGATTCTGCCAAATAGTTCTTTTCTTATTCGATTTTACTAATATTTTTTAATTTTCGGCTTTTTTCCAAAAATCGTCCTTAATTATAATGAATCTCTATGAAAATAATGTTAAAAATAATGATACCAATAAATATTTTTACAAAAATTTAAAAATATTTTTAAAATTTTTTAAAATTTTAAGGAAAACCCCTAAAATCATGCAAAATATAAATAAATCCTAGAAAATTAAAAATTATTCAAAAATAGAAGTTTATTAAAATTTTAAAAAATATTTATTAGTGAGAATTATTTGTAAAAAAAAGTATAATATATATTATTAAAAATTAACCGGAAGATTTTAAAAATAAAAAATCAAATATTCTAACAAAACTACATAAATGTATAATTTTTAATTTTTAAGGCATACATAAATTAAATAACTTATTGATATTTATTGAATAAGGAAATGTGAAAAAATTATTTCTCATAAAAATGCATAAAACGTTTAAAAAGTAAATGTACATATATATAAAAATATCAAAAATGCAATGCATGATGAAAAATGGTATGTAATATATCATTATAAATTATCTCTATTGAACCAATGTTAAAACTAATATGAATATGAATTTTTTTAAAATTCATAGACTTTAAAAGATTAATAAATTATTACAAAGAGAATAATGTAGACAAGGTGTCACCTGATCTAATAGTTCAGGTGGCAAGACACATAAAGTTGGAAAGTACATGCCACACATGGGATTGTACTTTCCATGAGGCCCTTTTTTGTGTCTTGCACCTGATCTATTACACCAGGTGTCACCTGATCTACATGATTCCCTATTACAAATATGTAACTTGGTAAATTGTTAACAAATAATATAATATCAGTGTCAAGTATAAAGGTATTAGTTAGTTGTTAACATTAAGATATTTTTTAAACAATGAATATTAAAATTTATTAATATAATAATTTTATTTTTTAAATAAGTTTTTCCCTCTTCTTCACCTTCCTCATCTTCTCCCTCACTACAACTCCAACCCCAATAAGTTTCTTCTTCCTCCTTCCATCTTCTCTAACCCTAGACCCATCAAAATGTTACTCTCCTCATCCAAAACTATACCCAAACCCATTACATCAGACTAAATTCATCAAATCGTGCCTTAAACTTCTCAAGATCTAACTTTCTATCCTCTGCTCGCAATATCAACACATTCAATCCGTCAAAAATCAGAGTGAAATCCGAATTAAATATGTTCTTTCTCCTCTCTCAAACCCAACCCGATGTAACTCGATACAAATCAAATCAAAACAGCTTAACATCTCTTATTCCTCTACTCATCGATCTCAAACCCACCGAGATCCTCCAAAAACTGCCTCAAATTTGATCTACGTCGTCCTCTCATCCTACCAAAACCCCCCAAATCTAACCCAAATCCAACCAAACTTGCTAAATCCATTCAAGATTATTATTTTTTTAATTTTGGATAATAAAAATAGATGAAAATGATAGTTTCATATTAAAATTTTGGCGACAATCTCGCGCCAACATTGTTAACAATAGTTTAACGAGAAGTAGTTTTGGCGAACTTTTGAAGAAAGTTTAAAGTGGTTTTGATGTGTTTTGCTGGTTTATGGTAGTTTTATTAAATTCCTGAAAATTTTATGATAGTTTTTATAAATTAAACCTTGTTTATCTCTCTTTTTCTTTTTCTTTTTCTTTTTTTCGTTGGGTTGGTGGTTGGTGTTTTTGGGGTAGCGGGTGAAGTAGGCCATAGCCTCCTCATATCCCTCTGTCGATGAACCGGCCCCACCTGCATCTTCATATGCTAAAAATGTCTATTAAAGGCATATCAAATACCTTGGATTCGAAACTCGGCATGTGCTCAAAATAATATATTGTCTTAAGTGAAGGCTTTTTGATCAAAACACATCTTGTCGTTATTCGGAGTTATTTCCCTTGAACCACTAGCCCACGACAAAGGTCTTGCCGTTGTGCTACAGTGGCACTTTCTTCTATACAGTTTCTCAGGTGATATTTTCACAATATACAAAGATACATCATTCAATAACTAATATATGGAGGTTAGTCAACTATATGGATGTTGGTCAATGCCCAATTTAACCATAATGTGAAGGTATTCTCCTTTCATGTTTCTCGAAAAGTAACTTCACACTAAGGTAGGAAATAAACAGCTCACCTTAATAATCATTATTCATGAAGTTGAGACATAAGCTCAGCACAGGTGCAGGGTAGTAATAGTAACAAGAACATCGGCCATGCAGCAAAGTAGCAACAATGGACAGAAACTAATTTGCTAAATGGCAGTAGTAGCAAACACAACATTTAGGAAAAGTAATATCTGTTGAAGAGTCAAGCATCTAGATTTAGATTCGCAATATTTTCAGGCAATAATTAAATACGACTGTCCCCATCTTGTGAAAGCACCAATTTGACGTTCAAGGTACTGTTGAAACTTGAAAGATTGCAATGCTTCATTGCTTTATATTGCAAAAGCAATATTATATAGTGGTAACAAACTTCTAAGCATTCTAAAGGAGAATGTATGCAATAAGTAGAAAGCATCACAACTTCACCGTTCAAATCCAAAGATCCAAAGTATCTGATCTTAATTAGACTGGCATTAATTTGCTAATTATGCACCGAAGTATCTGATCTGCATTCCCTTGGAGGGTTGATACCAACAATTCGGTGACATGAAAGTGCTGCACTTGGACACGGACACAGCAATTACCAAAACTTCATAAACAAGGTATGTATACATACGTTCATACACACATATATGTATGTGCATATAGCCATACACACACTCATAAATATATTTTTTGGGTTTTTATTCATATAAAAAGAACTGAATTTTAGTAGAATGAACAATAAAGCAACAGTTTTTGACGAAACATGAAAAAACATATTTCACGTGGTCCATATTTTTAAGGTGAATAATAATTTACATATTCGCAAGTGTAGAACGGGGATGGACACATCTCTTGTCTGAATATATCAGACACTGAAATTTTGGTTGGAAGAAGTGTCCTACATATCATCGGTTGAAACAATTAAAAATAGGTAAATGTGGAAAAACATCACCGACTCTAAGATGAAGTTGGGATCACAGGAGAATACAAGTTGTCATCAAAGTCCAGCATGCTCTTGGGCTATAAAAAGAAAATTGGCTCTGAGATTATGTAGAAAATTGCATGGGGTTTCTGGTTGAACAGAATTAAAACTTGACTGGGGGATTCAGATTCTCATGTGTATTGGGATGATGCACACATAACTGCAGAAGAAGAAAACCTTTGACATGGGGATTCTAACAAGTATTATGAATATCCAAATATTAGCTACGGAAATAAAGCATAAGTCACTAAGAAAATAAAAAACATCACAAAGTCTCGCAATTTTTCATCAAGAAATGTCCATTGAAACCAACTAGTTTTTACAGAAATCCATGAAGCACGCATTTCGGAAAACAATTGACACAATCATCTCAAAGGATCATCTGAAGGCTTCCTGATATGGCCACTTAAAAATTAGCCTTTATGTTAAGTAGTCACGAAGCACTATAAAAACATAATGACTCTCTCCATACTCTATCTAGGACCTTCTGTGGTTTTTCATGTTATACAAGTTAAGAGATATGATAGCATATCTCACCAATATGAAGAAAGATTTTATCTTTCTTCGTTGGGTTAAAAAGCCCCGCAAGATCCTTTCAATCATATCTTATAAGAGCATATCTTCTAATAAACAGAGACTCCGTTAGGTAACTATGGCATTTAGTATAAAGGATACGACTTTATATAATGGGATGCAGTGACGAAGTTTAAATCCGTAAACCTCCCCGCTTTATGTTAGTGGCTTTGGAGGACTTCTAAGTGACCTAATGATCATTGACATCTTCATAGTTTGGGAAGAAATGGTTGTAGGACAAGTTGTAAGTAGAAAAGGAACTGATACTGGTTCGCTCTGAATAGATAAAACATTGACATGTATTATGTTAAATAATTGCAATAATAAAGCTTTGGGATGAATGCTATGATGGTGGTGGTGGTGGTGGTGATGAATTGCAATAATAAAGCTGGCTGGTCTGAAGGACGTTATGTCATCAACTACCAGTAATCTTCAAATTTTATTTTTCAAGAACACTTCAGTTCCAATGTTAGTGTTTGAAATTTTGGCACAGAAATACTCTGACCACGACTGCAACATCTGCTCCAAAATCTCCAAGCTTTCCCAGTTATTAATGCAAACATTCAATCCCGTTAATCGAAACATTTATTCAAAGGACCAAATAGTTTCAGGATGGCCATCTGCACCATTTACAATTCTATATTTCTGGGTTTTTATATCCGGTATTACTTGGGGTACATAAAAATCAAAGAATTAACCTCTTTTTGCAAATGGTTATCGGCTTCCTGTCGAATCATTGACTTGGCACATCCATATTGTTTCTTAAACATCCCCAATTGCACCCCTTAAAACTACTACCTAATAACCACCAGGTCGAAAACATTATCATTTAAATAATAGTCAAGTTCAAGAAAAGAAACATGTATGCTTTAGCAATGTTGCATGAACATGGCCATGCAGACATTGACACAATATGTCGACATGTGGAAACTTGTAACATGATGCTTTTGTCTGACACGACATGAATTTACGATTGAAGTATCCTTATTATATTGCACTTTGATATATATTTTGCATATGGCTAGGAAGCATGGAAACTTCAACATGACTACCGTGTTCACGTCAAACACATGTCAAATGCTAACAATTATATGACACTTACCGGAACACACCAAAGCTATGTTTAACTTTAAAACCCCAAAAAGTTGCATGTTGGAGTTGTCAACTTTAAATAATACCTAAAGGACACATGTCGGAAACTTCAAGCCACATGCTCATATGTGTGTGCGTATTACTAGGTATGAGCAGACAGCGCATGAATAAAAAAATTTAGGTTGTCACACATTCTAAACCCCCAAAACCACAAATATGGCTGAACACTAGGGATATTTGACCATCGATCCACCCATTACAAAAACTTCTATTCTTTCGAAACCGTTGAATGTGTAACGGGTAGATCAAGAGTGAAATAGCGTTGGATTCGCTTGATTTTTAATATGGTAATCAACCATGATGTGTAGAACAAAACTAAAAAATTTCAAAAAAAATACAAATATGAATGTGTTTTGTCAGCACAAATCACAACAAATTTCCCGCACTGATAGTACATATACATTTTTCTCATATATATATAGAGGCAAATGTGCCTGTGAACATGCGCGTGTATTCTTACCTGCGCACACCCCCCTCTCCAGGGGGTTTTAAAGTATTTTTTGAATTTTTTTGCAGTAGCTAGTTCTACATGTTAGGTAGCCTCCCACAAAATTTCAAGTCCAACAAACATCATTTGGACATCGAAATATCCATCACAAAAAAGTTGCAAAAAATTCCAGAATTCTGTACAGTTTTGCGCAACGTTTTTGTGATGGATGTTTCGATGTCCAAACGGTGTTTGTTTGACTTGAAATTTTGTGGGGGGTGCTACCTAACATGTAGAACTAACATCTGTAAAAAAATTCAAAAAAATACCCCCCGGAGAGGGCGTGTGCGCAGGTAACAAAACCTGCGCACGTTCTTAGGTACATTTTTTGCATATATATATATAGTAATGCTATTGTGAGAATGTAAGAAGCGATTCTTATCGTGAGAAGGACCAATCAGTAATACCAATTAATGATCGGCACCGTTCATCTAGAAAAACATGTTGATAGATCTGTACCCTAAAAATTAGAGATTATAAACCCCAAAATCCTATGGATCAACCCGTTCCAATTTTGTTACATTTGCAGGAAGCTTGTAAGTCGTCCATCTTAAGAACACTTGATGGATTTGATAAAAATCTCCAAATAACAAAAAAAATTATATATAAATATCACTTGATAGATAGAACAAGATGAATGGTTCCAATTATTGATTTGGAAAATAAATTTGGCTAGCTAACGATATACATATCTCTTCTCACATATATGCCTTTATATTTTAGCATTTTCATATATATATATATACATATATATATATACATATATATATAATGTGACCGGCCCTATCCTCTCCATGATGCCTCTTTGGGATGTAACTTTTGTATAGATATCAATAAAGTAACAAGCTAACTTTTCAAAAAAAAAATATATAATGTGACCACTTGTCCTATATGGAGAACTTACCACATCGGCATATATGAGATATCGTTTATATATCATAAGACGTACGTTATTATATATATGAGCAATATAAATATCCGCTACCTAAGGAGGGTAGTTCACACAATCCACCCCTCCTCTTTTTTTAGACAATCGGATCCGTTGTTTTTCATGTTTTAAAACCCTAAACTATCAATTTTCATGTGAACCCTAAGATAGTTTTGATCGTTCATCTAACAGGTGCAAAAAGTTTTATTACGGTGAAATCGTTAAACTTGCGACAGGTGGATGAATGAACAAAACTCCTCATATTCACTTGAAAATTAGGGATTTTGGGTTTTAGAATATGAAAATCAAAATGAATGGTCCGGATCGTAAGGAAAAATAGGTGTGGGTTTGACACTATCCATGGAGGAAATTTCCTAATCGGATAGCTGATACCCATTTTACTATATATATAAATATGAGAATAATGGGTATCATATGGCATACGAGGCTATGCCTCATATACCAAGACACATAAAGGTGGGAAGTACAAGCCCATGTTGGGCTTGTACTTATTGTACTTCACACCAAGGTTTGAGGTCTCGGTTTCGGTCTCGGTTTCGCTCTCCCGAAAATTTAGGTTTCGGTTTCGGTATCGTCCGTTTCGGTAGTTTCGGAAGTAAGTTTCGGCTCGTCCGTATCGGTAGTTTTAAAAATTGTAAGTTACATATAACTAACAATATTAGTTAAAATTTGTTACTAATAAGATAATGGCAAACTAATAAAGATAATTTGTAACATATAACATAATTATGAATAATATTGGTTAAAACTATGTTATTTAAACACTCTCTTGTTAGTCACAATATGGCAAACTTGTAAATAATGCGTAATATGTTTAGACAAATGTATGGTGTGAATAGCGTATCAATATCTCATTTTTGTGGTTTTAGAGAATTTTTATTTAATTACACATTCTTCTTTCTCCGTCTTCGACCGATACTGAACGGTATCGGTCGGTATCGGCCGGTATCGGTCGAAACTGGCCGATATCATTTAGTATCGACCGATACCGAAACTGACCCCTAGTTTCGGTCTCGTTATCTACCGAGACCGAAACGATACGGTCGATACCCAAGGGTATCGACCGAAACCTCAAACCTTGCTTCACACATTTATGTGTCTTGATATATGAGGCATAGACTCGTATGCCATATGATACACATTATTATATATATATAATAACAAAAGACAGGAACAACCATGTCTTCCACACTCGACCGCGCCCCAAGCTGTCTCTGGTTGCTAAGATTTCATTGGATGTTGCGACGACCTTTCCCCCTTCTATGTTAGAGGTGGAGGATCCTACTGACGCCTCGGTTCTTAGCAACTGGGGGTTGATTTGAGGCCGTTGTTTCTCTTGGACATGTTGTTAAGGCTCCTGCAGGGTGCTACTTGTCCGTGGTGATTGCTTCTCAGCCTCTTCCAATTTTGTACCCTACCATGTGGGCGCCTTGGCATGCCTTTGTACATTTGCTTATACATATATGACATACACACTTACTTTTCATATATATATATATCATATATCATATGACATATAAGTGATATCTCATATATACCGTTGTGGCAAGTTCTCCATATAATACAAGTAATCACATGGGATGTACTCTTATCCCTCGTAAAGGAGAATGCATTATGTCAGCATATATGAGAGATATCTCTCAAATGTCATGAAATACATTATTCTCATATATATATACTAAAAATAACATGTGCGCTTTGTGCACAGGCACCCAAAACCCCCACATAATCAAGACGTGGGACCTATGTGGGTGTTCCGCTGGATGCAAAACCGGGTTCTAATGGGGAGAGTGAGTGTGAGTGTGAGTATTGTCTTGGGATTTTTTGATTGAGAGTGTGCAGTTGGGTTTGTTTTTGGGTGTTTTTTGAGTTTGGGGGTTTTTTGATTGGGGTGTGAGTTTGGGTTTTTTGGTGGTTTTTGAGTTGGAGGTGATGTCTTGGGGTCATTTGGGTTTTTGTATTTGTGTGTGATGTCTTGGGGTCATTTGGGGTTTTTTGAGTTTGGGATTTTTTGATTGGGGATATGAGTTTGGTTTTTTGGGGTGGTTTTTGAGTGTGGTGATGTGACATTGCCACATGGGACAAACCCCATCAATCATCCCTCATTTGTAATATAAAATGAGGCCTAATCGATGGTGTTTGTGCCATGTGGCAATGCCACATCACCTCCTAACTCAAACCATCCAAAAAACCCAACTCACACCAAATCAAAAAACCCCAAACTCAAAAAACACCCAAAACCCCCAAAACCCACACACCCCAATCAAATAACCTCAAATAACCCCAAGACAATACACTCACTCACACCCAGTCTTACATCTCCTTTCCATGTAGGCATGGATCCCGAGCGCTATTGTGGTTAGGATTTTTTTGGTTGCCTGTGCACCATGTGCATGGTTAGGTTAAGTGTCACATCACCCTGGCCACATCAATAGATTGGGGCCCACCAGCCCTCCACTTATTTACAGGTTTGCCATTAAATATGTACATGCTTGACATTGATACTTTCCCCTTTAATTCCACTTATTTACATGTTTGCCATTAAAAATTTACAGCCTTGCCATTGATACTTTTCTCCTTTACCCCCAAGACTACACACACTCACACCCACTCATCTTCCCTTTCCACCAAGGCGTGGTTCACGCATATTGTGAGAAGGGGTTATTTTGGATGGGGTTTTTGGGTCCACATGCACTTTGTGCATAGCTTATTGCTAGAAATAACACGTGCACAACGTGCACATGCACCCAAAAAAAACTCCACACAATCAAGACATGTGACCCACACAGGTGTTTCGTTGGGTGCAAAACCGGGTTGAAATAAAAAAGTGTGTTAGTGTGGATATTGTCTTGGTTTTTCCGGGATTTTTTATTGGGAGAGTGAAGTTGTGTTTGTTTTCAAGTGTTGTTTAACACGTGCACATAGTGCACGTGCAACCCAAAAAACCTCAACCACAATAGCACACCGAACACATGCCCATGTGGAAATGAGATGTAAGAGTGGGTATGAGTGTGGGTATTGTCTTGGGGTTATTTGTGTTTTTTGACTGGGTGTGTGGGGTTATTTGGGGTTTTTTAATAGGGGGTGTGGGTTTGGTTTTTTGGGTGTTTTTTTATCGAGGGGTGTAGTTTAGGGTTTTTGGGTGTTTTTTTTATTTAGGAGATAATGTGATATTGTCATATGGGACAAACCCCGTCAATCATCCCTCCTTTGTCATATAGATAGCCACACGTCTTTTATGTGTGCGTCCACACATAAATGTTTACGTATGTGAGTATACGTAGATAATACGTATGTATATACAAACACGCACATGCACACACATAATGTGTGTAGATATGCATGTGTGTGTAAACTTATGTGTGTATACATACATATATGCATGTATGTATATATGAAAATGATCTTAACTAAGTGGGTACTATGTTAACAAAACCTAAACATCACGTGGACTAGATTAGGTATTGGTTAAATAATTTTTAAGATCTTTTTAGTTGATTCCCCGTATTTGATTAGAAGCTATGGATTTGTAATTGAAATTTTATATTGTTTCTTTTTTAAATTTAATAGACACATCTTAAATGCTATTGGTGCTAAATTTCATGTGTGTGTGTGTGTGCGTGTACGCCTATGCACACATACATGGTTGTATCATTGTGTCCATGTGGTTACTCTTTGAGAATTTACTCTTCAGAAATTTTCTGTGCTCCCGCATTGATATTGTGTTGTATACATGTCACATGTTTGTACTTCACAGTATTCTTGAATTAGGCACTTATTAATATAACATAAAACAAAAACGAAGAGAGACCAAAATCTTTTGCAACATCGCCGGTAATAATTAGGAACAATGGAAGACATACCAATGAGTAGCACAAGCTTCAGTGCATCCATCAAGGAGCTTGCTAACCTCTTAGTCCCGTCAGGAGATTGTCCTGCCCAAGAAGTAAGATCAGTGAATCATTCCTGCGAAGGATAATATAACAAATGTTTGATTTCTTCCATGAAGGCAGATTACTAATTTAGAGTAAACATTGAAAAATCGGTAAGAAGGGAGGGGGAGGGGGTTGACTGTTCATACCTTAAAATTTTAAATAACTTTATAATCACTCCACAAGCTTCCATTATGTTTTATTCCTTCGTTACATAACCTCTCACTTCTGGTCCTCTGTCAAAGGACGGAGACTTTTCAGATTTAGATGCCAATCCTGAATCTTTTTGCTATTCGGATATTGATATATATTACTAGTTACAAATCTTGATTCAATTACACCTTTATTGATTTCAAGATAATGCCTTAGATTCCACACTGAAGTATAATGGAAATTATACTGAAATGCATTCACATAATGTTGTTCTCCTTTGCATATTAGTGTTGTCATGTACATGTTACTGTTTTTGCTTCGTAATACAATTTCGCTACTGACAATACCTATGGGGAAAAATGGCCAGAACTGACATGTCAGCCAAGACGAACTTCTGCAAATTTGCCAGAAGGTAACAGGCAAACGGTTAGGGAAAGAGGGTAAAACATTAATAGAAGTTGACTTGGTGGGTACGGAAATAGAAGGGGGACAAAAGAAGAAATGTAAAACACATTTCTTGCCAAGTAATAACAACCAAGTTGCACCAGAAAAAATTTTCAAACTCAATATGACATAAAATCATTGCACATCAATTGAAGGCTTGAATGGTGACAATCAGATATATATAAATGAAATAGACACAATCAAAATAAATTGTTATTGATGGTACAGATCTCACATTAAAAAAACTTTTTTTTAGTTCGATGCTTTTGTAAATGAGAACCATAGTGAGTAACAAGATTGGTTTATCAACTGATGAGAAATTCACATCATGAATTTTTTATACAGATACAGTACCAACTTTTTGTTGCTTCAAAAGTGCTAATATGTGTGCAAAAGCATTAATGCTACACATAGTTCAATTACGCATGGACACAATCACTTGACCATGGTTAGCACCTTGCTAACAACACTAGAGACACGCTAGAGACTGGAAAGTTTGACCTAGTCTATAAGGTGCCAGATGCACATTTAAATAGTTATCAGGTACATCTGGTTGAGCTTTTCAATCATAATTCAATTAGACCATTACAAGCAATGACAACATCTTTTACCAGGAATCCTTGTAACATCATAATGGAAATGATATCTGAATCTGCAAGTATGATCCCAAAGTAGAAAATGATTATCAAGGTTACATTTCTGATTGAGCAAATTTGCCTCTCGTTTGAGCTGCATGGCCACTTCGCCCAAAGGATTTCCATTGTCATGCAATTTAAGCTCGTATCGTGTAAAACATATAATAGGTCAGAAATTTAGTAAAGAGAAGAATGCGATAAGGTTATAGGCCTTTTGATTAGAAGCATATGGTATAATCATACACAATTGAGTCTGCAATTCAGCTGACGACCAAGAAAAATGTCAGGTTTCCAGATGAGACATCTTTTGCTCCAGATGATACAATTTGTATCCTCTTGGCATAATGAAGATATGAAATGAAAACTAGGTATTTAAAACCAAGGAATGAGGTTTCGGCCATTTCTTTTCAGATTCGAAGGGGGATGAGACAAAATTGTTGCTGAAACTCGGTTTCAACCAGTTTCTCTCAGTTTCGACCAGTTTCGATCAACAAGACTAATTGGTTTCAATTAAAATCTCACTTTTTACAATAATATACAAAAAAAATATTTATTAAAATTTTAAAAATTATAAAACTTTAAAATTTTATTGAAATTCTAAAAATTATATTATAAAAGTCCCTAAAATACATTAAAATTCTAAAAAATTTATTATAAATGCATTATTATATAAATATATACATAAAATATATATATATCTGAAACCAAAACTCAAAACGAAACTTACGAAATAGACGGAACTATTTGAAACCTAAACTTTTTCCAACGGCCTAAACCAAAACCGAACCCGAACCTGAACCCGAGTTCTTAATCCTTTATTTAAGACCTTCAAGGTTGAGGGTTCATGACTAGCAGTCCATCCATATCTTCAAAGATCTACAAGAAACCCTAAAAATATGCCAAATAAGGGAAGTAGGAAACTTGAATTCATCATCCTCCCATCAATACCATTATCAAAGTTTTCTTTATCAAAAATTCATGGAGAAGATCGTGTAATAATGAAAAAAATCTAAAGGATTGAACAAAACAAATAAGTGACAAGCTATCTATCTAAAGTTGTTTAGAGAGATATTACCGACTGGACCTAGGCAACCACCAGAAGATTTTGACAATGGACATTGGATAGATTAGTTGGTCTCCCTTTCAACCAAAATGAGGCCAGATCCGTGCCAGCTAGATCTTGCCGAGGTCGTTCTTATGAAGACACTGACCTACCCACGAAGCAAGTCAATCGATTATAGTGTCCGGCATATCCAACCGTAAAAAATGTGTGTATATGCTTTAATGACTGGCATAACCAATCAGAGCTCTTAAGTGTACAGTGTTTGTGGTCTATTTCACAATCTGGACGTGGAGTTTGTTTTCCACTTACGGTGTCCGACAGCCTATGTCGTAGAAATTAAGTTTGTGCATGATCGGGTTTTCAGTAGGGGTTGTTTTCTTAAGCTTTTCTTGATTTTTATATTTTTATAGAACTTCATGCAAACTTAACTCTCGTAATTTTTTCACTTTCAGGCCAATAGAAGAGGAAAAAAATATTGAAACAATAGTGAATTATGGGGAAATATAAGCTTTTCCCGCTCAACCAAGACATTGAAATACCCTATCTACACATAGATGACTAGTGTATGAGGTACTACATTATCCAATATTTCATCAAAAGGTAATTACATACATTATTTCAAAAAAATCAGAAATAGCTAATTATCTAAGCTTTTTTTAATCTCTTTAGTAATTTTTAAAAAATTTAAAGATGTAATGGAAAATAATGATATTAACAGTCCTATACTGATACTAAAATTTCAAACCTTGCATATAGCCACCCCCACATATACATACATACATACATACATACATACATACATATATATATATAGAATAATGGGTATCATATGGCATATGAGGCGCTGCCTCATATACCAAGACACATAAAGGTGGGAAGTACAAGTACAAGCTCATGTGGGGCTTGTATTTCCCCCCTTATGTGTCTTGTATATGAGGCATTGCCTCATATGCTATATGATACCCATTATTCTATATATATATAGACCCACACACACATACAGATATATATATATGTAAATCTTCAAATGAGAACATTTCGCACGGTGCGAAAATGTTTTTATCTTTTTTTTTGAAAAAAGAATTTCAAAAATTCTTTTTTCCACCCTCATTATATGTTGTTATACCCCCTCAAAAAATAATGGTTGAGAAATAATGTCATTTGGCCTTCGATCAAGGCATTTCATCAAATTCGCACGTGTGAGACCATTAAATTTGTAACGGGTGGATGGGTGCTCTAATTCCCAACGGGTTCACCCATTATTTTCCCTGGGGTATATAATTGTATGGATTAAACATCAAAAAAATTGAAAAAAAATTCGCATGAGTGTCCTCCCTCTCAAATATCCTCCTGTTACGCTCTCTCCTGATGTGCCAAACAGTCGCAGCTAAGGCCGCCTTGGCCAGCGTACCCAGACTGTCTCCTCTCCTATATCTGGCATTAAGTATCTCACAAACCTCAATGAGCGTATAGGGCCCCTGCTCCGCAATGCCCAATCTATCCAGACTTTTACACAAAATATACCTCGAATATCTGCACACGAAGAAGATGTGATCCACACTCTCCCCAACCCCATCCTTGCATAGCTCGCAATCAGGTGATGTAACAATACCCCAACTAGCCAGGACATCCCGAGTAAGAAGCTTGCGATGAATACCACGAAGGAGAGTAATCGCCATCTTAGGGTTATGACCCTTAAACCAAACCAAGCTGTAGTAAGGGAATCTGGGCTGTCTAGTCCGCACCCCATCCCAAGCGTTCCTCAGAGTGCAAGAACGCCCCAGCTTCCACACCCAACCATCCTCGCCAGCGGTGAGACTAAACTGAGCGAGGTCCGTTTTGAAAGGCCGGGTCCTCTCATCAATCACCCATCTCCCCCTATCCCAGTAATCACAGACTCTTTTCCCATCTTCCCCTTCGGGTACCTCGTGGGAGTCATACAAGGGTCCACAAGGGAGCCAGCTATCATACCAAAAAGGGTGGATCGGCCATCTCTAACACTCCTCCCAATGATATTCTGCGAGTACTTACGGCAATAGAGAATAAACTTCCAAGTCCCCGAATGAATAGGAAGAATCTTCTCTCTGAAGAAACCCGCACCTGTAAGATACTGTCTCCTCATGAAATTGGCCCACATCCCCTCATGCGTTAGAAAACGCCAAGTCAGCCGGATACCATGGGCAATGCTCAGATCGGCAAGGTGCCGAAGCCCAACTCCTCCCTCCTCTTTGGGTCTACAAGTTTCCTTCCATCCCCAAAAGGATGCTTTCCCCCATATGAATCTCCTGCATAGAGCATTAGTAGTTTTAATCACTGTTTTGGGTATGCGGAAAGTCTGCAGCCAAAAAGAAACCATTCCATAGATAACTGATCGAACAAGCTCAATGCGGCCAAGAATAGAAAGAGCAGAAGAAGCCCATCCCTGCAAACACTTCCTGCATCTATCAATCAACATCTCAAACATAGCAGCCTTAGGATAATGAGGAGAGAGGGAAAGACCCAGATAAGTAGACAAGCCGTTCATTCTCCTAACTCCGAACATGCCAGCTAACGTATCCATATCCTTGGCCCCTTTACTGAAAATCACCGCACTTTTCTCCCAGTTAACCTCCAGACCAGTGAAAGACTGAAAAACACCAAGCAACTTCCTCAGCCCCTCGAAAGATCTAGTGTTAGCCCTGCAGAAGACTAATAGATCATCAGCAAACAGAAGATGTGTGCTAATACACTCCCTTCTCTTCATAGGCTAAACCCCTCCTTCAGCAACACTTCTAGCCATCAAGAGTGAGAAAGACTCCATAACAATAACAAAGAGATAAGGTGAAGGTGGATCTCCTTGCCTAAGCCCTCTGTTAGACTGAAAAAAATCCGTGCGGGGAGCCATTAATCATCACCGAAAAAGAAGGAGTGGAAATACATTCACAAATCCAACCTATAAACTTTGTCCCAAATCCCATCCTGTGCATCATATAATAAATGAACTCTCTGTTCACACTATCGAATGCCTTGCGAAGATCAAGCTTGAGGCAAGTCCTACTACCCATTAAATTGCTGAAGTCCCTTATCTGTTCATGTGCCAGTAGAGCGCAATCAGCTAATAATCTGCCTTTAATGAAAGCTGCCTGATTGGGAGAGATAAGCTCCAAGAACACAACCTTCAGTCTATTACAAAGCACCTTGCTGATAATTTTGTAGAGAACATTGCAGCAGGCTATAGGCCTATAATCCCCCAGACCAGTGGCATTAGAGCTCTTAGGAATAAGAGTTAAAAAGGTGTGATTAATCTGCCGAAGCATCCTCGTAGTATTGAAGAAGGATATCACCGCTTCCGTCACCTCCTCGCCAATAACCCCCAAGATTTTTGATAAAAACATCCATTAAAACCATCAGGCCCAGGGGCCTTATCCTTACCAATAAGAAAAACAGCCTTTTTAACCTCTTCAGCTGAGATAGGCCGCTCAAACCAAGTGGATGCCTCCGGCGACAGCTTCCTAACGGATGTAAGTTTAGGAAAGACGGACCCATAATGCTCCTGATTATAGAGTTTTTCATAGAACTGGGGAGCCTCTTGCTTAAGCTTGTTCATGGAGTTATCCTGGAGCCATCAGGATTAATTAGATGATTCAGATTATTTCGGCTCTGCCTGGCCCTCATGGCAGTATAGAAGAATTTTGTATTCCGGTCCCCTAGCTGTAACCAATCATGTCTGCTTTTCTGTCTCATATTACTTTCCTCCATATCAATAACATTTGCTAGGTTATCGATGAGCTCCCGCTCCTTAATCTGAAGCATTACATCAGTCAAGATATTCGGATCCCTCTGCACTATAGCAAGCTCGCTTTGAATTCTCTCCACATTATATTGACTACTAACCTCCTTCCCCAGCTCTCTGAGAATGGGCTTAAGCAATTTGAGCTTAGAGGCAATCACAAACAACGGGGTGCCAATCACCTCAGTCCGCCAACCCGCATCTAAGCATTTGATGTAATCGGCCGCATGAACCCATGAATTAAAAAATCTGAAGGGCTTAGGGTCCGAGCCCAGTTTGGAGTGCAAGTGAATAAGCATCATCGAATGATCACTCGTACTCGCATCAATGTATTCACAGAAGGAGTAAGGTAAATCATGCATCAAAACATCATTGCATAAAGTCCTATCAAGCTTGGCCGCAATACGAAAGGGTCCTATACTCCTGTTGACCCAGCTGATTGGATTACCAGAGGCCTTTATCTCCAATAGGCCACTCTCGTTAATACAATTGTTGAACTCCCCTACAGCTTTATAGTCTATAGGCCTCCCGCCCATTTTATCATTCGCATAACGAACACAATTAAAGTCGCCACTTATCATCCAGGGAACCCCTACGTACTTCCTTGAGATAGTAACAATAGCTTCCCACAATTGAACTCGCTCCTGGTACATCGAAGGGAGATATATTGAGCATTCATGCTTTCCACAGTACAAGACCAGATCTCAGGATTATAAACAATCACAATTCGCCCATTCCTATGATTGATGTGGTTATCAACAGAACTCCAGGATTTGGGAAAACACTTCGAGATGCGTTGGGCATTCTCCTCCACTACTTTCTTCTCCAAGAGACCCACAAGAGAGAAGTTATATCTCCTAGCTCTATCTTTGAACTCACGCCTTCTAACAATGTTGTTAAGCCCCCTAGTATTCCAAACGGCCACAGACATCAACCCGTAGTGGAGTCTCCATTCAATCTGGAGCTGCGTCGGGACCCCATCGACGCATTACTAGCTATTCTATTTCTGATCTTTCCCCCTCTGCTGCCCTTGCCTATAACAGCCTGTTCAATCTCTCCCTCCTCTAGGACCCATTCTTCATTGAGAACCGTTATTATATCAGGCCTATCTGTATCGGACTCAGAAGATTCCTCGTAGTCGTCATTGGGCATGATGTTATCGAGTAGAGAGGGCGGACGCTCAGAATCGCTGAGCGCATTGGATTTGGGTAGCATGCCCGAGAAACTAGCAACCCGAGTGGGTTTCCTAGTTAAAATACGAAGGGGGGTCCTAACAGTGCGCCCCCCTTGGATTGCTGGGATGGGGCAGCCAACGGCTCGTTCAGGTGCCTTGCCACCGTCCCAGATTTCCCACTATGCTCATTATTACCTGTATTACATCCTTCCCCCCAGGCCTCTTCCTACTTCCCCTACTACTAGTAACATCAATCTCTACACCTTTCTTCGACGTGCTAGGCGCAGCTAGCCCAACAATGCTACTCTTCTTGCTAGACGCAGCTAGCTCTACAAGTTCTTCTTGCCCTCTCTCCTTGCTAGGCACAGCTAGCTCATCACTACAAATTCTTAAGCTAGGCACAGCTAGCTCCCCATTAACAGTCCCTCTCCCTCGCACCTCATCGTTACAAGCCATTTCAACCCTATTTACAACACCCTCTACAGGGTCCCCTGCCTTATCGACATTATCATTCCCATCCCCCCTACAATGACCATCACTATTTACATTTAGTTGCTTCTCGCTTACCTCTATATCCCCAGTACACCTCATGCTCAATGAGGCCTCCCCCGCTCCGACAGGATATTCAGCAGCCGCAGTCCCCTTCCCGTCTTCCTTCTTCTCCTTCCCTATTCCTTCCACCTCTCTCCACAACATGTCCCCTGTTTTCTTAGGCCCCTGTTTTTCACTGCATTGCTCATCAGAATGACCAAAACACTTACATTTCCTGCATCGTGGGGGCTTCCCTTCAACTTTAACCATAACTCTGAATGCATCTCCTCCCTCCACTTGCACCATGACTGAATCTGGAACTTCCTCCGCAGCCGAGATCTCCACAAGGCACCTCGCATAAGCAAGTCTCTCCAGTGTCGCCGTAGCTCTGTCCAAGCTGATCGGATTCCCAACGACGCTAGCAATCCTATTGAGAATCGGCAACGACCAAAGATTGAGGGGCAGCTGCGGAAATTGTATCCAAGCTGGGATTGAAGACAGCATGTCCCGATCATAGCTGAAACTCGGCGACCATCGTTGAAGCACAACCAATCTCCCATCGAACATCCACGGCCCACCGCAAAGCACAGCCTCCGCATCTTCTTTGCTCCTGAATCTGAAGAAAACGAATCCATTCGCTCTCGAATAGATTGATAGACCTTGCTTCTTCCAACTCCTCTCCGCCCAGGCTCTAATCTGTCCAAAGAACGGCACATCTCCAAGAACATACACAATCAAGGTATGCTCCCATCCTTTCTCCGCCTCAGCAAGAAGATCCTTAGGGACAAGGGCGATAGCAGATCCCTCATAATCACTCCCAGGGGGACAAAAGCCATCTCCAATGATTCCGCTATCCTCCTCCTATCAGAGCAAACTTCCAGCCATGAAAGCTTCGTAGCTTGAGGATTTATCACCACCTTCACCGTGGGCCTCAGCGCTCTTCTTTCAAAGACCTTGGCACCATTAAAGATCTTCCTCTCCGACCTGGCCTGATTCCTGAGGGATCCATCTCCCCTTCCTCCACCGAAATTGCCCATGGTCTTTCTTCCATTATCGAACATCACAGACTTCCCTCTGTCCACTCCTGTCTTTTTCCGATTCACCACCTGCCAAACTCCAGATGCTCCTCCAGCCTCAGAAGCAGGATTTCCCCCTTGTTCCCCATCTACATTGGATTGCCCCGACATTGAGCTCTGAGGATCAGCTTCCATTATCAAGATTGCAACCTCAAGCAACACACACACGAAGGAATCAAATCCTCGAACACGCAGATAGAAATAGAGTCAAGGTTGATTATCTCACTGCCGGATCAAGATCTCGAATCGAGACCTTGATCCCTCCAGTCTTGAAGAGCCCCGATCCTCAGATCTCTGAGTCAACAGCGAACAGCCTACCCCCGCACCGATCGCCACCGATCACCACAGATCTTAATACCCGAGTGGATCGACGCTAGAATCTGAGTTCCTCCTTCCGAAAAGCTCCAGATCGCCAACGATGGAGCGCGAACCACCACACCAAGCGCTCAGGAACAACCAAGAATAAAGGAGCTCAAAACCCAAACAAATCAGCTAGAAGACAAATCTCAGAGGCTAGAAAACTTACCCACGGATCAAGACCTCAGACGAGATCTTGATCCGTCGATTTGATAACGAGCGCCGGAGACGAGTCCAAAAGATTGAACGGATTTCCTTGGCCACTAGAGATCCGCCTCACGCAGATCGGAGCTCAGATCGCCAACTCGAAATTGAAAAAATCGTCAACTCGAATCGACTATCAAGAATCGATCAACTCCAACCTCGATCACCAATCGCCAGCGAAAACAAGACAAACTCTCCCAGCGAGATCCAGGCAAAACTGACCGATGTTTCGCCGAGACCAGCCGCGAAGGCGGCCGGCGGCGAACGCCAAACTCAGAAGCCCTAAATCGCCGGAGCTTCTCTCTCTAAAAAAGGAGAGAGAGAGAGAGAGAGAGAGAGATTTTCATTATCTTATATATATATATATATATATATATATATATATATATATATATATATATATATATATATATATATATGCATTCCATATGGAAGTTAACAATTAGCAGCACGCTTTTGATTTGTTTGCACTAAACATTCAAAGTAGAAAATATCTTCTTACATTCAAGAAGACGAACTCTAATAACATATACCATGTAAGACTTCATAAGCATATCTATGTACATGAACCAACTTGCAGATTGAGTTGAACCATAATACAGTTCAACTAGCTGACTCAGGAATTAATATAGCAAAGAATATGGATAGAGAAGCATACCCGATGCCAATTTAGCAAAAGTAGCATAAGAACTTTCTTCAAAGGGAAGAAAAACCATACGTACAACTAGACTTCCTGAAAGGCATTAGATACATACATAATATAATTAGTAAAATAAATAATTTAACAAATAGCTAATAAAAGAAAAATAATTAGCAACCAAATGTAAACAAGATTGTATACAATGGTTACATGCCTAATTTGTCAACAATACCATACACAGCCTGATTGTAGGGTGTATCAAACAATACAAGAACCATCTTTTCACCCTCCTGAAGGAACCACTTCCAGACAGACTGACCAGTAAATACTAGACACATGTGCCGAAGCTCGTCATCGCACTCTGAAACGTTACAAAGGCTGAAAGTATATGTATGTTATTACTTTGCAGAACGTCATCACAATTCAAGTTTATAGTCTTAGAAAAAGGAAACGTTCACTAGATCTAGTGGCAACCTGACTGCACATAAACAGACCTTTTATGTCTTCTATAGGTAATCAGACACTAGTGAAATGAGAATTGCCGATAAAAGATAACAAACCTGAAGGGAAAAAGGTATGACCATCTGATTACACGAAAGAAAAGAAAATAAGCCCAATAACTTAAAGCCACACAGCCACCATATGCAGTCTGTGACAAAGCAAATACCAGCCCTTTTTCCTGCAAGTTTAATTTTATATGGTTAATGGAAAAGCAACATGCTTCTAATATTTTTATACAAAAAGAAAGCAATCTTACAGCTTGCCATTGATGACAACAGAAAACACAAAACATATTCATAGTGACCACGGTTCAGAGATAGAATACATTCACTACCAAATGCACTAGGAACGTGTGTCAAACACCAAGTCTTAAACACATGGAAAACAGAAGTATAATTTGATGCTTAATGATTCCCATGTAAAATTTGTTGGGGGTCAGTTATAGCAAATAAGAGATGACTGATATGATGTTGACTAATAAAAAAATAAAAGGTCATTGTATTGTTCAGCTTTAATGTTCTGTTAATTGTAATCTCATTAACAGTGTTTGCTGCATGAAGACACAGATGTATGATTCTTAAAAGGATGTGAGGTGAATCTAGAGTTAGTAAAGCTAATTGCTGCATTGGATTTTACTCATTTTAGAGAATGACATTAGCTTATAAAGAAACAGCTTTCGTAAGCATGATCAGTTGGTGAAAGTTTAACGCGATGTTGCTTAGAGCCAAATTTGATGTGTTGGCATCTCAGATTTAACGTGCTATTCCACATGGGTTATTTATAAGCGTTTACAGTTTTACTAATCCAACAATATGCGACTTTCCAACTTCACATCCCCATTTGTCATTGTCAAAATATAGAAATGCCAAATCAATGATCACATGCGTGACGAACTCTTTTATGTGGGAAAAGTTCTCCTAATGTGATTCGAGTTGGCCTAAAATCACATCATGTAGCCACTTAAAGGAGAGTCCTTTCTGTCCATCATGACCTTCATGCATCAAAATGGTTGTGCATGAAAAATTATATGATTTTAGAAATTTTTTAAATTCAAATGATGTAATTTGTTCTATTGTTAAGAAATCATTCATTTTGCAACCACTTAATGCATGATTAAATCATATTGAATGTACATAAATTTTGTAATAAGCATTTGAAGACATGACGATCACATTGAACGAAACGGATCATCGTGGAATTGGATCATGGTGTGATTTTAGGCGACTCCTTAAATAATTATATGAGTCGCCCTAGAAACAATTTACATACATACATGTATGTGTATATATACATATATATGTATGTATGTATATGTATGTGTAGATACACAGAAGTGTTTGTGTTTGTATGTATGTAATATGTATGTATATGTATGTATGTGTGTGTATATATATATGCATGTGTGTGTGTGTGTATATACACACATGCATGTACATACATACAGATATATATACATGTATACATATGGAACAACCGCATTTTTCTCTACAAGGAGCGCTCCAAGGTCCAGATTCTTGCGCGGGTCTCCTTGGATGTGGCGCTTTCTCCTCCCCCTTTTGACCTTGAGGAGCTGGATCTGGTTGTCTCCTCTTTTGTTAATTGTGGACTTCCCTAGTATCCTGCTATTTTTCCCCTTTCTTTTTTGTTAGTCTGTCATTTTGGCTTTTTCTTGTAGTTGGTGATGTATCCATGCCTCTCCCAAGTCTGTCAGGCCACGGACTTGGCCTGACGTGTCATGTATACTTGTACATGTTTACACTTTTATATACATACTCACTTACCTTTTAAAAATGTATATATACATATACATATGAGCTATATATACACACACATCTATATTACAATTGAGGTCGTTTGTCCAAGTCACAAATTGACTGTGACAAAGGATTGACCATGTGTGCGCCACCTCATCTCGGTGGGGCCCAGTGGTGGGTGGGTGGGGTTTTGGGCTTGGATTTGGGGTGGGGATTAGAGGATTTGTTGCGCTTTAATCCATGTTTTTCCTCCTTTTGCCCACTGACGCTCCTCTCTCTCTCACCCACACTTTTTTTGCTTTGGCCCTCGCTTCTCTTCGCATTTGCGTCCGAGCGATGACTGCCTTTGTGCCCTCCGGGCACGGACAATTTCTAATACATATACATATATGAGAATCATGGGTATCATGTGACATTAGCTAAGACCTCATATACATCTCAAAAACTCCACCCACCTCTATTTTTTGGCTGATTGAAACCATCACTTTGATATTCATACTCTAAAACCCGAAAATATCAAATATCGGATGAACCCAAGAGGTTTTGATCATTCATCCAAAAAATAAGTGATGGTGGAGTTTTCAAGGCTGTATATGACGCTTAACCCCATATAATATGATACACATTATTCTATACATATATATGTACACACACATACATATACCCATGTTGACTAGTGGACCAAACATGCAAATCAAACCCATTCAAATTTAAAATTAGGCAAATTAAATAAAAAATCTGTTTTGTTTGATGTGATCTAACACGTTTAAATTACATGTAAATAAAATTTTAAATGATTTGAACATATTTTACCCATATAGCGCTAACACATACGTCAATTTTATGATTATTCTGAGATGTCGATTTTGCAACCTCATGTTGCATGGATAAAACAAATTCAAATTAATTGAAATTTTGTTGATATGTAATTTAAGTGTATTAGATCATATCCAACAAAATGGATTTTTCATCTAGGTTGCCTAATTTTAAATCTGTGTTGGACCCGAATGTTTGGTCCACTAGAATGGCTCAAAAATTGAGTGAAAAATGCATAGCATACCTCATATGGTATATTTTTAAGGCGAAAACCAGCATATATATACATTTGCAAGCGCCAGATGCGAGAGTCATGTCCCGGTGTGTAGAAAACCTCAATTTTTGGTAGGGATAAGTTTCCTATATTTCATAGATGAAAAGACAAACAAATGGGACGCATCTCAAGAGTGAAAGATAATATACAATTAAAGATGATTCCTTGTATATAGCAAATAGAATAAAAAATAAGCAGCAAAAGAACATTTTGTTATTATTTCAGCTATACAGATGTGCTCCTGCTAAAGTATACACACAAATTCTGATGTATAAAGGGTTATATGATTACCATATTCGGCTGTCTACTGATCAGGATGTAGGTCATCATGCAACGTAAAATAGTCGCCACAGTCTCAACAATTAACCTTAATTTGAGGAGGAGCAAATTCTGGGAAAGAATATATAGAGGTTCTGCCAGCAACTCCAATACACAAGCGAATCCTGTCAATTTTACATCTCACATTAAATAATGGGAGATAAAAATATAGAAGGAAAGACAAACAGACAAGGTTAGGCTTCTGAATTGTACAGGGGCCAGGAGTGTCCAATAACATGTCAACTATGATGTTTCTGGAAGACTAGCATACATGATCTTATTTTTCAGTGCTTCTACGATTAATACCAGTCAAATTTGCATGTGATCTACTTAGAGACTTTTGAATAAATTTCTCCAGGGGGAAAAGTTTATGTTTTGATTAAGCATGGCCAAGAATTGACAAAAATAAACATAATGGAACATGATTACAGCTGAAATAATGTTTCAACCGCTGGTCAAAGATGGCATAATTTTACCCATACAAAGCATCAGCAGTGACAAGGATATGTTCCTGTTTTAGTAGTTCACTGTTACACAGCAACCATGTGCTTTTTACAATTTCAATATTTCCGAAACCGCCATTTCAACCACTGTTAAATAAGGGCAAACAGATAGGGGGGAGCAGAAAGATGTTCCTTCTATTTTCTATAGCCGAGAATAGGAGTCCTTCAAAATGAATTTCATCGTTTTCTGGAAGCATAATAACATTTGGGCAATAATGTTTGCACATTTTCTAACATAAGTAGACGACATGGGAATAGGACATTACCATGAATTAGTATAGCCTGTGCATATGGATCAGCAAGGCTGAGCTTCTGAGACCAGAAGACAAACACACAAGCAGCAAGAGTAACAAAAATACTCAGTGGGAAGGTCATCCAGGCTATTCTCAGCAGCCTTGCTGCATTTTCCTCCATTGACGCACCATCACTGGGATACAGATGGCATATAAGATTATGCAAATCAACACAAACATCATGAACAATGATTATAAGCAATGGTCTAGAGACAAAGTTCAATACATTCTCTAGGACTGTCTTAGGTAAAGCACAATCCCAATTACATGCAATTCTTTTAAACTCAAGAAATTCTCATGCTTGTTTGCAAAAATGTGTTTCATTAGCAAATACTAGCATTCTCAAATAAAAAATGTTAGCTTGAAGCACCAGTCAAGTTAAATGGCATCCCTAATTTGGTTACAATCTCCTGATAGCAGCAGCTAAAAGCCAAGGTGTGAGAACTAGGTTTCAGATTTGATCCCTTTCTGGATTAAAGGTTTTGCCAAGTTTTGTTAGCTTTGAAAGATCCATTTGGAGTTTCAATTTTGGTCCTGGTGTTAAAATATATAGTCCAAGTGCCTATAGCCACTAGATTTGTCTCCATCTTAAGCTATTCACATATGAACTGCCTAAGGGATATATACAAACAGGCACACTAAGTGGCGGTTAATAAGCAACTTATAATACTCAACCAGTTAGCCAAACATTGATTCAAAATTTCAAACTAATATGGAAGTCATCAATTCTACATTAAATTGAGAGCATAATCAAAGTTATATGACAAATACATAATTTAACTGTTATAGATTAAGATTTATGATTTAATATAGCAATTGAAATTAGAGGGAGATTATATCATTGATAACTATGGACATTAAATTTTACCCCTTTCTCCCTTAATTTTGAATTTTCTTAGGTTTGGCATCTTCATGAGAAACTTAACAAAACTGACCTAAACTTTCTGGTACTCAATGCGGCTTGTCTGAGACTCTGAAGCTTCACTATATGTCAGATTTGAACCAGAACTCAATGAAACCGGGACAAAACCAGCAAACCATTGAAACCTGATTCCTTGATATACGCAATATCAGACTTGCTATTTAGGACGTTCCATTTAGCCTAATTAGCAAGCTAGCTAGAACAGAGCAAGCTTATTTGGAATAAATTTCAAACTTATGCACAAAAAAAGCAACCATCGAAACTTCGTTGGAACTAAGGATGAGACCAGAAAAGAAGAAACATAACATTGCTGGCCACAAGTAGTTGCATGAATCTCTTAGGCATGTTACTAGACCTGCCTAAGATGGACTGCATTCCATAATATGCTAATGTTAGTGAAATGTAGGACAGATTTAGAAAAGCAATTAAGCAAGATTCCACAGGTTAGTCTAGTCAACAATATATCTCATTTACAGAAAGATGGCAAAAAGCATTGTTGATAAGATGATTATGTTCTTTACAAAAATGTATTGGAGTTGAAACCAAGAAACTACAGAAGAATGATATAATAGTCACAACTGTTTCGTACATCATTAATCATGTTCCCCCCCCCCCCCCCCCCCCCCCCCCCCCCCCCCCCCATTGAGCGTGTAAGAAAGGCAATTCCTACAGTTCAGATAATATTGGATTGTCTAAAAGGAAAAAAGCATACCGACCTAACAGAAGTTCGTTGTTGTAAAAATGAGCCCCCTTTACCAGTAGTGAGGTAAACATGGCTCCACACTCCTAGATTGGGACCTCCTACAACAAAGGGAAGAAGGCCCGGTAAATATATGACATCAACTAAATTGATCATATGACCAAGCATAACCAGCAAGATCTCTTTCAAATCCATGACATTTCTCTTATATGTTTCTTGTTTAAGAATATCTACAGCCCGGTCAGTTGTTAACAGGCCATGGGTGAAAGTCTTGTCTGATCATGTATAAAGTCATTTGATGAAGCATCAAATAAGAACAAGTTACCATGATCAGAATTACGCGTGATAAGATGCATAATGATTTTTGTTAAAAATGATGTGCAGAGAGTGTCGTAGCAGATAAATGGAAAGAAAATTAATTGAAACAAAGAAACAAAAGTGGACCATCATCATTTGATGGAAGGAATATAATTTATGAACCCTCCCTAGTGCTTGATCGTACAAAAGAAAACATCATTATCACCCCTTCTCACTTTAACACAATCTTAGCAAGCAAGATAAAGTATCTTCATGATTTATTCACAATCCTTGTCAAGTGACTTCATTATGGATAAGTGACATGCAAAATTGTAGGATGAAAAACCCCATTATTGTTCATAACTATCAGTTAGAAAGTGTCACCGTTGAACATCTATCCGCATGCAAGCACGTCGGAAACCTTCACGGCTTAGAAATAAGATGGAAGTAACAAGAAGCTGAAATTGAATTGCATAAAGCTGCAAAACATAATGGAAGAAATAAACATAATATGAGAATATTAATCATGAACCATAGTTCTCCAAAATTCACAAACTAATGGATGGTAAATAAAACAGGAAACTTACAGATAATAACATTGTACAAAGAGGGAGCAGATAAACTGGTAATTTTTGCAGGAAGTCAGCTACGAAGGTTATGAATTATTCTAGGTGCAAAAGGAGCGTAGGATTGAAAGTAATATGTATTGCTCACTTTTGATTTAATAAGATATTAAGAAATAAGAATTGATTTCAGGCTCCATCTAGTTCTTGCTTTCTGATGTCATATTCTACTGCATGTAGAATGAACAAAGCAGTGGTAGTTTTATCTTCTCTGGATATTGGTATTGCATAAGAAACTGATCATGTGGACAGAACCATGCCTACAATGTGATTCGCCGCTTAAGCAAATTTGTTGAAATAATCGTGAACTGAGTGACCGCACTCTAAAAACCATCTCCCTTAGGTGAAAAAGAGGGGGGCAACAATAGACATTTCGAAGAGTCATTAACCCTTTATGTATGCGCTCTCCACCATGGGTTAAGATTGAATTGATTTGTCCGGGTCCTCAACTGAAAGGAGGAAATAAAACAATTGAAAGAAGGGAATATAATTGGGACTTTATTTTCTTATTAGGGTTTCCTACATGAATAGAGTTACTCACATAGAAAAGTAAAGGAATGTATCTTTCCTAACAAGTCATATAAAGAACCAATAGCATCAAAAAAAATTAGGGTCAGATAATCCTTTTTTATGTCTGTTTCTTCTTCATTGTAAAGATAGAACCTAGGAAGACAACATGTATTCCTTGAGAGAGTAATTGAGCAACTTGATATAATGATGCGGCTGCGGCGGCTAAGCAAGAGGAGGGGCCGGCTCAGGAGGCTATTCGGGTCTACCATCGGAGGCGGCGACTTGGGTCCACCACGGACCCGGTCCCAAACTTGTGATTATTCATAAGTGGGGAGGGTAAGAGGGTAATTAGACATTTATTAACCCCTCCCCCAATAAAGGGGCCGGCCGGCCCTAGGTTGCGGATCATCGAAGAATTGAGAAAAGGTAATTAGTTCTAGTTTAATTCTTTAGTTAATTAATTGTTATCTAGCTTAGATCTATTTTGCTCTAGGGATTATTTAGCGATATTTCTCGGTTCTTCGCATTATAAACCCTAGCGTAGGAAGTCCACAACCAACATAAATCCTACATTTAATCCCCACAAAAAGTCCTAATCGCATCAAATTGGTATCAGAGCAGTTGATCCATGGCGAACACGCGAGCCACGGAGTGGATTGAAGTCTTGGAAGGAAAAGTTGAGAGGATTGAAGCCCAAATCAGTAAGGGTTTCATCGATCTAAGGAAAGAAGATACGGAGATGGCCGCGGAGATCCGGAAGGAGATGAAAGAGAATCAAGAGAAAACGGAGGCCAAGATGAAAGAAAATCAAGGGAAAACGGAGGCCAAACTTGCGGAATTGACGGATGCTATAGCGGCGTTGACCTCTCACCTTGTACCAAAGGCGGATCCAAGCAAAAAGGAGCCACCTTTGGCGAAGGACAAGGGGAAAAGGGCAATTTTTTTTGAAGATGATCCAGATCTAGACGAAGACGGGGGCTTCGATCAAGGAGAACATGTGTGGGGAACTCACCAAAATCACGCACCGCCACGCCACGACGACAAGGGAACCGGGGAGGAGACCCCGGCCAACCGGCAGCCCGGGGGTGGCCGCCGACTCCCCAGGGACCTCTGGGGGGCCCGACGAACCGCCAGAGGATCGGCGGGGGGGGCCGCCAGGCCCCTGGGAGGGGCGGCCGCACCCGCCGCCCCCCTTGGCCTCGACGGGCCCAGGCGCCGCCGCCTGGGGCCCGCCGACCCATTTTCAGGGCCGGCCGTCCCCGGCGGCGGCCTGGGGGGCCTCGGCCAACCCCAGATGGGGGACCCGAGGCCCGCCGGACCTCTGGGGGACCCACCGACCCCCCAGGAGGCCCGACAGCCTAGTTCGAGGATTTCCGGGCCCACAAGGGCCCCGCCCGAGGTCCCAGGAGCACAGTTTGGGGGTTTTCAGCCTTTTGGGGGACCGGGCGGAGAATTTCAGCAGGGTGGAGGGCACCACCAGATCACAGGGGGCCCGTCGACTCAGCCCCCACCCTTTGGGGGAGTTACGGGAGATTGGAGAGCATATCAGGACCCCCCGGGAGGCCACCAGACGGAGTTTGGACACCCTCAGGGAGACTGGCAGGGGCATGGAGCAGGGGAGTCTATCGTGATCGAGCTGAGGCTTATGTTCCAGACAGGCGACATGGATACCAGCACAGGGGAGGTTTCCAGCCACAGGAGAGAGGTGGATTCGCTGGCGAGAGGCGTCTGAGGAAGCTGGAGGTGCCTGTTTTTGAGGTGGGAGACCCAGATGACTGGCTGTACCGGGTGGAGAGGTACTTGGAGGTGTCCGCTGTCCCAATAGAGGAGTGGCTTCGGGCGATAGGAGTTTGCTTGGAGGGAGAGGCTTTGGGCTGGTTTCGCTGGACAGATCAGCAGCAACCTTTTCATACCTGGGCTGAGTTTACGACGCTCCTGACGGAGCGGTTTGGAGGACAGGCTGGTGGCGTGTTCGAGAGACTGTACTCGCTGAAGCAGGAGGGGAGCATGTGTGATTATATCAAGAAATTCGAGTCGCTCTGCCACCGAGTTCGGGGAGTTTCTGAGGAGTCGCTGGAGGGCTGTTTCATGAAGGGGCTGAAGCCCACGGTGAGGTCGGGGCTGAGGCAGTTCGAGCCCGTTGGTTTGTGCGGGATGATGACACTGACCAGGAAGGTGGAGGATCACCAGGAGCCAGAGCGGAGGGCCCGCGGGGCGGGGGAGGTGCCACTTTCAGGAGTCAGGCGGCTACTGAAGGGCAGAGGATGGCACCTACTACAGGAACCACACCAGGCCAGGGGGTGACAGCCGCAGTTGGGAGCGGTACGGATAGGAGGCAGGAGCCCCGCGGTGGGGGGCAGGTACGGAGGATGACCGATACAGAGATACGGGAGAAGCGGTTGAAGGGGCTGTGCTTCAGATGTGATGAGAAGTTCACCCCCGGACACCGCTGCGCTGCTCGAACTCTCCAGATACTGATAGCTGGTGAGGAGGAGGGAGAGGACGAGGTTATCACCCTAGTGGCAGGAGAGGATGAGGAGGAGATGGAGCATCAGCACTTGGACCTTGCAGAGGTGTCCCTAAATTCCGTGGTGGGGTTCACGCCGAACCACACCATGAAATTGGTGGGACAGGTGGGTAGCCAGGATGTGATAGTATTGATCGACAGTGGGGCCACCCACAACTTCATTTCCAGCAGACTGGCGGAGGCACAGGGCTTGCAGATGAGTGGCACGGGGCGGTATGGAGTGATGCTAGGCACGGGACAGGTGACACACAGCACTAGTGTCTGCCGCGGGGTGGTTGTGGCGATTCAGGGAGAGCAGATCGTCGCCGATTTCCTGCCCTTGGAGCTAAGGAGTACAGATGTCATCCTGGGGATGATATGGCTGCAGACCCTCGGGGAGACTAAGACGAATTGGAAGATGTTGAGGATGGAGTATCAACATGGGGGGCGGACAGTGGTCTTGCAGGGGGACCCCAGTCTCTGTTGTTCCTTGGTGTCTTATAAGGCCATGTCCAGGGCGATCCACACAGCAGGGGGAGGCTTCTTGGTGGAGCTACAGGCTGTGACAGCGGCAGTACAGAGTGAAGACCCCACACAGGCAGTAGCACCGGAGGTAGAGCAGCTGTTGGCCCAGTTTGAGGAGGTCTTCCAGACACCGCAGGGGCTGCCACCACACAGAGATCATGAGCACGCCATCGTTTTGAGGGAGGGCGTGTCCCCCATCAGTGTGCGACCCTACAAGTACCCCCAGGTACAGAAGGACGAGATAGAGAGGCTGGTGGAGGAGATGCTGCAAGCAGGGGTGATTCAACCGAGCACTAGCCCTTTCTCTAGCCCGGTGTTGGTGAAGAAGAAGGATGGCAGCTGGAGGTTCTGCGTGGATTACAGGGCCCTGAATAAGGAGACGGTGGCAGATAAATTTCCTATTCCTGTGATTGATGAGCTACTGGATGAACTCCACGGGACAGCATATTTTTCAAAGATTGATCTTAAGTCTGGTTACCATCAGATACGGATGAGGGCGGCCGACGTGCCAAAGACTGCTTTCAGGACTCACGAGGGGCATTATGAGTTCCTAGTCATGCCCTTCGGCCTGACGAATGCACCGGCGGCATTCCAGGCCTTGATGAACAAGGTCTTCCGACCTTTTCTGAGGAGATTTGTGCTGGTCTTCTTTGATGACATTCTGGTGTACAGCCGTAGTATGGAGGAGCATGTGGGGCATCAGCGGGCGGTGTTGCATGAGCTACAGGAGCAGCAGCTCTGTGCGAACAAGAAGAAGTGTCTGTTTGGCCAGCCACAGGTGGAGTACTTAGGACACGTGGTGTCAGCAGAGGGAGTTGCAGCCGACAGGACCAAGATTGCAGCCATGCTAGACTGGCCGATGCCTTCCACTTTACGGGGCCTGCGAGGCTTCTTGGGCTTGACTGGTTATTACAGGAAATTTGTCCAGGGATATAGCACGATTGCTTGGCCTCTCACCGAGCAACTAAAGAAGGACAACTTCCATTGGAGCGAGGAGGCTACCATGGCGTTCGAGGCCCTGAAGCAGGCGATGACGTCGGTGCCAGTTTTAGCACTCCCAGATTTCAGCAGACCATTTGTGATAGACACCGACGCATCAGGGTATGGCTTGGGGGCAGTGTTGATGCAGAACCAGAGGCCGATTGCTTTCTTCAGCCAGACTCTGTCAGCACGGACGAGGCTGAAGTCAGTTTATGAGAGGGAGTTGATGGCGATTGTACTAGCCATTCAGAAATGGCGGCCCTACTTGTTGGGTGGGAAGTTCATAGTGCGGACCGACCAGCGGAGTTTGAGATATTTATTGGAGCAGCGCATGGTCACCGAGGAGCACCAGAGGTGGCTCTCCAAGCTGGTGCATTTTACATTCGAGATACAGTACCGCCCAGGCCTGGAGAACAAGGCGGCTGACACCTTGTCACGCCGCGAGGAGATTACAGAGGTAGCAGCCATTTCAGCACCAGTCCTCTTGGATTGGGAGCCCTTGAGTAGAGAGATTGAGGCTGATGCAGATCTGACGAGGATCCGTGAGGCACTGCAGCAGGGGTCCGCTGACTTTCAGGGATACAGCATGGAGGGACAGAGGCTGCTCTACCACGGCAGGCTGGTGATTCCCAGGGGGTCCGCCCACATTCCCATGATCTTTCAGGAGTTCCACGGCAGCGCCATTGGCGGACACTCCGGAGTACAGCAGACTTATAAGCGGATAGCGAGGGAGCTATACTGGCCCGGGATGAAGAAAGACATTGTCCAGCGGATAGCGAAGTGTGACGTATGCCAGCGTCACAAGTATATGGCAATGGCACCAGCAGGTCTTTTACAGCCATTAGCCTTGCCAGAGAGAGACTGGGAGGATATCAGTATGGACTTCATTGAGGGGTTGCCGCGATCAGAGGGTTACAGTTCTATACTAGTGGTGGTCGATCGGCTCAGCAAGTATGCCCATTTCATACCCATCAAACACCCGTACACTGCAGTTACGGTGGCAGCAACTTTCATGAGGGGGGTGGTTCACCTGCACGGGTTTCCAGGCTCTATAGTGTCAGATCAGGACAAAGTGCTCATTAGCAGCTTCTGGCATGAGTTATTTAAGGTGCAGGGGACCAAGTTACGGAGGAGCACTGCCTATCACCCCCAGACAGATGGACAGACGGAGGTGGTGAATAGGAGTGTGGAGACATATCTGAGGTGCTTCGCTTCAAAGGCACCGAAGCAGTGGGCCAGGTGGTTGGCATGGGCAGAATATTGGTACAACACCTCGTACCATTCGACAGCACAGAGCACCCCATTTCGGATCCTATATGGCCGTGACCCGCCACAGTTGATACATTACAGCAGAGGAGCCACGCCGGTGTCCCAGGTCGAGGAGCATTTGACTGAGAGTGATAAATACCTGGAGGAGCTGAAGAAACACATGCTGAGAGCCCAGCAGATCATGAAGACCAAGGCTGATGCACACCGACGAGATGAGCACTTTGAGGTTGGGGACCGTGTGTACCTGAAGCTTCGACCTTACAGGCAGAGGACCTTAGCCCGTCGGAGCAATGAGAAGCTAGCAGCCCGCTACTATGGACCTTTCGAGGTGACCGCTCAGATCGGCAAAGTGGCCTATAGACTGCAGTTGCCCGCCACGTCGACCAGTCACCCGGTGTTCCACATTTCACAGTTACGACGAGCCATCGGGAATCACACTCTGTCACCCACTCTCCCACCCACTCTGACAGATGACATGGAGGTGCTTCTGGAGCCTCAGGAGTTGACGGGGATTCGGCAGACCGCAGGGGGGATTCAGGAGGTCCGGATTCGTTGGCGGGGCCTTCCCGATCACGATGCTACTAGGGAGGCCGCTTCAGTGATTCGCGACCAGTTTCCAGGCTTCCACCTTGAGGACAAGGTGGCACGTTTGGGGGGGAGTAATGATGCGGCTGCGGCGGCTAGGCAAGAGGACGGGCCGGCTCAGGAGGCTATTCGGGTCTACCATCGGAGGCGACGACTTGGGTCCACCGCGGACCCGGTCCCAAACTTGTGATTATTCATAAGTGTGGAGGGTAAGAGGGTAATTAGACATTTATTAACCCCTCCCCCAATAAAGGGGCCGGCCGGCCCTAGGTTGCGGATCATCGAAGAATTGAGAAAAGGTAATTAGTTCTAATTTAATTCTTTAGTTAATTAATTGTTATCTAGCTTAGATCTATTTTGCTCTAGGGATTATTTAGCGTTATTTCTCGGTTCTTCGCATTATAAACCCTAGCGTAGGAAGTCCACAACCAACAAAAAATCCTACCTTTAATCCCCACAAAAAGCCCTAATCGCATCATATAATTTTTAGCCTAATGGATCTTTAGGACGACGCTTTTAGGTAGTCCCAATAGCCTGTTGCAGTAGGCTTCAAATTCCACAACCATGAAAGTATCACGCCTCCCACATCCCCCAAACAACCAGAAAACTATCTAACAATTTAACTTGTGAGGACTTTGGCACCTGTTCCCAACAGATTGACCCAGCGGGAAAGTTGATAGTTATCAATTTTGGCTCAAATTTATGAAGCCCTCTCAGCCCAGAGGTCAATTCCGACAAAATGGTACTGTCAGTCATAATGACAATTCACAAGACTAAGGCAATTACAATCCTAATTCCAAACTCTGAACAAGGACATGACCAAGAAACTGATAACTTGGTCTCCAAATCAAAATAGCTTAAGATAATAGAAAAATAACCAATGTCCTTAGAGAACGATTTGTCCAGCATGCACAAAGAAACTGCATAATGCTTCACTTACAAAAGAGATGATAGGGTAAGTAAATCTTAAAGCAGGGCCAGTATAAATGGTCCATAGAGCATAGAATAAAAAGATTGGAAGTTTGAATTAAAAATATAAAAGAATAAATACAAATATATTTCTGCAAACTAAGATTTATTTGTAGCTAGATAATTCTTTCATTTTTCATAGGAAATATGACACTTTACCCCGGTTCATTGGCTAAACAAATAAAGTGAGAAAGTAATATGTCAATTCAAAATCCTAACAAAGAGATGGTAAAGAAGAAAGCCAAAGAAAATTATGAACTTAGTTTAAAGAGGATGATTATTATACCAGAAATTCACATATTCATGCTGCATGTTAACATTTTGGATCATTTTACAGGTAATTGAATTTTGATTAGTTGTGTTCTTATACTTTCTGGAACACACAAACTTTTCTGAAGAATTTTAGGCAGAGAATGGAATAAACAGAAATGAAGCCTGAAGCAATAAAATTCCCCAGCAAAAGCCATGATTCATTTAAAAAAGTGAGTCGGGGAAGTTTCTATAGCCACAAGATGTCAAGAACACAACCAAGAAAAACTAAAGGCAACGTAGTTTGAACTTAGCTTGCATTACAGATGTACCTGAACTCTTGTTGTGAAGCACATCAATATATGAATGTATCGAGTCCAACAGTTAACAATCAAGCACTACTAGTCTTCTTTTCAAGAATGAACAATAAAGTAAATTAAAACACATTAGCATAACTTCTATATTACTCATTATCCACTGTCTCTAAAGACCTATCAGCAGTCTAAACACTATAAACAGTAAACATATAGCTGGCATTGGCCACTGTTCTTCGATTATCACATTATAATAAGTCTGCCTGAAGAAATTTTCTTACAAACATTAAAGGATTTAATTAACAAAAGACCATCACTTGTGAAAAGTATCCCACAATACAATGAGATGCAAGCCAAATTAATCTAACAAGCAAAAAAGATCGCCTCAGTGGAATTTTTAACACCAATTTCATTCTAAAATAGCCAATTTTGTCAAAGGAAGTCTAATTTAAACTGAGTAATTGTTTTTTGTTCATTTCAATTCACTGCCAAAACCACAAAGAATATGTGCTTCCATCAAGCCATCTTGTGTGAGATACGTGCATCATACACACAACAATTGCAGTATACTTGTTATCTCATGTGTATACTTCTACCATGTGGTCGTGAAACATCTATTCTTCTTAGGTTCAAAGCCTTGACACTCCAAAATCCAAACCATCCTATATATGGATAATTAGGTGCAACATTCCTTGTGTAGGTAGGAAACATATGTATAGTCATCTATTATACAAACAAGGGTTGTCCACCTAGGATTGTCCTAGGTGGACATGTTTGTCCCAGTCAACTCCCCCCGAAAAACCCCCCAAGCCACTTATTTACATGGTTGCCTTTCCCCCCAAAACCCCAAAAAACACACCCCCCAAGCCACTTATTTACATGGTTGCATTTTCCCCCAGAACCCCAAAAAAACCCCCCCCAGCCACATATTTACATGTTTACCTTCTACACCTTTTACCCCCCGATGATACCGGCACACCCACCCACACTTCTCGCTCCTTTACGATTACGTGCATGCACCGCATCCTGTTCGTGTAGTGTTTTTCCGTGTCGTGCACTTTGTGATGGATGTTTTTGAATGGGTTTGCTGACTAGGACAAAGAGGTGGGTAGAAAAAATGGTTAAGGTTTAATCTTAAGATATCAATGGTTAGGATGATATTGGAAATTTTGAGGGGGGAAAACAAAAAAAATTGGGAGGAACTAAATCTGAAGGGAAATAAATTTAAGGGTGACCTAAATTTTAAATATTGAAGGAATTAAATCTATAGTGAACTAAATTTTGGGCGGAACAAAAATTTTTAAGGGAACTAAATTCTTTGGGGGACTAAATTTTATTTTAATATGTTGGAGGCATTAAATTTTTAAATTATGAGGAAACTAAATTCTCTAGGTGAAAGTAAATTTTAGTTTGAATGTGGTTAAAAAATTTGTTGGGAGATATTTTGAAGGCAACTACAAACTTTTTTGGGTGGGATTTTAAATGGGATTGAATTTTGGGATAGGATATTTTGAATGAGGCTGCAAATTTTTTGAGAGGATTTCGAATGTATTGAAATTTTTCGGAAGAAAATTTTGAATGCCACGTGACGTATGGTCACCATGGGTGGGGGGGACTCTTGGGCTGACCCAGGCTGTAACCCGGGTCAGTTTTGGGTAAAACCCTGTATATGTATATAAAGTAAAACCATGGCCCAACCAATTAGCCCAGGCTGAAATGTCCAGCCTAGGCAAGGGCGGAGCCAAGATTTTTTCCTGCCCTTGGCTACTTTAAATATTCTAGTCATCAAAAACTTAAACAACATCCTGGTATAGAGCAAGGTTTCCAAGAACTACGCTCTGCCATCTCCACTAAAATTATAAATTCTATCTCATTTTTTCCAAATATTTTAAGTGCATATATCATGTCTCTATATTCGGAAAAAAATTAATGCATCGAACTCACTTCGCTGCTCGAACTGAAGACCGAATGCAGGACCGAAACCACATAGTACGTGGCATGAACCACATCAACCCAAGCATTCCCTTAAGCTGTTGCATCATGATGAAGGTGTTGAGACCATGGTCACGTGGTACCAAAAGATCATGCATAAATCGTGTTAGCAATTTCAGTGGCTAAAATGTTACAGATCAAAATATTTTCAGTGAGCCAAGGAATTTTACCTTGTCATAGCATTGGAATTCCCCAATTCCAGGAAACCTACAAGTCCCATTAATCTTAGGATATGATGGGTGTCTCAACTCTTCGCAAGAACCCAGTTCCACACGAATTTCTTGCACCAGACCCAAAATAATTGATTGAAGATAGTAAGGAACCACGACTTTGAGACTTGGCTTGGGATAAGAGAGTCAAAGGTCAAATGATTTTTTAATCATAAAGCCAAGCATGTAAAGCAAAGAAAAAATGGAACCAAAACTTCTCAAATGTATTAGTCTGGTTTGCACAATCATATACTCCAGCTCAAACATACATCATGAAGCTTGTAAGCTGCACCAAATCATAAAACCAGTTTCTAACATTGCTGCACACACCATTAAACCATGCTCTCGGAAGCCCAAAATAAGAATCAAAAGAACTGAATTAATACCTCAACCAACCTATGTATCAACTGGATCAATTACACAAATAGCTCCCACTAGCAAGCCTATAAATATCATCACTGAAGTGAGCAAGCACATCAGTTGCAGGTCGCAAATACACCCCAGACTAGGTAATTGCTCCTTAGCCTGCAAACTTCACCATCTCGTGAACCTCAACTTCACCATCCCGTGAACCTCAACTTCACCATCCCCTGACTCAACATCGAGTGGCATCTGTGCCCTAAGCTTACCAGCGGGACCCTTCAGAGAAATATCATGAACATGCCATGTATCAAGTTGGGGGATTATGTGAGAACTAAACTGACTATCATGACATCATGTTTGAACATTGCAACAAAAGAATAAAGAAATGAAATCTTCAGAATTCTCAAAAGTTACTCCAAATTAACATTACATAGTTGTCTTGACTTCTCTTGCTAAGATGGTTTTTGGCATAATATTGTAATAGTTCTTCCAACATTTTTGATAAGCACAAAAGTAAGGTTTAAATATACACAAAATAAAAAAGGAAGTAAAGCATTCTACTGAAGTTGCATTCATCGATGTTTTATAGAATAAAATTCATCTATTATCGAATCAGAATCGATATGTTTAGCAAGTTCTCGTTCAATGTAAATCATCATAGAATCCGTCAAGAACTCTTCTTCCATCTTATTGCGTAGAGCAGTTTTAACATGTTTCAGAGCTGAAAATGCATGTTCCATAGTAGCAGAAGAAACCAATAGCATCAATATAAGATGAAGCAGTCTATCAATCAAATGATAGTGTTGTGCTTTATTTGTCTCAACTAGTCATCGACATAATTCAGAAATTGTAGACATATTTTGAAAGCTCTCATGATGAAGCACAACAATCTTATGATACTCTAGTTGATTTCTCAAATAATGCATTTCCTGTTCAGTAAAATCTTCAGTATAAAATTTCTCGACAAGCCTGCAAATATCATCAATTTTAAATGATTTAAATTTGTCTTTAGGTTCCAAAGCGGTGCTAAGTAAAAGGAGTTCCACTACTCCGTCACTAAATCTTGAATTTAACTCTTCCAACTAAAAATCTATTGCTGAGTTAAAAATATTAAAATGATAGTGTTGGTGGATTATCATCGATTTTTTTGGCAAGAACGACCGGTGGCTCTTTTGTATAGAGCATTCATATCTGGTATGTCAATATCATACATATGCAGTTAAGTCGGTGAGTCGGCAGTGAGTCGGTCAAGTACTGACTCATGACTAGTCGATTGAGTCGGCGAGTAGTCGGCGACTAGTCGTCCACAGATGTTAACATAAGATGTTAACATATTTTATTTCATGTATCAGACTTTTATTAGGTTTTCATTATTGATGGCCATCTACTGAAAATCACATTGCTCATAGTCGTTGATTCGTTATGAATTTCAAAAATGGGTATCATCTGACTAGTAGACTAGGTTATTCAGATCAACTTAACAATTAACATAAATTTTAAAACTGCAAATAGGAATAGACAAACAATAACTTTGAGTAATCAGATTCGGGGAAATGTTTTAAGGATGTTAACTTGCATGAAATTAACTTGCCTTGGGTTTGGATTGCCTTTGACCATCTTCTGCCCATAATTCTGCCAGCGATACCCACTCATTTCTATTGCACACGCATCAACCTTCCTAAAAGCATAAACAACATGCAACACAAAGACCATAACATGCAAAAAGCATTACATGGTAAAAGTAAAACATCCAAAAGTCATGACAGAACAAATAAAATAAAAGGAGTCACGAGTAAACATAGTCGACAATAGCAAACAAAATAACAAAAAGTTTATAACACGAATGACCAAACAAACTAATCACCCCCCGCGCCCTCGGGCCCGACATCAGCATCTGAACTATAATCCCCAAATGTACTTGGTCCTACGTCAGCATCCGCTCCGAGATTCACTTCACGATCCTCATCTGACTCATCATCTGAATATCGTTGCCTCTTACTCCTCGTACTTGGTCCGACATCTTCATTACCTCCCATTACTTCTCACGCTGTTTCCCAAAGGAGATCATCACCCGCATCCACAAAATCCTGAAGCTCTTGGTCAGTAGGAATCATCCAATCATCATTCTCATCCACATCCCTCAAAAAATAGGATCAAAAGTCTTGTCTTTATTCAATGCCTGCTTGTACCGCCTCTCAAGCTTTTTGTTATATTGAATGAAAACGAGATCATTCAACATTTTTTGTAAGAGGCAATTTCTCTTCTTAGAATGTAACTGAAATAAGAAAGGAAATAGTTAACATAAACAATATAGTTATAATTGTTAATTTGTTATGATTCTTAAGAAAGAAAATTTCGATAAAATATGACTCACGTTGTCAAATGCACTCCAATTGCGCTCACATGGTGAGGCACTACAAGTTTGACTTAAAACCCTGATAGCAAACTTTTGAAGCAAAGGGGTCTCACTCCCGTAATTTAGCCACCATTGATCTAGGTTTAGAAAATTAGAATTGTAGTCAACTAAATGATAGTTAATAAATAAGTGTATGAAAGTAAATTATATATGCAATACTTACTAGGTGCAAGTTTACTCCTTTGCCTAATAGCAGATGCAATTCCAAATTGCCCTCTTGCATGTGTATATGCAACCAACTCTTCTATCACTTTATCATTATCATCCGCATTAGGCACAAGCCGGTCAATGCATTCATAAAGTCCTGCCTTGATCTCTTTATTTCCCTCTACATCCGTTGTATTTTGCTTAAAATATAAGTCGGGGTTGAGGTAAAATCCAGCTGTACACATGCAATAACATATTAATACTAATTTAACTGAAGGTATTAACTTTAAATCTAAATGCTTTATACCTGCGTGCAAAGGATGATGGAGTTGGTCAGTCCATCTATTGTCTATCATAGTCCACACCTTAGTAATCAATCTTTCATCCAAGCCAGTTAGGTTCTTCTTGATCTGCTCCTTTGCTCTGTCCATTGCTTCATAAATGTACCCCATACATGGCTTCTCTTCAATATCAACCAACCTAACAACATCCACAAGAGGTGCCAACACTTGACAAGAAAGACGAACGTTGTCCCAAAACTCAGATTTAGCAACAATCCTCTCAACTCTTTGTCCACATGGCTTCTTTGCAAAGTCGCTCTTTCTCCATGCTTCAGAAACAAATAGAACTTAAAGATGATGCCTATTCTCAAAGATGCTCTTCAAGGTGTAAAAGGATGTCGCAAACCTTGTCACACATGCCCTATGCAACTCCCTTCCACCCGTCAATTTCCTCATCATGTTGAGCACTCTTCCGTGATTGTAGATGTAAACCACTACACTCCTCGCATCAGACAAAACACTTTTAATCGTTGTTACCTTCTCACCAACATCTTGTAACATCAAGTTCACACAATGTGCTGCACATGAAGTCCAAAATATCTTGGGATGTTGCTCCTCTAATATCTTTCCGGCAAGCTTGAAATTTGAGCCATTATCGGTAATAAACTATAAGAAAATATTTATTTGATTAGTAAACAATCAAAAAAAAGTAACCAAATAGATAACAAAATTTACTCATGTTTCTAGGTTACCTGTACGATATTCTCCGCTCCCACATCCTCTATAACTTCATTTATCATCTTCACAATGAGTTGTGCATCCTTGACATGCTCTGATGCATCAATGGATTTAAGAAACACAGTTCCTTGTGGACAGTTCACCAAAAAGTTTATCAAGCATCGCCCCTTCCCATCTATCCAAAAGTCACTCATTATGGAACATCCATATGTCTTCCAATGCACCCTAAATGAATCCACAAACTGCTTCGTATCTGCTAACACTTCCTTCAATAAGGTTATCTGCATGTTGTGGTAAGTCGGGGCCGGCATGCCTAACAAAAGTAAAATGAAAGGAATGTGAGATCATAAACTTGTTCTTGCGATGCAATTTAATTAAATAAATAATAATTACATCTTCCATAATCTCCAATTGCGTGGACGGCCACCTGGAAGCCTTCATCACGAAACACATTAAAGGGTAGGCCAGTCTCATATGTCCACTCCTCAATCCTTTTCCAAGCTATCTTTTTCAGCTTCTCCTTGTAAGGGTCATTCTAATCAATTCTTGTTTGCTCAATTTTCTTCAAATCAGAACACAGAATCAAGAGGACCACGAACATCGCTAGATCGCATTCTCTTATTACTCCCACTTGAAATAGGCGTAGAAGTACCACTATAAATACAAGTATCTGTACCTTGTTGTTGTTGGTCTTCTTCATATTCTCCATCAACCTCATTTGGGTTTCTTCGAAGAATTTCTAAATCTCGATTTTTTTGAGCCTTTTTCTTCTCATATTCATCCAAAGAAGCTCGAACTTGCTTTTGTATTTCCAAAGTCACATTGGGACACCCCTTGACATCGCCCTTCTTGTTAGCGAGATGACACTTCACTCGATGAATCCCTCCACTCATCCTCTTGTTGCATAGTAAGCACCACACCAAGTTGCAATTGTTGGGATCTCTCCGCTATGCCCAATTCCAAGCCACATCCCCAGAAGAACTCTTCGAACCACATGTGGACGACATAGGCATAGAACTAGAAGAAGCAACTTCCTCAACCCCTCTCCCCGTACCTAATCATTAATCAATCAATAAACTAATCAAAATACTAAAAAACCAGCAATTATATGATAAAACAAACCCAAATAGCATAAAAAATTAAAAATCACCAAATAAGCTTAGAGATGCGTTAAATGGAGAACTTACCATGAATTTGTGACATTTCCACCTTGGTTTGTGAGGGAGAATGAAGAGATGATGACTACACTGCAATAAAAGAAATGACAAGAAAGAATTAATAGAATCAATGGATTAGCATTAGCGAAAATCAATTTTACTCATCTACTTTGTCTATGGTTTAGCAAATAGATTAGCAAATATCTAATATCCAAAATATGCAAACATGGATATATCATATAACATGTGCTTTGCTTTTTCTATATGCCAGCTTATGCTACTATTGGTATATTCTTACTTCCATTGCTTCACAATCTAAGTTTGTCTCTTTTCTTCTATTACAGTATCATGGCACTGAAGCAAGAAAAAGAATTTCTTTCCTGATGGGTGACCTCGCGACTGACAGAAGAAGAACAAGAACACTTGAACAGAAAATGGCAACAAGTCCCAAAGATGGGAAGCAAATGACGCAGTCATAATGAGGCATCGTTGAGCTATTGTATAAATTATAATGATTAATGACTAATGCGTCTGCAAATTTTATGCTGTGGATTTGTGTTTGGTCTGTAGTATCCACCATGAAGAGGACTACAGATTTGCTTCATTATAGATGCATGACTACTGCATGGGTTCTGTGGCAAGTAGCTGAATCCGAATGTTTATACTGTGCTATTGTGCAAGCATTAAGATCAATGAGACAAGTTATTCTTGATAATATTCTTGATAATATACTTGATATTTGATAATAAACATTTCATCTACAAACAACCGGGGCTGCTTTAATGGGAGTCCCTTAAATCTTAAAGTTGTACCATGGCTGGGAAAACAGCCATTAGTAATTTAATCTTAAGAAATGGCATGAATTTACGGAACAATCTTAAAATCCCGGGCCATGGCCAGTGAGCTCCTGCACATCCTAGCATTGGAAAATCAAAACCAAAATCCCAAAAAGAAGGAAAAGAATACCTAAGCGCCAAAGTCACGCTGCCTCTTCAAAAAGTTTGTCAAGATTTCGTAATCGAAATTTTTTTTAGGCGAGCTAAGCCGCTGAGCGTCGGGGCAAATCGTAATCAAAATCCCAAAAGTCTGTTCGTCGGGGCTGAGGGAGGTCGTGCTAAGCCGCTGAGCGGGCGGTTCAACGGATCTGAGCGGCAGGGCTTGAGGCGACGAGAGATGGCTGCCGGCGGTCGAATTTGAGGCGGCTTATTTTGAGGCGCGGCAGCGACGAGAGATGAGATATCGATCGCCGATGCTGGGAGATTGGAGAGAACGACCGGTGGCTCATTTGTATAGAGCATTCATATCTGGTATGTCAATATCATACTTCGTGCAAACAGATTGCATAAGTTCAAGAAGATGATCGAATCTCATTTCTCTCAGAGTTTGAAGCAACGCTTTAGTAGAGGAGACTAGATTCATAGCATTTAAGATGTAAAGAGATTTCTGCTTCAAAGCTCGACAAAGCAAATCGATAATCCCCATAATTTTATACATCATACATATTATGAAAATAAATTCAGAAAACCTCATCACCATCAAACAGTCACCAGCTTCTCCACGCATAGAGTTTGAGGATGCTTCTTGAATAATACTTTCAAGCACTGTCATAGATGTGTCATACAAATCAATTAAACTGCAAATAGAATTAAAATAAGAACTCCGCCGAGTAGTTCCACTCCGATGTAAATTACCAATCTGATTAATCACTTTACTAGTCTCACGTTCATCAGAAGCTAAAATACGTGCAATTTCATTTGCTTGAGCTGAATGTAACTAAGTTTGTCGTTTGGGAGAAGCACCAATAAGATTGATAATGGATGCTAATTCTAAAAAAATAACCAAACAAACATCTCATTTCCAGCCGCTACAACCAATGCTAGTTGTAATCGTGGGAAAAACAATGTACATAATATGCATATGGACAATCTTTAAGAAATAGAGCACGAAGTCTGTTTCATGCACCATGCATATTACCAGTATCATCATATCCTTGATCTCGCATATTGAGAATATGCAAATTATTTGGGTAAGGACAGTAGATATTTCTCTTTTCTGTGTTAAAGTAGTAGTGTCTGAAACTTGCACAATCTCAAAAAAACGCTCCCGTAAGAAACCATGATTATCAACAAATCTCAAAACAATAACCATCTGACATCTAAATGCACAAACTTGCAGGCTAAGCCCCTGAAATGCTCTTTATTTGACGCGTCTTTAATCAACCAAAATGCAGAACTTTGCATCTTCAACTTCTTCGCGGATTTTTCTCCCAACTTTGTTGGCAAGAATAAGCAAAAATTCTTTCTAAATAGTCGGTGAAGTATAGTTTGTATTTTTCGGAGCTTTTTCCAAGACAACATCATTAATGTTAACATTTAATTTTCCCATAAGTCTTATCATCTCTATAAAATTTCCACGATTGCTAGAAGTTTGAGTTTCATCATGACATCTAAATGCACAAACTTGCAGGCTAAGCCCCCGAAATGCTCTTTATTTGACGCGTCTTTAATCAACCAAAATGCAGAACTTTGCATCTTCAACTTCTTCGCGGATTTTTCTCCCAACTTTGTTGGCAAGAATAAGCAAAATTTCTTTCTGAATAGTCAGTGAAGTATAGTTTGTATTTTTCGGAGCTTTTTCCAAGACAACATCATTAATGTTAATGTTATGAATCAACTACTGGGGGAGGAACCCCCAGCCCTTTATTTATAGGCATGGTAGGAGAGTAGATACATCGAATACATAGATATGGGCGTATCTCTAAGATACCCGCAATCCTAACCGACTCTGGTTATTTCCATTCACAACACTCCCCCTTATCCAGCCATAGGTGTGGACTCTGCTCAAGAGTACTTCGGGATTCTGAGCGTAATAAGAGTCTCACATGGGGTGGATACTTCAGGATCCTGAGTTGGTGAGGTTTGCCTCGTTAAAACCTTTAGCTATGGAAAACCCAGTGGGAAAAACCATAGTTAAGGAAAAAGAGTGCAAACGCTCTTTAACTCCCCCTGATTTGTACAAGTGACTCTGCTCATGAATACTTCTGGATTCTGAGCGTCACAGATGGGTGGATACTTCGGGATCCAGAGTTGATTTGATTTGCCTCGTTAAAACCTTTGGCTATGGAAAACCCAGTGGGAAAACCCATAGCTAAGGGAAAAGAGTACAAATTCCCTCAACTCCCCCTGATCTGTAAAAGCTCTTAGGCTTTCAGATCTCTTAGGCTTATCTCATCACTCCTATTTACAATATTCCGAAGATGTACACAGATTACAAATTTTGTCACCATCAACCAGTTGCTGAACCCAGAAACTCTGGAGAGGTGTGCTAAGTTTCGTCGCCTCTGATGTGGTCTTCAGCCTATATGGTCAGCTCCACAGAACCAGCCTCTATCCCAGTCGTCACTGGGATGTGATGTACCACCAGGCGCCCTCAAATACACCATTGGTGTGATTCTGGAATGGTGAGGATCTCGGAATGATAGGATGATGTTGCCTTCATAAGTTGCTTTGCAGATCTGCAGGGGATGGCCATCCCACTGTGGGTACCCGTTCTGTGATTTCTCAGCATAGGGACTGGACCTGAAACCTGCATTTGCATAAACATTGGAGGATGCTACTACATTTTGTAAGTCCAAATATTTCGACCCTTGGAGGAAGCGCAGAAGGCTTAACTCAGGTCTAATGGCCCTTTTAGGTGCCAACTATCTCTGGCTAATGAGTTTACTGCAATTGCTATACCGGGACACATGCAGTTAGCCAGGAGTGCATGATTGCACTAAGATAAGGGACTTTAGGACCAGTTATATCCTCCCCCTCTTCCAGCGATCGGAAGGGTTCTTTTTGTTCATCCAGTAAGTGTACCACCGTAGGTGTACTTTGGATGACAATGGTCCTTTTAATATCTCCAACGCACTTCTGGGCATTTGTAACAGGATTCTATGAGCCATGACTTTATATTTGCCTAGGTCTTTTTATTTCATGTTTAAAAGTCAGGCTGGTACATTTATTTCGGTTTTCTCTTCAGGAGATCCGATGAGATGTTAGTTGTCTACAACTAAGATCTCTAATCCTGTTCTTTGCACAGATGCAAAGAAAACCTTCAGTAGGAATCATTGACTTGTCAAGTGATTCTCTTGGTTGTACATTTATTTATACTTATTGTTTTTCTTGAATAGACGTCCCGAAGTCTATTCAGGCATTTTAAGGAAATGTGGAAATTATCTTTACAAGATATCCACGAAGGTATGCCGTCACAACATCCAATAACAGCATATCCAAAATTTTCCTTCGCCAAATCGTAAGGTATTCGCTTTTGATAACTTAGGGAGACTGATGCATCATTTATGAGACATGCTCATTTGAATTTGTTCGATCCCTAGTTTCAGCGAAATTTTCCTTGGGCTATAGGTTGTACCGTATAGCATACGATTTTGTATTTATTTTTCTTATGTTTGCAATACTTTGTTTTATCCACAGGTTTGACACCTTTTAGTGTCTGGACTTCAGGTCCGAACATTTCACGTTTCATAAGTGAGTCCAGCTCATCTTTTATTGCCACGTTCCACGTTTGGCCAATCTCTACGTTTGCCTTCTAGCAACGGAGTGTGGAACGATAATTTACTAACATAATCGCCATTGCGATGTATATGGCAATATGATACGTGAATACATTGTCGACAATTTATGTTCTATCTGTCCAACACCTCCCCAGTACGTACAACATTTACTTAATTTCACTTTTTCCCGGCAATTCCTCTGCAGTGGATTCCGGGAAGGGTGATGGTATGGACAGGAGCTCATTGTCCTGTGGTAGTATTGTCTTAAGGTCTCCAGGAGTTTCTGTCCTTGGTGCCTGGTGGTCTGCCTCATTTCTGTTGAGGATCAGCCACTTCTGCTGCTGGTGGATTGCATCTATTCTCGGGGATGTCAATCCTAGCTGGAGTTTTTGCAGCAGGGATGTGTGATCTGACAATCTTCTGGTTGTCAATAAATGATTCCGGTAATTGGTGAACAGTGTTCTGTGTGTAGAAGATCTTCTGGATCTCATCTACACATTGTATTGTTACCGGATCATAGTGGGTCAAGCTGTTTGTATCCCACGTTATAATTTTCTTCGCGCCAGATTTCCTAGTATCTGGGCATATTTTTGGGAAACTCGTCTCATCGAAATCACAGTCTTCAAGATGTGCCTTAAATGCGTCCCCCGTTTGGGGTTCTAGGTATCTTATAATTGAGGGTGAGTCAAACCCTGCATGGATACCTAGGCGACGTTGAGTACCGTTTTGGTCCTCTTTGGTGGTGCAATGGGGATTTAAGACTGCGCGACCGAAGATTCTCAGATGAGAAATGTTCGGTGGCATTCCATATGCAAATTGCATTGGAGACTCTGATCTCCAGAGGGTCTTATTTTCATTTACGACGCAGCATGCAGAGTTTGCATGTCCCCATGCATCCATAGGCAATCGGGATTTAATGGACGTTGAGTCCATTGGAGTCTACTTTTCAGTGACTCTGCCGATCCATTTTGGGTATGAACATGCGGCACTTGTATGTTCATTTTCAATTCCCGTTGATTGGCAGTACTCTTGAAAAGACTGGGAGGTATATTTCCCAACATTAACCAGACTTATTTACAACATTTTATTGTCTGGGAAATGTGCCCGCAACATTTTTATTTTTGTGCCAATAGCTTTGGAAAAGCTAAGTTGCGTGTCTGTAGTAGACACACGTACGAATATTCTGAGGATGCATTTATCAGTACAGTGAAGTACTGAAATAGCCCACTAGGGGTGGTGGATTTTATCCACATCTATCTCCTTGTATTCTTTTTGAGGAAGCGAGGAGATTCTTTTTCAACTTATCGTGTTGATGGCCTTGCAATTAGTTTTCCCTTATAGTAAGGGATGTGAGGGATTTTTTCCCTTCTGAAGAATCTTCTGGTTCTTCAAGTCATACCCATAGGATAAGATGCGATGCATCATCACAAATCCAAGGTGGCCAAGTCCATCATGCCGGAGTAAAAACTCGGCTGATGTCGGGCACTTCAGGTGCTCCGTTTAATTCTGCTTCCTTTCTCCGAATCTTCGTATGGTGGAGGCCTATAAGGCTCTCAAAACGTTCAAGTGTGGATTTTACTCCTTTTTCTTGAGACGTTGCATACGGTAATTTTTTTTTTCATTTACATTTGCTGTTTCCGAGTGGAATCCGTTGAACCGGATGTCCTTGAAACTTAGAAAGTCTCTTTTGGAATTCGGAGGGATTAGTGCATCCTTTATTTTTGTGTCGTTTGGGGGCAACAGTGTTGCATTCCCTGGATCTTCAATATAGCACTGATATTGGGCTTTGTATTGAAAGAGATCGTACGTGTTTATTGTCTACTAATTATTTATGAGAGCAGTTTCAAAAGATGAAACATAAAGGCACATGCATATTCAGATAGACATATTCATTTATTGTCTACTAAAATTTTCAATCAAAAACAGATTGCGTAATACAAAAGCTCTCATAACGTGAGATGTTCTAAACAATTTGCTAAGATAAAAGTAAAGGCTAGTCAAGCATGTCATTATTTTCGAAGTCGTCAGCTGAAAAACTTAACTGGAGCATCAGATGTCATCAGGTTTGTTTCAGCTTTATTTCTCTTGTTCTCTTTATACAAATCCTGGAGATGATGCGGAGTTCGGCACACTCTGGACCAGTGGCCTTTCATGCCACAATTTTGGCATTGGTCTTCCCATTCCCTCTTGGGTGGGGGTATATCATTTCTATTTTTGTTATTTCTGTGCCTCGTGAACTTCCGCTTACTTTCATTATTTCGCTACTGTTGTTCATGGCCCTTGGCTTTTTTTTCTGTTGACCCCCCTTCTGTGGTCTTTCTTTTCTTTTATTATCCCTCTTCTTTTTGAAGGAAGAGGAATTGTGAGCTTCTGGTAGAGGGGTAGTGCCGGGAGGGCGCATATTGTGAGTGGCGAGGAGAAGCTCTCTGTTTTGCTCGGTCATGAGTAAACATGACAGCAGCTCAGAATACTTGATGAACTTGCGTTCACGGTATTGCTGCATGAGTATCGCATCTTTTTCATGGAAGGACGTATACGTCTATTCCAGCGTGCGATCTTCTGAGACTTTTTCGCCACACAACTTCAGGCGTGAGGTGATGCTAAAAAGTGCTGAGTTGTACTCAGCAATGGACTTAAAGTCCTGTAGTCTCAGGTTCTCCCACTCATATCGTGCCCTTGGGAGTATAACATCTTTCTGGTGTTTATTCGTGTCCTCAAGGGCAGTCCATAGCTCAAATGGAATTGTGACCGTAAGGTATTCAGCCTTTAAGGTCTTGTCCACATGGCGGCGAATATAGATGATGGCTTGCGCCTTCTCTATATCGCTAACATTTTCTTTTTCAGTCACAGCAGCGATGAGGGACTTTGCCCGTAGGTGAAACTTTACATCTAGCTGCCAGCTTAGATAGTTTCTACCTGATGCTTCTAGTACTTCGAAATTAACGCTTGCAATATTAGCCATTTATCTAGCAGAGCACAAACATGCATGAATTAATAATTAATCAAAGAAAACATTTTCATGATGAGGCAATGTTTAACGAAAAACTAAATGTGTGGATCAGCCAGTCCCACAAGAAAGAGTCCAAAAGTCCACAGTCCAAATTATACAAATTTGCAGCTTTAAAAATGAAAATACAACTTTGGAAACCTCGTGGGTCCCATATGATATCTCCATCTTCAAGCGTGGCCTCCGTCTTCATGGAAGTTGGTCTTCTTTCTTTGACATTTACATAAATTCCTCACTACAATTTCTCTCAAAAATAAAAGAAAAGTGCGGGAAATAAACCGTGGGACTAAACGGCCGATCCAAAAACCACATTTAGCAATTCATGCAGAAATATTGTGCTCATCAACATTTTCATCAGACACAGGCATCACAGGCATTTAATATTCGCAGAGATGGATAAATAATTTAAACACTTAATAATTATTGGACCACTGGACAACGTCATACATCGTTAGGTTACGTTACTAACGGCAGAGCGGTCGCAGGATCTTCCTAATTATTAAGTTTTAAATACGATGCACAACCACGCATATAATATCCAACAGAATATACCAGAGATGCAAAGCATGTAAATATGATTTTTTGCAGAAAAAAATCATCACAATGCAAAGGTTGTAAATTGAATGGGTTTAATCAATTGAATTGATAAAGAGCCCAAAATAAACATTTTCTTTGTCAGAGGAAAAAGTTTTCCTCGTCATCCCAAAAGCCCCCCCAAGAATCCCCAAAAAGTCCTCGCCTACCGGTATTTGTCCCGTAATTTACCGTGATTTTTCACGAATATTTTGCCCTTAAATCCCCCTTTTGAATTAATTTTTAGGCTAATAAATTGCCTTTTAAGGCGAGTTTATAGCCCTTTGCCTCCCCCAATTTTTTTTTCAGAGAAACCAGCCTGCGGGCCTGAAGCCCGCAGTCGACCTATGGGCTTCAGGCCCATAAGCCTCTCTCTTTTTTTTGAAAATCTGTGGGCCTGAAGCCCACAGATCTGCTGTGTGCTTCAGGCCCACAGATCTGTTTTTTTTTTTTGCGTTAGGGTTACGGAAGGGGGGACGCCGCCCCCCTGCAGGGGGGCGCAGCGGCGCCCCCCCCCCCCCCCCCCCCCCCCCCCGCAGGGGGGAGCGGCAGGGGCCGCCGCCCCCCCTGCAGGGGGGCGCGGCAGCTGCCGCCGCCCCCCTGCAGGGGGGCGCGGCCTCGCGGGGGTCGCCGCCCCCCCTGCAGGGGGGAGCGGCGGCGGCCGCCCCCCCTGCAGGGGAGGGCGGCGGCAGGGAGGGCCGCCGCCGCCCCCCCTGCAGGGAGGCGCGGCGGCTACCGCCCCCCCTGTGGGGGAGACGACGTGGCGGCGAGGGGGGGAGGGCCGGCGGCGAGGCCGCCGGCGGGGTTGATTTGGGGTTTTTTCAAGAAGAAATCCAAAAAACCCTAAAAATTGATTTTTGGGATGAAAAATCCGTCGTTTTCAAGGCGACGATGAATCCCCATGACGATCTTGCGAGATCTAGGGAGGGGCAATCATACGTATGATTAAAAGTATCGTTTTTAGTATTTTTACCTCTATATCCGTCCTCCGGATATAGCGACGGTTGCTCGAAGCCCTACGCGGATGACGACCTTCGATGGAGGAAGCCTTGCACCGCGCTCGCGGATCTCCTGTCTCGCCTTCGCCTTCGCCTTCGCAACGAACGGAAAAAATTTGTGGAAAGGAAAAATTTAGAGGCTCGTGCTGATAACGTGTTATGAATCAACTACTGGGGGAGGAACCCCCAGCCCTTTATTTATAGGCATGGTAGGAGAGTAGATACATCGAATACATAGATATGGGCGTATCTCTAAGATACCCGCAATCCTAACCGACTCTGGTTATTTCCATTCACAACAGTTAACATTTAATTTTCACATAAGTCTTATCATCTCTATAAAATTTCCACGATTGCTAGAAGTTTGAGTTTCATCATGACCTCTAAATACACAAACTTGCAGGCTAAGCCACCGAATACTCTCAATTGTTGCTGTAAATCGCAGTCGATTCTTCTGAACTTCTTCTGCAGTGCTTTATCAATATGTCGAGTTCCTTTCATTAAATCTTCAATAGATTTCAAAGCATTATTAGGCAGTGATGTAGGACATCCCACATGTATCAGACATGCACATCTAACTCTATCGTGAACCCTCTTCCAACTATTAAACCCTTCAGTGATAAATGCAGCTTGGTGTGGCGCCTTTCTTGAAAACAAATCATGGAAAACAAAATACTGCAACCTTTGATAGAGAGTACTCTAACCAAGGAAAGTTCTCAAACCAAGAATATTGAAATTTACGATGTTGTGATCCTGATTCAGTTTTCGGGTACTCTGCCAACTTTAGGTTGATATGGACTCATTTTAATGTAAGCTCTTCGTATTTCATCTTGCTGATTAACATGATGTTGCCATATAGGGATTTGAATCTCAGAATCTCGCTCAAGAGTACCAAGATCAATTTCAATTCTTCGAGATTTAGAAAGCGGTTACTCATTAACATTTGACAAATGAACATTAGATGGAGTCCATTTACTAGTCGATGAGTGCTCTTTTGGTTTAAAAAACCAAAATAAAAACAAAGTTTTCCCTCTCTTCTTTACAGGAGTTTCCATTATAATTAATAACATATTAAAGTGATACATGAATTAATATGTGTATCATTCAATTAAAAGCCCTAGATTATAAAAGTATAAGACCAAAAAAGGAAAAATAAAAGGAGGAGATATTGAAGAATTAGGATCATATCGAGGTAAAGGCGCTACTCGGATGGAAAGAGATGGTTGCGGTCTGCGGACAAAGGCGATGGTAGCGGATGAATAAGATGTGATGGTTACAGATCTACCGAGCTCTTAGTTATTTTTGGAGAATTTTTTAGCCTAAGAGAAACACATCCAAACAATCAATAGAATTTTTTGGATGGGTTTCTCTTAGGTTAAAAATTCTCCAAAAATAACTAGGAGCTCGGTAGATCTGTAACCATCACATCGTGTTCATCCATGGACAATCGCATTTGTCCTTGGACCGCATCCATCTCTTTCCATCTGAGCAGTGCCATTACCTCGGTATGATCCTAATTCCTGAATATCTCCTCCTTTGATTTTTTTCCTTTTTGGGTCTTATACTTTTTTTGGATGAGTTTCTCTTAGGTTAAAAATTCTTCAAAAATAACTAAGAGCTCGGTAGATCTGTAACCGTCGCATCGTGTTCATCCGTGGCCATCGGCGTTGTCCGTAGACCGCATCCATCTCTTTCCATCTGAGCGCGCCTTTACCTCGGTATGATCCTAATTCCTTAACATCTCATCCTTTTATTGTTTTCCTTTTTGGGTCTTAAACTCTTATAATCTGGAGCTTTTAATTGAATGATACACATATTAACTCATGTATCACTTTACTATGTTATAAATTATAATAGAAACTCCAGGAAATAGGAGAGAAAAAAATTTATATTCATTCTTTAAACCAAAAGAGCATTCATCGACTAGTGAATGGACTCCACCTAATGTTGATTTGTCAAATGTTAATGAGCAACCACTTTCTAAATCTCGAAAAATTGAAATTGATCTTAGTACTCTTGAGTAGGATCCTGGGATTTGAATCCTTATATGGTAACATCAGGTTAATCAACGAGATGAAATACGGAGAGCTTACATTAAAATGGGTCTATATCAACCTAAGTTGGCAGAGTACCCGAGAACTGTATCAGGATCACATCGTAAATTTCAATATTCTTGGTTTGAGAACTTTCCTTTGTTAGAGTACTCTCAATCAAAAGATGCAGTATTTTGTTTTCCATGTTCTGTTTTTCAAGAAAAAGTGCCTAGCCAAGCTGCATTTATCACTGAAGGGTATAAAAGTTGGAAAAGTGTTCACGATGGAGTTAGATGTGCATTTCCGATGCATGTGGGATGCCCTACATCACCGTATAATAATGCTATGAAATCTGTTGAAAATTTAATGAAAAGAACTCGACATATTGATAAAGTACTAAATGCACAGACTGCAGAAGAAGTTTAGAAGAATCGACTGGGACTTACAACAACAATTGATAGTATTCGATGGCTTAGCCTGCAAGCTTGTGCATTTAGAGGTCATAATGAATCTCAAACTTCTAGCAATCGTGGAAATTTTATAGAGATGATAAGATTTATAGAAAAATTAAATGTTAACATTGATGATGTTGTCTTGGAAAAAGCTCTGAAAAATTCAAGTTATACTTCACCGACTATTCAGAAAGAAATTTTGCATATTCTTACCAACAAAGTTCGGAGAAAAATCCACGAAGAAGTTGAAGATGCAAAGTGCTGCATTTTGGTCTATGAAGCTAAAGACATGTCAAATAAAGAGCAGATGGCTATTGTTTTGAGATTTGTTGATAATCATGATTTCTTACGAGAGTATTTTTGAGATTGTGTAAGTTTCAGACACTACTGCTTTAATACTGAAAAGAGAAATATCTACTGTACTTACCCAAAATAATTTGCATATTCTCAATATGGTGCGTGGAACGGACTTTATGCTCTATTTCTTAAAATTTGCTCATATGCATATTATGTACATTGTTTTGGCCACCGATTACAACTAGCATTGGTTGCAGCTGCTGAAAATAAGATGTCTGTTTGGTTATTTTTCTCAAAATTTACATCAATTATCTATCTTATTGGTGCTTCTCCAAAAACAACAAACTTAGTTACATTCGGCTCAAGCAAATGAAATTACACGTATGTTAGCTTCTGGTGAACGTGAGACTGGTATAGGGATTAATCGGATTGGTAATTTACATCGGAGTGGAACTACTCGGTGGAGCTCTCATTTTAATTCTATTTGCAGTTTAATTGATATGTATAGCACATCTATGACAGTGCTTGAAATTATTATTCAAGAATGATCCTCAAACTCTCTGCGTGGAGAAGCTGGTGGCTATTTGATGGTAATGAGAACTTTTGAATTTATTTTCATCTTATATATGATACATAAAATTATGGAGATTACCGATTTGATTTGTCGAGCTTTGCAGCACAAATCTTATTACATCTTAAATGTTATGGATCTAGTCTACTGTACTAAAGCATTGCTTCAAACTCTTAAAGAAAGGGGAGTCGATCATCTTCTTGAATTTGTGCAATCTGTTTGCACGAAGTATGATATTGCCATACCAGATATGAATGGTCCATACAAAAAAGCCACAGGTCATTCATGCCAACAAAAAGATTCGATGATAGTTCACCAACACTATCATTTTGATATATTTAACTCAGCAATAGATTTTCATTTGAAAGGATTAAATTCAAGATTCAGTGATGGAGCAGTGCAACTCCTTTTACTTAGCATCTCTTTGGAATCTAAAGACACTTTTAAATCATTTAAAATTGATGATATTTACAGACTTGTCGAGAAATTCTATCCTAAAGATTTTACTCAACAAGAAATGCATTATTTGAGATATCAACTAGAGTATTATAAGATTGTTGTGCTTCATCATGAGAGCTTTCAGAATATGTCTACAATTTCTGAATTATGTCGAGAACTAATTGAGACAAAAAAATCACAACACTATCATTTGATTGATAGATTGCTGCGTCTTATTTTGACTCTATCGGTTTCCACTGCTACTACGGAACGTGTATTTTCAGCTATGAAACATGTTAAAACGGCTCTACGCAATAAGAAGAAAAAAGGGTTTTAGGCAGATTCTATGATGATTTACATTGAATGAGAGCTTGCTGAAGATATCGATTCGGATTCGAAAATGAATGAATTCTATTCTATAAAACATCGACGGGTGCAACTTCAGTAGAATGCTTTACTTCCTTTTTATGATTTTGTGTATATTTGAACCTTACTTTTTTTGTTCATCAAAAATATTGGAAGAACTGTTACAATATTATGCCAAACCACATCTTAGCAAGAGAAGTCAACACAACTAATATTAATTTGGAGTAACTTTTCAGAATTATGAAGATTTCATATCTTAATTCTTTTGTTGCAATGTTCAAACATGATTTCATGATAGGCAATTAAGTTTTCCCACAATCCCCCAACCTGATACATGGCATGTTCCTGATATTCCTCTGAAGGGTCAAATTGGTAAGCTTCGGACACGGATGCCACTCGATATTGAGTCACGGGATGGCGAAGTTGAGGTTCACGTGATGGTGAAGTTTGCAGGTCAAGGAGCAATTACCTTGTCGAGGCATGCAACTGAGGTGCTTGCTCACTTCAGTGAGCATATTCATGGGTTCGCGAGTGGGAGCTATTTGTGTAATTGATCCAGTTGATACATAGGTTGGTTGATGTATTAATTCACCTCTTTTGATACTTATTTTGGGCTTCCGAGAGCATGGTTTAATGGTGTGTGCAGCAGTGTTAGAAACTGGTTTGATGATTTGGTGCAGCTTACACGCTTCATGATGAATGTTTGAGCAGGAATATATGATTGTGCAAATCAGATTAATATATTTAAGAAGTTTTGGTTCCATTTTTTCTTTGCTTTACATGCTTGGCTTTATGATTAAAAAATCATTTGACCTTCGACTCTCTTGTCCCAAGCCAAGTCTCAAAGTCGTGGTTATGTATCATTCCTTGCTACCTTCAATCAATTATTTGGGTCTTGTTGCAGGATATTCGTGTGGGACTGGGGCCTTGCGTAGAGTTGAGACACTCATCGTATCCTAAGATTAATGGGACTTGTAGGTTTCCTGGAATTGGGGAATTCCAATGCTATGACAAGGTAAAATCCTATGGCTCACTGAAACTATTTTAATCTATAACATTTTAGCAAAAGACCTTGAAATTGCTAACATAATTTATGCATGATCTTTTGGCACCACAGGGCCTGTTCTCAACACCATCATCATGATGCAACAGCTTAAGGGAATGCTCAGGTTGACGTGTTTCATGCCGCGTACTGATGTGGTTTCGGTCCTGCATTCGGTCTTCAGTTCGAGCAGTGAAGTGAGTTCGATACATTAATTTTTTTTCCGAATATAGAGACATGATATATGAACTTAAAATATCTGGGGAAAATGGGCTTGAATTTATAAGTTTAGTGGAGATGGCAGAGCGTAGTTCTTGGAATATTCTTCTTGATCACATTGCTCTATACCAGGGTGTTATTTAATTTCTTGATGACTAGAATATTTAGGGTAGCCTATGGCAAAAAAAATCCTGGCTCCGCCCTTGATGGTCATGGGTGATGATTAGTACATCTATAAACTTTAAGGCCTCATTTAGTCTAGTTTTGTAAGCAGTGGTTTGGGTGGAGTTTGGGTCCCAAACTCCTATTCTTGAAACTAGGCCTCGTTTAGATGCCAAAATAGAGTTTCATATACTGAAGTTCGGATGCCACCAAACTCCACCGGATTGGTGTTTGGGAGTCTGACTGGATTTTTACAAGCTATGAAAGGCAAAGATATAGAGACTCTATAGTCAAACACTCACTCAAAAACTAAGATATAGAGACTCTATAGTCAAACACTCACTCAAAAACTAAGGTTTGTACTGTCCCAAACTTTGGTATTGTCTTAACTTAAAACCCCCCGTTTCACAAACCATGTTGATCAACGAGGCCTAATGAGTTTGGACTTAAAAGTAATGAATTGTCCTCCATCACAACTAGCTCAACAAGGCATCTTATCAAAATGATAAAACAAACCTCACACCTAATGAACAAGTTCTCTACTTTGACAGAATCAGAGAAGAATCAAAACAAACGTTATTGTCCAATTGTAAAACCCACTAATCTGGAATATGGACAAAAGGATGGCCACAGTTGCCTCAAAATTGAGTACCCACAATAAGTAATTACTTGCAGCAAAATATTTGAGATTACAAGAGCCGCTCAAATGTGGTGAGATGGGGTTGGAGAATAACAATCAGTAGCATGCTAGAAGGATGAGTTATCTACAGAAATCAGAATAAACCTTGTTGATGTTGGTTAAATTCAAATAGCAACCCACAGCATTAATAACAAGGAATGATGTTTTTGCAACACACATGCCTTATATACCATCCAAACTTTTATGAGTCTTCACCATAATGATTACTTTCACATTTGCTGTCTTACCAAAAAAAAACATAACACCATCAGACATTCCTCCATTTAATTAACCTCTTGAATTTTAACTCAACTATACCAACATATAAAACTACATTTCACAAAATAGCTTGGTACCCCTCAACATGGGTACACTTGAAAATGAACATCAATATGAAGATCAAGAGAAGAAAAAGAAAAGTGAGTGACACCTGTAGCATTAGCTCTAGCATTACATGTTTATATAGTAGAAAGCCTGATAGCAAGTAAACTCTAACTCGTTTCCTGTCAATCTTTACATAAATCAGCTCAAACTCAGAAAAATTGGAAGCACCGAGTTTGTTCAACTCAGGATCATACATCCTTGATATTAGTAAATTATTGTATATGTTTTTAGCCAAGTTACTTGCTGAACATTTCAGATTTAATCCAACCAAAATTGGCAGTCAAAAGATTGAAAATTTGTCTTGGAGGAGAAAGCATAGAATTTACCGCATAGTCATTTTCAGTTAAGTGTCTCACTATCCACGTGTTGAATATAAAGGGGATTAACCGCGACAGAAACTGTGTTGCTGCACAATTTAAACCAATAAAATGGAACTTACGAACAATATATTATCAAAAAATTGAAACATGATAATTTCTCTATAAATTAAAGCTAAAGAATTGGCAATAACAGACTAACCCATAAGGTACTTGAAGGTCCGAGCAAAGTTGTATGTCGGAGCATTTTCATATACACTCGCCGCATTTTCATTTACAGTCGCCATCTGAAAACAAAAATAATATATCTATTAAGCCATTATTCATGTGAAATTGGCGTTGATTATTCCCTAAGCTTGTCATCCAAGGAAATTCCTTTAGCATTAAATACTCTAAATCAGTGCATGAAGGAATCCAACATTCAATGGTGAATTTACCCGAACATGTAGAAGATATGAGACAAACACGAGGCAAACAATGAGCGGAAGAAAATGAAAGTAGATTCAGTTTTATTTCATTGACGTTACTTCCAATAATAAAAAGTTGTGAGGGCACAAATATGTAAAACAAACATAGCCTCACAAATATAAAGCATTGCAGATTTTGGATTACAGAGATGGGAGGTGTGTATTTGGAGAGGGCTTGTCAGCTGACTCGCCTCAAAGAGAGTAGCAGTTCGGAGGAAGACCCGAACCCCACCAGCTAAGGAACAGAGACACCGGTCAATCACGGGTACAAGACTCGGCAAATTTGTAAAAAGTAAGGTACAAAAACACATGCATACAAAATATTATAATATAATACATTATCTTATTTACATTTATATCCACACAACAAACAAAACATAAAAAATAATATCATTATCATCTGCTTAGCCTTCATCCCAAAAAAATTAGGGTCGGTTTCAGTATAATATAAGTCCATGATCATGAGAATGTGACAAAAGTATTGTACTGGCTGTCACAGGCTTACCACACAACCATCCTCATTTATTCAGGCATGGGACCGATAGTGAAAACATAGGCGGAGTTATAAAAACGTATAATTTTTAAATACATGATTTAGAATAGTCCATCACTTCATCTTATAGTTACATTTTCCACTTGTCTCACGCATACAATAAATCATAAGAATAACCCACAAAATTATATGTAATGACCCCCAAAATTAAATAGCAATAACTTAACTAGAAGTAAACGATCATAAACCCGTAATAAATGAACTAGCAGCGATGAATGTTGGTGCTCAAATGGTGTATTTGGCAATTTGAAAGAAAATTGAAAGTGTGAAGTGCTGCACTTTTTGTTAGTTTTAATGTTTGTTTTGTTAAAAGTTTTAAATGAAAGTGTAAAAGTGAGTTGCATCCACATAGGAACATGCCAGATATGTTATAGCATCCATTTTGCTTCAAAAAAGGTGTGAATTCACCCCAGAAAGAGAAAAAGTGTGTATTGATAAGTATAAGATATTATCGGATCAAATATCCACTTATCTCTTGTTTCAAATCCTACCAACTCGAGAAACATTCTTCTCACCTACCAGCATCCGCTTTTTGTCACGCGCAAAACAATTTTTCTTGTCAACGTACTTTACTATTTATGCATGTCTTCTACAATATTTTTACACTCTTTAAACACATCTCTCCATCATGAAGGACAGATTTGACTATTAAGATCAATTTGGAAGGCTTTCTCTTGCAAGTTTTTTTTGTTCAATTCCTACCTCCAGTCTCCTATTTAAGGTAAATCTCATTTTGATTTTGGAAAAGCCCGAATTTTCAAAACTTCTATTATCTTTATATGTGTTTTTATTGGTTTCCTGTAATATTTGTCGATACAAGACATGGTTGTTTATAGCAATTAATCTCGATGTGAAATCTCCAGATTATTTTTGTCATTAACTTTTTTATTAAATACAAGAAGTTGATCCCTTGCATACTAGTTGATCCCTCGCATATTAGTTGAGTCAATATTTTATTTATCCATTTGATTGCGGACTAATTTTGATTTGACTTTACCCATGCTCATAGGGTATAATCTCAGACATGCCTTTTCTTTAGTACGTTTTTCTCTTGAATTTTTCTGTTTGATTCCTACCTTGGGTCTCCCAATTGAGGTAAATCTCATTTTGATTTTGGAAAAGCCCAAACTTTTTGAACCCTAATTTTTTATTCTCAATATTTATTTTTTCCTCTGAATTTCAATTGTTTTTCTCAAATATTTGCTAACACAAGATCTAGTTGTTCGTAGAAATTAATCTATACCTGAATGGTTTAGATTATTTATGCCATTAATTTTTTAATAAATATATGAAATTGAAGATAGGATAAAGGGAGTCATCCTTTGCATATTAGGTGAGTCAATATATTATTTATCCATTTGTTTGATGAATAAGTTTGATTTGATTTTACACATACTTGTAGGGTATAATCTCATGCATGCCTTTTTTCGGAACTTTTGAACAGTTAGTTTGTTAGCAGGGTGTAACATCATCTTGAATTTGTGTTAGAAATATTTTTAGATTTTTTAAAATTATTTGAATGCACCATGTACTCTAGTTTCTAAATCCACCCGCATCCAAATTATGGGATTTATATTTTGATTGCATATCTTTATAATTATCTCATTTTGTTGACTAGTTCTAGAAGGATTGTGATTTCCAATATTGTGTTTTTGGTTACAAGGGGCAGTCACAGCTTATGTGGCGAGACGTGTTGTTGCTTATTATCTGTTTTCTACATTAGATTCTAAAAAGAATATTCTAAGAGAGCCTTCTATTTATAGAGATCTACATTGAAAAGATCATATGCATAGGTTAATTTATGGCAGGAGTAGAACATGCATTAACTATCTAAGAATGACACCCAACCCACCCTTCAAACTAGTAAGAATGTTTAGATAGTAACAGTTGCTTGGAGACACTATACATGTGTCCATCGAGGAACAACCAGGTTGTGTTAAGTAAAGGAAACAAAAAGAAAGTGGGAAAATCAAATTCCACTATTAGGTGAGAAAGAATGGTTAACAGTAAGTGGGAAAGAAATGAAGGTGAGAGAGAGCAAAAGGAAATATTATGGTTATAGTTTTTTTAGTTGTTATATTTCTCAATCAAGTGAAAATGAGATAAAAGCTATATTAAGTGAAACGTATTTCTCTCATCCACTCAACTAGTAACAGGATTAGTGTACTTATCGGATAACTCATGACTTAATCAAGCTTTTTTGATTTTTTTTTTAAATTATTCTTTTTCGAATAATTAGTAAATTATTCGAATCCAATTATTCGCGCATTTTTGGACCAATTCAAAAAGTATTCACTCTTTTTTGTACAACACATGTATTTTTAATGATTCATGAATTATTCTGCTTTTTACAATATAGGAACTATTCATGCATTTTTTTCTAATAATTTGCTAAGTATTCACACATTTTTGCCTATGTGCAATATATTCAAAGGTTCACAAATAGATTGCGGTGTTCACAAATTATACATAAAATTCACATATGATTCGCAAACTCTGTGATTTAAATAGCAAGTCTTACAAATCAATAATTTAGCAAAAAATCCCCCACAAATTGATTTGGTTAAGAGAACCAGCAACATCATAGTAAAGAACTAAATTCTCCACCACTGGGTTAGATCAGCTTCTTTGTTTAAGGTTGCAAAAAAGATATTTACTTATTCGATTTTTGGAAGCATCATAAGGGAGGGAGGATCTACTGGCATTGCTTAGATTATGTCAGGTTGACAATAATGGATTTTCAGCATGTCACAACTTGAATTTGCAAATATAATAACATTTCAACATGTCTCGGCTTTTATTTTCTTTCTTGTTTACCTGTTAGAAACGTAAAATGAAGTATTGTTGTATTAGCAAATTTTTTGTATCTGATTATGGATGTTTTTTGATTATGGGCCATTTGGTGTAACTCAATTTTGTGGTTTGGTATAGATGACTCCAAATATTATGGTTAATGACATCTTTATCCGGTCAAAATGAAGATATTTCTATAAATTTGCAATTAAAAGATATGTGAGGTTTGGAAATGTCATTTAATTGTAAACAAAATTATTAAAATTTTAAAAAATAAAAGTATGAATTAAATTATTTCGGGTATCATATTGTATTTTTTTCATTTGAATTAAATTATTTCGGGTATCATATTGTATTTTTTTTCATTTTCATTGAGCAACCAAACAAGCGATTGTTTTCTTCAAGGTTGGTGAACTCAACTTCAGTCCATTCCAAACAAAAAATAGTTTCAACAAGTTTCACTAGTTTTGTTGATTTTGACTAAGTTTCACTAGTTTTGTTGGTTTTGTTTTAAGTTCGGTTTTAAATTTATTTATATTTTTATGTATATATTTATAAGAACATACATGTATACCAATTTTTTAAAAACATCCACACTACTAATTTAAACATAAACCCAGCCCATGACCTTAACCAACTACTCACTTAAAATGTAACCCAAACCCAAATATATAACCCCTAACCCTAACCCAATTCTGTAACCAAAATTTTTTTTCGTTTGGGCCACAAGTTCAGGGATGCCCAACATTGGGGATACAAAAATATCAACACTGCACATTCTCACATCTTCTCTCTCTCCATCTTCGATTTCACTCATTCTCTCTCCTAATGAGATCGAGCATCGTCGATTGAAGACGATGACGGTGATCTCATTAAAGCCGCAGAGCAGCGTCAATCTCATCTAAGCAGCGTCAGAGCAACCTCAGAGCACTATCGATCAAATCAAAGGAACCTCATAGTAACATTGATCTCATCAAAGCAACTCGAAAGAAGCTTGATCTCATCATAGCAATGTCGGATTTTGTCATCGAGGTTAGATTTGAGAAGACCTCTTCTTGATTTTGTTTAATTTTATCATGAATTCACTTCCTCTTCTTAAATTTTCAATTTTTTATTAAGGTTTTAGAATTTATTATTAGATAAATTCAGTTTATTAACAATTTTTAGGTTCCCACCAAAATCGTGTTTTGAGCAACGTTTCGAATCAATCCCCTCTGAAACAACTAAACTTTTATGTTTTGACCGTGATACTTGTCTTTCTTCATCATTTCCTCATTTTTCTTATGATTTTCTTTACAATATTCTTCATCAAAGAAAATCTCATTTTTCTTACCTTCTCTCTTTTTATGTTTCCTTTTTGTTTTGTTTTTTCTCACTTTCGCTCAAACCAAAACAGCTTAAGCATGTTTATTCATATAGGACATAATGTCACAAACAGGGTAACGATGATCGAGTTCATATGATCAAGTAAAATAATTGTCCTTGGTTTAATTCAATCTTGTCTGATATTTGTAGTTTGAGTGATGTTTTCATACACTAGCCAAGTGATGAAAATGCAGAAGAGTTAACATCCTCTTCAACTTGGTTTCAATAGTTTAAGGTAAATTTTGTTCTCTCAAATATAAGTAACTAAATATTTGCCATATCTACAAATTGTACTACCATAATTCATATTTAATCTTTAAAAAATTTATTGACTATCCTATGATTGCATGTGCCTAACTGATTATACTCACATCGAGATAAGTGTTTCAAAAGAAAATTCTACTTGGTTTATATGGAAAAAGGGCTATACAACCCAAAATGCACATGTTGCTTGATTGCCTAATAAGCAGTTCACTTATGTGATGGGAGGTTGAGAGGGTTCAACGACGGACTTCGTTGTTCTGAAGGATGTCTTTATCTTTACAACCACCAACGGGTTCTGAAAGTACTCCCAGATATATGAATTCATTGATGCAATGTAAGGCCCACGGCCCCCAGACCCACTGGGCGTTAATAAAGAATCCCCAGCCCCTTCCCCTTTATTTTTCTCGTCCCTTTCCCGTTCGTGGGTTTGCAGGCTCCCTCTCTCTCTCTCTCGACGAGCCCTTAGGGCTTTTTGTCGTCGCCTCTCACAGCAGCGGAGAAGCCTCGAAGGCTTCAATCGAGGGTCCTTCCCCGTGTCTCACGGCAGCGAAGCCCACGGGGGGCTTCTTCGTCGCCTCTCTCTCTCTCCCTTTCATCATCTCGCGGCAGCGTGGGCCCTAGGGCTTCGACAGCGACCCGACGACCCCATCAGTCCACTCGCAGCGACACGAGGGAGGCTTCAACGGCAGCGAGCCCTCCTCCGTCCTCTCTCCCTCCCTCGCACGTGGTGTGGGCCCCTCGACGAGGCTCTCGATGCCTTGTCACTTCGTTGTGAGTGCGACTGAGGCGGTTTGGGCTCCCTACTTAACCACCTCTTCCCCCTCCTCTCGGTTGCTTGCTGGTGAGTACGCTCTGATTTTTTTCCTTCAAAGTCGCTGCTGATTTGGGGATTTTCGTACTAAGAACTGTGGCTGAATTTCTATGGCTTCCTTCTTCCACCCCACGCTGATTTCTTCTTGGTTACGGTAGACTTCATCCCCTTTTTCATTTTTGTTTTCTTTCAGTCTGTGCAGGCTGCTCGGTGGTGATGTATTGGGATTTTTTCGGGATAAAGATTGGGTTTTCTATGGGCGATGATGAGTCAGGGGGAGTGACGTAGGGTTCGAGCCCCTACAGTAGTTTTAGTGGGTAGGTTTTCCTCGTCCGCTCGTTGTGGAGTCCCGGAGTGCCCTAGGGGTTGCGTAGGGTTGTGGTCTGCCCCTTTTACTTGCTGACCCTAGCATCGGTGGCTCCTTGTTTGCTGTCATTCACTTTGAGAAAAGTAGGGTTGTGGTCTGCCCCTTTTACTTGCTGACCCTAGCATCGGTGGCTCCTTGTTTGCTGTCGTTCACTTTGCTCACTAAATACTTGCTGCTGCCCATTTTCCTTGCGGCCTGTGTTGACCGAACCTGCAGGTTGCTGATTTTCTGCTGCCATTAGACCCGACTGAGAGTTTCATCGCTGATTTTGGGACATTGCTGAGATTCGCTTTAATAGGAGCCCGATGTTTTGACCCATAGCCCCAGCCCCTTGTCAGGAATCTCGTGGACTTTGCCGCGGGCATGGATGCCCCCGCTATCTGATGAGAAACCACCGTTCTGATCCCAAATGGCCTAAAGCACCTAAGGCCATGATGTGTTAGACTTTTGGGCTTTATTATTATTTTCAGATGTTGCTGTCTTTGTTTGGTTGGTTTGACTCATAAATACTTGCTGATTTATTTACAGTTCAATTTTGACATGTCATGCCATGAGAAACATCCATGCTATTTATTACCTGCCAGTATCCTTATTGTGTTGTCTCTTGAGCTACTAGTACTCTGAGGTTCGTTATTGCGATTCATTTATGTTGGTCTCTGGATTGTTGTACCCGACATTGTGGAATATCTTGAGCAGGATTCTTGACAGAACAAGTTGTCTCATGACTGGACGACGCAATCGTCCCATATTGCACCTTATTGCACCTCACGACACTAATAAAACTAATAACATGGTTACTTTCTGCTTGACTCACCTGGTTTGGGAAACTCATGATATGGGAGTACGGGAGCGACTGGGACCTGATCTATAGCCCCTAGTTAAGGGGTAGACGTCCATTCTTCCGATGGGTCCTGAGTCCGGGGGGCAGACAGGGACGACCATCTTGATGGGTCCTGGAGCCCCACCACAGGTCACAGCATCACAGCTCTTACAGTTTCACAGATCTTACAGTACGGTACTTTCTACTTTTGGACTCTGCCCGGGGTCGCACCCTCGCGGTCAAGGTAGCTCCCATATGCTTACTGTACTCCCCCTCATAAGTCAAGCTGACACCGTCTCACAGTAGTAGAGTCATTAAAATGCTTATCACATGCTTTCTTTCAGTACCATCTTATTTCAATTGCTGTGGTCTTTGCTTTTCGTAGTACTATCAGCATGCTGTTGTTTTTACCTTTCGTAAAACTATCTGCACGCTTTAGATGTCGTCTACTCCTCTGAGCGTGGTACAACTTTTGTTGTCCACTTAGGTGACACACAGGGCTATCCGGAGACGTCAGGTCAGCAGTTTCCAACCCAGGATGTCAGGCGTTGAGCGTAGTCTGCTCGTGAGCACCCCAGAGGCTCACCTTTTGTACTTTTGGTTGTAGGTTGGAGCGGGCTTGAGAGTTGTACTTTTGTTTCCCGTTTCTTTCCTGCTTTACATACATATATCTGAGTATCCATTTCACTTTCATGTCTGCTCTCTTTGTTTCACTGGCACATGCGGGACCTGCACATGCATCTCTAACACTAGTAACCCCCGGGAGTTGGGGCGTTACAAAGTGGTGGCCCATGCAGGTCCACGCAATCGCCTCGTGAACAATGCTGGACAGACGGAGAGTGCATACTTGAAATACTCACTGACTTGATCTTGGTATATGATGTAGGTGCATGAAAGTTTTTGTGCGCACGAGACGTAGACCATCTAGGAGAGCACTTATGGCTTCAGGATCAAGGTCTGATGGCACCGGATCGAACACGGTGCACCAGATCTCAGACGCTGTCTTGCGGGAGATGGTCGAGGCGATTCAGGGGGGCATATAAAGCAGGCGGGGTCCAGCAATTTCGATCGCTGCGACCGCCGGTGTTTGCAGGACTGGGAGATGCTCTTGCTACAGAAGGGTGGATACGCTCGATCACCAACATGCTAATGGCTTCGAAGGCTTCCCCCGCCTTGTGGGTCGATATGGCGACGCTCCGCTATCAGGAGAGGCCAGGAACTGGTGGGATGTTGTAGAGGATCGGTCGGTGAAGCCTATCTCATGGGCTACTTTCAAGGAGTTTGATGACCAGTATTTCTCGCCAGAGGCACAGTCGGAGATAGAGGCCCAGTTCAGGAACCTCCAGCAGGGCTCCATGTCAGTAGTAGAGTATGATGCCGAGTTTTCCAAACTCAGCAGGTACGTACGTCAATGCATAGTAGTTGACCATGCCTTGTGTATGTTCCTAACCATTGGCATTTTAGGTTTGCCAAGGACGCGATGTCTACCCCTGCAGCTCGTGCAAAGAGGTTTCGGCAAGGGCTGGACATTGATATTCAGGACAAGCTGGTGGGACTGAGACTGACGACCTACGCAGAGATGCTCTCTACCGCTCAGGAGTACGAGCATGTGCAGCAGGCATGGGCACGTCTACAGCAGGTAGGGGTCCATCAGAGTCAGTCGCCACCTTCTTCCACTACTTATACGGGACCTGAACGTCGATCGCCCCAGACACCTGCCCCTGTTAGACAGCTGCATCGGCTTATCCAGCAGCCTCAGTTCAAGAGGCCGGCGCAGCAGCAGCAGCCTCAGTACCAGCAGCAGCAGCAGTACCAGCAGCACCAGACACGCCGCCTTACCCCGAGTTGCTACCACTGCGGCAAGCCCAGGCACGTTAAGGCAGATTGCAGGACGTTCCTAAACCTGTGTCTTATCTGTGGGGCCCGGGAGCACACTGCCAGGGATTTTCCACGGAGAGAGCGGAGACCTTCGGCTCCAGCTTCGACTTCAGCACACGCTCCGACTGGAGATGCGCAGCGGAGGCATCCACTTTCACCTCAGCAGGGGGCGTTTCAGCAAACCCTACCGACGTCAGACGTTTACCATGACCGCTGCAGAGGCCGACGCTACCGGTCAGGTCATCACAGGTACATTTCTTTATGTTACGCAGTCGTTTATTTCTTGCACTAGTTACAACATAATTAGACTTAGTGTCTGTCCCCTTAGGTGTAGTGTTGGTGGCTTGCATGCCCGCCCTGGCATTGTTCGACTCAGGAGCTTTCCATTGCTTCATATCAAGACGTTTTGTCGACCAGCATGGGGTTCTTGAGTCGCCACTCGCATCTGGTTGGGATGTCAACACCGGAGGAGGAGTGCTGAACACGTCTAGTGGATGCTCCTCTTGTCCCGTAGTAATATGCAGACGAGAGCTGTATGCAAATTTCTTAATTATCGAGATGCCGAGCTTTGAAGCTGTCTTTGGGATGGACTGGCTGGAATCATTCTACGCCACCATCGACTGCCGTCGTGGGGTGGTGATGTTCGAGATGCCTGACCATCCGAAGTTCGAGTTTGTCCGAGGCACCCGGTCTACCGGACCGATCAAATTCAGGGCCAGACCAGCGGAGGCGGTAGCGGCTGACATGGATGTTGAACCAGAGAAACCGGAAAAGTTGTGCGTGAGTTTTTAGACGTATTTCCAGAGGAACTTGCAGGTTTGCCCCAGACCGTTGTATTGAGTTTCTGATTGAATTGTTGCCAGGTGTTCAGCCCATATCTAAGAAACCGTATCTCATGGCGTCGTCAGAGTTAGAGGAAGTACGAGCCCAGCTGGAAGGCCTTTTGCAAAAGGGATAGATATAGGCTAGTGTATCATCTTGGGGCGTGCCAGTATTGTTGGTGAAGAAGGACGGGACCAGACGCATGTGCATCGATTACAGTGAACTCAATAAGGTTACGTTGAAGAACAAGTACCCTCTTCCCCGCATCAATGATTTGTTTGACCAGCTTGGTGGGTCCAGTGTTTATTCCAAGTTGGATCTCAGAACTGGTTACCACCAAGTGAGGATTAAGATGGAGGATGTACACAAGACCGCGTTTCGGACCAGGTATGGGCACTATGAGTTCTTGGTAATGTCGTTCGGCGTTACGAATGCACCGGCAGTGTTCATGAGTTTGATGAACCTGGTATTGTACGAGTATCTGGACAAGTTCGTGGTGGTGTACATTGATGACATCCTGGTATATTCAAGGAACCGGTAGGAGCACGCAGAACACTTGAAGAAGGTGCTTGGGACCTTGAGGTGCCACCGGTTGTACGCCAAGCTCAGCAAGTGTGAGTTTTGGTTGAGCAGTGTGACCTTCTTGGGCCACGTAGTATCGGGAGAAGGAATCTCAGTGGATCCAGAGAAAGTGTCAGCAGTTCAGAAGTGGCCAGCCCCTACGTCAGTGACAGAGATTCGGAGCTTCTTGGGACTTGCTGGATATTATCGAAGATTCATTCAGGATTTTTCGAAGATCGCAGAGCCGATGACGCGATTGACGCGGAAGGACGTGATGTTTGTATGGACCAAGGCGTGCCATGATGTTTTTGAAGAGCTGAAGAGGAGATTGACTTCTGCACCCATTTTGATGATCCCTGATCAGATGGGGGGATTTGAAGTGTTCTGTGATGCATCGGGCAAGGGTCTCGGCTGTGTACTACATCAACATGGTCGAGTTGTGGCATACGCATCCAGACAACTGAAGGTCCACGAGAGAAACTACCCTACTCATGATCTTGAGTTGGCGACAGTTATTTTTGCTTTGAAGATCTGGAGGCATTTTCTGTTGGGAGAGCAGGTGAAGGTATTCACCAACCACAAGAGCCTAAGTACCTGTTTACTCAGAAGGAGCTGAACATGCGACAGCGTCGCTGGGTTGAGCTCATGGCAGATTACCACATTGACCTTCAGTACCACCCTGGGAAGGTCAATGTTGTACCTGATGCACTGAGTCGTCTTCTTGTAGTAATGACCCTTACGACTCAGTGGAAGCTTCAGCAAGAGGTCATAGAGATAGGGATAGAAATGGTACCGTTAGTAGGGACTGCTATCTTGATGAACCTTCAGATTCAGTCGACCTTGGTGGATCGGATCAAGGCCGCCCAAGAGGGGGATGCCAGGTTGCAGAGGATCAGAGAGTCAGTTCTAGCAGGGGAGAGGCCAGAATTCCGCATCTATGAAGACAAGTCCTTGAGGTACGGCAGCCGGATATGCGTGTAGATATCAGGAGGAACTGTTGACAGAGGCTCACAGTTCTCCATATTCCATTCATCCGGGTGGGACGAAAATGTACAAGGACTTGAGGCAGCACTATTGGTGGCACGGGATGAAGAAGGGCGTTGCTCAGAGTGTCGCTAAGTGTATTGTATGCCAGCAGGTGAAGGTTGAGCATGATCGTATTGCTGGGTTGTTGCAGCCTCTGCCTATTCCAGAGTGGAAATGGCAGCACATCATGATGAATTTTGTGACCGGGTTGCCGCGGAGTGCGAAGCATAATGATGCCGTTTGGGTAGTCGTTGACCGATTGACCAAGTCGGCCCATTTCATACCGTTCCGGGTGGGTCAGTCAACAGAAACGCTTGCCAGGAAGTACATGGAGGAAATTGCGAGACTGCATGGGATTCCTGTCAGCATTGTTTCGGACAGGGACACCCGATTTACATCACACTTCTGGAAGAGCTTGCAAGGACGTCTGGGCACACAGTTGAGTTTCAGTACAGCATATCATCCTCAGAAGGACGAGCAGTCAGAGCGCACAATCCAGATCTTGGAAGACATGCAGCGTGCTTGTATGTTAGACTTCAAGGGATCGTGGGAAGACCACCTACACCTCGTTGAGTTTGCATACAACAGTTATCAGGCCAGCATTGGAATGGCCCCTTTTGCAGCACTATATGGAAGGAAGTGTCGATCACCACTGAGCTGGGATGATGTGGGTGATAGAGAGCTGGTTGGGCCAGAGTTAGTTGTGGAGGCTATTGGTGTGGTGCGGATTATCAGAGAGAAGCTACAGCTGGCACAAGACCGATACAAGCATTGGGCTGATTCGAAACGACGTCATCTGGAGTTTCAGCCAGGCGAGCACGTCTTCCTGAAGATCTCGTCTAACCGAGGAATAATCCGTTTTGGTCGTAGAGGGAAGCTTAGCCCACGGTACATCGGGCCTTTTGATGTGCTGAAACGAATTGGCGAAGTGGCTTACAGACTTGCATTGCCTCCATCCTTGGAAGGGGTGCATAATGTATTCCATATATCCCAGCTACGGTGGTATGTAGGCGACCCTATGCACGTGATAGATCACTCAGAGATAACAGTGCGATCAGACTTGTCTTATGAGCAGCAGCCTGATAGAATCATCGACTGGCAGCAGAAGGCTCTCCGGAACAAGACTGTCCACCTGGTGAAGGTGATGTGGCATCGAAATTCTCCTGGGGAGTCCACCTGGGAGAGGGAGGATGAGATGGGGGAGCATTATCCTTATCTTTTTGTTGTACCCTAGTTATTGTAATTTCGAGGACGGAATTTTTGTAAGGTGGTGAGAATGTAAGGCCCACTGGGCGTTAATAAAGAACCCCCAGCCCCTTCCCCTTTATTTTTCTCGTCCCTTTCCCCTTCGTGGGTTCGCATGCTCCCTCTCTCTCTCGACGAGCCCTTACGGCTTTTTGTCGTCGCCTCTCGCAGCAGCAGAGAAGCCTCGAAGGCTTCGATCGAGGGTCCCTCCCCCGCGTCTCACGGCAGCGAAGCCCGCGGGGGGCTTCTTCGCTGCCTCTCGCTCTCTCTCTCCCTTTCGTCATCTCGCGGCAGCGTGGGCCCTAGGGCTTCGACAGCGACCCGACGACCCCATCAGTCCCGTGGACTTTGCCGCGGGCATGGGTGCCCCCGCTATCTGATGAGAAACCCCCGTTCCCAAATGGCCTAGAGCACATAAGGCCATGATGTGTTAGACTTTCAGGCTTTATTATTATTTTCAGATGTTGCTTTCTTTGTTTGGTTGGTTTGGCTCATAAATACTTGCTGCTTTATTTACAGTTCAATTTTGACATGTCATGCCATGAGAAACATCCATGCTATTTATTACCTGCCAGTATCCTTATTGTGTTGTCTCTTGAGCTACTAGTACTCTGAGGTTCGTTATTGCGATTCATTTATGTTGGTCTCTGGGTTGGTATACCCGACATTGCGGAATATCTTGAGCAGGATTCTTGACAGAACAGGTTGTCTCATGACTGGACGACGCAGTCGTTCCATATTGCACCTTATTGCACCTCACGACACTAATAAAACTAATAACATGGTTACTTTCTTCTTGACTCACCTGGTTTGGGAAACTCATGATAGGGGAGTACGGGAGCGACTGGGACCTGATCTATAGCCCCTAGTTAAGGGGGAGACGTCCATCCTTCCGATGGGTCCTGAGTCCGGGGGGGCAGACAGGGACGACCATCTTGATGGGTCCTGGAGCCCCACCACAGGTCACAGCATCACAGCTCTTACAGTTTCACAGATCTTACAGTACGATATTTTCTACTTTTAGACTCTGCCCGGGGTCGCACCCTCGCGGTCAAGGTAGCTCCCAGATGCTTACCGTACTCCCACTCATAAGTCACAACCTAGGATTGGTTTACTATAGCTGACACCGTCTCACAGTAGTAGAGTCATTAAAATTCTTATCACATGATTTCTTTCAGTACCATCTTATTTCAATTGTTGTGGTCTTTGCTTTTCGTAGTACTATCAGCATGCTGTTGTTTTTACCTTTCGTAGAACTATCTGCACGCTTTAGATGTCGTCTACTCCTCTGAGCGTGGTACAACTTTTGTTGTCCACTTAGGTGACACACAGGGCTATCCGAAGACGTCAGGCCAGCAGTTTTCGACCCAGGACGTCAGGCATTGAGCGCAGTCTGCTCGTGAGCACCCCAGAGGCTCACCTTTTTGTACTTTTGGTTGTAGGTTGGAGCGGGCTTGAGAGTTGTACTTTTGTTTCCCGTTTCTTTCCTGCTTTACATACATCTATCTGAGTATCCCTTTCACATTCCTGTCTGCTCTCTTTGTTTCACTGGCACATGCGGGACCTGCACATGCATCTCTAACACTAGTAACCCCCGGGAGTTGGGGCGTTACATGCAATAAAATAATTTTTAAAAATCTGCATGGCATTAATGCAAATCGATGTCGGTAAGTACTACCTTGTCGATGTAGGCTACAAAATAATGTTGGTATTTATCGCACATTAACGAGCCGCACATATCCTTTAACAGAACATGGTCGGACACCAAAGAATCCAACAGAAATATATAATTTGATGCACTCTTCTCTTTGAACTAAAATTGAAGCTGCTTTGAAATCCTTAAGAATATTTTCAAGATTCTATGTAGCCATCTGTTCTTTCCTCTTAATTCCCAAATTTAGATTGTTCTTGTGTGTTGCATGAGCTGGTACATCATTGAAGTTCTTGTTTCATTTTTGGCATTTTGGGGTTCTATCTTTTAAGAAGTTCAACTTTTTAAGAGCTTATAGTGTTTGGTATGATTGCTATATCATAGTTGTTGGTATATAAGTGTTGCTGATTTTTGTTTAAAGTATTTCATGATCGATGATATTTTTGCAAGTTTTTTTGCATAGAAAACAGATACATGATACAGTGATAAATGCATTGCAATTCTTCTACAGCATTTTACCGTTATGTGTCTATTTGAGCATATCACTTGGTTGTGAGCCTTTAGCTTTAAAAAAAACTCTTTTCTCAGTCATCTTTCCAATGAACAGGTTGTGATGCATCTTGTATCTATTCATTTAATTCAGATGTTTCTGGTGTCCTAGTATGTTGTATCCAAAAAAATTTATCAGTATGTTCCTATATTAGACTAGATTTAAATTTAAGATATATGACCACTTTTAGAAGATCCACTATCAAAACCACCAAGGACTTGAACAGAGCATCACTGGATCTTTAGAAGGATTTATAATCATTAATCTTATAAAAGGTAACTTTGCCAATTGTATCCATAACCCACTTTCAACTTCAATATTTCTTGGCTGCCAAAAAAAACGAAGTGTTGGAAGTGTACTTGTACACGTCAATATTAAATGAATGAATAAGCTATCTATTCCCGCATCTGCATTACTTTACAGTTTCAAGAATGAGTCACTTGCAAATACGAGTAGTGCTAGCAAGACTCAAAATGCAATAGATATAGGGGACAACTGATGTGGCATGGCCACATGTCCTCCAATCATCAAAAGTTGCCCATGCTTAATTGCCAGCTAATTCCCAACTTCATAATGGGATATTTCTATCAGAAATATCTTATTATCATTTCCAATATAGAAGGCAAAGAACCATTGCCCTCCGTTGTAGGTCTTTGTTGAACTGCTTGGCTCTTCTCCGCATCATTCGCCCTATCCTCCCCATGCCATAACGGATTTTGTCGCATCCGCTCGTAGCAAATATCGCCATAATCTCTGATTCCTTCCTTATCTGATGTTGCCTTGCATTCTTCCATCACCTGCGTGGTCCCTCTATTCCATTGCCAAAATTTTATTTTGATCATTTATTGATAGTTGATTGTTTACATATGACTAATTACAAATTATTAGCAATATTTTGCATTTAGTTTTACATTATTGATGAATACAAAATTTTATAGCTTCCATTGTTTTTTGATGAAGGAATCAAAATCTTGAATCAATTATTTTAACAGCTATCACATGAAATAAATAATTAGACATAAAATAAATAATAATATGATAATGAAAGGAAAGAAGAATAAAGAGAGAAGAAAACAAGGGAAATAAGAGAAAGATGGGTTCAATTGCCTCAGTGATCAATAGATATCAGAAGAGAATACTTTTTTATGGAACGGGGGATGAGGATGACTACTTTTGTTATCTTGATATTGGAAATTAATGAAATTGCTTTTAGATGTCTTATATGTTTGCCAACCTGAAAAATAAGGAAGAATTACAAATATGGCCCACCTCAACTGTCTCATAGCTTCAAAAGGAAGTTTTCTGCAAACACACTGTTTTCCATGAATGTGATGTGGATGTACTTTCACAGTTGCAAAAGGGGAAGAAACCTTCCCCTTGTTTTTTGACAAGGTCATTTCCCCTAGGACTTGGTTGAAGCACCTCTCCTGTGCCTTTTCTTTCCAGTTTCCTTTAGCCCCGTAGACTTTGTGATTCCCAATTTTATCCCTAATTTAACCTCATTTCTTTATTCAATGTAATAACTGCAGCTCAGATATGCATGCCTTAATTACAAAGTAACCATCTTCGTTCAGGAAGAGGGATATGGCCATCGTCGTTAGAGAGTGACCATCTTTGCATCTCAATTTTTTTGGCGGGGATACTAGGAGAATTTTTCTATCTTATTATAGCAAGTGTCAACTTTTTTGACCCACATTGCATATGAAATGAGGGCATTTGTATAGTAAATTGGGATGCAAAGATGGGTCCTCTACAGCAACTTGGGATGCAAAGGTAGGCACTTCTGCAATAGCCGTGGACAAGATTCTCTTAGAATTTAGCCTGAAAATTTTGGGATGCTAAGGCGGTCACTTCTGCAACAAATGTATAAAATTCTTTAAAAATTCAACCTACAAAAATAGGGCTGCAAAAGTGATCACTTCTGCAATAAAGATGGGCACATTCCTCTGTCTGATCAAGTGGACATGTCTGTGACAAAGGTGGTAGAACTAAGATCCAAGTATTGCACTGACGATGATAGCGATCTTTTTCAATAAAGCAAGGAGATTAAATCAGGGGTAAAATTGGGAATTAAGCGTGTTCGTATAAGTTATAACTAAAGGAAATGCACAAGAAAAAGTAAGTGGGATATGTGTTTTGACCAAGCCAGGGATAGATGCGTTTTTTTGTAGGGGTTGGGGTTGGGACCAGGGTTTTTTTGTTGTTTGGGTGGTGTAAGGCACTGGCAATTTCCCAAAAGATGGCTTTCTCACTTCCATATTCACTTTCCCAAGGTCCAAACACCCCCTACGAGTGGGAGAGGGAGAGGTGAGGTAGAGAACGAAAGGTCATAGTAGAGGATAGAATATTAGGAGGCTCTGATTTCACTAGTACCCTGCTCTCAACTGTCTACGTGAGTTTTTGGATCTAATCTTAGCCATTTGCACTCTTTTGAGTACAATAACATACATGATTTAGCTATTATTGGCTACTATTTTTCTTCCATTCATTACTTTTTTCACAAATGAGCGAAAAAAGTTTTCCGATAACACTTGACAACGAATTAGGGGTAAATCATCATATACTCATTACCTTTATGGACCAAAGGAAGAAGCAGCCAAGAAAAGATTTGAAATTCAACCCAAATTAAAATAAAACATGGTTGTTAAAAAACCAATGATCATCAAGAGCTACGCAAACCAACTTACAAAAGCCCAATATTATAAAATATAACTTAAAATTTTGACAATCATAATTATTATGAAAAGACCCAAATAAATCCCTAATCAATCTATCAATTTAAAGAACACCCCAAACCCCTTAAATCTTGAAAAGTCCCAAACAATTAAAAATCTGGTACATGAAGAATAGGCAATCTAGAAACGAAAAAGAAAAAGAAACATAAGTGTAGAATTTTTTATCTCGCTCAACGTCGTCGTTCACTTCTCCGTCATTGGAAGCTCGCTGTCATGGTAGAATCTTGCTTCCGTAGTACTCACCAACGTTTTATGAAGCTCAGTGCCACCTTCGCCGGAGTTTGTCGCCATCATCGCCAAAGGGGCGAATATCTAGCATGCTAGAGAGAGACCGAATGACAGATCGAGGGCGTGGTTATTGAGCTTTAAGAGTGAGTAGAATTTTTGGAAAAAAAAACTCACTCTTTATCTCGCTCGAAGTCGTCATTCACTTCTCTATCGTTGGAAGCTCGAAGTCCTCGCAGAATCTTGCTTCCATAGTACTCATCAACGCTTTCTGATGCTCACTGCCATCTTCGCCGGTGTTTGTAGCCATCGTCGTCAAAGGGGCGGATATCTAGCACGCTCTAGAGAGAGGTCGAATGACAGATCGAGTGAATGGTAATTTAGTTTTAAGAGCGAGTTAATATAGTTCAGAGGTAGTCTGTGGTAATTATATAGTCGGGGGTTGCTATACACACAGACCTAATTGACAAATACACATATCATTAATTTACAAGTTTACCACTCAAAATTTACTTGTTTACCATTGAAATTTTTTACTCTTTCCTTCTCCTCTATTCATCTCCCTCCTATTCTTCTCATGTGGCCAAAACTGCTCGGATTATTCGATTTTGGTTCGCTTAAAATTATAAATGAATCCAACTCAAATTAAGCTGGTTGGGTCAAATTAGGTTCAAATAAACTAGACATTACATATTTATGTGTACGCAGTAATCATAATTCTTGTCTCGCACAAGTTATTTAAAATATTCTCTTCAAAAATGTCGAAACCATAAATATTTTCCCACAAAAAATTTCGGATTGCCAGTTTTTTCTCCAAAAACTTTTCCTCTATAAAATTTTACCATCTTCCCCATTCTAAAAATTATTCAACCATAACTAATTGTTTTGCTTTTAGAAAATTTTCCTCTTATAAATTCCATCCAAATAATTATCTCTCAAAAAATTTACAAAAATTTACAGTACATAATCATGAGCAAGCACCATAAATTTATCAATTAAACATAGGCTCAATATGATCACTCCAAGATCATTGCAGTGAATGTGATATTTCTAGACATATATGCAAACAAGTTACGGTCTTTTTTTTTACTTTATAGGAATGCGCAAAATATTTGTAGTATGAAAAGTTTGGACCCAAAAATTTAACAAACTAAGCATGGTGTAGTTTAGTCTTTTTTCCTTTCTGTTTTTATTCTTTTTTTATGTGTACAGAAATAGAAACCAAACTCAAGATGCTGAGCTGATTCCATTGTTAAACAAACTGTCGCTGGAGCAAATCCAACCAATTCACCCTGCCTTACATTTTAAATTCTTTTAAATGTGTAATTTTAAACCAGTGTGTACTATTAGATTATCTAGCTTAACACGCATGTACTAGTATAATCTAATTTAACACCCTACCACTGACTGACGATTTTGTTAGTATCTATAATTTGGATCTATATTTTCAGTCACTTGGGCCATATCTATCATTTATTAATTTAAATTTAACATGTAAAAGCTCAGGTGAATATGATCCTAAATTGTAACCTAAAATTGCAGAAAAACTAGCAAAATTGATCGTCAATGTGTTAGACTAGAAAATAATAGACATGATGTTTTAACCTATATAGCTCAATAATACGTGAGGTTTAAAAGTTATTTACCCTTTTAAAATTAAAAAAGGACAAAGCTAAACTAAAAATGTTAACTTAAAATGACAACTTTGCTAAATTGATTAATTTCCCAAAAACAGAGAAAAGGAAATGAAATATATGACCATTCTATGATTTGATTTAGATGAGTAAGTGAAATCAGGGATCAACAAATTAACCACTCCGGATAGTTCATCGTGCTATATAACATACGCTAGCTGCTTTCCTGTCACATCGATCTAATTACCCATTTCCCCCACAAAATTAATCAAATCAACCCATAGCCATCAAAAAATCAATCAATTTGGGCTTAAAAGATCAAATAATACCCCAAGCGATGCAATCTTCTGCTTCACATGAGCTTATCTTCCGCTTCTTCGTTCTTTTTTTGGCTAGATAGATATGGAAAGATGGGAGAAATTTGAGATATGCTTGAATTTATGCTCAAATTTCGCTGGTCACATTCGAACCTTTAACTTTTCAAGATTCGATCATAGCCAGTGGATTTTTTTACCCTTGGCAGAAATAAATATGATGCAAAGAATAATTTTTTAAAAATAACAAAGAAAAATAATTAAATGTTAAGATTGCTTTCATTATATATTGATAATGACGACAAAATATTATCATACACCTATGCAAAATCATATAACATACCAAAAAGAGGCTATCTAATATTGGACCTAATTAGCTAATATATAAGTATCAAAAATTAATAAACAATACCAAATATAAGTGAATGATGAATATTGGAGAACCTAAAAAATTTCAATAAACCTAAAGTTTCAATAGAACTTAATTAGATAATTCAACAATATGAAAAATTTCAACAGTATCAAAGCATAATAAGTAATTCAAAAAAATTGATGAATCTCGAATAATTAATGTTATTTGTGTATTAGATATTTCAACATTATCAAAAATTTCAACGGTATCAAAAGCATAAGTAATCCAAAAATGATGAATCTCTCCTAATTAATCAAAAAAATAATGAATCTCTCATAATCAGAAAAAATTCACCTAATTAGAGAATCAACAACAAAATTACACTCCTAATTAGATATTTCAAATCCCTAACCTTATTGCACTCTTAAAAGATTGATGAATTTCACCTAATTAGATATTTCAACAGTATGAAAAATTTAGTAACAAACGCATAAGTAATCCAAAAAATTGATAAATCTCTCCTAATTAATGCTATTCATGTATTAGATATTTCAATAGCATCCTAAACTTCAACAGTATCAAAAGCATAAGTAATCCAAAAAATGATTAATATCTCTTAATTAGTCCAAAAAATTATAAATCTCTCCTAATTAGAACCTAAAATTTTCACCTAATTAGAGAATCAACAACCAAATTACACTCAAAATTAGATTAACCCTAACATTATTACACTCTTAAAAAATTGACAAACCCCTCCTAATCAAAATTTTCATCAGTATCAGTATTAAAAGCCTTAGTAATCCAAAAAAATGTTGAATATCTACTAATTAATCCAAAAAAATTGATGATCTCTCCTAATTAAAACCTAAAAATTTCTTTTAGTTAATCAACAACCAAATTACACTTCTAATTAAATATTTCAAAACATTAATCTTTCCGCCAAACGAGATCCTCTCGAGGCTTGACATTGATCGAAACGGATCCGCTCGATTCGTAGGTAAAGAGGGAGCATAGAAAAACTTCTGCAAAAAATATAGCATAAGTAATCCACAAAAAAATTTCAATAGAAACTAAAAATCTCTACTAATTAGAGAATCAACCACCAAATCCCACCCTAATTAGATATTTCAAAACCAGAACCTTCCCCCCTAACGAGATCCTCTCGATTCTGCAGTTGTTGTCTGTAGATTTGCGAATCGCAGGACGAGCGTAAAAAATCTGCCATGAAAAATACAGAGCCCACGACTTACGGCTGTTAGCTGTAGGGAGAATAATTTAGGCACTGATCTATGCGCTCTGGCTGTGCAAATTAAAATTTTGATCCCAAGACTAGGCAATATGGAATTGCTACGTGCACGACCGTTTTTACTGTGTGCATGACCGCTTATTTACAAGTTTGACATTACTTCCGCACACAACCCACTTATTTACAAGTTTGCCATTATTCCTATTTTACGCTCGTCTGCCCCCTGCCCCCTACCCCGGCCGCCGCCGAGGACTCTGATGACGATGTACTAGGGTTTGAAAGAGGTGGGCTGGGGAGGTCTACGGAGGAGGAGGTAAGGCTAGGGATTTCAGATGGGGCGGCAGAGGGCATGAAAAGATGGAGATTGATGCTAGGGATAGGAATGAAAACGGGCCGGACCGGGTCAAATAAATGCACAATTCAAACAGGCGGGCTTTCGGGCCAGCCTAAAGCCCAAATGGGCTTCATCAAGAATACCCAAATGGGTTTAAAGTGGGATTTGGGCCAGCCCATTGGGCCTAGCTTAATTTTTTATTTTATCCATAATAAAAATATAACCGAACGTAAACATATTGACATAGCATTGTAAATATCAGTCCATTTACACCACTTTTTGATCAAAACCCCAAAAAAAAAATTGCATACCAGCATGTCCGTGTATCCTTGTTACACTTTCAAGCATTCAACATTTCAAGTGAAAGAGCTGTAGCAAAGAAAATAATCATAATTATGATAGGGAAACATAATCAACAAGATGTATTTCCAACATTTAAGTATCAAAATACGGCAAGCAAGTCATTAATCGCATAAAAATTCAGTTGGAGTGTTGTATTCCCTAATCAGTCGCATACAAAATCTTTCATCTGACATTTTCATGGTTGAAACTTTTATCTCAATGTGAAATTCCCATTATCCAGCATATAATATTGCAAGAGTTGGTTTGATATGCTCTATTTTTTTGTAAAATCGCATTTTTAACCAGCTGGTTATACTAAAATTCCCAAAGTAGTTAGATACTGCATGCACATAATATTTCTATAAAAATTCGGCAAAATGGAGTTAAAATCAAAAGAAGAAACGAAATAGACTTTGTCACCGAAATAAGGCTCGATTCGGGGGTTGAGGAAGCTCCTCGGACTCGGAGAGGGGAACGGCTGAACCTGGAGGGATGAAGAGAAGATAGGAGAGATGAGAGCAACGGCGGAGGGTCGGAGGAGGAGGGCAAGGGCGAAGCCGCGGAGCCTCTAGCGATCTAGACAGGACGAAGAGGCTGTCGCCGTCGACGAAGTAGAAAGGCGGAAAGAAAAATAAGAGATCGCTGGGAATTAAAATGCAGGGCATCAGGCAGGAGTGGGCTTTGGGCGGTTGAGCGGGCTTATGGTAAGGTCTTGGGCATACCCAATGCAAGGCCCGAAAATTTATTTGGGATTAAAATCCGGGTATGAACAGGACCCCATGCAAATTAATTTTTTAAGATCCATGTTAAAATTGCTAATATTATTTAAAACATCTCTCTTGCATTGTTAATTATTTATGGATTATTAGGATTTTTCAAAATATAATTATCTTAAGTATCCAGCGACCGCTCTGTCGATAGTCATCTAACCTAACGGTGTATGACGTCTCCCCGTGGTCCGAGAGATTATTATATTTTCTTTTTCCATATTATATATGCCAGAGTTATATGCAAAAACTTGATCGGCCCCGGATATACACCCGGAGAACGATTCTAGTTTTACCGCAAGCGCACGGTCAAGTGGCGAGCGGGTATCGAACACGAGGAGGTGATGTTGGTTCCAATCTATCATATGTTGGTTTGACTACGAATGTATTATTGGTGGAGATGGTTATGGTATGATGTAATAACAATGGTGATGGATGTCGGTGTGGGTGATAAAGATGTTGGGTAAAATATCGATTTAAATTCAATATAATAAATGTGTCCAGGGCTAGGGAATCCCCACTACGGATTATCATGCATCATTGTAAATAGTGAAACTCAATATTACTAGACTTGTATTGCGGTGAACTAGTCGTAACTGAATAGAGAACCAAGCTTACGCTCCCGCGCAATTTCCGGTCCATAGCAACCTAAGTTAGGGCCCACTCTCGTGCAAACCCTAACCTAAGCCACTAGCATGAAGATCGACATCATCGTCCAATCGCACCTCGAGCCCACTCTCGTGCAAACTAGAGTTACGATCTAGGTTGTGATAGTTCGTATTCGTCCAATCTCTTGCAAACGAATATGGATATAGATTTATAATAAAAATCCTAGCTTTGGTCCAATCTCTTGCAAACCAAGTCTAGAGAATTTTGATTATAAACCTAATTCGAATATCTAGGCCTTCCCATCGATAGGAATCCAATCTCTTGCAAATCTCAATCGATGGAAATCTATAGCTATTCGTATTAAATCAATCACAACCTAACCATCTAACAATTCAAGCAACATAGAAATTCATTCATCACAAATTTGACATGAGATACATAGGGTTCATCCACATGCCCTAGAACATCGATTCTACTCAAGCATAGCAATAACGATGGAGAAATCGATAAATAACATTGCTTGCATATATAAAGATATCAAATTAAAGATTCAAATAATAAGAACAAAGATACTTAGCTTTGATGAAGAATTCCAATCCAAATACAAGATTTTAGATCCAAGAAGGGGCCTAGGGCATGGCCTAAACTCTAAAATAATCCCTAAGAAAACATAATGGGAACCACCTCTAATGACGGCTACAAACCTCTTATATAGCCTCCCAAAACCCTAGCAAATAACCCTTCAAAACCCTCTCAAATTCGTGCCCAAAATCAGCTTGGCCCCAACTTAAAATCTGGGCCCGCAGTCACTCGGGCCGAGTGGGAATATGACTCGGCCGAGTGGAAATTCCAGCACTGCAACATCAACTTGCAGAAATTCTACAGATTTCATCCGACCTCCGATTGGAGCGTTCTTGGCGGCGTTAGAACCATCATGAAGTCTATTATCCATAAAAAATATGAGAAAAATACTTTTATTTCTGGAATGATTGAAGATTTCAAAATAGTGGGAGGCTGTCTGAAAATCTGGGCGCTCGTGTCATCGGCATCACTCGGCCGAGTGGGATTCTTCACTCGGTCGAGTGGGCTTCTCTACTCGGCCGAGTAGGATCTTCTGCGGTTCTCCAAAAATTCTAGAGAGTCTGCTTAGATCTCAGGAGAAAAACCCTGTAATACGCGGGCGAGTGGGCTTCCTCACTCGGTCGAGTGGGCTTTGCCACTCGGCCGAGTGAGGCTTCTCCAAATTCTAGTAAGTTGGCCTCTTCTCTGGACGAAATCTCTGTAGCACTCGGACGAGTGGGCTTTCTCACTCAGCCGAGTGGTCTTCCTTACTCGGCCGAGTGAACATGGCAAATCTTCGGTGCGTATCCGTTTCACTCGGGCGAGTGCAGTCCTTCACTCGACTGAGTGAGCAGTCTGCTCGGCCGAGTGAGGTACTCTTGAGCTCTTTTCTTCTCCTTTTTGCCTACTCGTCGATTCTACCAAGTTCTTTCCTTCTCCACTCATCCTCTAGCGCTGATAACTCCTCAATAAGGCCATGAACGATGCTCCGTTACGCGTGCAAGTCCTTTAAGCTCATTTTTGTTCCCAATTGCTCCATATTTCCTGAAATCCGACAAAAACAAGAAATAGTGAAAAGTAACGCAATATCATCGAATAATCGTGAAAATCGCAATATGAGCAATCGAAATGACGTGCAAACATGTAGAAAAAATGTGTAAAATATGGACTGATCAAAATCCCCCAAGCTTACCTCTTACTCGTCCTCGAGGAAGATAAGTAGAGAGACAAACTCGGGAAATGAAGACAAACAAAATGAAAGGAAAAAAGAAATAACACGAGGTGGAAGGGTCGCTAAATTATTCTCTCAGATCTCAAGCCATAAGCCACACATCACGATAACTTGGAAAATACGAATCACATGCTATAAAGATTCCATATCTTACTTAAACATGGTACTTGCAAGCTTTTAAGAACAATAAGAGTGACTCTCTAAATTCATACAATCAATTCATATCCACATCACGCATTTTATAGAATTTAATATACGAATGTTGGCGATGCACTTTTCAATCAAGAGTTATAACAGAAGCATATAAGAATCACACCAAGCATGCAATAGAGAATGAAATAAGAGACATGTCATTCACATTTTCATATCAATTCATAAGAAATCTCCATAGCTAAAGTAATTCACTTAGTCTCAGTATTATCAAACTTCCCCATTCGTGCACCTCTCCACTCTAATGTCGCACTCACTCATATGGTCAAGTGAATTCACCCCCCAAGCAGCTTGAGGCATCGCATCTAAGGGAATATGATAGTGGAAAATGGGATTTTTGCCTTAGATTTCCCAAGTATTTTGTGGCTCCAATAATGAGATAGAGAGATATTTTTCTTCCTTTTTTGAACTCTATCTCTCTTTCTTTTCATATTTTTCTTTTCGGAATTTTGTAGGAGCTATTTGATTTGTACTTTTGGTTTTTGGCTCCTTTTTGGCTTTTTGGACTTTTTTGGAGCTAACTTTTTCTTTTGTAGGGATTTTTGGAAAATAGATGCGATATAAGTAGCTTTAGGAGGTGAACTCAAGTGACATGTAGAGAATAAAAAGATATATGTGGAGAAGGAAATGATGTAACACTCGGTTCACTCTAAGATGTGCGTAAATGGTTCAATAAGATAATACATCAACTAAACTCATATATAAGCATGGATATTCTCAATCATTTCAATAAATAGTGAATTCAAGCAGTAAAGGGTACAATCATATCAGGCATGCAACAACAGATGAATAAGACAATGAGGCAGATGCTTCCGTTATACTATTAATGCGTGAATCTTGGTGCACTTCCAACAAAAGCATACTAAACACTAATCCATACATTCAGCTTCAATTAATATCATGCATTCATATAGAGGAATCATCAAAAGAAATAAATTTGCAAGCACATGTGAATAGCAAGACTATGGAATACTCTAAGTAGCATGGCATGGAACAATAAGCATCGTGATGGCTACTAAAGCAATAAGATATATCATCATAAGGAACAAATCTAGCAAAAGGATGGAAAGAAAATAAAGATATAAAAGTAAAAGAGAGGAAAGAAAAGAAAAAACAAGCAAACAATATGATGCATGAACACACTTGAAAGGAAAATAAGATGGAAAAATCAAAAAGATGATGCAAAAATTTTGAAAAATTTTAAAAACCCTAAAATAAAGTAAAAAATGCAACTAATGCATCTAAATGGCATGGAAATGCACTCCTCCAAGCTTAAACTTCACATTGTCCTTAATGTGATCATAGTGAAAGAATATGCGGAACAACGATAATAATGGAGGGTGAATGAAAAATGATGAAATGAATGACGTGAAATCCTAATGCAACTACATGCACATACAATGATGCAAGGGAGCGCCTTCCCCCAAGCTTATACCAAACAATCCTATTGAAATGACTCGATCAATAAAATCATGACTTTGCAAAGCGTGATCAAGTCAAATGAATAGGAAAGTAAGTATTCACTTGAAAGCGATGCTCGATAGGTGGTGAGCAAAAGGGTGTGACACATCAAAAATATGAATAGGGCAATTAATATATATAATGGGTTTGGGGTGTAAAAAATTTTGTTGTCGTCATATGAGGTGATATTTATTCAATCAAATCTATACGGTCCTCTCGCTGTCGAGAGGATTCGTGTTTATTTAAAGCATAAAATACTACACTACTGGATTGATATCACATATAGCAAAAGGCGGATCCAGTATCTTTGCCGGTGCAGGCAACTGCTCCAACTGCTCCTTCCGTGACTCCGCCAGGCACGTATGTCCACGGACACCAACGAACTCCAGCAATGCGGCTCCCAGCACCTCTCCAATGACTCCACATGTACCCTGCAAAAGATAAGCCGCATTAATCTGATGTGGATAATTCTTTCCCAAAATAAAAGTATTCCAAAAAGGGTCATCAACATAAGTATTTAAAATTAAAGATGGTTGACAACACTTCCCTGGAAATAAATCTCCACTCTCGTGTACCACGTCGATCAACTCCTTGTTGTTTGCCTCAGGTTGTTCAGGTAGCTTTGGCATATTAGCGTGGGTCTCATCAGGCAATTCATCATCATCGTCAGACTTATCCCATCGCACCTCCTGATCATATTCATAGCATCCATGGGTGCTAACTCCTCGCTCTCCTCCTCGTATACGTCCCATCATACATCTTGATCATATGTATGTGTATCCTGCAAAAGGTGCAATGAGTCATCAAGATCTGAATTATAGTAAACATCATACACGGAAAAGGAATCAAATATAAAGGGCGAGGGAGTAAAGAGATCTCCCTGAAGGGGAGCCATAAGCTCTGTGGGACTGTCCTCGGCGTCAGCTCCGTGGGAAGGGTGGTCCTCTGAGGGATGCCCAGCCTCTATAGAAGGTGGGGATGGGTGCGGTAGCTCGAAAGGAGGGGGCACAATTCGGGGTCCATCTGTGTGCAGATGTCATCATCCAAAGTCACGTCCTCCTCGATGGTCTGCTCCGCTACTGTAGGCATGACCTCCTCAATAATACCCTCTGATGGTATAGGCTTCTCTGACTCAGGTGGGTGGCAGGGGGAGGCGACGACAACACAAGGTGGCTCTATATGCTCATGTATCTCGACAGTGGTGTAAAAATGGGTCTTGTGCCCCTCAACCAGAGCGTAGACTCCATCATCAATTGTGCCTGTGGGAGAGATACAATGAGTAATAAAGTTTTGAAATTCGAGCTCAAAGGATCACCTGCCGTTATTTTCAGTGGACCTGTTTCTCGTACTACGTTAACAATGTTTCTCAATAGGTCCATATATGTGTCCTCCTTCGGCAGCTCAAACGTCTCTATTTATGGAGTGTTGATGGTTTAAAGGTGGATATGATCACCTTCAAGTGAAGCATACACTCCATCTATGATAGTACCTGCACCAGAGACATTAGCCATAATAAAGCCGATGAATACTTGGTCGTATGGTTTACTTACCGTAACGGTTAGTGAACCAGTAGATCGAGCATCATCTATCATTTGCTCCAAGGTTGCTACCAACTGTAGATCACTGAACTTTTCCACATGCATCATCTTCAGAAACTCACGTGTGGGTCCCTTTAGCCTTCTAGTGAAGATATCAAATAGCGTGGAGCCATTCCACTCATGGTCTGACTCCGTCTGGAACATTCCTAACATTCCTTCAAACCTAGACAAGGCTTCCCCGAAGGATTCTCCATCAGCCTGATAGAAAGTAGCGAGATATATGTAGGATTGTATAGAACCCGCTCGCATCTTCTTTGGAAGCACCATCGCTGCAACAATTGTACCTGATCAAGCAAAGTAAACAACCTGAAAAAGACGTCAGTGGTACAAGGAGAGATAAAGATAATAATAATAGTAGGTGGTGGGGAAAAATCTATCTATCTCTGTTTTTATTATGATTTTTTGTTTGTTTTTTTAACGTATTCTAATCAACCTAATTGTGACAAATTGGCACCCAACGGAAAACACCTCCCCGGCAACGACGCCAAAAACTTGATCGAACTCGGAGATACACCCGGAGAATGATTGTAGTTTTACCGCAAGCGCACGATCAAGTGGTAAGCGGGTATCGAACACGAGGAGGTGGTGTTGGTTCCAATCTATCCTAAGTTGGTTTGACTACGAATGTATTATTGGTGGAGATGGTTATGTATGATGTAATGACAATGGTGATGGATGTCGGTGTCGGTGATAAAGATGTTGGGTAAAATATCGATTAAATTCAATATAATAAATGTGTCTAGGGCTAGGGAATCCCCACTACGGATTATCATGCATCATTGTAAATAGTGAAACTCAATATTACTAGACTTGCATTGCGGTGAACTAGTCGTAACTGAATAGAGAACCAAGCTCACGCTCTCGCGCTATTGCCAGTCTATAGCAACCTAGGTTAGGGCCCACTCTCGTGCAAACCCTAACCTAAGCCACTAGCATGAAGATCGACATCATCGTCCAATCGCACCTCGAGCCCACTCTTGTGCAAACTCGAGTTACGAACTAGGTTGTGATAGTTCGTATTCGTCCAATCTCTTGCAAACGAATATGGATATAGATTTATAATAAAAATCCTAGCTTTTGTCCAATCTCTTGCAAACCAAGTTTAGAGAATTTCGATTATAAACCTAATTCGAATATCTAGGCCTTCCCATCGATAGGAATCCAATCTCTTACAAATCCCAATCGATGGAAATCCCTAACTATTCGTATTAAATCAATCACAACCTAACCATTTAACAATTCTAGCAACATAGAAATTCATTCATCATAAATTTGACATGAGATCCATAGGGTTCTTCCCCATGCCCTAGAACATCGATTCTACTCAAGCATAGCAATAACGATGGGGAAATCGATAAAAAACATTGCTTGCATATATAAAGATATCAAATTAAAGATTCAAATAATAAGAACAAAGATACTTAGCTTTGATGAAGAATTCCAATCCAAATACAAGCTTTTAGATCCAAGAGGGGGCCTAGGGCATGGCCTAACCTCTAAAATAATCCCTAAGAAAACATAATGGGAACCCCCTCTAATGATGGCTACAAACCTCTTATATAGCCTCCCAAAACCCTAGCAAATAACCCTTCAAAACCCTCTTAAATTCGTGCCCTAAATCAGCTTGGCCGCAACTTAAAATCTGGGCCCGCAGTCACTCGGGCCGAGTGGGAATATGACTCGGCCGAGTGGAAATTCCAGCACTACAGCATCAACTTGCAGAAATTCTCCAGATTTCATCCAACCTCCGGTTGGCGCGTTCTTCGAGGCGTTAGAACCGTCATGAAGTCTACTATAAATAAAAAATATGAGAAAAATACTTTGATTGCTGGAATGATAGCAGATTTCAAAATAGTGGGAGGATATCTGAAAATCTGGGCGCTCGTGTCATCGGCATCACTCGGCCGAGTGGGATTCTTCACTCGGTCGAGTGGGCTTCTCTACTCGGCCGAGTAGGATCTTCTGCGGTTCTCCAAAAATTCCAGAGAGTCTACTTAGATATCAGGAGAAAAACCCTGTAATACTCGGGCGAGTGGGCTTCCTCACTCGGTCAAGTGGGCTTTGCCACTCGGCCGAGTGAGGCTTCTCCAAATTCCAGTAAGTTGGCCTCTTCTTTGGACGAAATCTCTGTAGCACTCGGGCGAGTGGGCTTTCTCACTCGGCCAAGTGGTCTTCCTTACTCGGCCGAGTGAACATGGCAAATCTTCGGTGCGTATCCGTTTCACTCGGGCGAGTGCGGTCCTTCACTCGACCGAGTGAGCAGTCTGCTCGGCCAAGTGGGGTACTCTTGAGCTCTTTTCTTCTCCTTTTTGCCTCCTCGTCGATTCTACCAAATTCTTTCCTTCTCCACTCATCCTCTAGCACTGATAACTCCTCAATAAGGCCATGAACGATGCTCCGTTATGTAATGCCCTACCAGCTACTGCACATGTACTAGAGGGGGGGTGAATAGTACTTTTAAATAATAAGGAGTGTTATTCCTAATTATCGTGCAATAACAAACAACGATGCGAAATAACTACAATCAAGAAATAATGCAAACGCAAACACAATGGTTTAATGGGTTCGGATCCACCCAAGTCTCCCCGACTTGTTCCCGGTGATTCTACGTCCCAACCACCCGGATCCCTTCCGGATACTTGAGTTAGAAACCCTAACTCAAGATTTCCAATATGACCACTTGCGAAAACCTCACAAGTGCAAACGACCTACAATCGATGACCGTGAATCCCACAACCCGAGATCACGCTAAACCTCTCACAACCGAGAGTATACAATTCAAATATAACTGAAATGAAATACTTACCAACAAAATACCTATGCCTTGAGATTTCTTACCAAATTAGGGCAAAAAGGATTTTGATGGAGGAAGAGTCACCAAACCCTAGCTTCAAGAAGATGACCAGCAATGGAAGCCTAGGGATGAGATGGATGACCTAGAATCAAGCCCTTGGCTTGGAAGGCTCACAATCAACGAATCTCTCTTGAGGAATAAGAGTGAGGGAGAGATTCTTGAGAATGGGAGAGCTTGAAGATGAGAGTTGAAAGCTTCTCTTTTAATCAAATAGAACTCTGAAATAGCAGCCTTGGATCCTATGAAATAACCCCTTCATGTATTTAAAGGATCAAGGGAAAAGGGAGAGAGAAACGTCGCTTTCAAAACTCCAACGGATCTAAATCTGAAGCAGACTAGTCGGTCAAAGAACAACCACTGACCGACTAGTTCATCAACTAGTCGGTCGGTGAAACAACATGAACCGACTAAGAGGTGAACAGTGAACAGATAGAATTTCAGACCTAGAAATCTAGTCGGTCCAAGAAGACATTCTGACCGACTAGTTTCACAACTAGTCGGTCAGTCAGTGAACGTAGACCGACTAAGAGGCAAAATGAAATAGTCTGAATACAATTTGACTTAGTCGGTCCAAGAACAAAAGTTGACCGACTAGATTGTCAACTAGTCGGTCACCAAACGTTCTTAGACCGACTAACGATAAACAGTAGCTCAGGAGAAATTTAGAGTGAACAGTAAGTCACAACTAGTCGGTCAAAGAAGCATCACTGACCGACTAGTTCACAAACTAGTCGGTCGGTGAGTCAACGTAGACCGACTAACTGTAAACAGTAAAGTCCAAGAAATTAAGGAATCAAACTAGTCGGTCCAAGAAGAGTTGCCGACCGACTAGATCGCCATCTAGTCGGTCAGTACTTCTTCTTGTACCAACTAACATGCACATACAAGTCCGAATCGAAGCGCGACGCTTCGAGGAAGTTAGAATGAACTTGTACTAAGATCCTAGAGCGACGATAAGAGCGTTATGAAGTTAGAATGGTAAGATATACTCCACTCATCCTCTAGCACTGATAACTCCTCAATAAGGCCATGAACGATGCTCCGTTATGCGTGCAAGTCCTTTAAGCTCATTTTTGCTCCCAATTGCTCCATATTTCCTGAAATCAGATAAAAACAAGAAATAGTGAAAAGTAACGCAATATCATCGAGTAATCGTGAAAATCGCAATATGAGCAATCGAAATGACGTGCAAACATGCAGAAAAAATGTGTAAAATATGGACTGATCATTATATGTGTGGTTGTTTGTTTGTGCCTATAACATATTTAAAATTGCGTGGATGTTTATATAAGTTAAAATGTGTTTTTGGGATCGGCCAGTTTGATACCTTTAATTTCCTTGCACTTTTATTCTCTTTTGAGAGAATTTATAAGTGAGAATTGTATGTATAAATGCCAAAGACCGGTGTACCAACATATGAAGACGGAGGTGAAATTTGCAAAAGATATGGACCCCTTCTGGGTTTCCAACTTGTATTTTTCTTTTCTTTATGAACTGTAAATCGGACTTTGGACTTTGTACGTTTTTGGGTATCTGGCCTATCCCCACATTTTATTTATTTTTTCTTTATGCATGAATTTATATTTTAATTAATTCATGCTTATTTTAAATTGCATAGATAAATGGTAAAATTGGTAAGCGTCGATTTCGAGGTTCTTGATGCTGCAGGAAAGAATTACCTAAGTTGGTGAGTGGACCTGAAGTTCCACTTGCGTTCGATGGCACTCCTTGGCTCAATTTTGACTCCTTCATCGGCCCCAGTAGCGGCCGATGGTTCTTCTAGTAAGGCCCCAGAAGCGGCCCAATCATCTGGCAGCACTCCTACCACTATCTGATGTGGATAAGGCGAAAGCCATTATCTCTATCAGGGGACATATAGATCGGACCTTAAAGGCCGAATACCTAACGGTAGAGGACCCAATTGAGTTGTGGACGTCGCTAGAGGCACAGTATAGGTATCGGATTGATGTCATATTACCACGTGCCAGTTATGAGTGGGAAAATCTCTGACTTCAAGACTATAAGTCCGTGGCTGAGTACAACTCGGTACTTCATAATATCACCTCACGCTTGAAGTTGTGTGGTGAAGAAATCTCGGAGACCCGCATGTTGGAGAAAGCAACTTCACAAAATTCTCTGACTTGCTCTCTTGCCTTCTACGGGCGGAACAAAATAGAGATTTATTGCTTGCCACTCATAATTTATGTCTTGCTGATACTGCCCCTATCCCTGAAGCCCACCATGTTTCTCCCCAGAAGTGGAAAAACAACAAGAAGGCTAGAAAGAACAAAGGGAAAGCTGTAATGAAGCCAGCAAGAGGAGCACCTCCCCAGACCAACAACAACAACAGTGGAAAGAAAAACTTCACTTGGAGTAATAAGAACACTGGTCCAGTGCCAATTCCAAAGAAGAACTGGGAGGACATATGCTATAGATGTGGCATGACCGGACATTGGTCCAGAAACTGTCGCACTCCTCGCCATCTCCAGGACATGTATCAGGCGAGCCTGAAGCCTCCCCTTGAAACAAACCTGGCAGATATTCATGCCCTGACCAAGTTCACTGTACAAGACTTCGAGAATGACGATCTGCTCGATTGAGCCATATCTTTATATCTATGCATTTAAATCTATATAGCTTCATCTGTAGTTTGCTTTGAATGAACTTTATTTTGAATTACTCAAATAAATTTCCACTTTACATTAATATAGATGAAACGTGATATATTGTGGACAGTGCATCGATGCATTGGTAAAGCATTTAAATTGCTCCCACATATAACGAGACTAAAAGATGCATTTTTCCATCTTAATTCATAGAGTAATCTCCCAAGTTTCAAGTATATTTCGTTTAAACGAACATAACTTGGAAACTGTGGATAATAAATAGTGAATATCTTTATGTAACTCGTCAAGAGGATGGCCAGAAGATCATCTACGCACGATTTCATTGGACCTCCGTCGGGTCCCTATCATTACAGATATTCATCCTATATAAAGCCAACTCGACTGAGCACCAGAAGTGCCTTTCATTGCCAGAGTTTTCACCTCTGGCACAATAGACTTGGTCACCCTGGATCAGCGATGATGGACACATCATCAAATGAATCCTTTGAAGAACCTGAAGATTCTTCAAAAGGTTGAGTTTCCTTGCCCCCCTTTGTAATAAGGGAAACATAATAGAGAGACCTTCCCTCCTAAAAGTGGGATTATAGTCTCCTGGCTTCATTGAGAGAACACATGGTGACCTTTGCGGGCGTATTCACACCGAAAGTGGCCCATTTCAGTAATTCAATGTACTAATTGAAGCATCTACTAGATGGTCTTATGTATGCCTTTTTGTTCACCCACAACCTAGCTTTCTAAAAAGCTGATAATGTGGGTGAATTCACTACACAGGTCTTTCAAGATTACTGCCAAGCAACTGGCATTGAAATTGAACATCCTGTAGTGTAAGGGTCACTTTCCGACCGTATGAATGCTAGCGCGTAGCTGTGTTTCGTATGTGTTTTATGTACTTGATTTTTATTACTGCTGTCTATAGCTCAGACGCGCGACCGAACCCCATTTTTACGATCCTCTCGGAGGCGCGATCACCCCAGTATTTTCCTTTTTATTTTTGGATGCCGGCAGACGTATTCTGCATAACACCCTTTTTATTATTAAAAACATTTTTCTTTATTTTTAAAATTAAAGTTCTGTACATTAAAAAAATAAAATGACTCAATGTATTAAATATTTTATTAATGACCTAATCTATTAACATACTGTTAGAACTAAGAGACCACATCAACATATTAAACAAATCAAATCTTTTGGTTATCAAATCAAATCCTTTGTTGTGAGTTGAGGGAGGCCTTTGGCCTCCCTCCCCTCATCACTCTCCATTACTCCCCACTAAGTTAGTGGGGAGGCCCTTGGACTCCCACCTCAACATGAGAGTTTTATAAATATAGTACCATGGCTATTTGCCATGGTTAATCCTCTTCAACACGTTATCAGCACGATAGCTCTCAATTCTTTGAGCTTTTTCTCACGTATCCCCTCAAAAATTAATCTCCTACGCACAAAGGAATCTATTGTTGCTGCAATCCGGCTTGCGACGAACCGTTGCGGCGTTTTTTAAGGCGTATCGGGAGCGATATTTCAATCTACGGATTTTTCTTATTACGATCGTCCCTAGATCTTTGATCTAGAGGTAACTTTTTCAATCCCGTAGATAATTACAAAATAGAGTTTTCTATGATTTTACAATGCTTTTCTATTGGCTTGTATAAATCTGCGCTATTTTGTTTAATATCAAAATTTACAAAATAAAATTTTGAGTTTCCGTTCTAAGTATACGGTTTGGAGAGTTCCTTCAAGCTGAAAGGACTGAATCGGCTTGTTGATATCTTGACATTCGTGGCCATGCTTGGTGACATTCTGGATAATATCCATAGCTTCAATAGTAATATGATCCCATGTCTTGGTTGGGTTTATATAATTCCATTGCTTTGCTTTTTTATATATGTACCATAAACATAAACATATAAAATATATATCGTTTTTCAAGAAAAAAGATGTAGCCTGTAAATGCATATAAATTGCTTCAGCTCTGCATAGAATCCTTGCACCCAGCACAGCTTGTAGAGTGCATCATATGCTTCAATTTCAGAATAGCTTTGTATTTGAATATAGAAATTTTCCTACAACCTTCCTGATGGTCGGTATATGTCTATTTTGTAATTTTCCTACAAGCTTCCTTGAATATATGTCTGATGTCATCCCTGCGCGCGCGCGCACACACACACACACACCCCGAGACGAGGGGGGGGGCTCTCTGTGTGCCGCCGCGTGGAAAGGGGGGGGGGAAATAGATCTGTAAAATTCTGGTTTTGGGGACTTTTCACATTTCTTTACAAATATCCTAAAAAAATTTTGTTTATGGCTTATGTTCAATTAAATTTTTGAACACTACAGCCCATGGGCCGGCAGCCCAAAGTTTATAACAATGAAAATTAGTTTTCTATTTCTTATGGGCCCGAAGCCCCAATCAGATCAATAATTCATTTTATCTTCTAATTTGGGCCTGAAGCCCCGTTAATCCAATTGCAATATCAATTTGCAAATGGGCCTGCAGCCCAAATATTAATAATATATTAATTTAGCCATTTTTTTCTCTTCCTTATGGGCCAGAAGCCCAGTAATTACAAAATCCTAATAATAAATTGGATAGCCTGTTTTTTTTTTGGCCTGAAGCCCATTTGTAGCAATGAAAATATGGTATATGGGCCAGTAGCCCCATTCATATTAATAATTAATTTTGACTTCTCAATTGGGCCAGCAGCCTAGTAAATCCAATTACAAAATGAATATGTTAATTAAACTTTTGCAAATAGGCCTGCAGTCCAAAACATTAAATTATTTATTAAATTATTTATGGGCCTGCAGCCCCAATAAAAATAAGAATTCATTTTAAATTCTTGTTTGGGCATGTAGCCCAATTAGTCAAATTGCTAATATTATAACACTCTCGCATTATTATTAATTTATGGAATATTAAGATTTTTTTTAAAAAATATACTTATCTTAAGGATCCTACGACCGCTCTGCCGTTAGTCAACTAACCTAACGGTGTATGACGTCTCCCCGTGGTCCTAGAGATTATTATATTTTTTAGTCTCTTTTTCCATATTATATATGCCTGTGTTATATAAACTGTGCGGTTGCTTATTTTGTGCCTGTAGCATATTATAAACTGCGGGGTTGTTAATATAAGCTAAAATGTGATTTTTGGGATCGGCCATTTTGATACCCTTTTTAAATTCCTTGCAATTTTATTTTCTTTTTGAGAGAATTTGTAAGTGAGGATTAAATGTATTAATGTCAAAGACCGGTGTACCGATAAATGAAGACGGAGGCGAAAATTGGAAAATATAGGGACCCTTCTGGGTTTCCAAGTTGTATTTTTCTTTTATTTATGGAATGTATATTCGGACTTTGGACATTGTATGTCTTTGGGTATTTGGCCGATCCCCACATTTTACTTATTTTATTGTTTATGCATGAATTTACACTTTAATTAATTCATGCTTATTTTAAATTGCATAGATAAATGGTAAAATTGGCAAGCGTCGATTTCGAAGTTCTTGATGCTGCAGTAAATAATTACCTGAGTTGGCGAGTGGACCTGAAGTTCCACTTGCGTTCGATGGCCCTACTTGGTTCAATTTTGGCTCCTTCATCGGTCCCAGCAACGACCGATGCTTCTGCTAGTAAGGCCCCAGAAGCGGAACAATCATCTAGCAGAACTCCTACCACCATCTCTGATGTGGATAAGGCGAAAGCCATTATCTATATTAGGAGACATATAGATCGGACCTTAAAGGCCAAATAACTAACGGTAGAGGACCTAATGGAGCTGTGGACAGCGCGGGAGGCATGTTATAAACATCAAATTGATGTAATATTACTGCGTGCCAGTTATGAGTGGGAAAACCTCAGACTTCAGGACTATAAGTCCATCGCTGAGTATAACTCTGCACTTCATAATATCACCTCACGCCTGAAGTTGTGCGGTGAAGAAGTGACAGAACAACGCATGGTGGACAAGACATTTACATCGTTTCACGAGAAAGATACAATCCTCATGCAGCAGTATCGTGAATGCAACTTCACGAAATTCTCTGATCTGATCTCATGCCTACTTAGGGCAGAACAGAATCAAGATTTACTGCTAGCCCCTCATAATTTACGTCCAGCTGGCACTGCACCTATCCCTGAAGCCCACCACGTTTCTCCCCAGAAGTGGAAAAATAAGAAGAAGGCTAATAATAACAAAGGAAAAGCTGTGATGAAAAATGGTCGAGGAGCAGCACCCCCGTCCAATAACAACAATACATGAAAGAGTAACTTCACATGGAAGCAAAAGAACACTGACCAAGTGTCACTTCCTAAGAAGAACTGGGAGGATAAATGCCATAGATGCGGCATGACTGGCCATTGGTCCAGAATCTGCCGCACTCCTCGCCACCTCCAGGCACTATATCAGGCGAGCCAGAAGTCTCTGCCTGAAACAAACTTGGCGGCTGTTCAGCCACCAACGATGTTCACTGCAAAAGACTTCGAGAACGACGACCTGCTCGATTAAGCTTCATCTTTTATCTATGCATTTAAAATTCAATGTTGCTTCATCTTTAATTTGCTTAAGTACGAACTTTTTTTGTCTTTTTCATTGACTTAAATAAAATTTCGTTTTGCTTATAGATGAAGTATTTAATATTGTGGACAGTGCCTCGTTGCACTGGTGTAGCATTAATATTGCTCCCACATACAACGAGACTATAAGATGCAAACTTCTCCTCTTAAACATATAGGAATTTTCCAAGTTTCAAGGATATTTCGTTTAAACGAACATAACTTGAAAACTGTGGATAATAAATATTGAATATCAATATGTAACTCGTAAAGAGGATGGCCAGAAGCCCAGCTACTTACGATTTCATTGGACCCTCGTCGGGCCCCTATAATTACAGATATTCATCCTATAGAAAGCCAACTTGACTGAGCACCAGAAGTGCCTTTCATTGCCATAGTTTTTAACTCTGGCAAAATGGACTTAGTCATCTAGGATCAGCGATGATGGACGCATCATCAAATGAATCCATTGGAGAACCTGAAGATTCTTCAAAAGGTTGAGTTTCTTTGTCCCCCTTTGCCATAAGGGAAAACTTAGATGGAGACCTTCCCTCCTGAAAGTGGGTTTAGAGTCTCATGGCTTCATTGAGAGAATACATGGTGACCTTTTGCGGGCCTATTCACCCCGCAAATGGACCATTTTCGGTACTTCATTACTGTACTGATATATGCATCTACTAGATGGTCTTCTGTGTGCCTTCATATTCACTCGCAGCATAGCTTTCTCAAAGCTAATAATGAGGGTGAATTCACTACTCATATCATTCAAGACTTCTGCCAAGCAACTGGCATTGAAATCGAACATCCTGTAGCATGTTCATACTCAGAATGGGTTATCAGATTCTCTGGTAAAGAGACTCCAATGGATTTCAAGTCCATTGTTAGATTCCAGTTGCCTGTTGATATTTAGGGACCAACAAGCTGCACTCCGCATCGCTTATCACGATACGGCCCGCTTGTGGCCATATCTTATTGCTGATGCCGCTTCCTTATGGTTTACCACCATGTCTTGATAAATATGAATTTGATGAGTAAAGTCTCATTGTAATAGGCACGCAGTCTAAAGAAGCCTGAAGCTTCTGAGACCATATCATGGGACACATAAGTCCTCATCTCGTTATGATTCGCATACTTTTTCTGTGTGATGTTGAGATCCAAAAGATCCTTCACATTCAGACTAAAGTACATCAATTGACGGATAAAATTGCGGACAACCAGAAGATTGTTCGTTCACACGTCCCTGCTGTCAACACGCCAGCTAGGATTGACATTCCCAAAGATGGATGCAATCCACCGGCAGCAGAATTGGCTGTACCTCATTTGAAAAGAGGACGCCGGCCAGGTTCAAAATAAAAATTTTCTTATAATAGGAAGATTCCTGGATATATAAAAATGATCCAACCACGGGATGCTGAGCTCAGACCAGCAACCTCTCCCCTCCTAATTTCCCCTGCAGAGGAAACAACAGGAGAAACATCATTATATTACGTACGTACTGGAGAGGTACTGGACAGATATAGCACAGTCGTCGACGACAGTTTTACTTTCGCTATTGCCATTCACGTCGCTGAATACGACGACGACGTCTACCCACTTTTCTATAGCGTAAACGCATAGAATGGCCAAAGTGGGACGAGGCAATAAGAGTAGAGCTGGACTCACTCTTGAAAAGCAAAATCTTTGGACCAGTAGTCCATACACCTGAATGTGTAAAAACCTGTGGAATATAATTCGAATTTCATAAAGAAATTGAAATCAAGGAAATGTGATCATTTTCCTACTATGCCTACACTTCTCTGCAAAAGCCAATACATGCAGCTCATGGACGTTGTGACTGCATATATATACGACAATATAGATATATAGATCTAAATAAAACTTCCAGAAGGGTATACTCTACCCCCAGAGATGAAAGAGAAACGTAGAAACGTCTTCTCCATAAAGGCTACAAAGATCATTAGTTGATCTTAAGCAATATTCTGCCCTTGTATCTTTTTCGAAAGATCGTTGACAGGATTTGTTATATTTGCCTTACATATGGACGACTTAAAGCTAATAGGATCTCCAGCAGAGACCATTGAGATTTCAGATAGCTTTAAAGCGTACCTTGGAAATGAAAAACCTAGGTATAACGATCATCCTGACGATGACATTAATCATCCTGAAGATGGCAATAATCAGCCTGAAGATGAACTATCATCCTGAAGATGACATTAATCATCCTGAAGATGAACTATCATCCTGGAGATGAACCATCATCCTGAAGATGACATTAATCATCCTGAAGATGAACTATCATCCTGAAGATGAACTATCATCCTGAAGATGAACTATCATCCTGAAGATAACATTAATCATCCTGAAGATGAACTATTATTAATCATGCCGAAGATGTCTCGGCTTACATATTAAACACCTTCGTGGTGGAACCCTTTCATATTCTTCATACACCTGGAGTTTATGAAGAATGATGTCCTTTTGCAACCTATTAAAAATGGATACTTATTTATGACACCTTTCAGTAGCTGAAAGAGGGGGAGGACATCCTAGGTCCCGAAGAGCCTAGCTCTAGTGTATTATCTGGCCAACTGCACGTATCTTTGATAGAACGTCTCCAGTAAAGTTGTTAACCAGATACAGTGTTGTCCTGGAGAGCAACACTAGACCAAGGATAAGCTGCTTTTGCGCAACTTCCAAGGGTCAAGGAATATATATTGCATATGCAGGTTTAAAGATCATCGCGATGACTGAAACACAATAGGCCGGCCACCTCCTAAATATATACACATCATCATCCAATGTCTACATCTTCTGAGAAGCTCATCATCCAAGAAGCAAGTATTGAAAACGCTCAGCCAGGTCTAGCAGTACCTTGCAGACACACTGAAGACTGATTCAAAGAATACTTTAGTGGAGTCATCTACCAACTTCGAAGAGCATTACACTCCAGAGCGACGCTGCCTTCCAATAGCCGCTAGATGAGTGAAACTTGTGTAGATGAGTGATAATTGTATTTTCTTTCAGAACATGATGGATGTATAGACGAATAGGAGATGATTGTATAGATACATAGGAGATCTGCAAGCCTGAAGCTTGTACATATCAGGGGGAGTCCCTCGATAGTTGTACTCTTTTCCCTTAAGCTGCTGGTTTTTCCCACTGGGTTTTCCACAGCTAAGGTTTTAACGAGGCAACCATAGTGGCTCTGGATCCAGAAGTATCCACCCCATTGGCATACTGAATCCTGAAGTATTCATATGCTTAACCCAAGGTAATGGAGAGATGAGGGTGAGTGTTGTGAGTTGAGGGAGGCCTTTGGCCTCCCTCCCCTCATCACTCTCCATTACTCCCCACTAAGTTAGTGGGGAGGCCCTTGGACTCCCACCTCAACATGAGAGTTTTATAAATATAGTACCATGGCTATTTGTCATGGTTAATCCTCTTCAACATCCTTATTATTTTTCCAAACCACAAAAAAAGGAACTTAACTGCCCCCCAATCTCACGTACCCTCTCTCTCTCCCCCAATTTCTCTCTCCACGTGATGCCTCTCCTCTAACATATATAAATATGTATAGCTTACCCTAGAGTTCACAGGAGGAAAGCACAGCAGCCTCCTATTTTTGTTTAACCCAGTCCGTAATCCTCTTTCTCTCTCCCTCATATCTCTCTCCCCGCAACCAACGAGGCGCTCCGCCCCTCGCCGCCAGTTAGCGAACACCGTCGCCCAGGCACTCGCGAATCCAGCTCCACGTCGCGCGATCCTCGCCATTCTCCGAACAAACCCTCTCCAATCGAGCTTCCGCCTACCGCCGGAACGACGCCAACTCGCGGCCTCCGCCGCCACCGTGCGCCTGCTCCGATCCCATCCCGAAGCCGCCGTCCCCGAACAACCTCCCTCTCGCTCTCTTCGACCTGAGCTCCGACCTCGTACCCCGGTGCCTTCACCAAGAACCCACGCCTTCACCATTAATGATGGGCGTGACTTGACTCCGTCGCTTGACTCGTTTCAGACGACTCCTTACCGACGCTTCGCTTCGACGGGACACTCCGGACAGACGACGCTCTCGCCACCACAGGCAAGTGTACCCACTTGCATTTTTGACCGTGTCTTGGTCTTAAATTGTTAGAACTGTTAGACTGTGAGTGTATAGAACCGGACGTGAAATGATAGCGTTCGGGTCGCCCTGACGACTTAGACTTGACAACGAAGTCTAAGCTCGACAAACAACAACTTTTGACACCGTAGGATTATCTTGTGTGTGCGTGCGTGTGGACACCCTAGAATAACTTTCCCTTACACTTGTCATGTCATGTCCCGGTTACACAAAAATCATGCGGGCATTTCAGATGCTTCCCTAGCGGAAGTGATCTCCGTGATACAAAAAGCCTGCGGGCGTTTCAGATGCTTCCCTAGCGGAAGTGATCTCTGTGATTCAAAAATCCTTCGGGCGTTTCAGATGCTTCCCTAGCGGAAGTGATCTCCGTGATACAAAAAGCCTGCGGGCGTTTCAGGTGCTGCCCTAGCAGAAGTGATCTCTGTACTTCTTGTCCTGAGTTCCTGGGTTTGGGGTAGGGTTGAGCGTGCGCACGGGGAGAGGGTCTGATCCCCCTCAACCCGTAAGGCGTGAACCCTTCGTGTCTCACGTGTCCTGTCCGTCTTGTCTTGTCTAGTTCCGTCTTGTCATGTCATCTTTAGGATAGTCCCGTAGTCGGTAGCACACGCTACGACTACTGCTTGCTATGATTTATTTTTCCTGCTGCGTTACTTCCTTCTTTTACTTCTCAGTCATAACCCCAGCATGCTAATCAACCAGCAAACTGTTGTTTAATAGTTCGGTACACTTATAGTAGAGTCTAACCCCTTTTGTAGACTTTACCCGACGTACAGTTCCTTTCTTTTGGGTGATGTACGCCAGGTGTCGAGCCAGAGTTCTTGGATGAGGCAGACTTACCGGAGTACGTGGAGCCCGAGGACGTTGAACCGGAAGACGTACCTGACAAGGACCAGACTTAGAGGTCTCTTCTAACGCGGACGTTCAGAGGTTATTACTTTTAGCTTCTCTCTTTCGGTAGTTGTTGCCATGCTTAGGCTTCCCTCTTTTTCGACTTTTGTACTCGCTGGATATTAATTCTTTATATTAATAAATGCAACTTTCTTTCTGTACTTTCTGTTGTTTCGAACTTTATAAATGCAAGAACCTGAAAATTTTTAAATGGTACCCCCTACAGACGCTTATTGGGTCCGAGCTTCACAGCTCCGGCCTAAGCGGGCTTTGTCACGCTTCGCCTCCGTCATTTTGGGAAGCGGGGCGTGACAGGTTTTAGTGGTGGCCCATGCAGGTCATGCAAAGGTTTGGAACAATAAGAGTACTGCATTTATTTAATATCCATTGTACAAGTCTAAATTTAGGTTTCCCTTGTCTTAGATGGTATGAAGACTTAGGTAGACGCCCCAGTTTGATAGTTAGACGCCTGGTTAAGATTTAGCCATACCCGTCTTAGGATACCTTAGTAGCCACTCTCTCCCCAGCTCTGACTAAATTAGATTTCTGGAGTCCTTCTTTTAGTTTAGTCGTTCGCTCGGGTCCATCGACTTCTGGCCCAGCAGAGCGTAATCTTGATTCTCTTAGTGCCCTTCCTTGAGATCTCTCTATTACAGTTTAGTTCATTAGGAAGACTTAGTGCTGAGTTCTCCTGGACTTTAGACGGCCCGATGATTAGAACCCCTGACTTCTAGCATCTTCCTGATCATTACACTTTTGTGTTATCGGTCGTAGAGCTCCATCACAGCTTTCATAAATCATATCTTAGGCATATTCATTGTACGATCACATTCCTTTCCCTCGATTCACGTGATCGCTTCATGACGATTATCGTTAATTATTCGAAGCTTTCCCCCATTGCAAATCCTGCTTCCTTTAAAAGTATTTTCGAAATTCATTATTAAATTCTTCGCTCAGTTTAACTTCTTTGAAAACTCTTATTAAATATCTAGATTTCTTACTTTCGGTTGAGTTAAAATTTTTTCACTGATTTTGAAACCTTCTTGGTTATAAATTTTTAAGTTATGTTCTCGTACTTATTTTCGAATCGGTATCCTTCGTATTTTAGTTTTAAAACTTTGTTACCATTTTGGAAATTCAATATATCATTTTTCTAAACTACGAAATTTATTTTAACCACTTGCCATGCGTACTTTTAGAATATTTTCTAAACTAAAGGGAACTTCAATTTTTATAAATATCAGTTCTATGTCATCGTGCTCATACTTCGAAAGAATTTTTGTATAAACCAATTTCCTTTTGCAAAACAATTGCTACCTCACCTTACTCTTCCTCCCTCCGTCTAACTCTTTTTTTTTCGAGTTGTAATTTTCTACCATCTGCCCACTTTTTCTACATATTTTTTTATAAGTATAAAAGTATATGATACCATATTTTACACGAGATTCTGCTTTCATCTATTTAATTATTCTGAGCAATATTTTTTTTGCCCCACCCAACCAGCTATCTCTTTACCCCGCCTTATTTGAACTCGTTCTTTCCGATCTTGTTTCGCTTCGCTTTTGGTTTCGGCTTCCTTTCTGTTGTGTAGACATTAGTGTTTGTAGTTGCCTGTGTCAACTCTAGTTTAGTAGTGGGCCCTTGTTTTTGTGATGCCGTTGTGGTGTATGTTTGTAGGTAGAGCATGTGGCCCGGTACGAGTGTACTGCCTTTAGGATATTAGTGATTGTCTCTTGTGTCGTGTATGTGTACTCAGTGTGGTCCGTGGTATACGTATGAAGTTGTCTGAATGATGGTATCATATACGTGTGGATAGCGTCATAGCATGCAAATTCCTTAGACTTAGTCCTCGTGTTATAGTATAGCTTATCTTTGGCTGTATGTGATTGTATCAAAACTTTTGCTTTCTTTTAAACCAAATCTTTAAAGTTTTTTTTTGAAACTAGCTCACAAGATCACAAGCCACCTATCTCCCCTCATCCATTACCACAACTCCACACGTTTTTCCACATGTTATTTTATTTTTATTTTTTTTATTAAAAAAATATGTCTTTGGCCTTAAAACGTCTTTTCTCTTCTTCCCTCTTTGAAGTGTTATTTTTTTATATGTTGTTATATTGTTAGGACTAGTTAACATTACTATAGGATTATGTTTACGGGTAGGCATAGGGTGAGATGAGGTATGTCGTAGCGGTGAGATGAGGTATGTCGTAGCGGGGATCGGTTGATTTTGAACACAAAGATAATAAATTAAATTTTTTTCGGATGAAAAGAACGAGGTGTCCAAGACTTATTTGTAATACCAAAGTGTGAAAGACTCAGTGGAGAATTTTGGTTGGATGAAATTATATACAGGGAGATGAGTACTTAATCGATCTAAAACTTGGACGAGTGATAGATAGGAGTAGGTAGGACGAAATAATATGAGTTAATTAGATGATCATGAGATGAGTAGAGCATTTAAAGCATCAAGACTTGATATTTAAGTTGACGTGAGAAGACATTGGGAATAACACGACGTGTTGGGATGAATGAATAGTAATGATTACAGATTTAATATGATTAGGAGATTAGATGATAGGGCTAAAGATAGAAGTGGTTCGATGGTTCATAGATTATGGAGGAAATTCATGAGTCGATATGATGGAGAATACATTGGGGACGAGATGATTGTTGACTTGCAAATGATAATGTGGATTCATACTTAAGTGATAGGACGTGATTCTAGTTGTAGTACTAGCCAGTGGAGAGACGAGATATGATGGATTATTTGAGGAACGATGTATGAAGTTATAAGATTAGCGATCATTAGGTGTAGATATGAGAGTTGCAGGTATAGTGTTTATAGATATTATTATTAGTAGTATTAGTGATTCCGAGGGCGGAATCATTTCTAAGGTGGGTAGAATGTAAGGCTTTCCGACCGTATGTATGCTAGCGCGTAGCTGTGTTTCGTGTGTATTTTATGTACTTGATTTTTATTACTGTTGTCCGTAGCTCAGACGCGCGACCGAACCCTGTTTTTACGATCCTCTCGGAGGCGCGATCACCCCAGTATTTTCCTTTTTATTTTTGGATGCCGGTAGACCTATTCTGCATAACACCCTTTTTATTATTAAAAACATTTTTCTTTATTTTTAAAATTAAAGTTCTGTACGTTAAAAAAAATAAAATGACTCAATGTATTAAATATTTTATTAATGACCTAATCTATTAACATACTACTAGAACTACGAGACCACATCAACATATTAAACAAATCAAATCTTTTGGTTATCAAATCAAATCCTTATTATTTTTCCAAACCACAAAAAAGGAACTTAACTGCCCCCCCCCAAATCTCACGTACCCTCTCTCTCTCTCTCCCCCCCCCAATTTCTCTCACCACGTGATGCCTCTCCACTAACATATATAAATATGTATAGCTACCCTAGGGTTCACTGGAGGAAAGCACAGCAGCCACCTATTTTTGTTTAACCCAGTCCGTAACCCTCTTTCTCTCTCCCTCATATCTCTCTCCCCGCAACCAACGAGGCGCTCCGCCCCCTCGCCGCCAGTGAGCGAACACCGTCGCCCAGGCACTCGCGAATCCAGCTCCACGTCGCGCGATCCTCGCCATTCTCCGAACAAACCCTCTCCAATCGAGCTTCCGCCCACCGCCGGAACGACGCCAACTCGCGGCCTCCACCGTCTCCGTGCGCCGGCTCCGACCCCATCCCGAAGCCGCCGTCCCCGAACAACCTCCCTCTCGCTCTCTTCGACCTGAGCTCTGACCTCGTACCCCGGCGCCTTCACCAAGAACCCACGACGCGAACTCGACTCCGGCACTGTCAACATCCACCCAGCGCCACTCGGGACACACCGCCGATCGCCTTCGCCCATTCCTGCAACCAACACAACTGAGAAGTGAGTTATTATTGCATAAGCATAAGTTTGTATAGGTGCATGTGTATAGCCTTATGTAAGGATATTTTATAAATGATTGAGAGTTATTAATTAGGTGTCAGTTTTATCTTACAAGCTATTATCCCATGGATGTACGTAACCACCCACTTCCAATGAGTTAATAAATATAAGTACATTGTTAGTATGCATTATAAATAATTAGTAAGTTATTAATTGATTAGTTTAATATGATATAGGTTAGTTTATTTGTTAATTCCTAAGGGCAGTAACTCCAATATGTGAATAGTAACGTGTTATAAGGAACATTATATAGTTTAAAGCTTTTTAATAGTTAAATCACTTCTATTTTGATATTGCAAATCCGATGTTGCAGATAACTAGGTCTCGTTGCTATCGTCCATACACTCAAATTGTATCGATCAGACATTCCGGGAACGGAGACGACACGATCCGTTGCCATTTTCCAGATCTGACGCCGATTCCTGCATGTTCGTCAACCAGGTTGGTTCCCGCTACTCGTAGTAACCCACACGTTACGTCATTGAAAACCTAATTAAAAATCAGCAACCTAATCACTAAATTTCTTTCTGCTCCTTTAAAATGATGTGGAACCGTAGATCGACGATCAGACTTTTGACCGTGCACATAGGATAGAATCGTCGGATAGGCTGAATTGACATCTTGACATGTGACCGTCAGGGTAGCCACGTTTAACCTAGAAATGAACCCTAATAAGATTAATGATGGGCGTGACTTGACTCCGTTGCTTGACTCGTTTCAGACGACTCCTTACCAGCGCTTCGCTTCGACGGGACACTCCGGACAGACGACGCTCTCGCCACCACAGGCAAGTGTACACACTTGCGTTTTTGACCGTGTCTTGGTCTTAAATTGTTAGAACTGTTAGACTATGAGTGTATAGAACCGGACGTGAAATGATAGCGTCCGGGTCGCCCTGACGACTTAGACTTGACGACGAAGTCTAAGCTCGACAAACAACAACTTTTGACACCGTAGGATTATCTTGTGTGTGCGTGTGTGTGGACACCCTAGAATAACTTTCCCTTACACTTGTCATGTCATGTCACGGTTACACAAAAAGCCTGCGGGCGCTTCAGATACTTCCTTAGCGAAAGTGATCTCTGTGATACAAAAAGCCTGCGGGTGTTTCAGATGCTTCCCTAGCGGAAGTGATCTCCGTGATACAAAAAGCCTTCGGGCGTTTGAGATGCTTCCCTAGCGGAAGTGATCTCCGTGATACAAAAAGCCTGCGGGCGTTTCAGGTGCTGCCCTAGCGGAAGTGATCTCTGTACTTCTTGTCCTGAGTTCCTAGGTTTGGGGTAGGGTTGAGCGTGCGCACGGGGAGAGGGTCTGATCCCCCTCAACCCGTAAGGCTTGAACCCTTCGTGTCTCACGTGTCCTGTCCGTCTTGTCTTGTCTAGTTTCGTCTTGTCCTGTCATCTTTAGGATAGTCCCGTAGTCGGTAGCACACGCTACGACTACTGCTTGCTACGCTTTACTTTTCCTGCTGCGTTACTTCCTTCTTTTACTTCTCAGTCATAACCCCAATATGCTAATCAACCAGTAAACTGTTGTTTAATAGTTCGGTACACTTGCAGTAGAGTCTAACCCTTTTTGTAGACTTTACCTGACGTACAGTTCCTTTCTTTTGGGTGCTGTACGTCAGGTGTCGAGCCAGAGTTCTTGGACGAGGCAGACTTACCGGAGTATGTGGAGCCCGAGGACGTTTAACCGGAAGACGTACCTGACGAGGACCAGACTTAGAGGTCTCTTCTAACGCGGACGTTCAGAGGTTATTACTTTTAGCTTCTCTCTTTCGGTAGTTGTTGCCATGCTTAGGCTTCCCTCTTTTTTTAGACTTTTGTACTCGCTGGATAATAATTCTTTATATTAATAAATGCAACTTTCTTTCTGTACTTTCTGTTGTTTCGAACTTTATAAATGCAAGAACCTGAAAATTTTTAAATGGTACCCCCTACAGACGCTTATTGGGTCCGAGCTTCACAGCTCCGGCCTAAGCGGGCCTTGTCACGCTTCGCCTCCGTCATTTTGGAAAGCGGGGCGTGACATGTAGCATGTTCATACTCCGAATGGATTATCAAGTGTATCTGATAAAGAGACTCCATTGGATTTCACGTCCATTGTTAAATCACAGTTGCATGTGGCTTTTTAGGGATATGTCATACTGCATTCCACATCACTTATCACGATACGGCCCTCTTGTGGCCATATCTTATTGCTGATGCCGCTTGCTTATGGTTCACCACCAAACTTATCTCATTTTGAGAGTGTTTGGATGTGCTAATATATGTCCCCATATCACCACGTCTTGATAACTGTGATTTTGATGAGCAAAGTCTCATTATAATAGGCACGCAGTCTAAAGAAGCTTAAAGCTTCTGAGATCATATCATGGGACACAAAAGTCCTAATCTCGTTATGATCCGCATACTATTTTGTGTGAAGATGATATCCAGAAGATCCTTCACATTCAGACTAAAGTATTTCAATTGGCGGATAAATTCACGGACAACCAAAAGATTGTTCATTCACACGTCCCTGCTGCCAACACGCCTGCTAGGATTGACATTCCCATAGATGGATGCAATCCACCTGCAACAGAATTGGCTATACCTCAATTGAAAAGAGGTCGCCCGCCAGGTTCAAAAGATAAAGTTCCTCGAAAGAGGACGATTCCTGAAGATATTAAAATGATCCCCCACCGGATGCTGAGCTCAGATCAACGATCTCTCCCCTCCTAATTTTTCCTGCAGAGGAAACAATAGGAGAAACATCATTATATTACGTACGTATTGGAGAGGTACTGGACAAATACAACACAGGCGATGACGACGATTTTGTTTTCGATATTGTCGTTCACGTCGCTGAATACGACGATGACATTCAACCCACTTTTCTATAGCGTAAACACATAGATTGGCCAAAGTGGAACGAGGCAATAAGAGTAGAGCTGGACTCACTCTTGAAAAGTAAAGTCTTTGAACCAGTAGTCCCAACACCTGAATGTGTAAAACCTGTGGAATATAAGTTGGGTTTTCATAAAAATAAGAAATAAAGGAAATGTGATCATTTTCCTATTTTCATACTAAGCCTAAACGTCTCTGGAAAAGCCAAGAAATGCAGCTCATGGATGTTGTGACTGCATATCTATACGGCTATATAGATATAGAGATATATATGAAACTTCCAGAAGGGTATACTCTACCCCCCCGAGATGAAAGAGAGACGTATGAACAGCTCCTCTGTAAAGGCTTCAAAGATCATTATATGATCTTACGCAATCACAAAAAATGTGGTACAACAGATTTAGCGAATTCCTTGCTGAACAAGGATTCCCTAAATAATAAAATCTCCCATGTATCTTTATCAAAGGAACAAGGACATGATTTGTATTAGTCGCCGTCTATGTGGACGATTTAAATCTAATAGGATCTCTTGCAGAGACCATTGATATATCTGATAGCCTTAAGCATATCTTCGAAATGAAATACCTAGGCAAAACAAGGTATTGTCTCGGCTTACAGATTAAACACTTTCGTGGTGGAATCCTTTTATACCTATCATATTTCTCATGCACCATGAGTTTATGAAGAAAGATGTCCATTTGCAATCTATTAAAAATGGATGCATATTTATGACGCCCTCCAGTAACTGGAAGAGGGGGAAGACATCCTAGGTCCTGAAGAACCTAGCTCTAGTGTACTAGTTACACTCCTTTATCTGGCCAACTACACTTGTCTCTAATAGAACGTCTGTAGTAACGGTGTTAGCCAGATATAGTGCTACCCTGGAGAGCACCACTGGACCAAGGATAATTTGATACTGCGCAACTTCTAAGGGTCAAGGATCAGCATCCAAGGAATAAATATCGCATATGCACGTTTACAGACCATCACGATGACTAAGCACAAATGGTCGGCCACCTCCTAAAGATCTACGCATCATCCTTCAAAAGTCTACATCTTCTGAGAAGCTCATCATCCAAAAAGCATATCTACAATACGCTCATCCAGGTCCAGCAGTACCTTGCAGACACGATATATACTGAGTAAAAGAATACATACGTGGAGTCATCTACCAAACTCCGAAGTACGCATCACTCCTGAGTGCCACTGTTTTCCAGTAGCCGCTAGATATGAGTGAAACTTGTATAGATGAGTGATGATTGTATTTGCTTTCAGAACATGATGGATGTATAGACGAATAGGAAATGACTATATAGATACATAGGAGATCTGCAAGCCTGAAGCTTGTACAGATTAGGTGGAGTTGATATTAGAGTTGTACCCTTTTTCTCTTAGCTATGGGTTTTCCCATTAGGTTTTCCATAGCCAAAGGTTTTAATGAGGCAACCTCATTTAACTCTGGACCCTGAAGTGTCCACCTCTAATGACAGCTGAAAGACCTACAAGCCTGAAGCTTGTACGGATGAGGGAGAGTAACTTGTGTGTTGCACTCTTTTCTTTTAAGCTGTTGGTTTTTTCCACTGGGTTTTCCACAGCTAAGGTTTTAACGAGGCAAACACGATTTCAGGATCCAGAAGTATCCACCCCTTTGGCTTTATATGCTAAGACCAAATGTAATGGATGGATAAGGGGGAGTGTTGTGAGTGAGGGAGGCTGATTTGGGTTCAATATTACATATTTAACCCCCCCATTTAGCCCTATTTTGTGCTCATGTGATACTATATTGTTCTATAATATATTCGTATTTTCTACACAATTATTTAGTAGAGAAAACACCTTATTTGAGCACAAAACAGAAATTAATGGAGTATTCCTGCACTTTTTATATTTTTCCTAGCTAGATCTCGATCTCACGATTCCAACGACTATTTATTTGTATTTTTTTAGATCTGTGCTAATTACTGTGAATTTTTGAATGCAGAATACTAATTAAATGAGGAAATACGGTCGTAAATACGAGATACACGCGAAAATACGCTTCCATATACGCCCGCCTCGCTCAGCAATGGACATGTGGCGCTAATCCAACGATTCCCTGCCTAATCCAACGGTAATCGCAAGCGGGCGACGTGGCGTCGTTTCGACCGTTCGTCGATCGAACGGCCAATAACGACGCAAAAACAGCGGGCTGAAGCGCGATAGAAGGGGTGACGTGGCGCGATCTGATGCAAGGCACGCTCGATCGGACGGCTGAAACGGCCCCCCCGCTCGACTTCGAGGATGAGCTGCAGCGGGTGGTTCCTTCACGCGACGTGGCGAGATCGTGACGCTTACTTTTCAATCGAACGGTCCACGTTATTTCTGAGCTGGTTTCGAATTTAAACGAAGCGGAGCGGGTCGAAGCAGCGTTGCGGATCCGACTTCAGTGGACACGTGCATCTCCACAGCGTATCGCGCTTTGATCGGAGGGCCAGGATTCAAAGCGGCTGTGCGGATCGGTTTTTGAGCGATGCGGGTGCGAATTTAGACCCGTTAGCAGCAATATACCCGCAATGAGCCTATATAAGCATATTTCTAGGGTTTTTGGCAAAAGACTGGCGTATTTTGGGCGTATTGGAGGCTCTAGGAGCCGTATTTCGCCAGGGAAAATTCTATAAAATTCCAGAGGCTATTTTCTTATTTCCAGAGAGTTTTGGTGTCCATCTTGGAAGATTTGGTGATAAATTTCTAAACTTAAACCACATATTTGGTACTTTTCTATTGTATTTTGCTATTAGATTGATGTATTTTGCTATGAAACTTCATTATTCTTGCACCATGAGTAGCTAATTTCTTATTGTGCATGGTATGGCGTAGTTAGGGGATATGATGCGTGTTTATTTGGTTGTATTCCTTGTGCTAAATCGTTAAATGTTGATAAAGTTGTAGTCTTTATTCGTAAATCATATTTTTCATCTTCCAAAAGAAGTGGGTGAGTTTTGATCTCCCCAAAAGGGAGTTTCATATCGTATTTTTGATCCCTCCAAAAGAGAGTTTCATATCGTATTATAACTTTAGCGACGATCTTATTGAATTTTGTACTTGAACCCCCAAAAGGGTATCTTCCGATGAATTGCTCCCAAAAGGAGAATTCATTGAGTTATATTGGGTATTTTCCGATGAGTTGCTCTCAAAAAGAGAATTCATTGAGTTATATTCATCAACCAAATTAATACGAATCATTGATCCTAAAGAACCCATACCAAGTGCATACTTTTCATAGATATTTTCGCACACGAATTTTCTTTGTTCGTATTGCTCACGTATTCAAATTCACATCACCATCACCATCATTTAAAGTGGTTAGTTTCTCTACGTTGGATTTCTATTTGATTTGAGCTGTGGTTGCAACAGATTTTCTCCCGAGGATTCGACATCTGGACTCCCAGATTATATTACTTGTACGGACTCTTGCGCTTGAGAGAAGCACTATTTCGGAGCTACCAAGTTTTTGAAAAGTATGCACATGGTATACTGGTAGCTCCGAAATAGTGCTTCTCTCAAGCGCAAGAGTCCGTACAACGTAATATAATTTGGGAGTCCAGATGTCGAATCCTCGGGAGAAAATCTGTTGCAACCACCGCTCAAATCAAATAGAAATCCAACGTAGAGAAACTAACCACTTTAAATGATGGTGATGGTGATGTGAATTTGAATACGTGAGCAATACTAACAAAGAAAATTCGTGTGCGAAAATATCTATGAAAAGTATGCACATGGTATGGGTTCGTTAGGATCAATGATTCGTATTAATTTGGTTAATGAATATAACTCAATGAATTCTCTTTTTGAGAGCAACTCATCGGAAAATACCCAATATAACTCAATGAATTCTCCTTTTGGGAGCAATTCATCGGAAGATACCCTTTTGGGGGTTCAAGTACAAAATTCAATAAGATCGTCGCTAAAGTTATAATACGATATGAAACTCTCTTTTGGAGGGATCAAAAATACGATATGAAACTCCTTTTTGGGGAGATCAAAACTCACCCACTTCTTTTGGAAGATGAAAAAGATGATTTACGAATACAGACTACAAATTTATCAACATTTAACGATTAGCACAAGGAATACAACCAAATAAACACGCATCATATCCCCTAACTACGCCATACCATGCACAATAAGAAATTAGCTACTCATGGTGCAAGAATAATGAAGTTTCATAGCAAAATACATCAATCTAATAGCAAAATACAATAGAAAAGCACCAAATACGTGGTTTAAGTTTTGAAATTTATCACCAAATCTTCCATGATGGACACCAAAACTCTCTGGAAATAAGAAAATAGCCTCTGGAATTTTACAGAATTTTTCCCTGGCGAAATACGGCTCCTAGAGCCTCCAATACGCCCAAAATACGCCAGTCTTTTGCCAAAAACCCTAGAAATATGCTTATATAGGCTCATTGCGGGTTTACTGCTGCTAACGGGTCTAAATTTGCACCCGCATCGCTCAAAAACTGATCCGCACAGCCGCTTTGAATCCTGGCCCTTCGATCAAAGCGCGATACGTTGTGGAGATGCCACGTGTCTGCTGAAGTTGGATCCGCAACGCTGCTTCGACCCGTTCCACTTCGTTTAAATTCGAAACCAGCTCGGAAATAACGTGGACCGTCCGATTGAAAAGTAAGCGTCACGATCTCGCCACGTCACGCGAAGGAACCGCCCGCTGCAGCTCATCCTCGAAGTCGAGCGGGGGGCCCGTTTCAGCCGTCCGATCGAGCGTGCCTTGCATCGGATCGTGCCACGTGGCCCCTTCTATCATGCTTCAGCCCGTTGTTTTTGCGTCGTTATTGGCCGTTCGATCGAAATCGAACGGTCGAAACGACGCCACGTCGCCCGCTTGCGATTACCGTTGGATTAGGCGGGGAATCGTTGGATTAGTGCCACATGTCCATTACTGAGCGAGGCGGGCGTATACGGAAGCGTATTTCCGCGCGTATCTCGTATTTACGACCGTATTTGTTGAGTATTGGACTTCTCCCTACTTGGTGTTAATGATGAGCAAACATAAATACTTGTGATTAATCCCCTATTTTGTAGTTAATCCATTGTCTAAGCTTACTATGAAGATCAACTAGCAATGGATGACTCACAAACGTGATTGAAGGCAAATGATATGAATTGGATGATAGTAGATTGATGATTGAAGCTCCGTAAAGACTTCAAGCTCATACGATGGAAAGAAGAGATTATTCGTCAATGTAATTTTTCTTTTATCTCTTCTAGTATGTAGCTTAGAAGTAGAACTATGATGGAGCACTCACACACATCTATTTTCGGTCATAGGACACCTCTAGACCTTTGTCCTTTGATCTCAATTCAATTCTCTTTTGTTTGTGCTAGGATTGTTTATAACAGCCGACTGCTTAACAGTTTACGATCGCCTGTCTCAAAAACAGTCGACTGTGTTTTGTTCTACAGTCGCCTGTTATGCACAGACTATTACAATGCAGTTTTTGGGTCCTCTCTGATTATCTCGCACATGCCACTGTTGAACGTTTATCAGGTGCCTGTCTTAGCGACAGTCGACTGTGAATGGTTCATCAGTCGCCTGTCTCTCCTTGCCCAAACTCTGTTTGATCCGATTTCTACGGCCAGTCGACTTTTGCTGTATATACAGTCGACTGTATATTAGATCAGTCGACTGTCTATGCTGCAACAGTCGCCTGTCTGTAAGTCTAATCTTTGACTTAGCTCTCTAGAAATTTCTCCTGTCTGTGACAGTCGTCTGTTTAAGGTTATACAGTCGCCTGTTCTGATTAACAGTCGACTGTGTTCCTTGCATCAGTCGTCTGTCCTGTATCTTGTGAGATTTCCAGTATTTCATCTAACTTACTCTGCTCTCGGCCAGTCGCCTGTCGAAGTATGTACAGTCGCCTGTTGATTTTACAGACGACTGTCTTGGCTTCATCAGTCGACTGTCCACGTTGTAAGTTACCGTTATGAATTCTCACCTACCCTTGCTGACTGTGCAACAGTCGACTGTGGTCTGTTCAACAGTCGACTGTCGCGAGTTCAGATTATATCCGTTGAGATTTTTCTCACGGATTTCGATTGGGTTTTTGCCTAAACTGTTTTGTGAATTTGAGAAAGCTATAAATAGAGCTTCTATTGTTTCATTGGAAGGTTACTCATTCATTGCAAAATCCTTCAAGCTTTCATTTCCAAATATCAAAGCTTTCAAATCCAAAGCCCTAAGTATTTCCAAATCTGATTCTCTTGCTCTCCAACCTAGAACCAAAGATTGATCCTCTAGGCATTTGGTGCAGTCAAGAGAAAGGGCTTTACTCCTCTCTTCCAAGAGAGTTCATCAACACACATCACACTTCTCCTTCAAGTTCTACTTCAAGGCATAGGTGATTGTAAGTGTTGCTTTCAGATTTCATAACTTCATTATTTGAATTGTGCTCTCGGTTGTGAGAGTGGTTTTTGCTTGCTCCCTGGTTGTGGGAGTGTCACGCCCCGCTTCCCATTCTACCGGGAGCGAGGACGCGAGCGGGTCCGCGATGTGCTTAAAACAAGGAGGAGTACTTTTTTTTCTTTTGAATTCTTTTCTTTTGGAATCCTCTTTTCTTTTCTTCCTCCTTGGCTTAAACACACTAAGCGTCTGTATAAAAATTGCAGATCCTTGCATGCAAATTTAAGAAGCAGCTCAAACAACATTATTACATATCCAGCGTACAATAATTAAGATACAACTTGGGCCTAGTATAGCAATACAAACAAGGTACACAAATTACATTATTTTAAATGTAAAGAAACAGTCGCGAAGGGGATTGTCTAATCTTCTGTGGGTAGGTACTCCACGTGCTCGTCAAGCACTGGCTCGGTTCCTGCGGTAGTGTCTTCAAAGAACTCACTATCGATACCTGACGGACATTTCGTAAAACAACAAAATGAAATGTCCGTCAGCGAGGTATACTCGGCAAGATATTCTCAAAACCAAAACGTTAGACATTTAAATTAAACAACGCTGAATTTTAAAGACAAGCAATAAGTTTAAACTTTAAAAGAGTTAAAGACAAGCAATAATTTTAACTTTAAAAGAATTAAAGACCAGTAATAAGTTGAACTTAAAAGAGTTAAAGCAGTTAAAACAGTTAAAGCAGTTAAATCAGTTAAATCAGTTAAACATTTGCAACCTGCATCAATTTAATCATTTGATAGCCATTTGCAATATCATTTGCAACCTGTAACAATTTCATTATTCAATAACAATTTGCAAGCCATCTGTAACCTGTGATAATTTAGCATTCAATAAACACACTGTAGCAACCTGTAGAAAAAGAGGTTAGAACAATAATCAATAACCAGTCTATCCTAGTGATAAGTCCATGTCCAAGAGTACTAGAGATAACCAACATGCAGCCTGCGACGGGAGCAACTCCGAGGCTTACCCACCGTTCCGATATGGCAACGGTCAAGGTTCTAACCCCCGTAATGTGTTGGAGGTAATTTAGTATGGTGCATCCAATCATTCTGTAACACTTGTGATCATAGACTACCCCAATCCCAGGTCAAGTCTAGTGCCGGTCAAAAGAGACGTGTACTATCTGTTTATTATTAAAATTCCATCTTCCATTCTATATTGTTAAAGTTCCATCTTCCATTCAATATTATTGAAGTTCCATCTTCCATTTCAGTCAATTCAGTCTTGGTATTCCAATAGTCTGTACAACAGTCTCGTGAAAGTTCACAACTTCACGACTCGATTAAATGAAAACATCAGGATCACTTAAATAAATAAAAGAACGAGTAAGATATGATTTTAACCAAGCAAAAGAGTTTAAATTAGCTTAAAATACTTTCTAAGACTAGTAGTTATTTTTCAAGATTTTTAAACAATTTTTAAACAATTTTAAATAGCCAAAAAGCAATTTTAAATCAAGAAATGATTTTTAAAACATATATTCAAGGAATTGTTTAGAGCAAACCGTACATCAGAATTCTTCAAACAAGGTGTCAAAATGATCGTATTCACTAGTAATACGACATATATTTTTATCGTACATAAGTGTACGTAAAAATCACAGGTTATGAATTTTAAAAGGATTTTTAAAACAAGAAGTTATTAATAATACCCATGTTCAAAGATTTATTCCGGCCAAACCGTACGTCAGAATTCCGCAAACAAGATGTCAAAACGATCGTAATTACAAGTACTTTAACATATATTTTTATCGTACAGCAGTGTATGTAAAATTTGCAAGCTACGAATTTTAAAAGGATTTTAACCCATTTAAGTTTTGCCTTTAAAAATTCACTGTGAGAAATATACTTGCCTGATCGCGACGAAACTAGCGCCAATGGATTCGTTTCGACGTTTCTGATTTTCTGGGACTATCCACACATTTTTCTGGCCCCTGTATATCAAGTTATGGATTTATAACCCTTAAACCCTATTATTAATTAATTAAATACTGAAATTTCGAAATTATTTTCGATATTTACGAAAATGCCATCGCTACTTACGCTCGCCGTCGACTTCCGACAGCAGCTGAGGCGGGGGTCTCTTGACGTCGCCGGCGACGGGGAGCGGGGCGAACGGTGGCGAACGAGGCGGGGCGGCGACGGCAACGGTGGCGGGCGAGTTTGCCGGTGAGGAGGCGGAACGGCGAGCTCGGAGGGAGGAGGGGGCGTTGCGTGGAGTTCGCAGCGGACGGCGGTGAGGTCGAGCTCGACGGCGGCGAGGGCGGAGCTCGGTGGCGATTCACGGTGGAGGATGAGGCGGCGTCCTGGTGGCGTCGACGTGGCGGTTCGCTGCGAAGCGGCGGCGGCGGAAGGTGCTGGCCGTGGCGGAGCGTGGAGAGGAAGGCGGGGGTCGCCTGGTTGCGATGGGGGCGGCGGTCGGAGAACGGGTCTCCGGCGATGGTGGAGGGGAGAGAACGTGAGTGAGAATGAGGGAGAGGGCAGTTGAAGAGAGAGGGGGAGTGGATTGAGGCTGTTGTTTGCATGGGAAATAATTGTGAAGGAGAAGAGGTTTAAATAAGGTTTAAGAATTAATAAAATAATAAGAGGGTATTAAATTTTTAGTCAAATGATATTAATGCAAAGATTAGCTTTTTGACAAATGGGTTAGAAGGTTAGACTAAAACTCTAAATCACAACGTGTGAGGTTGCCGACATTAGAGATTTAAACTAGGTAATTAACATGGTAATTAGGGATATGTAAACGGTAATTAGTGAAAATACTTAGTGAAATTACAATTTTGCCCCTGGGGTTAAACGACTCCGAAAAATTACAAAAATATAGCCACGGGTTCGTATCGTCACGAGGATCGTGACTACGAGATCTGTTTCGTAGTTTGGACTACGGAAATACGTGTTTTGGGCCAAAACGTTTAGGAAGCGGGTTTGCGGGTTCTCTATCGATCCGACTTCAAAAAATTACGAAATTAATGTGGGAGACTCTAAATGATCATAGAATGACACTGTAGAAGTTTGAAATCATTTTGAAAACGTTTACATAGGAAAATAATTGTTACGGCTGTAACATCAATAATTGAGTTTAAATAATTATAAAAATCATTTAGGGATTTAGGATGGCACTCGTATACTCTAAAATAGGCTATAATTATATTGGTACTACAAAACATTTTTTATAAATGATTTAAAAACTATTTCGATGTTCAACTCCTAACAAACCATTATAAAATATTAGTAATTAAGAAATTACGCAGAAAATTAGTATTGTTGAATACGGGTCATCACAGGGAGTCAAGGACATCGATTGTATTCGATTGCACTTGTAGGGTTGCTACAAGTGGGGTTTTAAGGAAACCTCAAGTTAGGGTTCTAACTTGAGTATCCGATGGTACCCGGGTGGTAGGGACGTAGGATTACCGGGAACAAGTCGGGAGTTGACTTGGGTAATCCGAACCCTTGAAACATAACTGCGTTTGCGTGTGTTTCTCTTTGGGTTGTTTTCTATTCCGCACTATTTGTTGGATTGCATTTTATTTGGCGTAAATTCCTATTAAATTTGCATAAACACTATTCAACCCCCCTTCTAATATTTTCCCCATAGACAAGATCCTTACAATTGGTATCAAAGCGCAAGGTTTTATCTATGGCATCCAACAACAACAACGTTCCTCCGCCGCCTACGTACAACAATCATGACCGTGATGGAGCGTCTACACTTTTCGAAGGTCAATCTACGGTACGTCCTCCACGTTTCAATGGTACTAACTTTGGTTATTGGAAGTGTAGGATGGAGACATTCCTTAGGAGTGCTTCTCTTTGGAGAACTCTCCACAAGGAGTATTTCGAGCCCTCCGAAGATGATTTCGAGAAATGGACGACTTTCGAAAAGTCCGCCGAAGCCAACAACGCTAAAGCAATGAACGCTCTTCATTGTGCGTTGGACCCGAATGAGTTCAACAAGATATGCACATGTAAGAGTGCATATCAAATTTGGAACCATCTCATCATTACCCACGAGGGAACGAATAAGGTAAAGCTTTCAAAGTTATATGTTGCCGTGCAAAACTTCGACTTGTTTCACATGTAGGAAAATGAGAGCATTGCGTCGATGTACGGACGCTTTACCGACATCACAAACGAATTGGAAGCCCTTGGCCAAATCTACACCGAACCTGAAAAGGTAAGGAAGATTATCATGGGGATGACCTCCAAATGGGAAAGACGAGCAATCGCCATTGAAGAGGTCAATGACTTGAAGAACTACACAGTGGTGAATCTCATCAGGACTCTTATGTCTTACGAAGTAAGACAGGATAACCGATTGAAGATTCGAGCCATGATGAATCCCTCGGAGGCCAAGAAGAAAGCTTTGGCGTTCAACGCCAATTCGTCATCCTCCAAAAGTGATGAATCCGAGAACGAAATGGATTTGGGTGCAATGGCCCAAATGGCGAAGAAGTTCCAACGCTTCTTCCGCAAATGTAAATTTCCCTCCAACAAACATTTTGAATCTACTAATGCTACTTCCTCTCTTTGTTATAAGTGTAATAAGCCAGGGCACATCAAGAGGGATTGCCCAATGCTAAACAACAAAGAAAAGTGGAAGGCACCAAAGTACCACAAGTCCAACAAGAACAAGAAAGACAAGAAGAAAGGACTCGTCGGTACCTTTGATGACTCAAGTGATGACTCATCAAGCGATTCCGATGATGAGAAGGGTGAGAGCGCCCACATGTGCTTCATGGCACTTGAAGACCCACTCTTGGATGAGAGTGATTCCGATACGGATAACACCGAGATAACAATGGATGAACTTCGCATAGCTAATGAAGAACTATTTGCTAAATACCAATCTTTAATGCTTAGATATTCTACCTTAAAGAAATCAAAAGTTAGCAAGTCATCCATTCCATGCATTATCAACAATGACACCATTGTTGATACTTTAACCCTTGAGAAAGCAAACTTAGCTTCTCAAAATGTCACATTGAGAAATGAAGTGAATTCCCTCAAATCTCAACTAGATCAAACACATCCCATGGATGATAGTGATCTAGTTACACGCCACACACAATTGGGATTAGAGAATGATTCTCTTAAAACCCAAGTGCACGAGCTCAAAGCACGGGTGTCCACCTTGGATACCAACATTTCTTCTTTAAAGGAGAAATATGAGCTCATGTCCTCCCGTATTGTGAGATTCAATAAGGGACAAGGACAATTGGATGATTTGCTTGCAAATCAATTTCCAGCCACACATCGTGTTGGCCTTGGATTTGTTAAAGCAAATGCATCTAATGATCGCACCTCCTATAGTGGTGTCACTATAGATTTTGTGAGGCCTTCCTCCGGTGCATCCACAAGTGGTGTCAAAGACACTATAGGTAGCAATCCTACCAAGAATGTCACCACATCACTTTCTCTTCCTTTTGGCAAGAAACCCATTAAGGGTGTAAACCAAAAGCAAGGCCATGCTTATATGTACACTAATACTCATCCACGTAGGAAACATCCTACTTCACAAGTGGATAATCATGACACATTTTATGCTCCGCACCCACGGACATGTACACAACCACACATGAGAAATACTCATGTACGTGCTCCCACACACCCATATGCTCATACGCATCATTCTTTCATATATGCTAATTCTCCACATGTCATGCATGATCAATATCCTTCATATAATATGCATGCTCCCAAGAATTCATATCATTCAAGAATATACAATGCATATCCTCCACCTCATATATATGCTAGAAATCATGTTCCTAAGAAGCATGCACCACATAGAAATCCAACTCATATGCATGCAACTAGGAATAGGACTCCCAAGATGTACACTATTTGGGGTCCTAAGAACACTAGTCTAAATGTTAGGAATGCTTATGTTGATTCCTACTTTCATGATGTAATTAGAAATAGTAACTATGTTGGGAAGCGGAAGTCCACTTGGACTTGGCTTTCAAAGGGCTAATCCCCTTGGACCCAACAAACATTGGGTACCATAAGCTTATGGTATATTATATAGGTACCCAAGAGAAAGAAGAAGAGCAATAAATGCCTTATTAGCTCTAAAGGGAAATGATGGATTCTTGATAGCGGTTGCTCCAAACACATGACGGGAGATTCCTCATTGCTCTCCGAAGTGATTAGCATCAAAGATGGTGCAACGGTCACTTTTGGAGGTAATCAAAAGGGAACCATCATTGGAGTAGGTATCGTTGGTAATCCTTCCAAACCCCTAATTACTAATGTTTATCTTGTTAGTGGTTTATGTCACAACCTCATTTTCATAAGTCAACTTTGTGACAAAGGTTACAAGGTTAACTTCGGAGAAGGATTGTGTACTATTGTTGATTGTGATTCAAATGTTTTATTTTTCGGTATTAGGCGTAAAAATATTTATTATTTAAGCTTGCCTAAAACCGTAGAACATTGCTTAGTTGCTAACACAAGTGAACAACTATTATGACATCGCCGTTTTGGTCATGTTCACTTCAAGCACTTAAATAAGTTAGCTAAGCATGATCTAGTCAAAGGTTTTCTTAAGATTGTTTTTAATAAGAAAAACTTTTGCGATTCATGTCAAAGAGGTAAACTAAGTAAATATTTATTTAAGCTTAAAGAAGGGATTACTTCTAAGAGGCCCCTAGAACTTCTACATCTAGATTTGTTTGGGCCAACTAGAACCGCTTCTTTAGGTAATGCTCATTATGGACTAGTTGTCGTTGACGACTTTTCTAGATTTACTTGGGTTTCATTCTTAACTAATAAGAATGAAGCTCATGAAGAGTTTACCAAATTTGCAAAGAAGATTCAGAATCTTTTAGGATCCACCATTATCACTATTCGTAGTGATCATGGAGGAGAATTTGAGAATGAGTCTTTTACTAAGTTTTGTGATGACTCCGGGATAACTCATAACTTTTCCTTTCCTCGTGCACCACCACAAAATGGTGTTGTAGAAAGAAAGAATAGGACTCTTATTGAGTGTGCTCGCACTATGCTCCATGATAGTCATTTAGGACTACAATTTTGGGCAGAAGCGGTGCACACGGCATGTTATGTGCTCAATAGAATCCTAGTGAGACCCCGAACAAACAAAACTTGTTTTGAGTTGTTTTACGATAAAAAGCCTTAAGTGAAATATTTTCGTGTCTTTGGTTCAAAATGTTTTATAAAGAACACCTTTGGTAATTTAGACAAATTTGAGCCAAGATCCGATGAAGGAATTTTTGTTGGATGTTCCACACATAGCAAAGCCTACCGGATATACAACAAAACTTCTTCAACGATTGAGGAATCACTTCACGTATCTTTTTATGAAGATTTTGATTTTCCTCATGTTGATGATGATAATGTAGATATTCTTTGTGATTCTCTTAATAATGTTAAGATTAATGATAATATTGTTGAAACTAACACTTCTAACAAAGTTGTTGAAGTTGTTCCTAGTGATCCAGGTTTACCCAAAGCTTATCCAACTGTTCGCAACCATCCCCATAACCAAATCATTGGAGATATTGGTGTGGGTGATCGAACGAGATCAAGAATTGAAGAATTCTCCCATTGCGCATTCGTCTCTACCATTGAGCCAAAGAACATTCAAGAAGCTTGTGAGGATAGTTCTTGGATAGTGGCAATGGAAGAAGAACTAGCGCAATTCGAGAGAAATGAAGTTTGGGAACTTGTACCTCTTCCAAGTGGTCACCAAGCTATTGGGACCAAATGGATCTTCAAGAACAAGACGGATGAAAACGAGGTAATCACACGGAACAAAGCAAGGTTAGTAGCTCAAGGCTATCGGCAAGAGGAAGGTATTGATTTCGAAGAATCCTTTGCCCCCGTAGCTAGATTAGAAGCTATTAGGTTGCTTTTATCTTTTGCATCCCATAAGAATTTTAAATTATTTCAAATGGATGTTAAAAGTGCATTTTTAAATGGATTTGTAAATGAAGAAGTCTATGTTTCTCAACCTCCCGGTTTTATTCATGAGAAATTTCCAAACCATGTTTTCAAACTTAAGAAAGCGTTGTATGGATTGAGACAAGCTCCTAGAGCTTGGTATGACCGCCTTAAGACCTTTCTTTTGAATTTAGGTTTTAAAATGGGAGAAGTTGATTCTACACTTTTCATTAAAGATTATGAAAATGACATTCTTTTGATTCAAGTTTATGTAGATGACATTATTTTCGGTTCTACTAACTTTCATCTTTGTCAAGAATTTTCCAAGTCTATGAAGGATGAGTTTGAGATGAGCCACATGGGAGAGCTCACCTACTTCCTTGGATTGCAAATTCGACAAATGGAGAATGTCACTTTCATACATCAGACAAAGTACACAGGTGAGCTTATTAAGCGATTCGGGATGGAATCGTCTTCAAGCAAAAGGACTCCCATGAGTACTACTACTCATCTAAACAAGGATGAAAGCGGAAAAGATGTAGACGTTCGTCTATATCGAGGTATCATCGGTAGCTTACTTTACTTAACCACTAGTATGCCCGATATCATGTTTTCCGTATGTATATGTGCTAGATATCAAGCAAGACCTAAGGAGTCATACTTGATTGCGGTTAAACGAATATTTCGTTATCTCAATCAATCCCTAGATTATGGGTTACTTTACCCTAAGTCTAGCACGTATGAGTTAATCTCATATAGTGATGCCGACTTTGCCGGATGCAAGTCCGATAGGAAAAGTACTAGTGGCACATGCCATTTCTTAGGAAATTCCTTAGTTTCTTGGTTCTCTAAGAAACAGAATTCGGTGTCATTGTCCACGACTGAAACAGAATATATTGCCGCGGGTCTTGCATGTGCACAAGTTCTTTGGATGAGACACACTCTTAGTGACTATGGTTTCAATTGTGATACTTGCCCTATCATGGTTGATAATCAAAGTGCTATTTGTCTTTCCAAGAATCCGGTACACCACCCCCGTACCAAACACATAGACGTGAGACACCATTTTATAAATGATCATGTAACTAAGAAGGACATCATCTTAGAGTACATTGAAACCCAAAAACAAATTGCCGATATCTTCACTAAACCTCTTAAAGAAGATACATTTGCGAGGTTGCGTGGAGAATTGGGAATTATGGGTGAATCTGAAATCTAGAAGCTTAATTTTTCATGCTATAACTCCTTATTGAGCTCATATATATTTGATTGTCTTTCTTCATGTGCTTTATTGTTTTATGAGATTAAGAAAGGCAATTGTGACTTATTTGATTTCATGAGTTTTCGAAGTTGATTGGAATAATTTGTGTTTCAATAGATTTATTGTTTTCATAATGATTTTAAGATGTATTTGTGATTAGAGTATAGGTCCTAGGGTGAGTGATCTTATTCTCTGGAATTCTATCCCACTGTGCATTTTTGGACCAGGACAGACGACTATGTTTCTTTTGACAGTCGACTGCCCTGCTCTATATCATTCATATGAAAATTGATATCCTTCGCTCAGCCGACTGTTGACTGTTTTACAGTCGACTGTTAATGTAACAGGCGACTGCAATTTAGTCATCAGGCGACTGTTCTCTCTGTCAATTTTTTTTCAGTGTTCTCTGTTTTTCTTATGATACGTATTAATTCTCGGCCAGCCGACTGTTGAGTATATGTTAGTCGACTGTCCAGCGGACAGGCGACTGCATTATACTTGCCAGTCTACTGCCTATCTCTGTGAGATTTAATTTTATCACTTCTTACAGTCGACTGACTTTTGTTCTCCAGTCGACTGTCTCATGCTGTGTCGGTTCATTTGATTTGATCCGAGCCGTCGATTCTTTGATCCAACAGCTTAGATTGATTTTCCCTAATTTATATTCAATCGACGCGATCATTTGCCCTCGACGATTCTCTCTCCTCCGTTAGCGTTCTTCCCGCTCGATTGATGCTCATTCGCCGTCAATCTCGCTCCCATTCGTCACTCAACGAGGTTAGGTCCCTTTCGTCTAACTCGTGTCTTCTTAGGGTTTGATCATTTTGTCTCTTGCCCTAGCTCCGTGCTTGGCTATGGATCCCTTCGATCTTTTCTTCCCTAAGGACTCTCTCGATTTCCTCAATGAGCCTGTTCCTTCACCAAAACCTGATCCGGCTCCCTCTTCGCCTCAATCTTCAGGAGAGCCTCTTCGTATCTCTGTCGGTGACCCTATCCCATCCGTTCATGCTGATGAACACTCATCTCGGGCTGCTGAGCCTCCTTCTCGGTCCACAGAGTTTCTACTTCGTCAGCTGGACGCTCGTCTCTGTGCTCTTGAAATGTTGTCTGTCTCCCTTGATGAGAAGCTTTCGCTTTTGCTTAGGCTTCAGCTTATCTCGTGTAAGCATCTTGCTTGTCCTGTTCCTCCCGAGCTTCGTGACCTGTTTGCTACCTCTGAGAACACTTCTCCTGCTTGTGTTTCTCCTCCTCCTGGCTTCACACCAAAACCCCATGTGTCTCCGACCTCAGTTGTCCAGATTCCACCTCTTGTTCCTGCTGGTTCATCTGCTGTACGTGTTTCGTCTTCCAAGAGGAAGTCTCCAGGTTTTCCTACTCGTCGCTCTGCTCGGCTTTTGTTTCGTTCTTCCGGCCGTCCGTCGGACCCCTCACTAATTCAGATCGACTGAGGCTGCTGCTGATGCTGTTCTGTTCACTCACCTGAAGACCTTGTTTTTATTTTGTAGGGTCTGCTTGTGCTTAGGTTGAGTGATTTTGTTATATGTTTTGTCGTTGTATGATGGATGATGCTGTATGCCACACTTTTTATATATACAGTCTTTGATGTCGTCATGATGTAGCTATTTTTTGTTGTTGCTCATGATGTATCTTTTTGGGATGGCCATGTTGATGACCATCCGTTGATGTACTCAACTGTTTTATATTATATATATGTTGTTGCATCTCTCTTTTATGTCACACTATGCTATATTGATTAACGTCTGTGTGATATATGATATATTGTCTCTATGTATGCTTCACTCTTCTTGCTTTGTTTTTGAGACAATACAAGAATTTGATATTGGATAATTCATGCTCTTTCCTTGATGTGATGAATATGTGAAAATTATTTTCATTTTGAATATCTAAAATGTTGATATTGGATTTCAATTCCTTTACTCACATATGTATATGATGAGACTTTATGAGTTTTTGATTCGATATATCTTTATACTCCTTGATTGTTGTTAGTTCGTATTTTAGCACTATTATTGTTGTTGTTATTTGCTCCCACCTTTTTGGATAATGCCATAGGGGGAGAGAAATAAACATACAAGATTCATAATGGATGTGCTAAGTATGTGTTCTAACACTTGAATCTAAGATTTTCGTTGCCTTAGATTCAGGGGGAGTAAGATTACAATGAATAAGGATTTTTTATTTCCTAGATTTCTTGAATTAAATTCATTCTTATCTCACTCATTTGCTTCAATTTCTATATAGATGCTCTAATATTTGTTGACTAACTTGATTGGCATCTATGTAGGGGGAGTAAGTTTTCATTACGCACAACTATTTATCTTTTTGTTTATGTTTGTTTGTCATCATCAAAAAGGGGGAGAATGTTGAGTATTGGACTTCTCCCTACTTGGTGTTAATGATGAGCAAACATAAATACTTGTGACTAATCCCCTATTTTGCAGTTAATCCATTGTCTAAGCTTACTATGAAGATCAACTAGCAATGGATGACTCACAAACGTGATTGAAGGCAAATGATATGAATTGGATGATAGTAGATTGATGATTGAAGCTCCGTAAAGACTTCAAGCTCATACGATGGAAAGAAGAGATTATTCGTTAATGTAATTTTTCTTTTATCTCTTCTAGTATGTAGCCTAGAAGTAGAACTATGATGGAGCACTCACACATCTACTTTCGGTCATAGGACACCTCTAGACCTTTGTCCTTTGATTTCAATTCAATTCTCTTTTGTTTGTTCTAGGATTGTTTATAACAGCCGACTTCTTAACAGTTTACAGTCGCCTGTCTCAAAAACAGTCGAGTGTTTTGTTCTACAGTCGCCTGTTATGCACAGACTATTACAATGCAGTTTTTGGGTCCTCTCTGATTATCTCGCACAGGCCACTGTTGAACGTTTATCAGGTGCCTGTCTTAGCGACAGTCGACTGTGAATGGTTCATCAGTCGCCTGTCTCTCCTTGCCCAAACTCTGTTTGATCCGATTTCTATGGCCAATCGACTTTTGCTGTATATACAGTCGACTGTATATTAGATCAGTCGATTGTCTATGCTGCAACAGTCGCCTGTATGTAAGTCTAATCTTTGACTTAGCTCTATGGAAATTTCTCCTGTCTGTGACAGTCGTCTGTTTAAGGTTATACAGTCGCCTGTTCTGATTAACAGTCGACTGTGTTCCTTGCATCAGTCGTCTGTCCTGTATCTTGTGAGATTTCCAGTATTTCATCTAACTCACTCTTCTCTCGGCCAGTCGCCTGTCGAAGTATGTACAGTCGCCTGTTGATTTTACAGACAACTGTCTTGGCTTCATCAGTCGACTGTCCACGTGGTAAGTTACCGTTATGAATTCTCACCTACCCTTGCTGACTGTGCAACAGTCGACTGTGGTCTGTTCAACAGTCGACTGTCGCGAGTTCAGATTATATCCGTTGAGATTTTTCTCACGGATTTCGATTGGGGTTTTGCCTAAACTGTTTTGTGGATTTGAGAAAGCTATAAATAGAGCTTCTACTGTTTCATTGGAAGGTTACTCATTCATTGCAAAATCCTTCAAGCTTTCATTTCCAAAGATCAAAGCTTTCAAATCCAAAGCCCTAAGTATTTCCAAATCTGATTCTCTTGCTCTCCTACCTAGAACCAACGATTGATCCTCTAGGCATTTGGTGTAGTCAAGAGAAAGGGCTTTACTCCTCTCTTCCAAGAGAGTTTATCAACACACATCACACTTCTCCTTCAAGTTCTACTTCAAGGCATAGGTGATTGTAAGTGTTGCTTTCAGATTTCATAACTTCATTATTTGAATTGTGCTCTCGGTTGTGAGAGTGGTTTTTGCTTGCTCCCTGGTTGTGGGAGTCAAGGACATCGATTGTATTCGATTGCACTTGTAGGGTTGCTACAAGTGGGGTTTTAAGGAAACCTCAAGTTAGGGTTCTAACTTGAGTATCCGGTGGTATCCGGGTGGTAGGGACTTAAGATTACCGGGAACAAGTCGGGAGTTGACTTGGGTAATCCGAACCCTTGAAACATAATTGCGTTTGCGTGTGTTTCTCTTTGGGTTGTTTTCTATTCCGCACTATTTGTTGGATTGCATTTTATTTGGCGTAAATTCCTATTAAATTTGCATAAACACTATTCAACCCCCCTTCTAGTGTTTTCCCCATAGACAGGATCCTTACAGTATTTCCTCATTTAATTAGTATTCTGCATTCAAAAATTCACAGTAATTAGCACAGATCTCAGAAAAATACAAATAAATAGTCGTTGGAATCGTGAGATCGAGATCTAGCTAGGAAAAATATAAAAAGTGCAGGAATACTCCATTAATTTCTGTTTTGTGCTCAAATAAGGTGTTTTCTCTACTAAATAACTGTGTAGAAAATACGAATATATTAGAGAACAATATAGTATCACATGAGCACAAAATAGGGCTAAATGGGGGTTAACTATGTAATATTGAACCCGAATCAGAGGCCCACCACTTATCCCTCCATTACTCCCCACTTATTAGAGTAATGGGGACCTTTGGTTTCTATGTGTCCCTTTATATACCATATGAAATTATAAATATAGAACCATGGCTATTTGCCATGGTTACTCTTCTCTCTAAATTTTCCAACACGGCTCAATTTTTTTCCAGCTTGCTCATGGCTTGTTTACTAAACGAGCGAAACGTATCAACCTAGGCTCGCTTGAGTTCGACTCATTTACACCCTTTTCCAGAACCCAAGGGTGTACGCAATCCAAGCTCGGGTGAGTGATGTTGTTTTAATTTGACACATTTATTAATCGGTCGAATAACAAGCAAACCAACTATATGCCAAAGGCAATGTGAGGTGTCATTGAATTTTGTGTTTATTTGGTGTCGTCGTTTTGTGTCTCGCCAGTTCTTTGAGTCCGTCCTTAGCGTTGTTTCAGTATTTCTTTGGGGTGAGGAAGTGTGGGGCGTATTATTGCGTCCATGCGAGGAGGGGACGAGAACTCATTGTCGGGGTGCCGGACACTAATGATGTAGTGACCATGTGCTATGAGGAACAAACACCAGAGGTGAGGTGAATAGTGTTTTATAGAATTATAAGGAATTTACGCCAAATAAAACCCTAATTAACCAACAAATGCGGAATAAAATAAATGATCAGCAACACAAAGAATAATGCAAAACAAACATGCAATGTACCCTGGTTCAGTGCCACCCAAGTCTCCCCGACTTGTTCCCGGTGCCCTAATCCAGCAACACCCGGATCCCCTCCGGATACTCTAGTAAAACCACTAGAGCTTTCCTTTAGCCCACTTGGGGAAACTCCACAAGTACAATCGACCTACAATCGATGTCCGTGTATCCCACAACCCGGGAACACGCAAAAACCTTAATCCCACAACTAGGGACTAAGCACACCCTCACAAACCGAGAGGAAAACTGAAATCTTGACTCCCACAACTTGGGATCAAGCCAACCCTCTCAACAACCGAGAGTATACACCAATTAAGAAGTATAGAGAATGAAATATAAAGCTTCTTACCACAAAATCATATGCCTTGAGAAATACTTACCAATATAGGGCAAGAATGGATTTAGAGGAAGAAGATAGCACCAAACCCTAGCTCCACCAAGATGGACATCAATAGATGGCTAGGGTGAAGTTGGTGACTTTGATTCAAGCTCTTAGCTTGAGTAGCTCACAATGAATGAGAATCTCTCTTGAGGAAATTAGTGCTCAAAGTGTGAGGGAGAGATTCTTGTGAGATGAGAGAGCTTAGAAATGGAGTTGAATGGCTCTTCTCTTGGATGTGAACATGTCTCTAATTTCAGCCTTGATTCTCTGGTTTGAAGCAATTCAAACTTATATAGGAAGAGACAAAACGGTCACAAAAATCGTGGCATTAAATACCCAACGGATCTATTTCTGAAGCTGCTTAATCGGTCAAAGAAGGATCATTGACCGATTAGTTTTGCAACTAGTCGATCGGTGAACCTTCTTGGACCGACTAGATGGTGGACAGAGAAGATGGTGAAACCATGGATAAGCACTAGTCGGTCTAAGAAGGATCACTTACCGATTAGTTTTGAAACTAGTCGGTCTAAGAAGGATCATCAACCGACTAGATTGACAACTAGTCGGTCGGTGAACCTTCTTGGACCGACTAGATTGACTTTTAATCGATTAACCATCCTTCTTGAACCAACTAACTGGTCAACAGTACAAAGGCTGAATTAACAAGTATGGCTAGTCGGTCTAAGAAGGATTTCCAACCGACTAGATCTTCATCTAGTTGGGTGGTTCTTCTACTTGAACCAACTAAGATGCATAAGAAGCCGAGAAATGAGGCGATAAGCTTCGGGAAAGTTTCTAAGGGCTTCTAAGGCAATCATAGAGATAAGATATGATAGTTATGAAGATTTCTAGGCAAGTACTACTCAAGGCTTAACATTCTACTAAACCGAAGCTAGAAGACATAAAAGTAAACACGACAAACCGTCTTCAAATCTTCAACATGGAGAATCCGAATCCCTTGACTTCACGAATGACTTCTTGAGCTTCAATGAAGCTCCAGGCACAACGGTCATACGTTCTGAGGAAGTATTGGGACGTCGCTTGAGATTAACAAAGTACTTTGGCGACGATCTCCATAATTCTTCAAGGTCTTGAGTCTTTTAGTTGAATGACTTGAATATCTCCAACGTCATAGTCTTCGAAACTTTTGACTCATCCATTCCTTTCTTCTCTTTGGATTGAATCTCCATTCATTTGTTGATGCCATTGGCTTGAGGTTTGAGGTAGTCTTTGAGTTCTTCAAGCCAATGCTTCACCTTTGTTGATCTACCAAGTTCTCTACTTGAATCAACACGTGTAGTCACTTTTGATCTTCTTGAATCTAATAGGTGACTTTTTAGCTAACTGCAATTACAAGAGTTAGTCACAATGATTTGTGTTTGATCATCATCAAAATCAAGGTGGAGAGTCCAATACTCAACATTCTCCCCCTTTTTGATGATGACAAACCAAATATAAACAAAATAAATAATTGTGCATTAAATATACTTACTCCCCCTGCAATAATGCCAATCAAGTTAATATCAATAATCAATAGCATCATTCAGCAGTTAATAGTGTGTGTATCACATGAGGTTGTGTATATATCGCATGAATGACCAGAAATAATATACGTACACAATACGAATCATATAGGTGATACACATCATAAACATGAGCATGATTACCAATATATATATAATGTAATCAATATAAACCAAGGTAATCACTAATGCTCCACCTGAATCATATACATGAACGATTATATATAAAGTCTATATGATTCAAGTTATTGTTTAACACTCAACATTTAATAATCACATCCTTTGTTTATTTCTCTCCCCCTTTGGCAATATCCATAAGACATGGGGGTATAGAAACAACAAAAGCAAAAATAGAGTGGAAAACTAAAAGGTATATCTAATGTAAACTAGAAAAGCTACCAATTTAAAACAAGATATCAAAATAAAGATATCAATTGCAAGAGCAAATATCCAACACCAACTTAACTACCCTCAATTATCACAAGAAGATAAGCAATAAGTATATGTGATAAAAGATTACAATAGATACTAATTGTAAAGAGTAGTGTGAGCAGTGTTAGAAAAGTGACAATAACATATTTAGCAATAGCTACCAGCTATAAATATGATACCGAATATGGATAACAATGCAAAAATCATGACATCACTTGTGAAAGAAAAACAAGTGATCAAATAGTGTCAAGTACACAAACAAACTCAATTATCACAAAATTTATAATATTAAGCATAATGCGATAGACTGTCTTTTAGCAAGGGCAAGACATATGACATGAACATGATTAAATACATAATGGTGGAATCAAAATCATCACAATGACATAGATCAACAAATAATATCAATAAACTGAGATCTAAGTCAAACATAAAAATGCAACAATCATGACTATGGAAATTCTTAGCCATGTGTACACAGTTATGTTATGAAATAATAACACAAATCAAGTATAATGGCATGTAATACCAATTGTGGGCATACCAAATCATCTCCAAAAGTATCTCCAGCTAAACTCTACAAAGCATCTCCAAAAGTAAGCATACCAAATCTAAGTGAAGTGTGCGATGTGGGCATACACAAATATCTATATCATGCAAAAGTGTTATGCCAAATAGAGATAGTAACATCATATAACTTATGGCATACACAATTCTAGCACACTAGGAAACTAATTGAAACAATGTTCAAAAGAACAATAGTACTAGCATGCATTCTAGAAGAGATAATCACAGAATGAGTCAATGATAAGCATGGAATGCCATGAGTATAAGGAAGATAAGCACCATATCACAAGCTCAAAACTAGCATCCATCAAGAGCATGTAAAGATGATATCCAATATAAATAGTCTACTAATTTTAAAGATGATACCAATTGTAGTCTAACAAAGTATGCAAAGCAGGCAAATAATGTCAAGATCATGACATCACTTGAGAAGGAAACCAAGTGAACAAATAGAAACATGATCTTATCCTAGCTCAATTATCACAAAGGATTCATCATGAGGCATAATGTGACAAAACATCTTTTGAGCAAAGGTATGAAGATAGTTTACGTTCAAAGTCACAAGGTAGGACATAAACGAATAAAGTTATCATGAACATCGCATGCATGCATACCAATTATGCGACTAGAATAAAAAAAACTTGTGTAAGCACAATATTATCGGAGGTAGCATCAAAGAAGTCATAGTGCATCAAGATATATTCATGGAAGAATATCTATGACAGAATATACATATCATCAAACACAATATAAAGCTTATATGATCGTGTATAGCACAAGTTATATCTAACATCTCATCGTTATTATCAATATATGATCAAAGCACTCTTAGCGTTTATTGTTTTTTGGTTTGGGATTTTTTTAAATTATTTTTTGTAGCATCTTTATTTTTCACCCAGGTTAAAAAATATTGGTTACGTTGCTGCTAGTAGTTCTCTGATTAGTTTGAGCTTTAATCTATTTGAAAAAAGGGATCTAACTCGTGCTTCAGACCAATTATATTGGCAATGCTGAGGTTTAAAAATGTTGTCATTAAGGAGACATGTCTTAGTTCGTTTTCAATTTACTTTGGACTATTGTGGTATAAATGTATATGAGCATGAGATGAGAGATGACATAGTGAGAAATATAGCTTGAAGATCACTAACTAATATGAATGAGCGTTATGTCACTTGTGAAAATATCATACATGAAAGATTTAGGTATAGACATGAAAGATCTCTTGAATAAAATTATAGCTAAACATCAGTCATGAAGTAAATAAAATGACAAGTAACATATATTGATCACCCCAAATCATATTAATACGTCTCATAAAGATAATCATACAAACTATAAGAAAAGTATGAGATGTGTGGTGATACAATGAACAAATATGCATAAAGATCCTAAATCATTAATCTTATTCATGGCATGAAAAAGATATGAACATCAATAAGCAACTAACTAATTCATTATATGAATGTTATAGCTACCATGGTACATGAGTCGTAATAAGACATATATGACATACATGAACAAGGTAGTCACATAAACAAACAATCTTTACGAGGGTGTGACAAGAATGAGCTAATGAAGAAGAATGCAATATTACACAAATCGAATATATTAAAATACCAATTGTAAATATGGTAGTCAAAACTAATATATTAAAATACCAATTGTACAAAGCACATACTTACAACCATTTAGCTCTCCATATATGTGAGCATCTCCAATGCACCATCCTTTTCTTTGAATTGATCCATCATTTGTAAACCAAGGAGTGTGTAGGGTAGGCATCTTGCACAACAATCTGACAGTTCAACAATTGGTGGTATCCAAAAACTTTTTGGATCCAATAGGTTAAGGAACAAAATCAAGTAGTCCAATAACCAATCATTTACCAATTGTAAATAACACTCATCAATAGAAATGCATGACATGCATTAATAGGAGTTATTATAATCACGAAAATCATACATATAAGGAATTAACAATTCTCAACCATTAGAAATTAGATACACATATACTAATAATTCCTATGCATATGATTTAGTCAAGCATCATCATTATGAATACACACATCTAATACAATAGTGTGTGCTAGAAAGATTCCTCGTTCAATATGCATATGTGCACAAAATAAACATTCACGGCATATACATATTGATGGAAGGCATAAAAAGTAATACAACAAAGAGTGTGCATGAAAAGCATAAAGTATTAATTTTTATAACCAAATTTCTCTTTCATTTGGCATATCAACAAGATAGGAAGGTGCAAAATGATAATAAATCACCAAGGGTTAGAGAAATCAACTAATCTATATGCACAAACATAATACGAATGAAATGCAATGACATATAGATGAACATAACATGATAGCAATCAAAACATGTCATACTCCCACACAATCATACAAACTATGCAAACTTGGGAGTAGTGGACGAACTCACATATATATGGGTACAAAAAGTAATCATACAAGCATGGTACCCAAGCAATGAAGTGCAATAAGAGTGAGTAAGCAAGGTGGAAATCAAATAAAGACTGAGTTTGATTTTTATATATAGTCGCATGAGAATATGTCAATCCTAATATACGATTATATATGTGTGTTCATACCATGCCTAGAAACAATCTTAGGAATCCAAAAGATAGTGATTTGGGATTCTTAAGTAGAGGTTGTGTAGTGGCATGAGTAGGAAGTTGGGATGCACGCTTGTGAAGTGGAACATAAATATAAGCGTGTCCCGTGTGTGAAACATGCAAATGAGCATTAGTTCTAACATGAAAATTTTTAAGCCACATGTTATAAATAATCCTTGAATAAACATATGAGTATGGATTATGAATACACAATGCACATGAGTCAAGAATTTTACACACGTGAAATACATAGACATGAATGACATACAAGACACACAATATGCAAACATAGGATATGCATGAGATAGTCTCAAACATAAAGTGACATCTACATGCATCCAACACACATGGATACCAAATGTAAGAAAATACTTACAACATTAAGCTCCCCCTACTTTGGTGCATCACTTAAGCACCATCAACTCCATTTGAATGAAAGTCTTTGCAAATCAAGGAGTTAGTAGAGTTGGTATCCCAATGTGGATTGAACCTAGAAAACATAATTTTGGTATCCAAAAACCTTTTTGGATCCTATGGGTTAGGCAACAAATTTAACAAACTAAATTCAAATTATTATAACCCATATCCTAATGTAATCATACACAATATTAATGAAACATGTAATCATGTTACTAGATAAATATATAACCATATACATGCATGTACCAAATGTACCAAAAGTAAATATGTATATTAATCCAAAAGCATGACATGCATCACATGCAACAAAACATAAATATGAACCAAAGCATGTGTTGCATAAAAATATTAAATATTGTAGACATGAAAATCATAAACACAATGATTTACTAATAAACATGCAATGGAAATCAAATTCAATATGAATTTACGTTTCTAACAAACATGAGCATCTAATACCAAAATGCAAACAAAAGAGTAAATCAATTCTTAACACAAATGCTTTGGTACCCATAAAATGAATATAAGCTTATGATACAAGCAAGTTGGGTTAACTAAACTAGCCTTTTGGAAGCCAAGTCCAAAAGGACAGTGATTTCCCAACATAATCATCATTCAAAATAATATCATGAATATAAGATTGCACATACATATCCTTAGCATGAATGCTAGTGTTCTTAGGACCCCAAATAGTGTATGATTTGGGTATCCTCTTCCTAGTGGTTGCATGCACAAAAGGTTGATCTCGACATGGTGCATGTGGCCTAGGAACATGAGATCTAGCAAGAGCATGAGGAAATGTGTATGGAACATTGTGTTGTGATAAAGCATGATGATGGGCATATGGTCCATGGTGTGGTGTTGCATACATACATGGATGAATATGAGGTGTGTATGCATGAAGATGATCAGGAGAATAAGCATGCACATGTGGATGTGATGTGTGATCATAAGCATGTGAAGGTGCATGAGCATGAGTACGTGCATGAGAGTGTCTTAAATGAGTGTTTGCACGTGCTCGTGGGTGTGGAGCATAAAAACCATAATTTGTAGGAATGTGAGGAGTGGAGGCATTCCTACGTGTATTGGTGTCCATGAAAGCATGTCCCTTCCTTTGATGTCCACACTTGGTGGGTTTCTTTGCAAAGGAGGGAGGAATAGGAGTGGTAGTTTCCTTAGTAGTAGAACTACACAAGTTGTTATAGACACCACTCGTGGATGCACCGGAGGATGGCCTCACAAAATCTATAGTTACTTCACTATAGGAGGTGCGTGCATTGGATGCACTTGCCTCAGAATAACCAAGGCCAACACGATGGTTTGCCGGTAGTTGATTCTTTAGCAAATCATCCAAATTGTCCTTTCCCTTATTGAATCTCTCAACAATGGAGGACATGAGCTCATATTTCTTCGAAATTGAAGAAATAGTGACATTCAAGGTGGATGCATGTGTGGGGAGCTCGTGCACTTGGGATTTGAGATCCTCATTCTCAATGCCCAAGCTAGTGTTTTGAGATTGAAGATTTTTAATCTCAAGATCGTTACTATCCACAATGGAAACACGATCAAGTTGAGATTTGAGGGACTCCACCTCATTTCTCAACATGCCATTTTGAGTAAGCAAACTTGCTTTCTCAATAGCGAGTGTCTCAACAATGGTGTCATTATTAGAGGTGCTATATGTAGATGTGTTAGTGAGACTAGCAATCTTATTCTTAGCATCACAATATTTATGCATAAGCTTTTTATATTTATCAAATAATTGTTTAAGAGCAATTCTAAGATCATCCATTGTTACCTCTTCATCGTCGCTATCAGTTCCACTTGAATCGCTTGATTCGTCCCTAGAGTCACCCATAGTGTCATCCTCTCGTGCCAATCAAACCCATGAGTGAATCCCTTTCATCATTGGAGGAAGAACACTCTGAGGTGGACTCTTCTTGCTCCGTTAGCATGTGCCATATTTGATATGCCGTTGTTGCCTTGGACACACACATACGAATGTCATAAGTTAAAAAATCAAGCAAGATATTCATTACCTCTTCATGTTTCTCCACCAATTCTTTTTGCTCATTTGTCCACTTATATACGGAAGTGGTAGGTGCGCGAAAGGGCTTTTCCACAAGCTTCCAATAATCCTCATCGATGGATTGAATATAGGCCTTCATCTTCACAAACCAAATTTGATAGTTGGGTCCAATGAGATATGGTGGAAAAAGACTTCGTGTGATGTTGTTGTTGGTTTCCATAGCTATTACCTCGCTCCGATACCAATTGTAGTGACCCTGTACTATGAGGAACAAACACTAGAGGGGGTGAATACTGTTTTATAGAATTATAAGGAATTTACGCCAAATAAAACCCTAGTTAACCAACAAATGCGGAATAAAATAAATGATCAACAACATAAGGAATAATGCAAAGCAAACATGCAATGTACCCTGGTTCGGTGCCACCTAAGTCTCCCCGACTTGTTCCCGGTGCCCTAACCCAGTAACACCCGGATTCCCTCCGGATACTCTAGTAAAACCACTAGAGCTTTCCTTTAGCCCACTTGCGGAAACCCCACAAGTGCAATCGACCTACAATCGATGTCCGTGTATCCCACAAACCGGGAACACGCAAAGACCTTAATCCCATAACTAGGGACTAAGCACACCCTCACAAACCAAGAGCAAAGCTGAAATCTTGACTCCCACAACTTGGGATCAAGCCAACCCTCTCAACAACCGAGAGTATACAAAAATTAAGAAGTATAGATAATGAAATATTAAGCTTCTTACCACAAAATCCTATGCCTTGAGAAATACTTACCAATATAGGGCAAGAATGGATTTAGAGGAAGAAGATAGCACCAAACCCTAGCTCCACCAAGATGGACAGCAATAGATGGCTAGGGTGAAGTTGGTGACTTTGATTCAAGCTCTTAGCTTGAGTAGCTCACAATGAATAAGAGTCTCTCTTGAGGAAATTAGTGCTCAAAGAGTGAGTGAGAGATTCTTGTGAGATGAGAGAGCTTAGAAATGGAGTTGAATGGCTCTTCTATTGGATGTGAAAATGTCTCTAATTTCAGCCTTGATTCTCTGGTTTGAAGCAATTCAAACTTATATAGGAATAGACAAAACAGTCACTAAAATCGTGGCATTAAATGCCCAACGGATCTATTTTTGAAGCTGCTTAATCGGTCCAAGAAGGATCACTGACCGATTAGTTTTGCAACTAGTCGGTCGGTGAACCTTCTTGGACCGACTAGATGGTGGATAGAGAAGATGGTGAAATCATGGGTAAGCACTAGTCGGTCTAAGAAGGATCACTGACCGATTGTTTTGAAACTAGTCGGTCTAAGAAGGATCATCAACCAACTAGATTGACAACTAGTCGGTCGGTGAACCTTCTTGGACCGACTAGATTGACTTTTAATCGATTAACCATCCTTCTTGAACCAACTAACTGGTCAATAGTACAAAGGCTGAATTAACAAGTATGGCTAGTCGGTTTAAGAAGGATTTCCAACCGACTAGATCTTCATCTAGTCGGTTGGTTCTTCTACTTGAACCAACTAAGATGCATAAGAAGCCAAGAAATGAGGCGATAAGCTTCGGGAAAGTTTCTAAGGGCTTCTAAGACAATCCTAGAGATAAGATATGATAGTTATGAAGATTTCTAGGCAAGTACTACTCAAGGCTTAACATTCTACTAAACCGAAGCTAGAAGTCATAAAAGTAAACACGACAAACCGTCTTCAAAGCTTTAACATGGAGAATCCGAATCTCTTGACTTCACGAATGACTGCTTGAGCTTCAACGAAGCTCCAGGCACAATGATCATACATTCTGAGGAAGTCTTGGGACGTCGCTTGAGATGAACAAAGTACTTTGGCGACGATCTCCATAATTCTTCAAGGTCTTGAGTCTTTTAGTTGAATGACTTGAATATCTCCAACGTCATAGTCTTCAAAGCTTTTGACTCATCCATTCCTTTCTTCTCTTTGGATTGAATCTCCATTCATTTGTTGATGCCATTGGCTTGAGGTTTGAGGTAGCCTTTGAGTTCTTCAAGCCAATGCTTCACCTTTGTTGATCTACCAAGTTCTCCACTTGAATCAACACGTGTAGTCACTTTTGATCTTCTTGAATCTAATAGGTGACTTTTTAACTAACTAAAATCACAAGAGTTAGTCAGAATGATTTGTGTTTGATCATCATCAAAATCAAGGTGGAGAGTCCAATACTCAAAAAATGATGGTTGGGTAGAGAGCTTCATTTTCATTGTGATGCCGACAGACGCAGTGTTGATGTCGAACTAGGGGGCTTTGAATCCTCTGGTGGGCGAGGAGGTGGCAATGACGGACGAACTCCTGGTGAATGCCTAGATTTTGGTAGAGTTACCTGAGGCGGACCGCCGACTGACGGACTTGACGCAGGATGATCGGCTCGCCCAGGAGCTTTGGCCCGTAGGTATTCTCCTTCTGGTGGGCCTTTATGTAGACTTACGCTGATTTCTCTTTTTTCTACAAGTGAGGACCCGATGCTTTCGTGGGAGGAAGTACTGGGGCGGCCGGGGTGAGGGTAACGAAAAAGACCGTCACCGCGGATAAGGGCAAGGGCGTGATGCGCGAGGAAGCACCAGCAGGGGTGGCTGCCCAAAAGCGGAGCGTCGGGTTTCCTATTGCGGAGGAGGCGAACAAGAGGCAGTAGGGGCCCGAGCCTGGTGCTCCTTTCCTTCAGACTGGCAGGGTCGCGCCTGATGGTTCGGCCGATCTGGATGCGGTCAGCACTGTCCTCGAGGCTCCGGCCGTAGATGAGGTGAACAGGAAGTGTCAGGGGTCCAAACCGGACGTTCCTTCTGGTCGAGCTGGTGGGACCGTGTCTGGTGGCCTGTCCTACCCGGAGATAGTCAGCACAGCTTCCCTGAGGGTTCTGACCTCGGGCAAGCGCCGTCGGCCCCCTTCCATCGACAAGTGGCCCTATGGAGTTCTCCCGTGGGAGATGGGGAGAGAGGCACACCCAGGTTACGAGAGGGCGCTTGCCCATTTCAAGCTGACGAGGGCAGATGCCCAGGCCATGCCCGGGGAGGACCTTCACCGAATACCCTATCGGGTAAGCCGTTAGGAGTCGGCCTTCGAGGATGCCGGGGTTATGGCCCGACTGTCAGAGTATTTCGTGCTGCCCCAGGATCGCGAATCCTTAACCAACATGGGGACGGAGAGGTTCTATGACACCGCTGTGTGGCATATCCTGTAGGTAAGGTGAACTTCCTACTTCGCGTTCGGGGTCTCCTAATTTGCGTCCTGACTGGGTCGTGTTCTTTGGCAGGCGATGTCGGCCGCGGTGGCCTTGCAGCACCACACCCCTGTGGCCTCGGTCCGGGCTTCTCGAGATGAGGCTAAGGACGAACTTCGGGAGGTACGGAGCCAATTGCGAGGGATGGAGGCGGATTTTGAGTAGGCAATCCGGCTTCTTACCGGCGATGCGACGTGACTCGAGCTCCTAGAGGCACAGGTGGCCAGGCTCACCCACCAGTTGAAGGGCGAAGATGGCAAGGGGCTAGGCTCATCCACAATCTGAAGGAAGAAGAGGACAAGGGGGCCTTGCTCGCCCGCCAGCTGGAGGAAGAGAAGGAGTGAGGGGCCCGGCTTGCCCGCCAGCTCAATGAAGAGAAGGAGTGATGGGCTTGGCTTGCCCGCCAGCTTGAGGAAGAGAAGGGGAGGGGGCCCAACTCGCTCGTCGTCTTCAGGAGGAGGAGGAGACGTGGAATGACATCTTGAAGAAGAATGCCCTGGTGGCAGCCAGTAAAAAAGCGTGATCGATGTTCAGCAGAGGAGAATAGCCGAGCTGAACCGGGTGATCGAGTTGGGGATGAAGGAGAAGGTCGTCTTGAACAAGCAGCTAGAGGGCGGGGCGATGATCGATCAGGATGCGATCAACGCCGCAGTCCATCGTTATCAGGATGAGGAGCTAATCCCTATGATGACGGAGGTAATGGAGGCAGGCGTTCTCCAAGGAATGGAGAAGATGAAAGCCCGACTGGCGCGTCTGCATCCCGAGCTGAAGGCCGATTTTCCTAAACTGGACGTGCCCTCGCCGGGACAAATGGAGGAGGAAGTGACGGAGCATGGGCGCTCGTAATCGTAGAGGAGTGATGGAGATTTTGTATGGCCGGGTGTGATCCCGTCATGTAGAGCAGACGATCTGACAAGTTAAATGTTATATATATATATATATATATATATATATATATATATATATATATATAGAAAGGTAAGCATGGTTATATATTAATATGAACATAAAGTACAACTCCCAGAAAATAGGATGGATCCGCTAGGGGGAGGATAGGACACAAGCGTCGTCACTCCCCACTAACAGTTCACAACCTAAAGAAAAAACAGCCAAACTCGAGAATACAACGAACAATTCCTAACAGGTAAGAAATCGCCCATTGTCCCTAATTTCCCAATTGGAGAAAACTTGAATCTCGTCTTCAGATGTTGGTTCATGACCATGCATTGCCACCCGCACGTCTGCCGCTATCTCTTCGAAAAGAATTGTCTTGCTCCTCCTCTCATCTTGGAATATTCTCCTATTCCGTTCATGCCAAAGGTGCCAAACCATTGCTGCCAGAATGATTTTGGCAAGCAGGCTGTAACCATCCTTGCCAGTAAATTTTCCCAGGAAATAATCTCCAACCTCAGGTAAGGATGTGGGGATATGGATAGGTAACCTCAGTTTTAATGTTGCCCTGCGATAAATATAGCCTGAGTAGCTACAATCAAAGAACAAGTGTCTAATGTTCTCTTCACTATTCTCTTCACATAATACACAGTGGATCAGAGAGTTGGGGAGCCATCTGCACATCTTGTCCCTAGTTAGTAATTTACCTGTGAAGGCTCTGAGAAGATTGAGGGACATTTTAGGGACGTGATTGGGAAACCAAACAAGTTTATAGTAGGGGAAAACCTGAGACCTTCAACGCACTCCATCCCAAGACTGTGCGAAAGAGAAAACATCTCCAAGAACCCATCGCCAGCCATCTGCTCCCGCTCTCAGCCGAAAGTCCCCCAGCGGATGCTGCACCCTGTCCAATTCCGGAGCTGCGCTCCATGCGTTGTGAACCCAGTAGTATGCTACCGGGAGCAGCTCTGCGCCTTGAGGGATTTCAAAATGCGACGCAAGCGGTCCCATGCCAAGCCAGTTATCAGTCCAGAACCTCGTAGACTCTCCATTGTGCACATCCCTCTTTATAAGCTGCTGCGATACATTCCTGGAGCAGAGAAGCCGCTTCCAAATTCCAGATTCATACACAGATCCTCTTACCGCCGAAAATCTGGAGTCTGGCCTATAAGTCTGCCGCATATGAGCCGCCCATAAGCTGTTTGCCGTTAGGAACTGCTAGGAGAGCTTCACTCCGCAGGCAATGTTCAGCTCATCTAACAGCCGAATCCCAACTCCTCCCTCTGTTTTTGGTTTGCAGAAATCCTCCCAGGCCCACGCTCGTGTGTTCCCCAGAATGAATCGTCGGCAAGCCACTGATATTGTTCTCAGAACACTAATTGGGATATGAAAAACCTGTGACCAAAAAGCCACCATTCCGTATATCACAGACCTGACTAGCTCAATGCGCCCCGATATAGAAAGTGACGAGCAAGCCCAACCCCCATCCGCTTCTTACATTTATCAATTAGCTTCTTGTAGTTTAAGGTCTTTGGATACTTTATAGATAGCGGCAACCCCAGATAGGTAGTGATGGTAGTAGAGATATTTAGGCCAGCTATCCCGCCAGGGAATCCCTGTTTTGGCACCCTTGCTAAATATGCCCGAACTCTTGTCCCAATTTACCACGAGCCCCGTATAATCTGAAAACTCTGACAGGAGGTTTTTAATGCCCAGAAAGGAGGATTTGTTTGCTCTGCAAAAAACCAGGAGATCGTCTGTGAATAAAAGGTGCGAAATGGAGCCTCTCCTCCGCATAGGTTGGATCTTGCGGGAATTTATAGCACTATCAACTAGGATAGAAAAAGTCTCCATGACAATAACAAAGAGGAACGGGGAGAGAGGGTCACCTTGTCGTAGTCCTCTGTTACTACCAAAATATCCATACAGAGCACCATTGACCATCACCGAGAACATAGGAGTGGAAATGCACTCTCTGATCCAAGATATATAAACTGCTGGGAACCCAAGCTGCTGCATGAAATAGAATATAAAGTCCCTGTTCACACTGTCAAAAGCCTTCCGTAGGTCTAACTTCAGGCAAGCTCTCCCCCCCATCGGGTTATTGAAGTCTCTTATCTGCTCGTGGGCGATGAGGGTACAATCTGAGAGGAGTCTCCCTTTTAGGAAAGCTGACTGATTTGGGGATATAAGTTCATGAACGACCACTTTCAGCCTATTGCACAGGATTTTGCTGATGAATTTGTATATCACATTACAGCATGAAATTGGCCTATAAGCACCCAATCCACTTGCATTAGAATTTTTAGGCACCAGAGTAAGGAAAGTATGGTTCACCTGTCTCAGAAGAGATCCTGAAGAGAAGAATGATTTGATAACCGAAGTGACATCCGGACCTACAATGTCCCAGTTATGTTGGAAAAAGAATCCATTATAACCGTCCGGCCCTGGTGCCTTGTCCGCCCCAATTTGAAAGACTGCCTCCTTTATTTCATCAGTAGAAACCATTCTGCTAAGCCATGATGATGATTTATCTGTTAATATACGCTTTGGCACCAGTCTTTTGAAAGAAGTGAAGTAATATATATATATATATATATATATATATATATATATATATATATCTATATTACATTTGACAGAGTTTTTTGAATCCTAGGGCTGACTAGGACAAGCTGACTAGGACAAACTGGTTGATAAAAGACGGCCAGGATTTAATCTTGCAGAATCAACGGTTAGGATGATAGATTGTGAAAGATTTTGGAGGAAATATTGGTGATCCGCGACAACGCAATCTGAGCCGTCCATTTTTAACAGCAAAGCTTTAATCCTGTTCGGCCAAATAAATTTGATAAGGGTGACAGTCCATTTGACCTTTCCCAATGACAACCCCTCGCGATTCGCATCAACCCACTCCCCGTCTGTGACCCTTCCCAATGATCCACGTCAATTTCCCAGTAAATCTCTCTCTTTAAGACCAGAATGATGGAGAAAACCAAACAAGGTGGTTGTGTTACTCATGTCAGCAAGAAGGGAGGTTGAAGGCGATCGGCAAGAAGGGAGGTCGGCAAAAAAAATCAATACTATCAGCCGTGTCCTTTTTTCCACGACAAGAAGCGAGGTTGAGGGATTTACCTTGAGTTTTCTTTGATAGCAGCCATGGCCTTTTTTTCCCATCTTGAGGGATTTTTGAACCAAATCTGGGCATGCTTATCACGTTATATTAGTTATTAATCCCTACTTTCTTATCTGGGCAGTTGTTTTTTGCGAGATTCATCGCGTTTGGGGTTCTGTGCTTTTCTTGATCTAGGTATAAGTCAAAATTTGAAGTTGTGGGAGGTCGAAGGTGGTCGGTAAAAAAGGGGAGGCATCGAAGGCGATATCGAAGGTGGTGTTGTGGTCGCAGAAGGCATGCCTCCAGTTCTATGTGGGCTGCATCGCCCGTTTCATCAAGGTCGGCTGCTACGCTCCGCGTGTCGGCTCTGGCACCCCCATCTACCTCTCCGCCTTCCTCGAGTACCTTGCCGCTGAGGTTTGTTTAAAAAAATCCCTACTTCCTTATATGGGTATTCTTTGAGGGAGTGATCTTTAGTTTCACACAAAAAACTCCACTGATGTGATGACTTAAGGATTGGCATCAACAAAACTCAAAATTTTCACAACCGTAGGAGAGAAAGAGGGATATACTTAAGGATTGGCCGCCTGTATGTGATGACTGATGACTTTGACATATTGAAGGATGATGTTCTGATGGAGGATAAAGTGATGTCTATTGGCTGAAAATCTATTATACAAGATTTTTGGGTGTGAAACTCCTGTATGCTTTTCAATTCATTGATATTCTGTTTTTTTATGATTAATCCTTATTTCCTTATCTAGGCATTTGTTTTTTGAGGGATTCATGGACGTTTGGGGTTCTAGGTTTTTCTTCATCTGGGTCTGAATGAAAAATTGGGAAAGCAACGAGTGCCGATGAGGAACGGTGCGGAGTGAGCGGTCGCATGGCCTACTGGTGGGAGCAACTGCAAGCCCTCACCAAACCTCCCGTCATGATCCCGTACAAACAACTTCTTACGCTCCCCTTCGAATCTTGAAGACATGTTTCCCAGCAGCAGAAGCAATGCTGGGCTAAAGTTTAATCTTGGGTCTTAATCTCAATTTTTTTATCTTAGTTCTTTTTTTTGTTCATGTTGTGTGCACATCACATGTTTGTTGTAATGTCAGAATGTGACATGAGGGAGGCAAAGTGAAGATTTGCTATTTGGAAAAAAATAAGTATTTTCCCATGTTTGTTGTACTGTGTGCACATCGCATGTTCTTTTTTTTGTGTTCTTTCTCTTATTTAATTCATTCAATTATTTCTATTTTGTCAATTTTACTCAACTTTATAGATTTTGATTCGATTATGGCGCTTGCATTCAATCAATGGCGATTATGGCATGTTGATATTTTGTCGAATAGGTATATAACCGTTAGTGTGGAGATAACCAATCACCAATTTCTCACATTCAAGCCATCTCAACGAAACCCTTTGAGCATTGCTATTTTTAGAAATTGTGATGGGGCAGGTTTTTTTGTTAGTTCTGGTGAGCTTGGTCCAGGTTAAGTCACACAATCAACAACAACTTAGGGTTCGTTTTGCAATATGCAATTGCCTAAAAGTACAAAATGGTAAAATGAAAACATGTGGTTGCCATAGCATGCAATACTTTAACGGGAACAACTAAAATAGTCATGGAACCATCAAAGAGGTTCATAACTTATCTATTTGCATGGATCACTCATTTTATATATTTAAAAATTGTATACCATAGAAAACACATAATAATTACATACTAGGCATTCACATATGCTGATAGACACCAACCTAAAATGATACTGCTACTTTCGTACTTGACCATCTCACATGTCCGTTCCTCTATCAACCTCTATTCTTTAATGTGGGCCGCATGCATTGGTCTTTTGGTATGCTCACGAAAGAGAACCCTATGCCAAAATAGTTTTCCATATCGATGAGTCTTAACCTAATTCTAGACAGAAACAATAGCACATATCTGAGACCCGTTACTTTTTACCTGAAAGTAGATTGTGAATTGAACATTGCGTGATTTTTTCTTTTACTCGATGGTAAATCATCACTAAGTGAAATTTTTGATGGTTTCAAAAAATCTTGAAATTATTTTGATGGATGACCAAACAAAACATGAGAAAATACTTATTTTATTTCCAAAATGAAACAAATCCTTTTTGGAGAAATAAATTTTAGGGAAACCAAATTCTTTGGAAGGAAACTAAATTTTGCGGAAACCAAAATTTTTAGTGAATTAAATAACATTTGGGTGGAACTAAATAACAGTGCGGGGAACAAAATTCTCTGGGTGAAATAAATTTAGTGGGAACTAAAATTTGTTGTGGGAACTAAACAACTTTTATGGGAACTAAATAACAAGTATTACAGTTTAATTATTGTTGTTCATTTAAAATTAGAGGATCTAAGATTTTGAGTAGGAACATATTTTAAATGAACACGGCCCTTAGGGCACGGGTTAAATCTGGAGGGAACTAAATTTTGAGGAAATGAAAAGTTTTATGGGAACCAAATTCTCTTGGGGTACCAAATTTTAAGAGAACTAAAAATTTTGGTAGAACTAAATAATAACTATTGCACTTTAATTATTGATGTTCATTTAAAATTAGGGGATCCAAGATTTTGAGGAGCGGCATATGTTAAATGAACCGTGCCCTTAGATGGTTGAATCCTAGGGCTGACTAGACAAACAGATTGATAGAAAGATGGTTGAGATTTAATCTTGGAAAATCAACGGTTGAGAAGAGAGTTTGTGAAAATTTTGTATTTTGGGTGGAACTTTTTGGCGAAATAAATCTTCATTTAGTTTTGTGAAATTCGAGATCTTTGAATTTAAGAGGTCTTTGAGGTTGAACAGTCAAGCATTTATGTGATTTAATTTACAATATTTATAACAAAAATAAGGAAAAGTTGCATTATCAAAGAATTATATGTTTTCTATTCAAAGCATCCTTATCTCCGCGCCAAAGGCGCCTGCTAAATTTTTATTGTTCCATGTCAAAGGCGCCTGCGCCGAATTTATTGTTTCGCGCCGAAGGCGCCCGTGCCACTAAATATTTTTATGCGAATTTATTGTTCTTTTAAATTTTGGCAGTGGAAATAATTTTTTGGGGAATAAAGATTTCACGGGGGAAAAACTTAAGTGAACCGTGCCCGTGGGCACGGGTTATGACTAGTATATATATATATATATATATATATATATATATATATATATATATATATATATATATATATATATAGGAAAATTTTCAAATGAGAACATTTCGCACCGTGCGAAAATGTTTTTATCTTTTTTTTGAAATTTTTTTTTTCAAAAATTCTTTTTTCCACCTTCATTATATGTTGTTATACCCCCCTCAAAAAATAATGGTTGAGAAATAATGTCATTTGGCCTTCGATCAAGCCATTTCATCAAATTCGCACGTTTTGAGACCGTTAAATTTGTAACGGGTGGATGGGTGCTCTAATGCCCAACGGGTTCACCCATTATTTTCCCTGGGCTATATAATTGTATGGATTAAACATCAAAAAAAGAATTTTTGAAAAAAAAAATTTCAAAAAAATAAAAAAAAGTTTTCGCACGGGCTTTCGCACGGGATTTTTCGCAACCGAAGATCACTATATATATATATATATATATATATATATATATATATATATATTGTTTTGTTCGGTCGCTGGTCTTCTTGTTATGCATAAGACCGTGTGATGAATGCCCCCAACGTTCCTGCTAGGACGAGCGCCGGAGTGAGGAGTACGGGGAAGTTGCGACAAAGTAGGTGTATGTTTCAGGTCACCCTGCGCGGGCGAGCTGAGCTGATGCTTGCATCGTTGAGTCGGACTGGTCGTACTCATGCTTGTCCCTGACTTCTTGGTTGGAGCGCCTCATGTCGATCCGCTGGGCTTGGCCCGTCTCGATGGCTCGGACGTCGGTGTGGTAGTCACAAAGTCCAGATGAAGGGAAAAGGTGGGGATATGTCTCGAATTTCCCGCCTCGAATCACCGCCGAATCGCGGAGGCCACATCGGATTAAAGATGGACAGGAATCGAAACGTCCCGATCGTTTATCGAGAGACGCGTGGGGGGATGTGACAGGAGGCATCAGGTGAAGCGTCAGGCCGCCTGGATGTGCGACGCATGGCCGGAGCAAGCGGTGGAGATCGGAGAGCGGATGCTTATAAGTAGGGGTGGGAGTTGCTGCTGGAGATTTTCTTGCTTCCGAGTGTTCTAGAGCAGATTTCTTGAGTGTAGGCAATTCTCTTCATGGAGGCCGAGTTCGTTGCCGGAGTTTGCGCTGTCTTCGCCGCCGCAGCGGCCGCCGTAACGACTGATTGGCAGGTATATTTCTTTTCTTTTCTCCGGTATGGTTTCTTCATCTTCAGCCTCGTCGTCGGGGTTGACGGGCAGCTCCACGGCAGAGTCAGTGGAGGTTGTTGGTGGATTATCGCCCGGGCATCGCGGCCGTAGCGGGTCCGGGTCCACGGCGGGAAGTGGGGGCCCGGGGAAGGGGAAGGGGCCCCTCGGGGTGAAAGCGGGGTCGTCCAGGTGGGGGCCCATGACTGTTGGCGGGGCCAGTGGGGTGCCCGCCGAGGTACTGAGTCAGAGGTCGGAGGTGTTGGAAACAGCCTTCTAGACTATGTTTGATGATAACAAACCCTAATGAACTATTCTAATATGTGTGTTAAGTTTATCTCCGGTCCCTATGCCGTGTGACAGTCAGGTTTGGTCAGGATACACATGTACGTACTCAAGTACGTAGAGATACAAGGCTGAAACTACATTTGGAATTCTGCAAGCTGCTCAAACAAGAGAGTATAGCTATGAAACTCTACCCTAGAGTTAAACATAGGCTATAAACATCATGGGAATTTTCTCAGGAATTATGGAAATTGTTTGAAGCTAAAATACGGGGAAATACGAGGAAATACAGAGTATACAAAGAAGAAACTTTTTCTACAAGTGGTGAAATTAGGTGAAACAATTCTAATATGTATATATTGGGCTCTGGGATTTTTGAGAATTTTTTCAGAATTTTTGGGATTTATCTGATGCCAAAATACGGTGGAATACGTCAGAAATACACTGAAAAATCGACATACGGTACTGTTCATACGACGGCTGCCGACATGCCGACTTTGCGGACAGCAAATTTAACACGGGTTTGACCCGCGAGCCGCCTCGTGGCGGATCCCTTGGAACAGTAACCAAACCCGTTAAGCTCAATCCTATATAAACCCATGTACACTCTTCACATTTTCATCAATAACTTGAGTTCTAGAGATCCAAATTGAGCACCGTTTGCGGCGTTGCGACCGTGACTTCATCCCCGACGCAGTGACACCAAGTTCAGCAGCTAGTTCCTCCTGTGCAGCAAATGAGATCATTTTGAGTGAGGAACTTCTACCGACTACTTCCACGGGGACAACGACTACTTCTTCTACAGACATCCGATCATCATTCCGTAAGAAGCGTTGCGAAGCTACTGATGTGCTGAAAGACGACAACCAAAGAGATCTTCACAAATGAGCTTTCTAAACTCTTGATCTTATTTATTTGTGAATACGTTGTATTATTTGTCGTTGAGATTTTGGTTTACACTTTCTTCCACTATATTGTTTTGGGAAATCCGAGTTGTTGGGGCATATCGGATTAGGAAAGCATCATTATATTGTTATTCTTTTTGGGCTTTGGTGAGCTAGGGTTAGTCAGTGTGGTTAGAGTTGGGGCTCTAATCTTGTGTGACTGTAACTGCTTAAAGAATCAATTTTAGTGATGTTGTTCTGGGGTGGATGTAGGTCTTGGGAGACTGAACCACGTAAATCTTCTGAGTCATCTGCTTGATCTGGTTGTGATCTTATCTGCTCTACTATTGCTTCTTCATATTTGTTTCAATTAGACTTAATAATTTTTATCTTGCAATAATTTGGTCAACGGCCTATTCACCCCCCCTCTAGGCCCTATTTAGATCCTACAATTGGTATCAGAGCATCAGGATTGACCATTTAAGTCTAGCTTACAATGAGTTTATATGATTCAGCATTTTCTGAAGGTCAGTCTACTGTCAGACCCCCAAAATTTAATGGAACTGATTTTGCATATTGGAAAGCTAGGATGAAAATATACTTAGTATCTACTGATTATGATGTATGGAAAATTGTTGATCATGGATATACATCACCTGTGTTAATTATTGAGAATACTGAAATCCCAAAACCTGAGGATAAATGGGATGATATTGATAAAAAACTATTTTCATTAAATGGAAAAGCAATGAATGCTATAAGTTGTGCACTTGATAAAACAAAATTTAACCGTGTTTCACATTGTTTAACTGCACAGGAAATTTGGCGTACTTTGGAAGTTACACACGAGGGAACTTCTCAAGTCAAAGAATCCAGATTAGCGCTCCTCAGCACGGAATACGATGGCTTCCACATGAAACCTGCAGAGACGATCAAAGACATGTATGCAAGATTTACGGACATCGTCTACAACTCAAGGGCACTTGGAAAAACGTATCCAAGCGTGGAACTGGTAAGGAAAATTCTTCGAGCCTTGCCAAGTACTTTTCGTCCCAAGGTTACCGCAATCCAAGAAGCTCGAGATCTCTCCAAATTGAGCTTGGATGATTTGATTGGGAACCTGATGTCCCATGAGCTTGAACTGAAAACCATCGAGTCAAGAGAAAAGGGAGAAGCCAAAGCTACAAAGTCAATAGCTTTCAAAGCTGAAGATAGCGACGATGATCTTGATGATGAGCAATCGCTGATGGTCAGAGGCTTCAGGAGATACATCAAGACACCGCAGGGCAAATCTGAAATGTCAAAAAGGTTCAATCGCTTCAATAAATTTAATCCTTCAAACTTTTCTTCTGAACAGAATACTACTAAGTCAGTTCAGTGTTTTAAATGCAGGAAACAAGGACACTTCATGAAGAATTGTCCAACTTTGAAGGATGCCTCGATAGAATCAAAAGGAAGATCCCTTGCTGTGACATGGGATGACGATGACGAGGATGAACCAGAAGAGGAAGTTGCTCACTCATCTTTATGTCTGGTTGGAGACATTGACTCGACAAAATCTAAGGTACATGAATTCTCTCTCTCTCAGAATTAATGAACATTTGTGAAAATATGAACATAGAGATCACTAATCTAGAATCCTCTGTAGAATCTTTAAAAGAAACCAACTTTGAATTACAGCAGGATAATTATCATATTTCACAAAATGAAGAAAAAATGAAATCTGAGATTGAAGATCTTAAAGCTATAATTGCCAAACTTAAAGGAAAAACTAGTTTGCATGAAACTCTTAAATGTGAATCTTGTGCCATGCTGAAACTAGAAGAAAACAAGTCCAAAGAAAAGATTGTGAGCCTTGAAAAGAAAGTTGAAAACTTTAAGAAAAATGAAGATGGAAATAAAAAGGCCTTTATAAGTAAAAGCACCATGCTTGTGAATGAGAACTTCTATTTGAAATCCAAGATCTTTGATTTAGAATTAAGTATTAAGAAATTTGGTGTAGGGAAGAAATCTCTCGACATCATTCTTGGTTATCAATCACATGGAAATAATAAACGAGGTCTAGGATATGGAAATCATTACAAGGAAAAGAAGATCATTCACAATAAAATTGTTAAAAGGAAACCTACATATGCTAAATGTTATACATGTGGTTCTATTGATCATTCATATAGGAACTGTTTGTATGGAAACAAGAAGATCAGATTCAAACAAGTATGTGTTCCTAAAGGCACCATTACTAACCATCGTGGACCTATTTGGTTGCCTAGGTCACACATGTCCTGTTTTTCTTATGTATAGGTGCACAGCTTGGCTAGGGAACAAAAGTGTGAGTAGTATTTGGATTCTGGCTGCTCAAGACACATGACAGGAAGTTACGATAAGTTCCTTAGCCTCGTAAAACAAGAAGGAGGAAGTGTTACACTTGGGGACAACGGTAAATGCAAAGTAATTGGGAAAGGTGTTGTAGGTAACGACACTTTTCAACTGAAGGATGTCCTATGTGTTGAAAATCTTAAACACAACCTCATCTCTATTAGCCAGCTCTGTGACAAAGGTATGAACGTAGTATTTGATGCAAAATTTTGTAAAATCATTGATACGGTCACATGTAATATTTTGATTACAGCTAACAGGAAGAATAATGTTTATACACTTTTTATTGAATTAACAATAGCTAGATGTTTGATTGGCAGTGAAGACGAGGCAACACTGTGGCACAGGAGATTAGCACATGCTGGAATAAAATTGTTGCAGAAACTGGAGAACAAAAATCTAGTAAGAGGACTGCCACATCAGAAATACGAGAACAGTAAGTTGTGCGTAGCATGCACGAAAGGTAAGCAAACTCGATCTACCTTTAATGGAATGAGAGAAATAGCAACTACACGCATTCTAGAATTAATTCACATGGATTTATTTGGACCAACAGATGTTGCTAGTTTAAATGGAAAGAGATTTTGCTTAGTTTTGGTTGATGATTTTTCAAGATTTACATGGGTTTATTTCTTAGCCAAAAAGTCAGACTCTTTTGAAAACTTTCAAAACTTTTGCAATCAAGTTTCAAATTAGAAAAATCTTTCAATTATAAAAATCAGAAGTGATCATGGAGGAGAATTTGAAAATATAATCTTTGAAAATTTTTGTTTAGAAAAAGGAATTATGCATGAATTTTCTTCTCCTAGAACACCGCAACAAAATGGAGTAGTTGAAAGAAAGAATAGGACTCTAAAAGAAATGGCTAGAACTATGCTGAATGAGTATGAATTGCCTATGTCTTTTTGGGCCGAGGCAATAAATACTGCTTGTTATGTTTGTAATAGAGTCATGCTAAGACCAATAATAAAGAAAACTGCTTATGAACTTTGGAATGGAAAGACTCCTAATATTTCATACTTTAGAGTATTTGGATGCAGATGTTTCATATTAAACACTGGAGATCAACTTGGTACATTTGAATCCAAATCAGATGAAGGAGTGCTTGTAGGATATTCGTCAAGGAGCAAAGCTTACAGGATTTATAAAAAAAGCACTTTGACTATTGTTGAATCAATTAATGTTAAATTTGATGAAAATGAAAATAATTCTTTGAATTGCAGGGAAACTGAAGGTGATGCAATTGCAGAGAATGATAGCGGTGCAAGGGAAATTGCTGAACCAAGTCAAGCACAAGAACCTACTGAAAAAGAAGAGAACCAAGAGGAAGAACCACTGAACAGAGGAGTGCCGAGATATAATCCAAATCATCCACCAGAATTGATCATTGGAGCACCCACGGCAGGTATAAGAACTCGTTCATCTTTTAGCAATCTTTGTTCTTTATGCATTCATGGGGATTTTATATCTGAAATTGAGCCAAAGACTATTGAATCTGCTTTGATTGAGGAAAGTTGGGTAATGGCTATGCATGATGAATTGAATGAATTTGATAGAAATAATGTTTGGACTTTAGTGCCACGACCCAAAGATTATCCTATTGTAGGTACCAAATGGATTTATAAAAACAAGCTTGATGAATCAGGAAGAGTAATCAGGAATAAGGCTAGATTGGTTGCTAAAGGTTATAATCAAATTGAAGGCATAGATGTTGATGAAACGTTTGCACCAGTTGCTAGATTGGAAGCTATATGAATTTTGCTAGCCTTTGCAAGTTATAAGAAACTCAAGCTTAAACAGATGGATGTTAAAAGTGCATTCTTGAATGGGTACCTGAAAGAAGATGTGTTTGTTAAACAACCCCCTGGTTTTGAAAGTCATGATTTTCCACACCATGTTTTTAAACTTCAAAAAGCATTATATGGTTTAAAGCAAGCTCCTAGAGCTTGGTATGATCGCCTTAGTGCTTATCTTTTGGAAAATGATTTTAAAAAAGGGTAGTGCAGACAACACACTTTTTATTTTGCATGATCATAATCAGTTTCTCATCGTACAAATATATGTTGATGATATTATTTATGGTGCTACTGATGATCTTTTATGTCAAAAGTTTGAGAAGGTCATGCAGGATCAATTTGAGATGAGCCTTGTTGGAGAACTGAAGTATTTTTTGGGATTCCAAGTAAAGCAAACTGTAGAAGGAATCTTCCTATCGCAAACCAAGTACATCAGAGAACTATTGAAAAAGTTTGGGATGGAAAAGGCAAAAGGAATTGGAACTCCCATGAGTCCCACGACGAAGTTGGAAAAAGATGAAAAAGGAATGGACGTGGATCAAAAGCTTTATAGAGGTATGATTGGCTCTCTCCTTTACTTAACAGCGTCTAGGCCCGATATAATGTTTGCTGTATGTTTGTGTGCACGTTTTCAAGCTTGTCCAAAAGAGTCACACTTAATTGCCATAAAAAGGATTTTTAGGTATTTGATTCACACACCATCTTTAGGCCTTTGGTATCCTTCATGTGGTTTATTTGATTTAATTTGATTTGCTGATGCTGATTATGCTTGTAGTATGATTGATAGAAAGAGGACTAGTGGAACATGTTTTATGCTAGGACATTCATTGGTTTCTTGGTCTAGTCGTAAGCAGAACAATGTTGCTTTGTCCACTACTGAAGCTGAGTATATTGCCCTTGGCAGTTGCTGTGCCCAAGTACTTTGGATGATGCAAACCCTGTCTGACTACGGCTTGGATCTTAGAAAAGTTCCATTACGATGTGATAGTAAGAGTGCTATAGATCTTTCTAACAATCTTGTTCATCACTCTCGGACAAAACACATAGACGTAAGACATCATTTTCTTAGAGATCATTTGGCAAAAGAGGATGTATCCATTGAATATATTTCTATTGATTCTCAGTTGGCAGATATCTTTACAAAACCTTTGCCAGAAGATCGCTTTTGTCGTCTACGTCTAGAACTGGGCATTATTGATCATATTTAGAGTGAAAATATTATTTGGTGTGCTTTTATTGTTTTTGTGTGGTGTGCTACAAAAAGAAAAATAAAAAAAATGAAAAAGAAAAATATAAAAAGAAAGGGAAAGTGAATTGTCTATCTCCTCATTTTGCACTTTTCATCAGAAACAGCTTTAAATGCAAAACATATGTCTTATGGATTTTGAATATTATATTCTTAACAATGCTTGCATTCAAAGACTACATGCTTAATTAGGTCATATTCATTAATGAGTAACTAACGTTTTTCATCTTCCAATCACACTTACAGATCAAAATGTTTTTGATATGGATTTGAAATATTGAATAAGAAAAGTGGTTGTTGGTGGACTAATTGATGTTTTAATGGGATATGATGTTTCAAGGCATGGGTAAAAAGAAAATCTCTCATCAAAATATACGTGTATAAAAAGAATAGCAAGACGAGTGTCTTCAAAATATATACACAGAGCTTCGTATGAAAAATGGATACGATCCATGCCCTTGATACTACCCTTGGACATCCAACTTATGCTATAAATGTCATTTTTAGCGTTGGTGTTAAGTCCGTCAAGCACTGCCATTTCACATTTATAAATCCTTCTCGGTCATGTTTGGAACCTTGTTAGCAATACGTAATACGGAAAATATTCGGAACGCGAATAAAACGTGTTTAATTCGATCAATTTCAAAAGGCGTTCGGTCAAAAATTCGGTCAAATATGCGCAATACGGGACTAAAACGTAAACAGGTTAAATCGTGTTTAATTCGTTAACCCAGATAAAAAATGCGACTATAAATACGAATACTGTCAAGATATCATTCATCTAATTGAACTTAAAAATCAACAATATCAATATAAAATAAGAGTAACATAACTTCTATAGTCATGATTTAAATAAATTATATTCATAGTTTTAACCAAAATGACATGATCATACTATTATATTCCATGCAGCATGCTGATCGGCCCCGGATACACGTCCCGGAGCGACGATTGTAGTTTTACCGCAAGCGCACGGCGTAGTGGCGAGCGGGTATCGAACACGAGGAGGTGGTGTTGAGCTCCAATCTGTCCTAGGTTGGTTTGACTACGAATGTTTTATTGGTGGAGATGGGTATGGAATGATATAATGGAAATGGTGATGGATGTCGGTGTCGGTGATAGAGAAGTTGGATAAAATATCGATTCAAATACAATATAATAAAAGAGGGAATTTGCCTTGCGGCGATCCTGTCACAATCGTCGGGCAAAGTATGGGGATATAAAATCAAATAAAGACGTCTAGGGCTAGGGAATTCCCATTACGGATCGTCATACATCATCGTAAATAGTGAATCTCAATATTACTAGACTTGTGTTGAGGTGAACTAGTCGTAACTGAATAGAGAACCAAGCTCACGCTCTCGCGCTATTGCCGGTCTATAGCAACCTAGATTAGGGCCCAATCTCTTGCAAACCCTAACCTAAGCCGCTAGCATGAAGATTGACATCATCGTCCAATCGCTCCTCGAGCCCACTCTCGTGCAAACTCGAGTTACGATCTAGGTTGTGATAGTTCGTATTCGTCCAATCTCTTACAAACGAATATGGGTATAGATTTACAATTAAAAATCCTAGCTTTGGCCCAATCTCTTGCAAACCGAATCAAGAGAAATCCAATTGTAAATCTAAATCGATTATCTAGGCCTTCCCATCGATTAGAATCCAATCTCTTGCAAATCCCAAATCGATGGAAATCCCTATTTATCCGTAGTAAATCAATCACAACATAACCTCCTCGAAATTCTAGCAATTTCGAAATTCATTCATCACAAATATGAAATTAGATCCATAGGGTTCATCCCCAAACCCTAGAACAACAAATCTACTCTAGCATAGCAATAAGGATATGAGAATCAATAGAAATCATTGCTTGCATACAAAAAGATAGAAAAACAAAGATTCAAATAAAAAGAAGAAAATACTTAGCTTGATGAAGATCTTCAATCCAAAATACAAGCTTTTAGATCCAAGAGGGGGCCTAGGGCATGGCCTAACCTCTAAAATAATCCTAAGAAAAACATATGGGAACTAAGAAAACATAATAGGGATCTCCCTCTAATGGTGGCTACAAACCCCTTAAATACTCCCCCAAAACCCTAGCAAGAAACCCTAGAAAACCCCTCAAATTCGTGCCCAAAACAGCCCAAACCGCAACTTAGAATCTGGGCCCAGGCCGCACTCGGCCGAGTGGAATATTTGACCCGGCCGAGTGGAAATTCCAGCACTGCAGCATCAACTTGCAGAAATTCCCCAGATTTCATCCGACCTCCGATTTGCGCGTTCTTGGCAGCGTTGGAACCTTCATGAAGTCTACTATCCATAAAAAATATGAGAAAAATAATTTGATTGCTAGAATGATAGCAGATTTCAAAAGAGTGAGAGGCTGTCTGAAAATCTGGGCGCTGCGTGTCCTCGGCATCACTCGGCCGAGTGGCAAATGTCACTCGGCCGAGGGGATTTTGGAACTCGGCCGAGTCGGAGCTCGTAGTCGACTGACGGATTACAGAGAGTTGAACATTTTGGCTTGCCGTCGTCTGGGTGCCACTCGGGCGGACGGAGTCTCCGCACTCGGCCGAGTGGGCGTGCGATGCTCGACCGAGTGCACGCTGATATATCTCTGTTGCGTGTCCGATCTGGCTGGCCGAGCGGGGTCTCAATGCTCGGTCGAGTGACTCCTTCACTCGGCCGAGTGGCATGCTGAAAATGCCCAATCTCCATCTTTTCGCTTCCTCGTCGCTCCTACGACGTTCTTTCTTCTTCCACTCGTCTTCCATTGCAGAATAACCCTCAAAAGGGCCATGGTTGACACTCCGGAGTGGGTGCAAATCCTTTAAGCTCATTTTTTCTCCCGATCGCTCCATATTTCCTGAAATCCGACAAAAACAAGAAATAGTGAAAAGCATCGCAATATTGTCGAATAATCTTGAAAACCGCAATATGAGCAATCGAAATGGCGTGAAAACATGCGGAAAAAAGGTGTAAAATATGGAGTGATCACATGCCCTAAACCAAAGTATGATCATGAAATCATAGTTCAAAATGATTTAAAAGTACCCCTAAAACGCGTTTAAAACACATAAAATGCGCAACACGGGGATAAAACGCGTTTTGTTCGTCTACCCCTAAAAAAGCGCGTATTTTTCCGAATAATTCAAATGGACGGCCATTTAATACGGAAACCATTTTAGACGGATTTTAAACGTAAAAAATATAAAAATTCGCGTTTTTTACTAACAAGGGTTTGGAATTGGTAACTTGAACTCATATTACATGAGAAGGGGAAACTCAATCTTTGATGTTCATATATTTAGTTGAAAAGATGGTTATGACAGGCTGTATTCCTTATTACCTCTCAATATGTACTAAACATTTGATCATCACACTTGAGCACATAGATGAATTATGGTAGTTATGACTTAGTGCTTATTGCTTATTTATTCATTGTGGTCATCGATGTCTTGCCTGTTTGTTTTGCTTTATAATGTTCAATTTTCCATTCATCATATGCTATTTCATCCATTTTTTGATGAAAACAAAGGGGGAGAGAAATATTAAGATTGAGCATGTCAGAGATAGGGGGAGCATGTCAATAGGGGGAGCATATCATTTTGCCATTCATGCTCATATTCATGCTTCACACACTCACACACTTATTTTTTCACAATAATCTTAATGTCTGGTTTGTTCTCATCAAAAGGGGGAGATTGTTGGAAACAGCCTTCTAGACTATGTTTGATGATAACAAACCCTAATGAACTATTCTAATATGTGTGTTAAGTGTATCTCAGGTCCCTATGCCGTGTGACAGTCAGGTTTGGTCAGGATACACATGTACGTACTCAAGTACGTAGAGATACAAGGCTGAAACTACATTTGGAATTCTGCAAGCTGCTCAAACAAGAGAGTATAGCTATGAAACTCTACCCTAGAGTTAAACATAGGCTATAAACATCATGGGAATTTTCTCAGGAATTATGGAAATTGTTTGAAGCTAAAATACGGGGAAATACGAGGAAATACAGAGTATACAAAGAAGAAACTTTTTCTACAAGTGGTGAAATTAGGTGAAACAATTCTAATATGTATATATTGGGCTCTGGGATTTTTGAGAATTTTTTCAGAATTTTTGGGATTTATCTGATGCCAAAATACGGTGGAATACGTCAGAATACACTGAAAAATCGACATACGGTACTGTTCATACGACGGCTGCCGACATGCCGACTTTGCGGACAGCAAATTTAACACGGATTTGACCTGCGAGCCGCCTCGTGGCGGATCCCTTGGAACAGTAACCAAACCCGTTAAGCTCAATCCTATATAAACCCATGTACACTCTTCACATTTTCATCAATAACTTGAGTTCTAGAGATCCAAATTGAGCACCGTTTGCGGCGTTGCGACCGTGACTTCATCCCTGACGCAGTGACACCAAGTTCAGCAGCTAGTTACTCCTGTGCAGCAAATGAGATCATTTTGAGTGAGGAACTTCTACCGACTACTTCCACGGGGACAGCGACTACTTCTTCTACAGACATCCGATCATCATTCCGTAAGAAGCGTTGCGAAGCTACTGATGTGTTGAAAGACGACAACCAAAGAGATCTTCACAAATGAGCTTTCTAAACTCTTGATCTTATTTATTTGTGAATACGTTGTATTATTTGTCGTTGAGATTTTGGTTTACACTTTCTTCCACTATATTGTTTTGGGAAATCCGAGTTGTTGGGGCATATCGGATTAGGAGAGCATCATTATATTGTTATTCTTTTTGGGCTTTGGTGAGCTAGAGTTAGTCAGTGTGGTTAGAGTTGGGGCTCTAATCTTGTGTGACTGTAACTGCTTAAAGAATCAATTTTAGTGATGTTGTTTTGGGGTGGATGTAGGTCTTGGGAGACCGAACCACGTAAATCTTCTGAGTCATCTGCTTGATCTGGTTGTGATCTTATCTGCTCTACTATTGCTTCTTCATATTTGTTTTAATTAGACTTAATAATTTTTATCTTGCAATAATTTGGTCAACGGCCTATTCACCCCCCTCTAGGCCCTATTTAGATCCTACAGGAGGCACGGACAGAGGTCGTGCCCAGGGTGCGCACGAAGTATATCAGGCCGCCGTATGACGTTCATCTGCCAACAGCCTCGGAGCATGTCTGTTTCACGAAGGATGACGAGGTCGGGATCTATGTGGCGTACTTTGATCAGGGCTTACGGTTCCCACTCCATCCGTTGTATCACGAGGTCTTGGAGTTCCTGGGCCTGTCGTTCTGCCAGCTGATGCCAAATTCCGTTAGTGCGATATTCAGGTTTCTTGTCCTCTGCGCGAGGACCCGAGTCAGCCCGACCCTTTCTTTGTTTCACCATTTTTCACGGTTAAGAAATTCCGGTCACACTTTTATTTGTCGGCGAGGACGAGTCACCCCCTCATCCGGGGACTGCTGGGGAAGATTAAAGGGTGGCGCAGGTCGTATGTGTTTGTCTCACTGCCCGCCGATCTGACCCTTTGGTCTGGCTGGAGAGCGCTCAGTCCCCAAGCGTGGGAGAGGGTGAGCCTGAGCAAGGCCGAGTCGGAGCAGGCGGTGCGATTGGAGGTGATACCCCCCGAGGGCAGGTAGTATGCCCACTGTCACGCCCCGCTTCCCAAAAAGGACGGAGGTGAAGCGTGACTAAGGCCCGCTTAGGCCGGGGCTGAGAGCCCAGACCCAATAAGCATCTGTGGTATTCCAAACGAAGGAAACAGGTCCCTGCAAGTTAGTACGGAACAACTAAAGTACTGGAAAGAGATATCATTTCATTTTATTCCAAATAAAACATCCAAAAGTACTGAGAGTCTAAGACACCCGAAGGGCTACAACTGCAGAAAAAGAAACTACCGGTGCAAGTACCCAACCTAGACAAGAAAAACAACAGGTGCTACACACCCAATCTAAACTGGAATAGAAATCTGGATCAGCAACTGGAGGCCTCTAACTCTGGTCCTCCTCAGGGTCGTACTCTGGATCAACGTCCTCCGGCTCTCTGTCTGCTGGCAAGTCCGCCTCGTCGACGTACTCTGGCTCAACACCTGACGTACAACACCAAAAGAAGGAACTGTACGTCAGGTAAGGTCTACAAAAAGGGTTAGACCAAACTACAAGTGTATCAACTTTTAGACAATATTTTACTGGTTGATTAGCATGCTGTGGTTATAACTGAGTAACAAACAGAAGTAACGCAGCAGGAAAGTAAAGCGCAGCAAGTAGTAGTCGTAGCGTGTGCTACCAACTACGGGACTAACCTATAGGTGTCATGACAAGTCGGGACGTGATGGAACAAGACGGGACAAGACAAGTGAGACACAAAAGGGTTCACACCTTACGGTTCGAGGGGGATCAGACCCTCTTGCCGTGCACACGCTCAACCCAACCCCAAACCCCAAGGAAAGACAAGACAAGACAAACGATACAAGGGATCACTCGCTCTAGCTTGGCGAGTGCCCTATTGCCCTCGGGCTGTGTATCAGTACAAGGGATCACTCTCTCTAGCTTGGAGAGTGTCCTATTGCCCGCAGGCTGTGAATCAGTACAAAGGATCACTCGGAGAGTGCCCTATTGCCCAGCGGGCTGTGCAAGACGGGACGGGATGTGACAAGACGGGAAGGGTTATTCTAGGGTGTCCACACACATGCACACACATGATAGTCATACGATATCAAAAAGTTGTTGTTGTCAGGCTCAGGCTTCGTCGTCAAGTCTGAGCCGTCAGGGGTCGTCCCGGACGCTATCATTTCACGTCCGGTTCTATTTGTTCACAGTTATCAATTCTAACCAACTAAGGCCTAAGCATGACCAAAAGTGCAAGTGGATACACTTGCCTGCGATGGCGAGGGTGTCGTCCTCTCGAAGCGTCTCGTCCAAGCGTCTCGTCCGTAGAAGTCCGTCTGAAATATCGCCACGGCGACGGTGTCAGGTCTCAATTTCATCAAATCCTATTAGGGTTCGTTTCTAGGTTATCGGGACTATCCTATTCGTCAAAAGTCACATTTTGATGTTTCAGCCTAATCGACGATCTAATCCTATGTGCACAGTCAACAAAGTCCATTCGTCGATTTTCTAGATTTGTACAACGTTTTACTGGTGCTGGAAAATAAATTTTAGTTCAAGTTGTCGATTTTTAGTTTAGGGTTCAGTCAGCTATTGTGGGGGTTTCTACGAGTTTCGGGGAACCAACCTTAACCGGAGTTTGTCGTAGAATGGAAGTTGTGTCTGAACGGAGAACTCCTCAGCTTCAGATCTGGTCCTCGCACGATTCCCCAAAAGTTGAAACTTGCGATGACGGCCTACGATGTGTTGTAACGTCGTAGACGGTAAATCCGCGAAGTAGCACACCCAAGTGGGGCCCACAGCAGTGCTAGGGGTCATTAGGGGACCCATAACACCTCTGGAGAACTTGGGGGGCCCACCACAGGAGTTGGTGTGGGAGATTCAATGTTGCGACGAACGGCCGTCGGTCGGGCACGGTAGGTGCGGGGGTTCCTCTCGGTCAGACCGAGAGAGGCTCTCGGTCGTGCGTGTTGCAGCGCAGCGGAGGCGGGGTTGTGGTGCGGTGCGAGGGATTCCCTCGGTCAGACCGAGCGGATCTCTCAGTCGGACGCTTGCGGGTGCGGGCGTGCAGCGCTAGGGGCGATGCGGAGCGGCCTCTCGGTCGGTGCGGAAGATCTCGTCGGTCGGGCGCTTGGCGATGCGAGCGATGGTGCAGCGGTGCAGGCGAAGCGGCAGTGCGGGCTTGGGCTTCGGTCGGAGCGGGCGATCTCCTCGGTCGAAGCGGGGCGCTGCGGGTTGCAACGTTGCAACTTGCAACGAAGCGGAGCGGAGCGCGGGTGCGGGGCTTGGCCTCGGCCGGACACAGCCCGATGCGGTGGCGGCGGTGGTCGTGCACTGGGGCTACTGTCGCAACGTTGCGACGAAGCTTGGGAAGGTGTTTTTGACGGCTAGGGTTTGTGTGATGCGGAAATAAGCTAGCCTAGGGCTAATATAAATAGGAAAGAGGGTTAGGGCTAGGTCTAGGGTTTAGGGGATTAATAAAAATAATTAAAATGATTTATTTAAAACATTTATCTCTTCTCTCCCTCACGCAAAGTTGGGTGCGGCCAAAAATTCTGAAATTTGGTCAAAAAAATTCTTTAATACGTTATTATAATATAGGAATTTTATCATAATTAAAACACTTATAAAAATATGTTTTAAAATTGTTTAAAACTTTCAAAAAAATGGAAAATAGGTCAAATTAAGTTCAAAAATTGTAAAATAATTATAGGGTGATCGGGGCGACGAAAGAAAGAGAGTGAAGAAGACGGATCAAAATTTCGATGTCGAGAGACGAAACTAAAAATAGAAACGTCTAGCGTCAAAACAGAAAGTAGCGACGTCACATCAAATAAGATAGTATCGCGGAAGAACGACTCGAGATATGTCGTTCCAAAGTTGTTCCACAATCTAATACTTTCAGAGACGATCACGTCAACATATCACACAATAATGTTGAAAATCAAACAGAGTCTAAAATAAACACGTGCACGATCAAGAGCACGTGCACAAAGAAAGTACGACCGAAAACCGACCGTTACACCCGCCTTGCCTGGCTGGAGATTATAGCTCGACTCATCTGGCCCGAAGGTAACCTTAGCCGAGTGGTTCTTATTTCGAATTCGCGCACCCTGAACTCTTCCTTTTTTGCAGATCCGACGATGAGCATCTCCTTCGAGGATCTGGACAGGATCGCCGAGCAGATGGTTGCCGAGGAGATGGTTGCCGAGGAGCAGGTCGCTCCATTGGGTGCTAAGGGTCACAAGAAGAGGCCAAGGCCGAGTTAGGGGGAGAGGACCAAGAAGGCCGAGGGGTTCAGCGGATAGAAGAGAAAGAAGAGAACAGTAGAGAGGCCGACAGTCCCTGGTACAGGCGCGGGGGGTCTGTCAAAAGTGTCCGACATATCGACGTTCCCCACACCATCGACCTTGAAGATGAGGAGACTCATGGCGATCCGTCGAATAAGCAAGCGTCTGTCGGTGAATGGGGGCCTCCGAGGCTGACCGGGTCGTCGGTAGCTCCTGATTCGACGTCCGTTCCACAAGGGGGGCTTATGGGGTCGAGCTCCGGTGTAGGGTCGGCCGCCGAGGAATCATGGCCTTACGGCTGCCCCCGGTACGCTCTAGAGAGGCCTGCACCACTTGGCTGTGAGGAGAAGTTGGCGACGTTTCGGTCGAAGAAGGCCGACGTCGAGAGATTTCCGGAAGAGGATCTTTTAAGGCCGATCTACTCGGTTGGGAAGGGCGAGTCGGTCTTCGATGAGTCCGGCATGGCAGGAAGGCTCGCTGAGAACTGCCAACTGCCTAGGGATAGGGAATCCCTGGCACAAGTGGGCTCGGAGCGGCTAGGGGCCACCATGATGTGGCATCTCGCGCAGGTATCTTGTCGGGCTAGGCTGGGGATACTGCAGGGTTTGTCCCCGATGAGCATAATTTTTCCGTGTTCATGTGTGTAGGCCAGTACGGCGATGGCTACCTTGCAGCATCGTGCTTCCGCCCTTATCAAGGCTGAGCTCGCGTTGGCAAGGATGAAGGGGGAGCTCGACAAGGAGAAGTCTAGGCATGTCATACTGAAGAAGTCTTTCACGGAGCAGCATACGTTGCTCAAGGAGTACTGGCTGCGTGTAGAGGAGCTCGAGGAGCAGATCGCTGCCGGTCGTTTTCGACAGACCGAGCTGGAAGGAGAGGCCGAGCGGTGTCGGGTTAGCCCCGCCCCAGAGTCTGGAGGGAGCGAGCGCGTAGCTCGGCCCGTGCCCTTCTCTGGTTTGGGTGGCAAGGGTTGGCCCTGCCCCAGAGTTCTTGAGGGGGGAGCGAGCACGTAGCTCGGCCCGTGCCCTTATCTGGTTTGGGTGGCGAGGGTTGGCCCTGCCCCAGGGTTCTTAAGGGGGGAGCGAGTGCGTAGCCCGGCTCGTGCCCTTCTCTGGTTTGGGTAGCGAGGGTTGGCCCTACCCCAGAGTCTGGAGGGGGGAGCGAGCGCGTAGCTCGGCCCGTGCCCTTCTCTGGTTTGGGTGGCGAGGGTTGGCCCTGCCCCAGAGATCTTGAGGGGGGAGCGAGTACGTAGCTCGGGCCATGCCCTTCTCTGGTTTGGGTGGCGAGGGTTGGCCCTGCCCCAGAGTCTGGAGGGGGAAGCGAGCGTGTAGCTCGGCCCGTGCCCTTCTCTGGTATGGGTGGCTAGGGTTGGCTCTGCCCCAGAGTCTGGAGGGAGGGAGCGAGCACGTAGCTCGGTCCGTGCCCTTCTCTGGTTTGGGTGGCAAGGGTTGGCCCTGCCCCAGAGTTCTTGAGGGGGGGAGAGCGTAGCTCGGCCCATGCCCTTCTCTGGTTTGGGTAGCGAGGTTTGGCCCTGCCCCAGAGTCTGGAGGGGGAGCGAGCACGTAGCCCGGCCCGTGCCCTTCTCTGGTTTGGGTGGCGAGGGTTGGCCCTGCCCCAGAGTCTGGAGGGGGGAGCGAGCACGTAGCTGGGCCGATGCCCTTCTCTGGTTTGGGTGGCGAGGGTTGGCCCTACCCCAGAGTTCTTGAGGGGGGAGTGAGCGCGTAGCACGGCCCGTGCCCTTCTCTGGTTTGGGTGGCGAGGTTTGGCCCTGCCCCAGAGTCTGGAGGGGGGAGCGAGCATGTAGCTCGGCCAGTGCCCTTCTCTGGTTTGGGTGGCGAGGGTTGGCCCTGCCCCAGATTTCTTGAGGGGGGAGCGAGCGCATAGCCTGGCCCGTGTCCTTCTCTGGTTTGGGTGGCGAGGGTTGGCCCTGCCCCAGAGTCTGGAGGGGGGAGCAAGCGCGTAGCTCGGCCCGTGCCCTTCTTTGGTTTGGGTGGCGAGGGTTGTCCCTACCCCAGAGTTTTTGAGGGGGGAGCGAGCGCGTAGGCCGGCCCGTACCCTTCTCTGGTTTGGGTGGCGGGGGTTGGCCCTGTCCCAGAGTCTGGAGTGGGGAGCGAGCGCGTAGCTCGGCCCATGCCCTTCTCTGGTTTGGGTGGCAAGGGTTGGCCCTGCCCCAGAGTTCTTGAGGGGGGAGCGAGCGCGTAGCTCGGCTCGTGCCCTTCTCTGGTTTTGGTGGCGAGGGTTGGCCCTGCCCCAGAGTTCTTGATGGGGGAGCAAGCGCGTAGCTCGGCCCGTGCCCTTCTCTGGTTTGGGTGGCGAGGGTTGGCCCTGCCCTAGAGTTCTTGAGGGGGGAGCGAGCGCATAGCTCGGCCCGTGCCCTTCTCTGGTTTTGTTGACGAGGGTTGGTCCTGCCCCAGAGTCTAGAGGGGGGAGCGAGCGAGTAGCCCGGCACGTGCCCTTCTTTGGTTTGGGTGGTGAGGGTTGGCCCTGCCCCAGAGTCTGGGGGGCGAAAGCGTATCGCGGCCCTTGTCCTTCTCTGGTTTGGGTGGCGAGGGTTGGCCCTGTCCCAGAGTTCTTGATGGGGGAGCGAGCGCGTAGCCCGGCCCGTGCCCTTCTCTGGTTTGGGTGGCAAGGTTTGGCCCTGCCCAAGAGTCTGGAGGGGGGAGCGAGGGCGTAGCTCGGCCCCGACCCTTCTTTGGTTTGGGTGGCAGGGTTGGCCCTGCCCCAGAGTTCTTGAGGGGGTAGCGAGCGCGTAGCCCGGCCCGTGCCCTTCTCTGGTTTGGGTGGCGAGGGTTGGCCCTGCCCCAGAGTCTGGAGGGGGGAGCGAGCACGTAACCCAGCCAGTGCCCTTCTCTGGTTTGGGTGGCGAGGGTTGGCCCTGCCCCAGAGTTCTTGAGGGGGGAGCGAGCGCGTAGCCCGGCCCGTGCCCTTCTCTGGTTTGGGTGTCAAGGGGTGGCCCTGCCCCAGAGTTCTTGAGGGGGGAGCGAGCACGTAGCCCGGCCCGTGCCCTTCTCTGGTTTGGGTGGCGAGGGTTGGCCCTGCCCCAGAGTCTGGAGGGGGGAGCGAGCGCGTAGCTCGGCCCGTGCCCTTCTCTGGTTTGGGTGGCGGGGATTGGCCCTGCCCCAGAGTTCTTGAGGGGGGGAGCGAGCGCATAGCTCGGCCCGTGCCCTTCTCTGGTTTGGGTGGCGAGGGTTGGCCCTGTACAAGAGTTCTTGAGGAGGGAGCAAGCGCGTAGCCCGGCCCGTGCCCTTCTCTGGTTTGGGTGGCGAGGGTTGGCCCTGCCCCAGAGTCTGGAAGGGGGAGCGAGCGCGTGGCTCGGCCCGTGCCCTTCTCTGGTTTGGGTTGCGAAGGTTGGCCCTGCCCCAGAGTCTTGTGTGTTCAAACTGAAATACTGACCGTGCCCCGGGAGTACAAACACCCGGGACAAGCGACTTGTAGTCTTATCGCAAGCTCACGGTGTAGTGGCGAGCGGGTATCGAACTCAGGGAGGAACAATGACAATGTCTCCTTCCAATCACCTAGCTATCAAAATGGTCGAGAATAATTTGGTGTGAAATGGTCACAATCGTTCAAATGTCGATAGAAATATCAATAAAATAAAGCGTCTAGGGAAAGGAAATATCCGCTACAGACCGTATCTCATCATTGTGATTCATAGGTTTCATCATTGCTAGACTTGAATTTTAGGTGAACTAGTCGCAACTAAATGGAGAACCAAGCTCACGCTCTCGCGCTATTGCCGGTCTATAGCAAACCTAGGGTAGGGCCCAATCTCTTTCAAACCCTAACCTAAGCCGCTAGCGTGAAGAACGACATCATCGTTCAATCGTATCTCGAGCCCACTCTTGTGCAACTCGAGCTACGACCTAGGTTGAGATAGTTCCTACCCGTCCAATCTTTTGCAAACGGATATTGGTATAGAAACGCAATTAAAAATCCTAGCTTTGGTCCAATCTCTTGCAAACCAATTCTAGAGAAGTCCAATCATAAATCTAAATCAAATTTCTAGGGCTTCCTATCAATTGGGACCCAATCTCTTGCAAATCCCAATCAATATGAATACCTAGCTATCCGTAATTAATCAATCTCAACCTAACTCTAATCAATTCTAGCAAGAATTTCACCAATTCATCATGTCACGCCCAGCTTCCCAAAACAGCAGAGGCGAAGCGTGACTAAGGCCCGCTTAGGCCAGAGCTAAGGAGCTCTGACCCAATAAGCGTCTGTGTGGTACCAAGACGAAGGTACAGCTCCATGCATGTTAGTACAGAACAATAAAAGTATAAGAAGGAAAGACAATCACATTTTTATTCCAGCATATCCAAAGTACAAAGTCTCAACGCCCGAAGGGCTACAACTGCAGAAAGGAAAATCTAACGGTGCAAGCACCCAACCTAACAAGGAAACCAAAGGTGCTACGCACCCAACCAAAAGAAATGAATATCTCTAAAAACTGCAACGAGAAGTCTCTAGCTCTGGTCCTCCTAAGGGTCGTACTCAGGATCAACACTCTCTGGCTCCACGTCAACTGGCAAGTCAGTCTCCTCGACGTACTCTGGCTCGATCCCTAATGTACAACACCAAAAGAAGGAACTGTATGTCAGGTAAGGTCTACAAGAAGGGGTTAGACCAAACTGCAAGTACACCAATTATTTAACAATCGTTTTACTGGTTGATTAACATGCTGAGGTTATAACAGACGAACAAACGAAAGTACACGCAGCAGGAAGGTAAAACACGACAAGTAGTAGTCGTAGCGAGTGCTACCGACTACGGGACTAGCCTACAGGTGTCAAGACAAGACGGGACATGGAGAGCCATACAAGACAAGACAAGACACGAAAAGGGTTCATGCCTTTACGGTTCGAGTGGGATCAGACCCTCTTGCCACGTGCACGCTCAACCCTACCCCAAAACCCTAAGAATCGTGACAGGACAAGGGATCACTTGCTCTAGCTTGACAAGTGCCCTATTGCTCTCTGAGCTGTGTATCAGTACAAGGGATCACCTGCTCTAGCTTGACAGGTGCCCTATTGCCCATCGGGCTGTGAATCAGTACAAGGGACCACCCGCTCTGGCTTGGCGAGTGCCCTATTACCCATCGGGCTGTGCAAGACGGAACGAGACATGGCAAGACGAAAGGAACATGACACGACCAAACAGGAGGGGTTGTACTAGGGTGTCCACAACTCACGCATGTCAATCCTATGATGTCAAGGTTGTTGTTGTTGGACTAAGACTTCGTTGTCAAGTCTGAGCCATCAAGGCATCCCAGACGCTATCATTTCACGTCCGGTTCTCATTGTTCCAAAGTATCAATTTGAACAAGACTAAGGCCTAAACATGGCCAAGAACGCAAGTGGTACACTTGCCTGCGGTGGCGAGTGCGTCGTCTTCCTGGGGCGTCTCGTCCAAACGTCTAATCGTCGGAAGTTCGTCTGAAAATCGTGACACGGCGACGGTGTCAGATCACGATTCAATAATTCTTATTAGGGTTGTGTCTAGGTTATCAGGACTATCCTATTCATCAAAAATCACATTTTTAATGCATTTAACCTAATCGACGATCTATCCTAGGTGCATATGCATAAAGTTCATTCGTCGATTTATCTACGGTTGTACAACGTTTTAAGGATCAACGGAAAATAAATTTAATTGATTTCGTTGCTGATTTTAATTAGGGTTTTGATTATCTATAGTGTGGGTTTCTACGCATTTAGGGAACCAACCTGATTTGACGATCGAACGGAGGTCCGACGCCGGATCTGAAAAGGCGGAAGCTTTGCGTCGTCAGGAAGTTCCTAGGCTGCGGGTAGCATAGTGAGGAACGTTGATCGTTGGTGATGACGTCGGCCTCCGAAGGTGGTGACGAGGATCTCGGCGTCTCCCGGGGTCGTCGTCGCTAGATCTGGGATTGGATCACCACGTGAGGAGAAGGGCTAAGACTAGATGGATCTCGGAAAGGGAACGAGATGGCGGCCGGGGCTTCAGATCTGAGGGGGAGGTGAGGGTGGCTGGCTGTGGGGAAAGAAGAAGGAGAAAAAGAGGAGAAGGGAAAAACAGGAGAAGGGAAGAGGAAATGAGAATGGAGGAGAGGAGATCGGATTGATCTCGTGAAGGTGGAGGGCGCTCGGGAGGAGGAAAGACTTAGGGAAAGGAAGGAGAGGGATAGGGGAAGAAGACGGCTAAAAACAATGAGGAGGAAAGAAGAGCAGCCGCGCGTTTAAATAAGAAAACAAACGGCGGCTAGGTCAAAAATTAGGGTTTCGGGGTCAATTAGTCGGTCAGTGAAGGGCGGTCGACCGACTAGTTTGAGAACTAGTCGGTCGGTCGTCTACCTGAAACTGACTAAAAGCAAACAGAGAACAGTGTCGGTACAGGGTTGACAGATTTAGTCGGTCTGTGAAGGCTCGTCGACCGACTAGTTTGCAACCTAGTCGGTCGGCCAGTGTTCATTGACCGACTAAAGGATGGAAAATGGTCGACAAGAAGTTTTGAAAATTAGTCGGTCTGAGAAGAAAGCCTAACCGACTAGTTCGTCAACTAGTCGATCGGTATTTGTTCTTTGACCGACTAATGGTAAACAGTAACTCGACTGCTTGAAATGATCTCTATCTTAGTCGGTCTGAGAAGAAGTGTTGACCGACTAGTTCGAAAACTAGTCGGTCGGTGGATGAACTTAGACTGACTAAGTGTAAACAGTAACTCAGTGGAAAAATCAAAGGGAAACTAGTCGGTCCATGAAGAGTTTCTGACCGACTAGATTGGCATCTAGTCGGTCGATCCTTCTTCTTGAATCGACTAAAATGCACACAAAGTCTCCAAATGAAGTGCGAAGCTTCGGGATGGGTTCTAGGGGCTTCTAGATGAGTCTGGCCCTAAGATAAGAGCGTCATGAAGCACGCTCAGCTCCAGATAGGGGGAAAAAGGGTTACAGAAAAGAAGAAGGGAAAAAGGGAACTATATATATATATATATAAATAAAATATCATCATACAAAAAAACCAGCCGTTACATCCTACCCACCTTAAGAAAAATTCCGCCCTCGGAATTTCTATCAGAAAAGGTGAGGGTAACGCTCTCTCATCTCATCCTCTCTCTCCCAAGTGGACTCTCCAGGTGATCCGTGACGCCACATCACTCTCACCAGGTCGACTACCTTATTCCTCAACTGCTTCTATCGACGGTCCAAAATCTGCACGGGCTGCTGGTCATACGTCAGGTCCGGACGGACCGTGATCTCTGAGAAATCCACTGTGTGTGATGGATCACTGACGTACCGACGTAACTGAGATACATGGAATACATCGTGAACTCTCACCAAAGATGGTGGCAGAGCAAGGCGGTAGGCCACCGCTCCCACACGCTCCAGCACATCGAAAGGTCCAATGTATCTCGGACTCAGCTTCCCCTTCTTCCCGAATCGGATCACTCCGCGGTTCGAAGAAATCTTCAAGAAGACGTGATCTCCAGGCTGAAACTCCAAAGGTCTCCTCTTGGCATCCGCCCAATGCTTGAAGCGATCCTGTGCAACTCTGAGCTTCTCCCTGATGTCTCTCACGATATCCACAGCTTCCACTATCATCTCCGGACCCAACAGCTCCCGATCTCCAATGTCATCCCAGCTCAGTAGCGATCGACATTTCCTCCCATATAAGGCAGCAAATGGCGCCATGCCAATGCTCGCCTGGTAGCTGTTGTTATACGAGAACTCCACCAAGTGAAGATGGTCCTCCCAAGATCCCTTCAAATCGAGCGTACAAGCTCGCAGCATATCCTCTAGTATCTGAATAGTCCTCTCGGACTGGCCATTGGTCTGCGGGTGGTACGCTGTTCTGAAACTCAGACTCGTACCCAAGTGCTCCTGCAGACTTCTCCAGAACTGAGATGTGAACCTCGAGTCTCTGTCAGACACGATGCTCATGGAGACTCCGTGTAAGCGTACAATCTCTAGCACGTACACGGTCTACGTCACAACTAACTCAAAGAGGAAAAATTAGAGAGAAGTAGAAATGAAATTTTACATCTAGATATTTCCTCACCAAGGCTTCCGTAGACTGGCCCACTCGGAAAGGAATGAAATGCGCAGACTTGGTCAATCGATCAACGATCACCCATACTGCGTCGTTCTGTTTCGGGGTCCGAGGTAAACCAGTCACGAAATCCATCGTAATATGCTGCCACTTCCACTCCGGAATAGGAATCGGTTATAGCAATCCAGCCGTACGATGGTGCTCAGCCTTCACTTGTTGGCATATCAAACACTTGGCAACGCTCCGTGTCACACTCCTCTTCATGCCAATCCACCAGTAATTCAGTCGAAGGTCCTTATACTTCTTGGTACCACCAGGATGTATAGAATACGGCGAGCTATTAGCCTCGCTCAACAGCTCCTCCCGAACATCACCTACAGGTACGCAGAGTCTGCTACTGTACAGCAGCGAACCATCCTCATGGATCACAAACTCTGCTCGTAGCCCAGCTTCAACCTGCCTCCTGATCCTCTGCAGCTTCGGATCTCCTGCCTGTGCTACCTTGATCCGATCCACGATCATGGACTGAATCTGCAAATTCATGAATGAAAGAACCACACCAGGTAGGACGACCTCCAAATCCATCTCCTTCAGCTCCTGCTGAATCCTCCAGTCAGCAGTATGCATCAAAGCAGTAGGAAGTCTACTCAAAGCATCCGGCACTATGTTCACCTTCCCAGGGCGATACTGCAAATCTATCTCATAGGTAGCCATGAGCTCCAACCATCGTCTCTGACACATGTTGAGCTCCTTCTGCGTGAATATGTACTTCAAACTTTTGTGATCAGTGAAAATCTTCACGCTCTCACTCAGTAAGAAGTGCCTCCAGATCTTCAATGCAAAGATCACCGCTGCCAACTCCAGATCATTCGTCAGGTAATTCTTCTCGTGCGTCCTCAGCTGACGAGAAGCATACACGACCACATGGCCATGCTGATGTAGAACGCATCCTAGGCCCTTCCCCGATGCTTCACAATACACTTCGAAGCCTCCGCTTCGATCCGGTACCGCCAAAACCGGTGCCATGGTCAACCTCGCCTTCAAAATACTGAAAGCCTCCTCACAAGCATCAGACCACCGAAACTCCACGTCCTTCCTCATCAGCTTCGTCATCGGCTCAGCAATCTTCGAGAAATCCTTGATGAACCGCCGATAATAGCCTGCTAAACCAAGAAAGCTCCTGATGTCGGACGCTGACTGCGGAGTCAGCCAATCTAGAACTGCTCTGACCTTCTCCGGATCTACCGATATACCATCACCGGACACCACGTGTCCCAGGAATGCGACTCTGTCCAGCCAGAACTCGCACTTACTATACTTGGCAAACAACTTGTGTTGCCTCAACGTCTCCAGTACTGTCCTCAGTTGACAGCTGTGCTCCTCTTCAGACTTCGATTAAATAAGAATGTCGTCAATAAAGATAACGACAAACTTATCCAGGAAGTCGTAGAAAATCAAGTTCATCAAATTCATGAACACAGCTGGAGCATTGGTCACGCCAAACGGCATGACCACGAACTCATAATGTCCATACTTCGTCCGGAAAGCTGTCTTCAGAATGTCATCCTTCTTCACCTTCAACTGATGGTATCCGCTCCTCAAATCCAACTTCGAGAAAACTCTCGAACCTCCCAGCTGATCAAAAATGTCATCGATGCGTGGCAGTGGATACTTGTTCTTCACGGTGACATCATTTAATCCTTGATAGTCCACACACATCCTTCGGGACCCATCCTTCTTCTTCACAAGCAACACTGGTGCACCCCACGGCGACACACTAGGGTGGATGAAACCCTTCTGCAGCAACTCATCTAACTGCTTCCGCAGCTCCTCTAGCTCAGCGGGAGCCATCCTATACAGCGCCTTCGATATCGGCTGCGCACCTGGCATCAGATCAATACCAAACTCTAAAGCTCTGTCAGGTAGCAAACCTGAGATATCCTCTGGGAAGACGTCGTCGAAGTCTCTGACAACCGCTGGTCGGTCTAACTCCATCTGCATAGTTGCTAGCACTGGCACCTTCGGCTTGGCCCGAAATCTGATGGGCCCAAGCGACTCATCTCTGCAGCGGAACTCGAACTCCGGATGGCCTGGAATCCGGAATACCACTCTCTTGCTGTGACAGTCGATCGAAGCATGGAAATCTCCCAGCCAATCAATGCCAAGGACGACATCAAAATGCGGTAGATCGTGGACGATGAAATCTGCGTACAACTCATGTCCACTGACCACTAGAGGAATCGACCGACATCCCATGCTCACAGTCACCACTCCGTTCCCTGTGGTGATGTCCCAACACTTAGGAAGGGTGTGGGTAGGAATGGAGTGCTTTGTTATAAACCTCCGGGATATGATGCACATAGATGCACCGGAGTCAAACAAAGCCAAAGCAGGGTGAGATGACACAAGAATGGTGCCTAGGAAACAAAGGGTCTACGGTCACGACACTACTCTAGCAATTAAACAAACAAGCAACACTAACAAAACTAGCAATAAGGTCTAGCTATGAAATGAAAAGACTAGGTCAAAGAGTTACCTGCGATAACTCCATTCAGCTCCTCAGTCTCAACAGCTGTCATGGTATAGGCCGGCCTCTGAGGCTGCACCGCTCGCTGGTGCATCTGCCTCTATGGCACCAAGGGTGGTCCACGAACAGCAGGTCCCCTCTGGGCTGGGGCAGGCACCCTCATCTGCAACGGGGCTGGCGCTCCAACAACAGCATTGCGGGCTCTTGGACAATCCTTCGCAGCATGCGAAGCATTTCCACAAAGTAGGCACAAACCCAGCTTCCTCCTACAGTTGGTCTGAACATGTCCGGGCTTGCCGCAGAAATGGCACGGATCCTTGCTCTGATGCTGCACTGGTGCTCCAGGTCTCTTGAATGGCACAATCTGGACTGGCCTCATCGCCGGCCTGGCAGGTGGCCGGTACTGCTCCATAGGGCGCTTCCCTCTGTCCGCTGGAGTGTCAGGCAGGTGCGAAATCGTCTCATGATTCTTCGCAGCATCTAGCACTTCCCTCATAGTCGAGAAACTAGCAGAGGACATGGAAGCTTGGACCTTTGGACGAAGTCCCTGACGGAACCGCTCAGCTCGGTTCTCCTCCTTCTTCACCATATGCGGGGCAAAACGGCTCAGCATCTCGAACTCAGCCTCATACTCGTCGATCGTCATGTCCCCCTGCTTCAGATCCACGAATCTGCCTATCAGCTCTCTCCTAGCTGCCTTGGTTAAGTACTTCTCTTTGAACATGTTGCAGAAAGTCTTCCACTCCACCGGCTTCTGCAGGCGCCTCTCCTCAATACGCCACCAATTTCGGGCAATCTCAGTCAGCTGCATCTTCGTGATCTCCACCCGAGTATCATCTGGAATCTTGGCAGCTATCAGCTTCTCCTCAGTGCTCTGGATCCACTCATCGGCACCTAGAGGTCCCTCCTTCCCAGAGAAGGTCTTCGGCTGAAGCTCGTTGAACTGCTTCACTCCTGTAGCAGCTCGTGGAGCAGGCAGAGGTGGAGGTGGTTGATCACTCCTTATTTTACACTTTTTTCCTGCATGTTTGCATGCCATTTAGATCGCCCAAATCATGTTTTTCACGATATATCGACGATATTGTGATGCTTTTCACGATTTGTTGTTTTTGTCGCATTTCAGGTGATTTGGAGCGATTTGGAGTGATCTCGAGATGCACCTACTCCAGAGTGTCACCGATGACCTCCCCGAGGGGTACTTTGCTGTTGGAGAGGAGCAGAAGAAGAAAGGACGTCACAGGAGCGACGAGGAGGCCAAAACAAGCTGTTTGGGCATTTTTGGTGTCCCACTCGGCCGAGTGGAGAAGTCACTCGGCCGACCAGCGAGACACTGCTCGGCCGACCAGATCAGATACGTTTCATGCGTGCACTCGGCCGAGCGACGGAAGCCACATCGGCCGAGTGACGAGATCCCGTCCGCCCGAGTGGCACCCAGACGACGCATGTCAAAAATCGCCAACTTACTGTTTTTTGTCTGCCTGAGCTTCAGAAGACCCACTCGGCCGAGTGGCAAATGCTGACCGCCCGAGTACCAAGAAGCCATCGGCCGAGTGGCGACAACTCACTCGACCGAGCGACTCCCGAAGTGAAGACCCCCGAAGACCCAGACTTACTGGAAATTTACAGGGTTTCTCACTCGGCCGAGCGACTTTTGTCACTCGGCCGAGTGCGACGCGCTGCCTGTAGCGAAAATTGTGGATTTCAGGCTGCGCAGGGGTATTTTGGTCACAGTTTTTTGGACGATTTTGAGGGGTATTTAACCCCTGTTTTTACCCTAGGTTAGTGAGCTTTTTCTCTTAGATTTTTGCAGCTTTTTAGATTAACTTTTAGCTTTATTCTTGTGATTGGAGAGGAGACAAAAGTTGATTTTTGTTGAATTATTTGAAGAACTCCATTGGTTTGTGTCTCTCTTCTCTAAAAATTCTATTTTTATTGCATATCTCAATATTGCGATGAATTCTCTTGTTAATTTCATTGATTATTTTTGTGTTTGTGCTATGAATTGTGAGTAGTCTCCATGTCTTGGGGCGTGGGGATTGATCGCTTCCGAATGCAACCCAAAAGGGCGACCAAGAACTTGGTCGGCCCTGGATATACACCCGGAGAACGATTGTAGTTTTACCGCAAGCGCACGACAAAGTGGCGAGCGGGTTATCGAACACGAGGAGGTGGTGTTGGCTCCAATCTGTCCTAGGTTGGTTTTACTATGATGGTTTTATTGGTGGAGATGGCTATGGTATGATGTAATGGCAATGGTGGTGGATGTCGGTGTCGATGATAAAGAAATCGGTCAAATATCGATTTAAATACAATATAATAAAAGAGGGAATTTATCTTGCGGCGATCCTGTCACAATCGTCGGGCAAAGTATGGGGATATAAAATCAAATAAAAACGTCTAGGGCTAGGGAATCCCCACTACGGATCGTCATACATCACTGTAAATAGTGAATCTCAATATTACTAGACTTGCATTGAGGTGAACTAGTCGTAACTGAATATAGAACCAAGCTCACGCTCTCGCGCTATTGCCGGTCTATAGCAACCTAGATTAGAGCCCAATCTCTTGCAAACCCTAACCTAAGCCACTAGCATGAAGATCGACGTCATCGTTCAATCGCTCCTCGAGCCCACTCTCGTGCAAACTCGAGTTACGATCTAGGTTGTGATAGTTCGTATTCGTCCAATCTCTTGCAAACGAATATGGGTATAGATTTACAATTAAAAATCCTAGCTTTGCTCCAATCTCTTGCAAACCAAATCTAGAGAAACCCAATTGTAAACCTAAATCGAATATCTAGGCCTTCCCATCGATTAGAATCCAATCTCTTGCAAATCCCAAATCGATGGAAATCCCTAGCTATCCGTAGTAAATCAATCACAACCTAACCTCCTAGCAATTCTAGCAATTTAGAAATTCATTCATCACAAATATGAAATTAGATCCATATGGTTCATCCCCAAACCCTAGAACAACAAATCTACTCTAGCATAGCAATAAGGATATGAGAATCAATAGAAATCATTGCTTGCATACAAAAAGATAGAAAAACAAAGATTCAAATAAAAAGAAGAAAATACTTAGCTTGATGAAGATCTTCAATCCAAAATACAAGCTTTTTGATCCAAGAGGGGGCCTATGGCATGGCCTAACCTCTAAAATAATCCTAAGAAAAACATATATGGGGGCTAAGAAAACATAGGGGATCCTCTCTAATGGTGGCTACAAACCCCTTAAATACTCTCCCAAAAACCCTAGCAAAACTGCCCAAAAGCCCCTGAAAATCGGGCCCAAAACTGAATCTGCGCGTGCCCAGAAATCTGCGCCAGTTATGACTTGGCCGAGTGGAAATCTCACTCGGTCGAGTGGAAATCTCACTCGGTCGAGTGGACAGCTCACTCGGTCGAGTGGAAATCTCACTCGGTCGAGTGAGCTTTCCTGCAGAAACTCCAGAAAACAGCGCTCTGTCAAATCTGTCAAAAACTGTCAAAAACTGGTCACTCGGCCGAGTGGAAATGTCACTCGGCCGAGTGACACTGACATGCAAATTCCAGCACTGCAGCATCGACTTGCAGAAATTCCCCAGATTTCATCCGACCTCCGATTTGCGCGTTCTTGGCGGCGTTGGAATCGTCATGAAGTCTACTATCCATAAAAAATATGAGAAAAATAATTAACCCACTGGAATGATAGCAGATTTTAAAAGAGTTGGAGGATGTCTGAAAATCTGGGCGCTTCGTGTCCTCCGCTTCACTCGGTCGAGTGGCAAATGTCACTCGGCCGAGGGGCATTTGGTACTCGGGCGGACGGCTTTCGTCACTCGGCCGAGTCGGGATTCTGGGGCAGACTGACGGATTACAGTAAGTTGGACATTTTGGCTTGCCGTCGTCTGGGTGCCACTCGGACGGACGAAGTCTCCTCACTCGGCCGAGTCGGCGTGCGATGCTCGGCCGAGTGCACGCCGATACATCTCTGTTGCGTGTCCGATCTGGCCGGCCGAGCGGGCTTCTTTGCTCGGCCGAGTGACTCCTTCACTCGGCCGAGTGGCATGCTGAAAATGCCCAATCTTCATCTTTTTGCTCCCCCGTCGCTCCTACGACGTTCTTTCTTCTTCCACTCCTCTTCCATTGCAGAATAACCCTCAAAAGGGCCATGGTTGACACTCCGGAGTGGGGGCAAATCCTCTTGATCTCACAATCGATCCAAATCGCTCCATATTTCCTGAAATACGACAAAAAACAAGAAATAGTGAAAAGTATCGCAATATTGTCGAATAATCGTGAAAAGCGTGATATGGGCGATCAAAACGGTATGCAAATATGCAGAAAAAAGGTGTAAAATATGGAGTGATCAAAATCCCCCAAGCTTACCTCTTGCTCGTCCTCGAGGAAGATAAGTAGAGAGACGAACTCGGGAGATGAAAATAAATAAAATGAAACGAAAGAAAAAGAAAGAACACGAGGTGGAAGTGGTTGCTAGATTATTCTCTCAGATCTCAAGCCATAAGCTACACATCACGATAACTTGGAAAATACGAATCACATGCTATAAGGATTTCAAATCTTACTTAGACATGGTACTTGCAAGCTTTTAAGAGCAATAAGAGGGACTCTCTAAATTCATACAATCAATTCATATCCACATCACACATTTCATAGAACTTAATATACAAATGTTGGTAATGCACTTTTCAATCAAAAGTTATAAATGAAGCATATAAGATACACACCAAGCATGCAATAGAGAATAGAATAAGAGTCATGACATTCACATATTTATTTCAATTCATAAGAAATCTCCATAACTTAGGTATTTTGCTAAGTTTCAGCATTATCAAACTTCCCCATTCGTGCACCTCTCCACTCTAATGTCGCACTCACTCATATGGTCAAATGAGTTCACCCCCCAAGCTTAGCTTGAGGCATCGCATCTAAAGGAATATGATAGTGGAAAATGGGATTTTCGCCTTGGTTTTCCCAAGTATTTTGTGGCTCCAATAATGAGATAGAGAAACATTTTTTCTTCTTCTTTGTTTTTTTTTCTTTTTGAACCCTTTTTTTTCTCACTTTTCTTTTTGGATTTTTGTAGGAGCTATTTGATTTGTATTTTTGGCTTTTGGCTCCTTTTTGGCTTTTTGGACTTTTTGGAGCAACTTTTTCTTTTGTAGGGATTTTTTTTGGGAAATAGATGCGATATAAGTAGCTTTAGGAGGTGAGCTCAAGTGACATGTAGAGAATAAAAAGATATATGAGGAGAAAGAAATAATGTAACACTCGGTTCACTCTAAGATATGCACGAATGGTTCAATAAAATAATACTTTAACTAAAACTCATATGTAAGCATGGATATTCTCAATCATCTCAATAAATAGTGAAGTCAAGCAGTAAAGTTTACAAACATATCAGGCATGCAACAGAAGGTGAATAAGACAATAAAACTGATGCTTCAGATATACTAATGATGCGTGAATCTTGGTGCATTTCCAACAAAATCATACTAAACACTAATCCATACATTCAGTTTCAACTAATATCATGCATTCATATAGAGGAGTCATCAAGAGAAATAGGTTTGCAAGCACATGTGAATAGCAAGACTATGGAATACTCCAAATAGCATGGCAATGAATAATAAGTATCGTGATGGCTACTTAAGCATTAAGAGATATCATCATAAGGAACAAATCTAGCAAAAGAAGAGAAAGGAAAATAAAGAAATAAGAAAAAATAAAAGAGAGGAAAGAAAAGAAAAACAAGCACACACTATGATGCATGAACACACATAAAAGGAAAATAAGATGGAAAAATCAAAAAGATGATGCAAAAATTTTGAAATTTTTTTTAAAAATCCTAAAATAAAAAAATAAAATAAAAATGCAACTAATGTATCTAAATGGCATGGAAATGCACTCCCCCAAGCTTAAACTTCACATTGTCCTCAATGTGATCATAATGAAAGAATATGAGGAACAACGATAATAATAAGGGGGTGAATGAAAAATGATGAAATGAATGACATGAAATCCTAATGCAACTACATGCACATACAATGATGCATGAGAGCGCTTTCCCCCAAGCTTATACCAAACAATCCTATTCAAGTGACTCAATCAAAAATGTCATGGCTTTGCAAAGCGTGATCAAGTCAAATGAATAAGAAAGTGAGTATTCACTTGAAAGAAAAGCTCGATGGTGGTGAGCAAAAGGATGTGGCGTATCAAAATATGGAGAGGGGAATTAATATATATAATGGGTTTGGGGTGTAAAAGATTTTTGTGGCCATCATATGAGGTGATATTTATTCAAACAAATCTATACGGTCCTCTCGCTGTCGAGAGAATTCGAGTTTATTGAAAGCATAAAAATTTCTACACTACTGGATTGATATCACCTATAGCAAAAGGCGGATCCAGTATCTTTGCCGGTGAAGGCAACTGCTCCAACTGCTCCTTCCGTGGCTCTGCCAGGCGCACATGTCCACGGACACCAACGAACTCTAGCAATGCATCCTCCAGCATTCCCACAAGGACTCCACCTGTACCCTGCAGAGAATAGGATGCATCAGTTCGCTGCAAAAATTTCACCCTCATAATAAAAGTATTCCAAAGAGGATCGTCAATAGAAATATATGAAATAAATAGTGGTGGACGATACTTCCCTGGAAATAATCCAATATCCTCACGTGCCGTGATAGCTGTCTCCACGGTGTCTTCTCTATGCTGCTCAGGTAAATCTAGATCATAGGTGTGGACCCCATCAAGATGCTCCTCATCATTGTCGGACTCATCCCAGTGCACCCCTTGATCATATTCATATGTGTCCATGGGTGCTAACTCCTCGCTCTCCTCCACATATACGTCCCATCGTACCTCTTGATCGTATGTACATGAATCCTGCAAAAGGCACGATGAATCATAAAAAACATCATACACTGGAGGGAAATCAAAGATAAAGGGCGAGGGAGTAAAGAGATCTCCCTGAAGGGGAGCCATAAGCTCTGTGGGGTAGTCCTCTGCGTCAGTGGGAGGATGAGGTGGCTGCGGAAGCTCTAATGGAGGAGGATAGTGCTCGGGATCCTCATGAATGGCTGTGTCCTCGTCCCGATGCATGACCTCCTCGGTGATAAGCTCTGGCTCTGTGTGTAAGGCCTCCTCAAAAGCATGCTCTGGCTCGATAGTGTGCTCATTTGCCTTCTCATCAACTATCAATGTAGGCTCTCCCTGGGATGGTGATGCTGGCTGCTCATGTGTGTCAGCTTGTGGGGATGTATCATGTGGAGGGGAATGCCCGCAAGAAATCCGAAAATATAGTCTATCCCCCTCAAGTCGGACATGGATGTCCTCCTCAATTGTTCCTGCAGCTGAAACACGGTTCATAACAAAATCTGCAAATCGTAGCTCAAATGCATCACCTGCCGTAATGCTCTCTGAACCGGTGAACCTCACTGCCTCCAAGAGACCCTCCAATAATCTCTGAAATGCGTCCTCCTCTGGCTGCGCATATGACTCAGTTTCTGCTTCCTTCACTGCCTCTTCGTCCATCCACTCTTCATATGCAATAGATGTATCGTAGGAAGTGGGATCGACGACGGCACATTCTGGCTCTGGTAGTAAGTCTGGCGATGCTTCTTGCCCATAAAATGAAGAAGCAGAACTGATATCTTTGGAAATCCCTTCAACCTTAAGCATGAGCATATTCATTTCAAGTTGCCTCTTCACCCGTTCCAATAGAAGGTTACCCTTTTCAAGCCCGGCTTGCACTTCAACCTGGTGTGCATGCATCTCATCAAAAAAAATCCTTTGTCTCTCATCAAGCTCGGGCCAGTGCATCTCCTCAAAAAGGTATTCGCCCATCTGAGCACTCTGATTAAAATAGTATTCTCCCATCTGAGCACTCTGATCATAATAGTATTCTCCCATCTGAGCACTCTGATCAAAATAGTAATCTCCCGTCTGAGCATTCTGATCAAAATCTGTGGTCCACGTAGTATAATCCATAGCACCTGATCAACAAAGATAAATACCTGGAGAAAAGATATCAGTGGCACAAAAGAATATAGAAATGATAATAATGGTGGCAGGGGTGAAAATTTCCTTTTTATTTATTTATTTTTTTTTCGTAGTCTAATCAACCTAATTGTGACAAATTGGCACCAACGGAAAACACCTCCCCGGCAACGGCGCCAAAAACTTGATCGCTTCCGAATGCAACCCAAAAGGGCGACCAAGAACTTGGTTGGCCCTGGATATACACCCGGAGAACGATTGTAGTTTTACCGCAAGCGCACGGCAAAGTGGCGAGCGGGTTATCGAACACGAGGAGGTGGTGTTGGCTCCAATCTGTCCTAGGTTGGTTTGACTATGATGGTTTTATTGGTGGAGATGGCTATGGTATGATGTAATGGCAATGGTGGTGGATGTCGGTGTCGATGATAAAGAAATCGGTCAAATATCGATTTAAATACAATATAATAAAAGAGGGAATTTACCTTGCGGCGATCCCGTCACAATCGTCGGGCAAAGTATGGGGATATAAAATCAAATAAAAACGTCTAGGGCTAGGGAATCCCCACTACGGATCGTCATACATCACTGTAAAAAGTGAATCTCAATATTACTAGACTTGCATTGAGGTGAACTAGTCGTAACTGAATATAGAACCAAGCTCACGCTCTCGCGCTATTGCCGGTCTATAGCAACCTAGATTAGAGCCCAATCTCTTGCAAACCCTAACCTAAGCCACTAGCATGAAGATCGACGTCATCGTTCAATCGCTCCTCGAGCCCACTCTCGTGCAAACTCGAGTTACGATCTAGGTTGTGATAGTTCGTATTCGTCCAATCTCTTGCAAACGAATATGGGTATAGATTTACAATTAAAAATCCTAGCTTTGCTCCAATCTCTTGCAAACCAAATCTAGAGAAACCCAATTGTAAACCTAAATCGAATATCTAGGCCTTCCCATCGATTAGAATCCAATCTCTTGCAAATCCCAAATCGATGGAAATCCCTAGCTATCCGTAGTAAATCAATCACAACCTAACCTCCTAGCAATTCTAGCAATTTAGAAATTCATTCATCACAAATATGAAATTAGATCCATATGGTTCATCCCCAAACCCTAGAACAACAAATCTACTCTAGCATAGCAATAAGGATATGAGAATCAATAGAAATCATTGCTTGCATACAAAAAGATAGAAAAACAAAGATTCAAATAAAAAGAAGAAAATACTTAGCTTGATGAAGATCTTCAATCCAAAATACAAGCTTTTTGATCCAAGAGGGGGCCTAGGGCATGGCCTAACCTCTAAAATAATCCTAAGAAAAACATATATGGGGGCTAAGAAAACATAGGGGATCCTCTCTAATGGTGGCTACAAACCCCTTAAATACTCTCCCAAAAACCCTAGCAAAACTGCCCAAAAGCCCCTGAAAATCGGGCCCAAAACTGAATCTGCGCGTGCCCAGAAATCTGCGCCAGTTATGACTCGGCCGAGTGGAAATCTCACTCGGTCGAGTGGAAATCTCACTCGGTCGAGTGGACAGCTCACTCGGTCGAGTGGAAATCTCACTCGGTCGAGTGAGCTTTCCTGCAGAAACTCCAGAAAATAGCGCTCTGTCAAATCTGTCAAAAACTGTCAAAAACTGGTCACTCGGCCGAGTGGAAATGTCACTCGGCCGAGTGACACTGACATGCAAATTCCAGCACTGCAGCATCGACTTGCAGAAATTCCCCAGATTTCATCCGACCTCCGATTTGCGCGTTCTTGGCGGCGTTGGAATCGTAATGAAGTCTACTATCCATAAAAAATATGAGAAAAATAATTAACCCACTAGAATGATAGCAGATTTCAAAAGAGTTGGAGGATGTCTGAAAATCTGGGCGCTTCGTGTCCTCCGCTTCACTCGGTCGAGTGGCAAATGTCACTCAGCCGAGGGGCATTTGGTACTCGGGCGGACGGCTTTCGTCACTCGGCCGAGTCGGGATTCTGGGGGCAGACTGACGGATTACAGTAAGTTGGACATTTTGGCTTGCCGTCGTCTGGGTGCCACTCGGACGGACGAAGTCTCCTCACTCGGCCGAGTCGGCGTGCGATGCTCGGCCGAGTGCACGCCGATACATCTCTGTTGCGTGTCCGATCTGGCCGGCCGAGCGGGCTTCTTTGCTCGGCCGAGTGACTCCTTCACTCGGCCGAGTGGCATGCTGAAAATGCCCAATCTTCATCTTTTTGCTCCCCCGTCGCTCCTACGACGTTCTTTCTTCTTCCACTCCTCTTCCATTGCAGAATAACCCTCAAAAGGGCCATGGTTGACACTTCGGAGTGGGGGCAAATCCTCTTGATCTCACAATCGATCCAAATCGCTCCATATTTCCTGAAATACGACAAAAAACAAGAAATAGTGAAAAGTATCGCAATATTGTCGAATAATCGTGAAAAGCGTGATATGGGCGATCAAAACGGTATGCAAATATGCAGAAAAAAGGTGTAAAATATGGAGTGATCAGGGATGAACCCTACGAGCCCAATTTCAGATTTGTGATGAATTGGTAGAAATTTTGCTAGAATTGCTATTAGGGATTAGATTGAGATCAATTTACTACGGATGGCTAGGAGTTCATACCGATTGGGATTTGCAAGAGATTGGAACCCAATTCGATAGGAAACCCTAGAAATCCGAATTGGGTTGGAATCGAATTTCCGTAGTATCGGTTTGAAAGAGATTGGACCGATACTAGGGTTTCCGGTTGCAATTCCATGCCGATACCCGTTTGCAAGAGATTGAACGGGTAGGAACTATCCCAACCTAGGTCGTGGACCGAGTTTGCACGAGAGTGGGCTCGGGGCGCGATTGAACGATGATGTTGATCCTAATGCTAGCTTCCCTAGGCTAGAGTTTGCAAGAGATTGGACCCGAACTTAGGATAGCTATAGACCGGCAACAGCGCGAGAGCGTGAACTAGGTTCTACATTCAGTTGCAACTAGTTCATCCAAATTTTATTCTAGCAATTTTGAGACCAATGAACCACATTTACAAAATACGGTGAGTAGCGGGAATTCCCCATTCCCTAGACGTTCTTTATTTGATTTGATATTTCCGTACTTTGTCTGACGATTGTGACAGGATCGCCAAAGGCAAATTTCTCTCTTCTTAATAGCCAGGTTGATTGGAGCAAGCACGGTCATTCGTCCTCCCTGTGTTCGATAACCCGCTCGCCGCTATACCGTGCGCTTGCGGTAAAACTACAACCGTTCTTTGGGTTACATTCCGGAGCGATCAAGTTTTTTGGCGCCGTTGCCGGGGAGGCGATTGCGTTTGATCTTACCACCCTAGCTATTTCTTTCTTTTTATTTTATTTCTTTATTTTTACCTAACCCTTCCATTGTGCTAATCGCTTCTTTGAAACTTTGTTCTCCTGTGCATGTACACGAGATCCACTGCGGACCCTGAAGGTATATTATTTGATCCCGAGATTGAACGTACGGTGCGGAGAATCAGAGCGGAAAGGAGACAAGATCCGGAAGGGAGGTTTATGACCAACCCGGAAACTGCGGACCAATTAGCGGCAAAATGGCGAGGATAATTTCTATTCACGATAGGCTCCGGCCTAAGACCTCTTCTACGACCTCATCCATTGCCATGCCGGAGTTGGCGGCTGACAAGAACTTTGAGCTGAAGACTGGACTAGTGGTTCTGATGCAGCAGGATCCATTTCATGGGAATGCCCATGAAAATTCCCACTACCACATCCAATTATTCTTGTCGAAGTGCGCCACATTTCAGATGTCGGGGGTCTCCATCGATGCCATCAGACTGCGTCTCTTCCCCTTCACACTAAAAGACAAGGCACTCTATTGGTTGAGGACGCAAGCTGAGGGAGTCTTCACCACTTGGGACGAGTTGGCGAGTGCATTCATTGACAAGTTCTATCACCCTTCCAAGACGGTGAAGATCCGGAGCGCTCTTATGTCCTTCAAGCAAGGACCCCAAGAGACGCTCTATAAGGCTTGGGAGCATTTTAAAGATCTGCAGCATCAATGCCCGCACCATAGCATTGAAGATTGGGAGCTAGTTCATAGCTTCTACAATGGTCTCCAACCGGGGACCAAACAAATTATTGATGCCGCGACGAATGGTGCTATCTTATCAAAGACTCCCGAAGAAGCTACGGCCCTAATTGAGGAGATGGCCTCAAACAATCAACAATGGGACGATGAGCGAGGACACTCTACGTCCTCCTTGAAGCCAACTAGTATCTATGAGGCGAAGGCCGTAGCGGAGCTTACAAGCAAGTTTGATTCTCTCCACAAGGTAGTGGAGAGACTGGAGAAGTTTATCACGGAGCCCCAAGGAACCCCTTCCACCTCCGCACCAACGAACCAAATGTGTGATTGGCAAGACCAATCTCAAGCCATGTATATGGGAGGAGAGCAAGGAGAAGGATCCTTGGAGCAAGTAAAATATGTCGCGGGGAACCAAGGATATTGGGCCAATCCGGCCACAAGAAATCATCCCGGTTTCTCTTACGCCAACAATGAAGGAGCTTTGAACCCGCCACAACAACCACCTCAACAAGCTCGACCACCACCACCACCCCAACAACAACACTACCCACCGAGGGGGCCTCCACAACAAAATTTCCAACCGAAGCAACAAGTTCCACCTTATAGGCCGCCCGGATATAATCAAGGGTGGAGAAATCAAAATCAAAACCCTCCACAAGCTCAACAACAATCCGACTTCGAAGCTAGAGTGGAGGAGTTTATGGTCGAGCAAAAGAAGGTTAATGCTTCCTTGAAGGCGGGCCAAGACTCCCTTACAACCGTCGTGGCCCAAATATCGGAGCAATTGGCGTTGCTCAATCGGAATACTCAACAATTGCCGGCGCAACCCGATCAAAACCCACGGGGCAACACCGGCCACATCAATGCCGTGGTTGCCGTTACTACTAGAGGCGAGAAGGATATCACCCCCGCCATGATTCCTACCGAGGAGCCCGTGGAGTAAAGTTTAGAGCCAATTGAGCCGGTAGTTGAAGTTGAGAAGGAGAAAGAGCTGCAAGAAAAGGAGAAATCTAGAGCGGAGCAATTGATTGAGGAGAGGCGCTTCATGCCACCGGTACCATTCCCCTAAAGGCTTGCTAGAGCGAAAATGGAGAAAAGGCTAGCAAAGTTTCTCGAGTATCTGAGAGGAGTTAGCCTCAACATTCCCTTCCTCGACGCCATCGTGGAAATCCCCACGTATGCTAAATTTCTAAAGGATTTGATTTCGGGGGGGAAGAGGAAGGAAAAGATCATGCTAGCCGAGGAGGGCTCTTGGTTCACCAAGAGAGAGAAGGAGCCGGCCAAATTCAAAGATCCGGGGAGTTTTCGAATTCCTTGCACCTTGGGCGGCGTCCCTCTACAAAAGGCGTTGGTGGATTTAGGGGCTAGTGTTAGCCTCATGCCTCTCTACATGTTCCTAAGGCTTAACACCGGGACGAAGTTGAAACCTACCGACATGCGGATACAATTAGCCGATGGACAGATAACAAGGCTGGTAGGGATCGCCGAAGACATCCCGCTACAAGTCCCGGGGGGCATATGCTTGCCATGTGACTTTGTAATCATGGACGTTTACCCTAACTTTGAACGTCGGCAACATCGAGGTGGAACTTCACATTCCTAAGGCTATGAAACACATGCCTTACCACGAGGAGCTTGACTACATGGACCTCCTTGATGAGGTAATTGAAGAGGCGATCCCTCACTCGATTGGTGCTCTATTCGATGAGGATTTCGAGGAAGGCCCGGATTTAGGCCAAGACGAGAAGAAAGATGATTCCCCCGACCTCTCCGCTGAAAATGATGAAGGCGACGCTGATGTCGCAAGGATTCGAGAGCTCTGCAAGCTCTCGAAATTAAAGTCTCCGAAGAAAGCTCCACCGATACGGAAAACGGCTTCACCGGTGAAGCCGTTGACCGGAGCAAATGCTAGCTTGGGGGAGCCTCCCCCCAACACTATTCGAGACGGGAGACCACCACGGGAGAACACGCCGCCGCAACTTCCGAATCCAAGCGTTCTCCCCGGAAAATTTGACGGGTGCATCACATATGCACCAAACATCCCGCATTAATTGAAAATCATAGGGGGTCGAGCTCACGACCTTAAACGAGCGCTTGTCGGGAGGCAACCCGACAGTTATTGCTTTATTTTTACTTTTCTTTTATTTTTTTTAGAAATTTTCAGTGTTTTGAGTCGTTCGCCCAAAAATCTTGTGATAACGGGTCCTACTTTTCCTGACAGGAGAGGAGAATGAGGTACCCATCATTAGGAGGATGCACAAGGCGACGAGGAGCACCCCAGGAAGGCGCTCGATGCTTAGGAGGAAGATGAAATCGACTGGAGGAAGAAAAACGGAGTTTAGAGCCCAAACGAAGACAAACAGCAGAACACAAGGCTCACTCGGCCGAGTATACTAGTCACTCGGCCGATCACACAAGTTCGTCCGGCCGAGCCGCTCACGAACGAGGGAAGTCTGCTGTACCCAACTCTCTGTTTATTTTCCTGATTTCAGTATAACTGCTACTCGGCCGAGTCTATATATTCACTCGGCCGAGTAAAACGGATACGCTCCTAGGGCGAGTCTTACCGAGTAGCTTGAGCCACTCGGCCGAATGGACTTACTCCACTCGGCCGAGGGTGGCAAGGCCACTCGGCCGAAGCGTAGCGGGGCGGAATTTTTCTTAAAAATTCACTCGACCGAGCGACCCAGTCACTCGGCCGAGTCGTAACTTTTGCTATAAAAGGGGTCGCTGGGGGCTCGTTTTTCGAAACGAGTTAAAATCGATCACCCCCGACTTTTCGCATTCCCCAGCGCCTGAACCCTTGCCCACTCGCCCGACCGTCGACCCGCACCGCCGCTCGGCCACCCACCGCCGGCCGAGCCGTCTCCGCTCCTCGCCCGAGTCGCCGCCGGCGGCCACCGCTCCGGCCGACTCCGGTAACCTCCATTTTCGCCTATTTCTCCTCTTTCTGTGTATTTTTCGAGGATCCATGTATTAAACGAACCCCAAACCCAAATTAATTTCTATTTCTATCTATTATACCCCTAATGCTCCATACGTTTTGAATATTACTCGCTGATATCTCCATTTCATGCGCAGGTTATTTCTGGGAGCTTAGGGGAGCCCAGGGGAGCTTCCAGGGACTGATTCGGGCTACGTGGAGGCGTCGTCTTCTCACACTTCCACATATTTGCACTCGCGGCGTGTCGTGGTATACTCTTTCCTTTACTTTAAGCACGCCGCACTTTTCACGCTTTTCGGTGCGCGCTCGGGGCCCATATGCTGCCCCGGACACGGCCGAGGTCGAGGAGAGCTTCCGCCAAGCGGAAGCGGTCGGATGATGCCGGCCCCTCCCACGAGGTGGAGGTCTCTCCTCCGCCTTCTCCACCACACCCCGCTGCCCCTGCAGGCCCCACACACCCCGCACAGCCTGCAGAGCCCGCACAGCCCATACACCCCGCACAGCCACTCCCTGCCGCTCCACAGCCACCACCTCCGGCTCCACTTATCGGGCCGCTGGGGATCACGTTCCGGAATGACGCACACCGCGTCGCTTTCGAGCGTATCTCCCAGCGCTCGATCGTACCCTCCAGGTTCGCACACCTTGCAGACCTAGGACGCCTGGGGGTACTAGAGGGGATGCTCACGTTGTACGATAACGTGGGCTGGCGAGATTTCTTTCAGGTGTCGGCGGACACGTTTATCCGCCCGACACTTGAGCTACTTAGTTCGATCGCCCGGACCGATGAGGGATGCTCGTTTCGGTTCATGGACCGGGAGTGCCAGGTCACTCTCGGTATGATGAGAGCCTTCTTCTCGTGGCCCGATGTCCCCGGGGCCGATCGAGGTTACGCCCCCACCCATATCCCCCCACCTTCCTTCGATGCCGGCGCCTTCTGGGCCCGGATTACCTGCTTCCACGCCTGTCACCACCCTCACTGGCCCTCTGTCTGTCGAGCCCGTTTCCTCTGCCCCACCCGAGCGCCCGCCGACTATAGTTGAGTGCGGAGAGCCCTCTTTTGCCACCACTGTAGAGACCGTAGTCTCCACCTCTGTCTCCACCGTTGCTGTACTTTCCGAGAGTGTCGTGGCGTCTGTCCACACTTCTGTGCCACCGACCTCTCTGGCCACCTCGCTGCCACTTTTGTATTCTTCTTTCGTTGCTGCTGCCTCCACTTCTCACTGTCCTGCCCAGCCTCGCACTGAGGCCAGGCCCGCACTCGCGAGTGCAGCTCCTTTTGTTCCCTTGCCTGCTGAGCCCGTCACCTACGCCACCAGAGTGCGCCAGCCCCGACCTGCACAGCCCCGACCGGTGCGTCCCTATGCACCACCTTCCCCCGACACTGTACTTCAGAGCATTCGTGCTCTCGAGGGGGCGGTGAGTGGCCTAAGAGGCGACCTCCGGACTCTGTCCGCCACCGTCACTGCGATGGCTGGCCGCTTTGACCTGCTCCCGCACATTCACTACTGTCTTACCCAGGTCCTGGAGCGTCTCCCACGCGTGCCCCCACCTACCCAGCAGGTTCCCACCCCCACTACCACACACACTCAGCCTGCTTCCACTTCCACACCCACCCCCGCTCAGCAGCCTCCACCACCACCACCTCCTCCGCCTCAGGACGGAGACGGCGCAGCACCACCTTCTTAGGCACTCTTGATGCCCCTGATCCTTTTTTCCGTTGTGCTGCCCGTTTCTGCTGGGTCCTGATGCATTTTTGCCCACCCCCCCTCCCCTCGCTGTTTTTGGGTGCACATTTCCTTTATATTTCTTTATATATCTTTTTTGGGAGAGAGGGAGAGTTTTTGGTGCCACACCTATATATCTGTATCACTCCTTTATTTGCATGCACCATGTCCGCATCATATTTTTCATCATATGTAACGACTGCTTTTCATGTATCTGGATTTAATATAATATAATATATGTTTTGGTGGATTTTCTCCTCATGTGTGGTTTTCGTCTCCGTAGATTTCATTTTCGATCGATTCGTCGTATTTTCTCGCTTCTTCCGTAGGATTGTCGATTTCGAAGTATGTCACTCGTGACGGACTTCATAACGGTCGTATCTAACTATTAGATCAAGCCTAGGAGTCTTAGGAATCGATCCCGGGGCCCCGCGCTCCGTATCGGTACTTTTGGTGCTCATTAGCCGGTGTAAGAAGGGCCACCGACCGACTAGATGACGATCCAGTCAGTCGGCAATCCTTCTTGGACCGACTAGTTAGCTTTCTAAATTTCTCAGGAGTTACTGTTTATCGTTAGTCGGTCTAAGAACGTTGGTTGACCGACTAGGTTGCAAACTAGTCGGTCAGCAATGCTTCTTGAACCGACTAACTCATCATATTATTTTTGTATCAGTTACTGTTTACTCTTAGTCGGTGTAAGAACGTTCATCGACCGACTAGATGTAAAACTAGTCGGTCAGTATTTGTTCATGGACCGACTAACTCTAGAATCCTATTTTCGTTCAGGAGTTACTGTTTGCACTTAGTCGGTCTGCGTTGGTCGACCGACCGACTAGTTGCCAAACTAGTCGGTCAGTGGTTGCTCTTTGACCGACTAACCAGTGTTAAAACCCTAATTTCTGGGCAGCCGCCAGCTCAACCTATTTATACCCAACCCAAACGACTTCTTCTTCTCCAACACGACCCAAAACCCTAAAAACTTCCCCCTTCAGCCCCCATCTTCCTCCAAGCTCCATTTCTCCATTTCAAGCCCTAGAATCATCATCCAAACCATCCATCTACTCTATCTACCTCTCATCTTCCCCAAAATCTCACCAAAACCCATCAAAATCCCCAAATCCCCCAAAACCCTAGTTTCCCCAAACTTCTCCAATCTTCTCCAGATTAGATCCTAGGGTTCCCCGAAGTGTTTCTTCCGCCTTCTCTCGGTAAGAAATCGATTTACCGTTGTTTTCTTAACTTATTTATATTTTTATGAAACCCTAATAAAATTCGTGTTGTTTGTTGATTGTTTCCCCCATAACAGCGATTTCCCCCGTAGATAGCATCCGTGTGACAAAGTGATCGTCAATCCCCGGTGCTAGGCAAGTGAAACTTGCCACTTAGGGTTTAGGCCATGTTTTAGGCCATTTGCTTGTTGTAGGCGTAAAATAGGCTAGGCGACGAAATGATACTCGCCTAGGCGCAAATTGGGGAACTAGCTTGACAACGAAGCTAGTTCCGACATTTAGCATGTTGCACAATTTCCATGTCATGTTTACTTTCAATTAACGGTACGCGAATATGTTCATGTCATTGCATTTCGTCTGTCACGTTTAATTTAATTAACGGTACGCAAATAAATTGTCATGACCTCGCATTCTTTTGGTGTTGCTGTGATTGCGTAGCTTTGCTACGATACTTGTGTTCCTGGCTCGTGACCAGAAGCGAGCATAATGAGTTGCTAACCCCAACGCTCGAAATGTATTGAATTGTGAACTAAGAATGCGAGCTCAATGTGCAGGGCAACCCCAGGCTCACTAGCTGAGTTCCATGTGCGGGGACCCCAGGCTCCATATCGTGTGGGTATTGGGTAGTGTTTAGTGCCGATCGGTCTGAAATGCTATGCCATTCAGCGAAGGGCTTAAACACCTACAAAATGTGAATTGATTGAATTGATAGTAGCTTGGCTACTCTTGTCTTGTCCCGATAAATTGTTCCCTTGTACAAATTGTCTTGCCATGTTTTAATTGTGCACTCATGTTATAACTGCCATGTCATGCACACTAAACTGCTAGGTTGCTAGTTGCCTTACCTTCAGTTTCCTTGCCCAAGTCTTTTTAGACTTGCTGACATGTGCCCCTTTACTCTTTTGGGTGACACATGTTAGATCCTGAGCCTGAGTACCTCGTTGAGGACGAGGTGTTTGCTGACGTCGAGCCCGAGCTTGTGTTTGACGGGGAGTACGTGGACACTGGGGACCAGTCCTAGTGTCTTCGTTGTGTTTTACTTTTGTTAGACAGTTGTTTTATCATCGGTGCGTAGCACCTATACTTTGTTATGTCGTTTCTTTGTTGGCCTTGTTCTGGGCCTTTAGACTCTTTTCTTTTAGCCTGATGGCTTTTCTGGATGTTGGACTCTTGTTGATGTTGGACAATTTGTGAGATGTGGAATTTTATTTCAGTCTCGCCTTGTGTTATTATTGTTATTCGGTTGTGGTTACATGGACTTGTTTATGTATTGTGGACGCTTATCGGGTTTGGGGCTTCACAGCTCCACTCCCGTGCGGACCTTTTCACGTCTCGCCTCCATTTCAGGGAAGCGGGTCGTGACAGGTTTTAGTGGTGGCCTATGTAGGTCCTTCTGTAACTGCGATTTTTGGAATAGCGATAATAATATTAGAATGTCCAATAAACTAAGTTCGACGCCCGAGTCATAAGCTATGAGTCTAATCTGATTCGTTTTCTGTGTTACTAGATGGCAGGAAGGCGTTTCACTCGTGGTGGTGGTAGTGGCGCGGTCCCTCATGATGAGGAGCCTGAGCGGGAACCCACCAGCGGTGAGATGATGCGGATGATGCTCCAGATGATGCAAGTGCAGCAGGGCGTGCTTCTGCAAGTCCAGAATGCTCCACTTGCTCGAGCTGCCCGGGCTCTTCCGGATGTTCCTCGCTCTGAGCCAGGAGCGAAGCAATTTCGGGAGCTGGGTCCCGCATATTTTGACGGTTCTGAGGGTCCTCTGGCTGCCGATGAGTGGATTCGGAACATCGAGGACAATCTGAAGATGGCCAAGATCACCCCAGCTGGATGGGTTGATTTGGCGAAGAGGCAGCTGAAGGATAACGCCAGGAATTGGTGGGATGCGGAAGAGAAGATGTTGGTGGAGCCGATTGTCTGGGCTACCTTCAAGGCCAGATTTGATGGTGAGTTCTTCCCGAAAGATGCCAGGGAGGAGATGCTGCAGCGTTTTATCGATTTGAAGCAGGGGAACTCGTCGGTGGACTTGTACCACCAGGAGTTCATGAGGCTGAGTCGGTTTACGCCGAAGATGGTGCAGGACGCTGAGGAGAGAGCTCAGAGGTTCCTGCAGGGGCTTGCTTCGGAGCTCCAGAGTTTTGTGACCTCCTCTGACCGGGAGTCTTATCAGAAGGTTCTGGTAGCAGCAAAGAGGCAGGAGCTGCTCGTGAACCAGAGGAAGGGGTCTGTTGTTGGTGCTGGGAAGAGGCCTGTGGAGCAGGCGAGAGCTGTGGTTAGACCTGGATTCAGGCCTAATCAGTCCGCTCAGTTTAAGAGGCCAGGAGGGACGATTCCGAAGTTTTTCCATTTCTGCGGCAAGCCTGGCCACGTCAAGGATCAGTGTCGGAAGTTTCTGGGCCAGTGTCTGGTTTGTGGTGATGCTTCTCATGTCGCGAAGGATTGTCGGCATGCGGATCCGCTGCGGAGGGCTCCTGTTGCAGCTCAGCCGTTGCAGCAGCGAGCGTCTGTTCCTGCTGGTCGTGGAGCAGCTCTTGTTCCACAGGGACAGGCTTTTCGGCAGGCTGTTCCGCCGAGGAGGCAAGCTTTTCTGATGACCGCTGCGGAGAGCGCGACTGTGGATGAGGTTATCGCAGGTAATCCTCGATCTAGCTGTTACCTTCCTAGCTGGTTTGATTGTTAGATTGTGTTGTTTGCTTGAACATGGTTGTTTGCTAGACTAGGGTTTGATTGTTAATTGCTTGTTAGGTGTGATTTTGGTTTGCACATTTCCTGCACGAGCCCTCTTTGACTCTGGTGCATCGATGTGCATTATTTCTCGGAGCTTCGTGGAGAGGCATTCCTTGTCGACGTCCCCTCTTCCCAAGAGTTGGAATATCGTTACAGGGAATGGCGTGGTCTCGGTGCATCGTGGTTGCAATTCTTGCTCGTTGGTGGTCTGTGGACATGAGCTTTTTGCTGATTTCATTGTCCACGACATCATCAACTATGATGCAGTTCTTGGGATGGATTGGCTGGCGAGCTTCTATGCTACGATCGACTGCCGGAGGAAGAAGGTGGTGTTCGAGATTCCCGGACATCCAGTGTTTGAGTTCAGTCGTGGTAGCAGTTCGCTTGGTCCTGTCAGATTTTGGGCCAGGCCGGTGGAGGCTGTGGCTATGCAGATGGAGCTGGAGTGGCCAGCTGTGGTGCGTGATTTTGGCGACGTCTTCCCCGAAGAGATGTCTGGTTTGCCGCCTGATCGAGCTTTGGAATTTTCTATCGATCTTGTTCCATGTGCGCAGCCGATTTCGAAGGCGCCGTATCGTATGGCACCTGCAGAGTTGGAAGAGTTGCGGAAGCAGTTGGATGAGCTTTTGCTGAAGGGTTATATTAATCCTAGCGTGTCTCCGTGGGGAGCACCGGTGTTGTTGGTTAAGAAGAAGGATGGTTCGCGTCGCATGTGCGTGGACTATCGGGAGTTGAATGCGGTGACCATTAAGAATAAATACCCGTTGCCTCGCATCGATGATATTTTTGATCAGCTTGGAGGTTCGAGGGTGTTTTCTAAGTTGGATTTGAGGAGTGGTTACCATCAGTTGAAGGTGAAGAAGGGAGATGTTCCGAAGACAGCGTTCAGGACGAAGTATGGAAACTATGAGTTCGTGGTTATGCCTTTCGGCGTAACTAACGCGCCCGCAGTTTTCATGAATCTAATGAACCTGATTTTCTACGACTTTTTGGATAAGTTTGTTGTTATCTTTATTGATGACATTCTGATCTATTCGAAGTCGGAGGAAGAGCATGCCTCGCACTTAAGGACGGTGTTGGAGATTTTGAGGAAGCATCGGTTGTATGCTAAGTTTTCGAAGTGCGAGTTTTGGCTGGGTCGAGTTGCTTTTCTCGGGCATGTGGTGACTGGAGATGGTATTTCAGTGGATCCCGAGAAGATTCGGGCCATCAGGGAGTGGCCTGTTCCGTCGTCTGCGTCTGAGATTCGGAGTTTCCTTGGACTTGCTGGTTATTATCGGCGATTCATTAAGGACTTTTCTCGTATTGCGGAGCCGATGACCAGGTTGACGCGGAAGGATGTTGCTTTTGTTTGGTCGGGTGATTGTGAGAGTGCTTTTGGTGTTCTGAAGGAGAGGTTGACGACTGCCCCTATTCTTGTTGTGCCTGATCGCAGCGGTGGATTTGAGATCTTTTGCGATGCTTCTGGCAAGGGTCGCGGTTGTGTGTTGCATCAGCACGGGCATGTTATGGCGTATGCGTCACGTCAGCTTAAGGTTCATGAGAAGAATTATCCGACGCATGATTTGGAGTTGGCTGCCGTTGTGTTTGCTCTTAAGATTTGGAGGCACTTCTTGCTGAGTGAGAAAGTGAAGATTTTCACCGATCACAAAAGCTTGAAGTATATTTTCACTCAGAAGGAGCTCAACATGCGACATCGTCGATGGTTGGAGCTTATGGCGGATTATGATATTGATTTGCAGTTTCACCCTGGCAAGGTGAATGTGGTTCCAGATGCTTTGAGTAGGCTTCCAGCGGTGATGATTTTGACCTCGCAGTGGAGATTGCAGCAGGATTTTTGCGAGTCTAGTGTGGAGATTGTTCTTCCTGGAGAGGCTTCTTCGTTGATGTACATGCAGGTACAGTCGACGATCGTGGATCGGATTAAGGCTGGCCAGGCTGAGGATCCGAAGCTGGTGAAGATTCGGGAGCAGGTGGAAGCCGGTCTGCGGACTGACTTTTTGATTCATGAGGACGGCTCGCTGAGGTTCGGAGCCAGGTTGTGTGTGCCAGCTGGGGATATCAGAGAGGAGCTGATGGTGGAGGCACACAGTTCGCCGTATTCTGTGCATCCTGGTGGCACCAAGATGTACCAGGATCTTCGTCTGAATTATTGGTGGCATGGTATGAAGAGAAGTGTGGCTCGGAGGGTAGCCAAGTGCTTGGTTTGCCAGCAAGTGAAGGCGGAGCATCAGCGTACGGCCGGGTTGCTACAACCGCTTCCGATTCCGGAGTGGAAATGGCAACACATCACTATGGATTTCGTGACTGGACTACCTCGGAGTCCGAAGCAGAATGACGCGATTTGGGTGATCTTAGATCGATTGACCAAATCTGCGCACTTTATTCCGTTCCGAGTGGGACAGTCCACTGAGGCGCTAGCGAGGAGATATATGGAGGTAAAATTCTTTTACTCTCCGTTTTTATTTCCTTTTCCTAGTTTGGATAGTGATGTAACGTGAATCGTGCAGGAGGTTGTGCGACTTCATGGAGTCCCCGTGAGTATCGTGTCTGACAGAGACACGAGGTTCACATCTCAGTTCTGGCAGAGTTTGCAGAAGAGCTTGGGTACGCGTCTGAGTTTCAGCACGGCGTACCATCCGCAGACGGATGGCCAGTCCGAGAGGACGATTCAGATCTTGGAAGACATGCTGAGGGCGTGCATGTTGGATTTCAAGGGTTCGTGGGAGGACCATCTACATCTGGTAGAGTTTTCCTACAACAACAGCTTCCAGGCGAGTATTGGCATGACGCCTTTCGCCGCTCTTTATGGGAGGAAATGTCGATCGCCATTGAGTTGGGATGACGTTGGTGATCGGGAGTTGTTGGGACCTGAGATGATCGTGGAGGCCGTGGATATCGTCAGGAATATTTGGGAGAGGTTGAGAATTGCTCAGGACCGTTTTAAGCATTGGGCGGATGCTAAACGTCGTCCTTTGGAGTTTCAGCCGGGCGACCATGTGTTCTTGAAGATTTCCCTGAATCGTGGTGTGATTCGTTTTGGGAAGCGTGGGAAGTTGAGCCCGCGATACATTGGACCGTTTGACGTTTTGGAGAGGGTTGGCGAGGTAGCTTATCGCTTGGCCTTGCCGCCATCTTTGGAAGGAGTTCACAATGTTTTCCATGTGTCGCAGCTTCGTCGATACATTAGCGATCCGTCTCATGCGGTGGATTTTTCGGAGATTACCGTTCGCCCCGATATGACGTATGACCAGCATCCAGTGCAGATTCTGGACAGGCGTCAGAAATTGCTTCGGAACAAGATTGTCAATCTTGTGAGGGTGATGTGGCGACACGGTTCACCGGGAGAGTCTACTTGGGAGAATGAGGATGAGATGCGAGAGCGTTTCCCACTTTTGTTTCCGGACTCGTGAGTTTTTGGAAATTCCGAGGACGGAATTTTTCTTAAGTTGGGGAGGACGTAACGAATGCTTTTCATGTATCTAGATTTAATATAATATAATATATGTTTTGGTGGATTTTCTCCTCATGTGTGGTTTTCGTCTCCGTAGATTTCATTTTCGATCGATTCGTCGTATTTTCTCGCTTCTTCCGTAGGATTGTCGATTTCGAAGTATGTCACTCGTGACGGACTTCATAACGGTCGTTTCTAACTATTAGATCAAGCCTAGGAGTCTTAGGAATCGATCCCGGGGCCCCGCGCTCCGTATCGGTACTTTTGGTGCTCATTAACCGGTGTAAGAAGGGCCACCGACCGACTAGATGACGATCCAGTCGGTCGGCAATCCTTCTTGGACCGACTAGTTAGCTTTCTAAATTTCTCAGGAGTTACTGTTTATCGTTAGTCGGTCTAAGAACGTTGGTTGACCGACTAGGTTGCAAACTAGTCGGTCAGCAATGCTTCTTGAACCGACTAACTCATCATATTATTTTTGTATCAGTTACTGTTTACTCTTAGTCGGTCTAAGAACGTTCATCGACCGACTAGATGTAAAACTAGTCGGTCAGTATTTGTTCATGGACCGACTAACTCTAGAATCCTATTTTCGTTCAGGAGTTACTGTTTGCACTTAGTCGGTCTGCGTTGGTCGACCGACCGACTACTTGCCAAACTAGTCGGTCAGTGGTTGCTCTTTGACCGACTAACCAGTGTTAAAACCCTAATTTCTGGGCAGCCGCCAGCTCAACCTATTTATACCCAACCCAAACGACTTCTTCTTCTCCAACACGACCCAAAACCCTAAAAACTTCCCCCTTCAGCCCCCATCTTCCTCCAAGCTCCATTTCTCCATTTCAAGCCCTAGAATCATCATCCAAACCATCCATCTACTCTATCTACCTCTCATCTTCCCCAAAATCTCACCAAAACCCATCAAAATCCCTAAATCCCCCAAAACCCTAGTTTCCCCAAACTTCTCCAATCTTCTCCAGATTTGATCCTAGGGTTCCCCGAAGTGTTTCTTCCGCCTTCTCTCGGTAAGAAATCGATCTACCGTTGTTTTCTTAACTTATTTATATTTTTATGAAACCCTAATAAAATTCATGTTGTTTGTTGATTGTTTCCCCCATAACAGCGATTTCCCCCGTAGATAGCATCCGTGTGACGAAGTGATCGTCAATCCCCGGTGCTAGGCAAGTGAAACTTGCCACTTAGGGTTTAGGCCATGTTTTAGGCCATTTGCTTGTTGTAGGCGTAAAAGAGGCTAGGCGACGAAATGATACTCGCCTAGGCGCAAATTGGGGAACTAGCTTGAAAACGAAGCTAGTTCCGACATTTAGCATGTTGCACAATTTCCATGTCATGTTTACTTTCAATTAACGGTACGCGAATATGTTCATGTCATTGCATTTCGCCTGTCACGTTTAATTTAATTAACGGTACACAAATAAATTGTCATGACCTCGCATTCTTTTGGTGTTGCTGTGATTGCGTAGCTTTGCTACGATACTTGTGTTCCTGGCTCGTGACCAGAAGAGAGCATAATGAGTTGCTAACCCCAACGCTCGAAATGTATTGAATTGTGAACTAAGAATGCGAGCTCAATGTGCGGGGCAACCCCAGGCTCACTAGCTGAGTTCCATGTGCGGGGACCCCAGGCTCCATATCGTGTGGGTATTGGGTAGTGTTTAGTGCCAATCGGTCTGAAATGCTATGCCATTCAGCGAAGGGCTTAAACACCTACAAAATGTGAATTGATTGAATTGATAGTAGCTTGGCTACTCTTGTCTTGTCCCGATAAATTGTTCCCTTGTACAAATTGTCTTGCCATGTTTTAATTGTGCACTCATGTTATAACTGCCATGTCATGCACACTAAACTGCTAGGTTGCTAGTTGCCTTACCTTCAGTTTCCTTGCCCAAGTCTTTTTAGACTTGCTGACATGTGCCCCTTTACTCTTTTGGGTGACACATGTTAGATCCTGAGCCTGAGTACCTCGTTGAGGACGAGGTGTTTGCTGACGCCGAGCCCGAGCTTGTGTTTGACGGGGAGTACGTGGACACTGGGGACCAGTCCTAGTGTCTTCGTTGTGTTTTACTTTTGTTAGACAGTTGTTTTATCATCGGTGCGTAGCACCTATACTTTGTTATGTCGTTTCTTTGTTGGCCTTGTTCTGGGCCTTTAGACTCTTTTCTTTTAGCCTGGTGGCTTTTCTGGATGTTGGACTCTTGTTGATGTTGGACAATTTGTGAGATGTGGAATTTTATTTCAGTCTCGCCTTGTGTTATTATTGTTATTCGGTTGTGGTTACAGGGACCTGTTTATGTATTGTGGACGCTTATCGGGTTTGGGGCTTCACAGCTCCACTCCCGTGCGGACCTTTTCACGTCTCGCCTCCATTTCAGGGAAGCGGGTCGTGACATCATATTTTTCATTTCATCGTTTTTCTTTTTCTTTCTTCCATCATGCATGCACCCTCACTTACCCCTCACTTTGCTTGCCTCTCGGTGTGCCACACTTTGCACATTGAGGACACTGTGCCATTTAGCTTGGGGGAGTGAGTTCTCACGTTCTTTTTGATTTGCCACCTTTATTTTTAGTTTTTCACGCCATTTTCCGCTTTTGCACTTATTTTCATCAATTTTCTTTTATTTTACCATGCATCACGTTTTTCTTATCTTTCTGTGTGCCGCATTGTAAATAGTTCTATTTTCCCCTTTATCTTTATTTTCTTTTTCATCTCATGCTAGAGATGACTTTTCTATGATGATGATTACGTGGAGTTAGCTTCCTTTATATGCATGCTATATTTGTCATGTCCTAGATTTTATTTCTGATATCATATGCTATGACTTGCCTTGCATTTAGAGATAGTAACCCACACCTTTTTCCACATGAAAATGGATGAAATTTTATTATTAGCTGAGTCTGGATATTCATATGTATGCTATCGCAGAAAACACACCAAGATTCACGCATTGAATGCTTATATCTGGAGTACCGATTTCTTTTCCTATATCACTTCTATATGCATGATTTGTACGTTTCGCTTCAGGATGATTGAATGATGTTAGCTATGATAAATTTGGATTAGTTAGCTTTTTTGTGATCGAAACTGAGTAGATTAGATTACCCTGCTGAAGTTGTCGTGCATGTCTTATAGAGTGAACCGAGAGATATATTTATTTCTTTCTCCACAAATCTTAAACATCATTTCTCTATTTTAAAATCATTGGTGAATCTCCCCTTAGCGATTCTATTATATGGCATTTCCCCCGCTATTAATTCCTAGCTCCAAATTTCCCGAATTCCAAAAAAAAAAGAAAAAGAAAAAAATTCTTGTATATCATTATCTCTCTTCGAGTTGGGATCATTGTGTATATATGCTATATGAAAAAAAAAGAAAAAAAAGAAAAAAAAAGGAAAAAAAGAGAAAAAGAAAAGAAAAGAGGAAAGCACCTCAATAAAAGATCCCATCTCGTGTTCTCTCTTTCTTCTCTCTTTTTGTATTTATTTTCATTACTTTTGGAGCTTTATAAAAATGGGGATGTAAATATTTTTTATGCCACCATGCTTATAGATAAGCTTGGGGGAGGGAATCCAATGATTTGTGAGAGAGTGACTACTTGACGTTGCACGACAACCTAGGCTAAGTAATATTCTATACTCGGTGAGATTATTTTTAGCTTTACGAAGTCCAGAAATCTATGCCTAGCACTCATTTCATGAAATCCACACGTATCTATTCTTTCTATTCTATTGTGTGATATTCTTATACACCTCATAGAAAGCATTCGATTGAAAAGTGTGTGATCTGTGATTTGTATACCACTTTAAATGATTCAGACGATGTTAATTCTAAAATTATTCCGTTTTTCATGATCATATCGTTGTTCGTGGGTTTTCTATTTCTATTTGCACTATTATACTATGATATCGAAATAAAATTCTTTGACATGTGTTTTTCATTCGGTGCATGCTATATGAGTAAGCGAAACCCACGTCCTGAGAAAATGATCTAGCAGCTTCCCTCTTCGCTTCTTTCTTTCTTTCTTATTTGTTTTTATTTCGCTTCTCGTTTTTCTTCGTTTTTCATTTTTCGTCTTCGCCGTTTTCGAATCCACTGGGTTCGCCTTTTACTTATCTTCCTCGAGGACGAGTAAGAGGTAAGCTTGGGGGATTTTGATCACTCCTTATTTTACACTTTTTTCCCGCATGTTTGCATGCCATTTAGATCGCCTAAATCATGTTTTTCACGATATATCGACGATATTGCGATGCTTTTCACGATTTGTTGTTTTTGTCGCATTTCAAGTGATTTGGAGCGATTTGGAGTGATCTCGAGATGCACCTACTCCAGAGTGTCACCGATGACCTCCCCGAGGGGTATTTTGTTGTTGGAGAGGAGCGGAAGAAGAAAGGACGTCACAGGAGCGACGAGGAGGCCAAAACAAGCTGTTTGGGCATTTTTGGTGTCCCACTCGGCCGAGTGGAGAAGTCACTCGGCCGACCAGCGAGACACTGCTCGGCCGACCAGATCAGATACGTTTCATGCGTGCACTCGGCCGAGCGACGGAAGCCACATCGGCCGAGTGACGAGATCCTGTCCGCCCGAGTGGCACCCAGACGACGCATGTCAAAAATCGCCAACTTACTGTTTTTCGTCTGCCTGAGCTTCAGAAGACCCACTCGGCCGAGTGGCAAATGCCGACCGCCCGAGTACCAAGAAGCCATCGGCCGAGTGACGACAACTCACTCGGCCGAGCGACTCCCGAAGTGAAGACCCCCGAAGACCCAGACTTACTGGAAATTTACAGGGTTTCTCACTCGGCCGAGCGACTTTTGTCACTCGGCCGAGTGCGACGCGCTGCCTGTAGCGAAAATTGCGGATTTCAGGCTACGCAGGGGTATTTTGGTCACAGTTTTTTTGGACGATTTTGAGGGGTATTTAACCCCTGTTTTTACCCTAGGTTAGAGAGCTTTTTCTCTTTGATTTTTGCAGCTTTTTAGATTAACTTTTAGCTTTATTCTTGTGATTGGAGAGGAGACAAAAGTTGATTTTTGTTGAATTATTTGAAGAACTCCATTGGTTTGTGTCTCTCTTCTCTAAAAATTCTATTTTTATTGCATATCTCAATATTGCGATGAATTCTCTTGTTAATTTCATTGATTATTTTTGTGTTTGTGCTATGAATTGTGAGTAGTCTCCACGTCTTGGGGCGTGGGGATGAACCCTACGAGCCCAATTTCAGATTTGTGATGAATTGGTAGAAATTTTGCTAGAATTGCTATTAGGGATTAGATTGGGATCAATTTACTACGGATGGCTAGGAGTTCATACCGATTGGGATTTGCAAGAGATTGGATCCCAATTCGATATGAAACCCTAGAAATCTGAATTGGGTTGGAATCGAATTTCCGTAGTATCGGTTTGAAAGAGATTGGACCGATACTAGGGTTTCCGGTTGCAATTCCATGCCGATACCCGTTTGCAAGAGATTGGACGGGTAGGAACTATCCCAACCTAGGTCGTGGCCCGAGTTTGCACGAGAGTGGGCTCGGGGCGCGATTGAACGATGATGTTGATCCTAATGCTAGCTTCCCTAGGTTAGGGTTTGCAAGAGATTGGACCCGAACCTAGGATAGCTATAGACCGGCAACAGCGCGAGAGCGTGAGCTAGGTTCTACATTCAGTTGCAACTAGTTCATCCAAATTTTATTCTAGCAATTTTGAGACCAATGAACCACATTTACGAAATACGGTGAGTAGCGGGAATTCCCCATTCCCTAGACGTTCTTTATTTGATTTGATATTTCCGTACTTTGTCTGATGATTGTGACAGGATCGCCAAAGGCAAATTTCTCTCTTCTTAATAGCCAGGTTGATTGGAGCAAGCACGGTCATTCGTCCTCCCTGTGTTCGATAACCCGCTCGCCGCTATACCGTGCGCTTGCGGTAAAACTACAACCGTTCTTTGGGTTACATTCCGGAGCGATCAGTGGTGCAACAGGTGGGGCCTGGGCAGCACGGTGAGACTGCTGCACCAGCTGATACTGCACATCAAGCATCTCTCGCATCACACCAAGGAACTGGTGGAACTCTGCACCCTGGTCCTCCGGACCGTCATCACTCGAATTCGAGGATCGAGTAATGCGTCGTCCAGCCATCCTGTGTTCAGAAACGAAAACACAGGTTAGACTCGTACAGTGTTTGAATATCAAAATGAATGTCCTTACTCTTACTGTTCTGTACTTGCAGAAAGATTGGGACTTGGACCTGCATGGGCCACCACTAAAACCTGTCACGCCCCGCTTCCTAAAACAGCGGAGGCGAAGCGTGACTAAGACCCACTTAGGCCAGAGCTAAGGAGCCCTGATCCAATAAGCGTCTGTGTGGTACCAAGACGAAGGTACAGGTCCCTGCATGTTAGTACAGAACAATAAAAGTATAAGAAGGAAAGACAATCACATTTTTATTCCAGCATATCCAAAGTACAAAGTCTCAACGCCCGAAGGGCTACAACTGCAGAAAGAAAAATCTAACGGTGCAAGCACCCAACCTAACAAGGAAACCAAAGGTGCTACGCACCCAACCAAAAGAAATGAATATCTCTGAAAACTGCAACGAGAAGTCTCTAGCTCTGGTCCTCCTCAGGATCGTACTCAGGATCAACACTCTCTGTCTCCATGTCAACTGGCAAGTCAGCCTCCTCGACGTACTCTGGCTCGATCCCTGATGTACATCACCAAAAGAAGGAACTGTACGTCAGGTAAGGTCTACAAGAAGGGGTTAGACCAAACTGCAAGTACACCAATTATTTAACAATCGTTTTACTGGTTGATTAACATGCTGAGGTTATAACAGACGAACAAACGAAAGTACACGCAGCAGGAAGGTAAAACACGACAAGTAGTAGTCATAGCGAGTGCTACCGACTACGGGACTAGCCTACAGGTGTCAAGACAAGACGAGACATGGAGAGCCATACAAGACAAGACAAGACACGAAAAGGGTTCACGTCTTTATGGTTCGAGGGGGATCCGACCCTCTTGCCGCGTGCACGCTCAACCCTACCCCAAAACCCCAAGAATCGTGACAGGACAAGGGATCACTTGCTCTAGCTTGACAAGTGCCCTATTGCTCTCTGAGCTATGTATCGGTACAAGGGATCACCTGCTTTAGCTTGACAGGTGCCCTATTGCCCATCGGGCTGTGAATCAGTACAAGGGATCACCCGCTCTGGCTTGGCGAGTGCCCTATTGCCCATCGGGCTGTGCAAGACGGAACGAGACATGGCAAGACGGAAGGAACATGACACAACCAAACAGGAGGGGTTGTACTAGGGTGTCCACAACTCACACACACGCATGTCAATCCTATGATGTCAAGGTTGTTGTTGTTGGACTCAGACTTCGTTGTCATGTCTGAGCCATCAAGGCATCCCGGACGCTATCATTTCATGTCCGGGTCTCATTGTTCCAAAGTATCAATTCTAACAAGACTAAGGCCTAAACATGGCCAAGAACGCAAGTGGTACACTTGCCAGCGGTGGCGAGTGCGTCGTCTTCCTGGGGCGTCTCGTCCAAACGTCTAATCATCGGAAGTTCGTCTGAAAATCATGACACGGAGACGGTGTCAGATCACGATTCAATAACTTCTATTAGGGTTGTGTCTAGGTTATCGGGACTATCCTATTCATCAAAAATCACATTTTTAATGCATTTAACCTAATCAATGATCTATCCTAGGTGCACATGCATAAAGTTCATTCGTCGATTTATCTACGGTTGTACAACATTTTAAGGATCAACGGAAAATAAATTTAATTGATTTAGTTGCTAATTTTAATTAGGGTTTTGATTATCTATAGTGTGGGTTTCTACGCGTTTAGGGAACCAACCTGATTTGACGATCGAACGGAGGTCCGGCGTCGGATCTGAAAAGGCGGAAGCTTTGCGTCGTCTGGAAGTTCCTAGGCCGCGGGTAGCGCAGCGAGGAACATTGATCATTGGTGATGACGTCGGCCTCTGAAGGTGGTGACGAGGATCTCGGCGTCTCCCGGGGTCGTCGTCGCTAGATCTGGGATTGGATCACCACGTGAGGAGAAGGGCTAAGAGTAGATGGATCTCGGAAAGGGAACGAGATGGCGGCCGGGGCTTCAGATCTGAGGGGTAGGTGAGGGTGGCTAGCTGTGGGGAAAGAAGACGGAGAAAAAGAGGAGAAGGGAAAAACAGGAGAAGGGAAGAGGAAATGAGAATGGAGGAGAGGAGATCGGATTGATCTCGTGAAGGTGGAGGGCGCTCGGGAGGAGGAAAGACTTAGGGAAAGGAAGGAGAGGGATTGTGGAAGAAGACGGCTAAAAACAATGAGGAGGAAAGAAGAGCAGCCGCACATTTAAATAAGAAAACAAACGACGACTAGGTCAGAAATTAGGGTTTCGGGGTCAATTAGTCGGTCAGTGAAGGGCGGTCGACCGACTAGTTTGAGAACTAGTTGGTCAGTCGTCTAACTGAGACCGACTAAAAGCAAACAGAGAACATTGTCGGTACAGGATTGACAGATTTATTCGTTCTGTGAAGGCTCGTCGACCGACTAGTTTGCAACCTAGTTGGTCGGCCAGTGTTCATTGACCGACCAAAGGATGTAAAATGGTCGACAAGAAGTTTTGAAAATTAGTCGGTCTGAGAAGAAAGCCTAACCGACTAGTTCGTCAACTAGTCGGTCGGTATTTGTTCTTTGACCGACTAATGGTAAACAGTAACTCGACTGCATGAAATGATCTCTATCTTAGTCGGTCTGAGAAGAAGTGTTGACCGACTAGTTCGAAAACTAGTCGGTCGGTGGATGAACTTAGACCGACTAAGTGTAAACAGTAACTCAGTGGAAAAATCAAAGGGAAACTAGTCGGTCCATGAAGAGTTTCTGACCGACTAGATTGGCATCTAGTCGGTCGATCCTTCTTCTTGAACCGACTAAAATGCACACAAAGTCTCCAAATGAAGTGCGAAGCTTCGGGATGGGTTCTAGGGGCTTCTAGATGAGTCTGGCCCTAAGATAAGAGCGTCATGAAGCACGCTCAGCTCCAGATAGGGGGAAAAAGGGTTACGGAAAAGAAGAAGGGAAAAAGGGAACTAAAATATATATATATAAATAAAATATCATCATACAAAAAAACCAGCCGTTACACATCACAATTTAGAAATGAGGTCTATAGGATTCATCCCTACGCCCTAAGACGATAGCACTACTCACTAATCATCATGCAATACTTAGGAAAATCAGTAATAAAATCAACACAATTCATTGCAATAGAGAAATTATTAATGAAAATAGGGTTTTTGATAAGGGAATAGACAAACCAATGAGAATCCAATAGCATCCAACAAAAGTAGTCTTTTAATCTCCAAAAGAAAAGTTAAATCTATTGATCTAAAAAGCTCTCAAAAAGGCTGCCAAAAAAGCTCTAAAAAGTCATCCTCACGGTACGTTCGATACCCGCTCGCCACTACACCGTGCGCTTGCGGTAAGACTACAAGTCGCTTGTCCCGGGTGTGTGTATTCCCGGGGCACGGTCAAGTTTTTGGCGCCGTTGCCGGGGAGGCGACATTGTTTTATTCTCTTTACTTAGTATCTTCTTTTTCTTTTATTACTTTTGTCTTTTTACTCCTTATTCGTGCTAACAATTCTTTTGAAACTCTGTTTTCCTTTGCATGTACATGAGATCTACGGCGAACCTCGAGGAAATACTATTTGATCCGGAGATCAAACGTACCGTGAGGAGGATCAGAGCCGAGAGAAGGCACGCTACGGGGGGTGATTGTATGAACCGTACGGAGACACCGGAGGAACTAGCGGCACATATGGCGAGGATTATATCCATCAGAGATAGGCTTCGGCCTAAGACTTCCTCCACTACCTCTTCCATCGCTATGCCGGAGTTGGCGGCAGACAAGAATTTTGAGCTAAAGACGGGATTGGTAGTATTGATGCAACAAGACCCGTTTCATGGGAACTCCCATGAGAATCTGCATTATCACATCCAGCTTTTCTTGTCCAAGTGCGCCACCTTCCAAATGCCGGGCGTTTCTGTTGATGCAATCCGACTGCGGCTCTTCCCCTTTACACTCAAAGACAAAGCTTTATATTGGTTGAGGACGCAGGCGGAAGGTACATTCACTACTTGGGATGAGTTGGCTAGCGCCTTCGTTGACAAATTCTACCCACCATCCAAGACGGTGAAGATACGGAGTGCTCTCATGTCCTTTAAGCAAGGACCGCAGGAGACCCTATATGAGGCATGGGAGCGCTTCAAGGATTTACAGCATCAATGCCCACATCACAGTATAGAAGATTGGGAGCTTGTTCACAGTTTTTATAATGGATTCGAACCGGGCACGAAGCAAATTATAGACGCAACCGCCAATGGAGCCATACTATCGAAGACCCCGGATAAAGCTACGGCCTTATTAAAGGATATGACCTCTAATAACCAACAATGGGGTGACGAGCGAGGTCATTCTTCTTCCTCCTTGAAGCCCACTAGCATATATGAGGCCAAGGCCGTAGCGGAGCTTTCGAACAAATTTGACTCTCTCCACAAGGTAGTGGAGAGATTGGAGAAGTATATCACCGAGCCATATGGAGCACCCTCTACATCTACGCCGATAAGCAATATGAGTGATTGGCAAGACCAATCTCAAGTCATGTATGTAGGAGGAGAGAATGGAGAGGGGGCCTTGGAACAAGTGCAATATGTTGCGGGGGAACTTCGGATATTGGGCCAACCCGGTCGCAAGGAACCATCCGGGCTTTTCGTATGCAAACAATGATGGTGCTTTAAACCCGCCGCCACAACAACCTCATCAAGCTCGGCCTCTACTACCATAACCTCAGTATCAACCGAGGGGTCCACCGTAACAAAATTACCCGCCTAGACAACAATCGGGACCGTATAGACTGCCCGGTTACAACCAAGGTGGGAGAGCTCCCAACCCACCTCAAGCTCAACCACGATCGGACCACGAAGCTAGGGTGGAGGAATTCATGGCGGAGCAAAGAAAGATCAATGCTAGGTTGACGGTGGGACAAGATTCACTAAATACCGTCATCGCTCAACTTGGAGAGCAACTTGCGTTGCTAAACAAGAACGCCCAACAATTGCCGGCTCAACCCGAGCCCAATCTACGGAGCAACACCGGACACATCAATGCGGCGGTGGCGGTTACAACAAGGGACGGGAAGGATACCACTCCCGCTATGACCCAAAACAAGCAACCAGTGGTAGAAATTTTGGAAGAAAAAGGCCGGTAATTGAGGAGGAGAGCCAAAAGGAGCCGATAGAAGGAGAAAATTCTGAAGTGGCGAAGCCTAATGACGAACGCCGCTACATGCCACCGGTGCCATTTCCACAACGGCTAGCTAGAGCCAAGATAGAGAAAAGGCTCGTCAAGTTCCTTGAATATTTGAGGGGAGTAAGCCTCAATATTCCTTTCTTAGATGCTATAGTAGAGATCCCGTCATATGCAAAGTTCTTGAAGGACTTGATATCGGGAAAGAAAAGGAAGGAGAAAATCATGCTTGCCGAACAAGGAACTTGGTTTACCCGGAAGGAAAAGGAGCTCGCGAAATTTTAAGGATCCTGGGAGTTTCCGCATCCCTTGCACACTTGGAGGCGTCCCGTTGCAAAAAGCTTTAGTTGACTTGGGCGCGAGTGTGAGCCTAATGCCCCTTAGCATGTTCTGGAAATTGAACACGGGCACCGACTTGAAGCCGACCGACATGAAAATTCAACTTGCAGATGGTCGGATCACTAGGCCGCTAGGGATTGCAGAGAACATTCCACTTCAAGTTTCGGGAGGAATATGCCTACCTTGCGATTTCGTTATCATGGACATCAAGGAAGAGGGCGACACTTCACTTATACTTGGACGCCCGTTCCTCGCCACCGCCTGTGTTATAGTCGACGTGCGGGAAGGAACTCTATCCTTGAATGTCGGGAACATCGAGGTCAAGCTTCACATACCTAAGGCCATGAAGCATATGCCCTATCACGAGGAGTTGGACTATGTGGATCTCCTCGATGAAGTGATTGAAGAAGTTATCCCCACTCTATTGGCGCTCTCCATGACGATGGCTTTGAGGAAGGCCAACCCTCTAGCGATGAAGAGAAGTTGGAGGACCCTCCAGATAGCTCCACGGACGATGATGAAGGCGATGCTGATGTCGCAAGAATAAGAGAGCTTTGCAAGCTCTCAAAGGCCAAGAATCCAAAGAAAGCTCCACCGAATAGAAGATCGGTGTCACCGGCCAAGAAGAAGATAGGAACGAGCTCTATCTTGGGGGACTTATTCCCCAACATTACCCATGATGAGGGGGCGCCGAGGAAGACCGATGATCATCACGACCCAAATCCAAGTGGCCTTCCCGGCAAGTTTGAAGAAAGCTTCCACTCGTCTTCCATTGCTGAATGGCCCTCAAAAGAGCTGTGGGTGACACTCCGGAGTGGGTGCAAATCCTCTTGATCTCAAAATCACTCCAAATCGCTCTATATCTCCTGAAATACGACAAAAACAAGAAATAGTGAAAAGCATCGCAATATTGTCGAATAATCGTGAAAACGCGATATGAGCGATCAAAACGACATGCAATCATGCAGAAAAAAGGTGTAAAATATGGAGTGATCAAATACTCAAGTGGAGATAGCAAGATCTGGAAATGTGCGGAAAAGAAAATATTTTATTAAAAAGACTCACAATCACTGATAGTACTTTAGTAAGTGCTCCGCGTTCCATGGGTGAGCCAGTTCGCTACCGTCCAGGGTCGCCAGGATGTACGTGGCTGGCCCGACGACGTTAACGATCTCGTAGGGTCCCTCCCATTTGGCGGACAGCTTTCCTCGGTTAATGGTCTCGGGTTTGAAGGTGGCGTCTTTGAGGACCAAGTCGCCGACTCTGAAGGTCCGCTTCTTCACCCTGGAGTTGTAGTGTCGGGCCATCCTCTGGCTGTGTCGCACGAGTCTCGTCAGGGCTTGATCCCTCACTTCGTCCACGAGTTTGAGACTGAGGCCGAGGCCCTCCCCATTGATATCGTCATCGAAGAACTTCAGCCGAAGTGTCTCCTCTCCGATCTCCACAGGAACGACCGCTTCTGACCCGTACGCCAGCATGAATGGGCTCTCTCCGGTCGAAGCCTTGTGGGTGGTACGGTAGGACCAGAGAATGCCCGGTAGCTCGTCCACCCACGTCCTGAGAGCGACATCGACCTTCTTCTTTAGGGGGACCAAGATGCATTTATTTGTGGCCTCCGCCGTCCCATTGCACTGCGGGTGGGCGACAGATGCAAAATGAAGCTTGAATCCCCAGCCCAAACAGAAGTCGCGGAAGCCTTCGCAGTCGAACTATCTCCCGTTGTCCGTTACTATAGAGCAGGTATCCCGAAGCCACATATCATGGACTGCCAAATGAAGCCCTTCATATCCGTCCATGTGATGCGTGCCAACTGCTCAGCTTCGACCCACTTTGTGAAGTAGTCCACGACGACGACCATGTACTTCCTTTCCCTGGAAGCCTTCGGGAAAGGTCCGAGGATGTCAAGCCCCCATTTGGTGAATGGGACCGGGCTTATAATAGGCACCAAGTCAGCTGGAGGCGCCGCCGTGTGTCGGCCAAATTTCTGGCACGCCTCACACTTCTTGACGTACCGAGCCGTGTCTTGGATCATAGTCGGCTTGTAGTACCCCTGGTGCACTATCTTATGGGCGATAGTGCGGTCACCGTGGTGGTTCCTAAAGAAGCCTTCGTACACTTCGCGGATGACTTGCTCGGCCTGCTTCGGCCCCAAGCATTTCAAGAACGGCAGGACGTCGAAGATGGCGCAGCGCCGGCGGTACAATACTCCGTCGAGGAGTACGAATGATAAGGCCAGCTCTCTACCTTCTTGGCCTACAGCCGCTCCTCTGGCAGGGTTCCTGTCTCCAAGTACTTCACGATTGGGGTCATCCATGTCGTCGTCGAGCCAACACACATTAGTTCTTCTTCCTCAATGGTGGGCGCCTGCAGACTCTCAACGTAGATGGCCTTTCCGATTTCGGCTGTGGAGGAAGAGGCCAGTTTGGACAGGGTGTCTGCCTGGAGGTTGTTGGAGCGAGGTAAGTGCTGGACCTCCGCCGTCTCGAACTTCTAAAGCTCGGCTTGGATGCCCTTGAGGTAGCGCTTCATTGTCACTTCTCGAGCCTCGAAGCTCCCTTGGATCTGTTAGACGACGAGTCGTGAATCACTAAGCAGCAGCACGTTCGTCGCCCCCACCGTCCTATAAAGCTTCATCCCATTGACCGCGGCCTCATACTCCGCGACGTTGTTGGTAGCTGGGAAGTTAAAGCGCAAGGCATACTCCAGCAGGCATTCGTAGGGGGTTCAGATGACGATACCTGCACCCGTCCCGGATCCTGTTGCTGAGCCATCGACGTAAACGATCCATAGTTTGCCCACGTCTCCTCGCGCGGGCTCGGGGGGTTCATCCACCTCCATTTCTTGCGGGGGTGGGGCCGCTGGTGGTATGCCCGGCATGTTCTCCGGGGGTCTTCGACAGTACATTCCACCACGAACTACGTCCGCGCCTGGCCCTTGATCTCCGTCCGAGCCTTGTACGTTATGTCGAACTCGCTGAGCTCGACACTCCAATTGAGCATCCTGCCCAATCGTTCCAAGCTCTTCAGGTTCTTCTCGAGGGGCAGGTCGGTGTGGAAGGCGATGGGATGGGCCTGGAAGTATGGCCGGAGCTTCCTCGCTGTCGTGATCAAACAGTAGGCGGCCTTCTCGATGGGGCTGTAGCGAGTCTCTGCCTCTCGGAGAATCCAGCTCGCATAGTATACTGGCCGCTGAACTCCATTCTCCTCTTTAATCAAGACGGAGCTGACGGCTTCTTCATTGCTCGCCAGGTACAACCCCAGTTGTTCCCCCTCTTCCAGCTTTGCGAGCAGAGGAGGGCTTTGCAGGTAAGCCCTCAGTTCCACAAACGCTAGGACGTAGTCGTCGTCCCATAGGATCACCTTCCTATTGGCCTTGGGCTCACCGAGGGCCGTGTGCAGGACTCTGAAGAAAGGGAGCGACTTCTCTGCAGACTTCGACAAGAATATCCCCAACGCCGCGATCCGACCGTTCAGTTGCTGCAAGTCCCGGATGGTGCATGGCTCCACCATGTTAACCAGGGCCGATACCTTTTCGGTGTTCGCCTCAATCCCCCGTTTCGTTATCATGTGTCACGCCCCGCTTCCCAAAATAGCGGAGGCAAAGCATGACTATGCCCGCTTAGGACAGAGCTAAGGAGCCCTGACCCAATAAGCATCTGTGTGGTACCAAGACGAAGGTACATGTCCCTGCATGTTAGTACAGAACAATAAGAGTACAAGAAGGAATGAACATCATATTTTATTCCAATATATCAAAAGTACAAGTCTCAACGCCCGAAGGGCTACAACAGCAGAAAGAAAATCTAACGGTGCAAGCACCCAACCTAATCAAATAACAAACGGTGCTAGCACCCAACTAAAATAAAAGGGTAACTCTGGAAACTGCAACGGAAGTCTCTAGCTCTGGTCCTCCTTAGGGTCGTACTCAGGATCGACACTCTCTGGCTCTACGTCAGCTGGCAAGTCAGTCTCCTCAACGTACTCTGGCTTAATCCCTGACGTACAGCACCAAAAGAAGGGAATGTACGTCAGGTAAGGTCTACAAGAAAAGGTTAGACCAAACTACAAGTGCACCAATTACTTAACAACATTTTACTGGTTGATTAACATGCTGAGGTTTTAACAACAGAAGTACACTCAACGGGAAAGTAAACACGACAAGTAGTGGTCATGGCAAGTGCTACCGACCACGGGACTAGCCTACAGGTGTCAAGACAAAACAGAACACAGAAAGCCAGACACGACAAGACAAGACACGGAAAGGGTTCACGCCTGTTCGGTTCGAGGGGGATCAGACCCTCTTACCACTTGCACGCTCAACCCTACCCCCAAAACCCCAAGAATCATGATAGGACAAGGGATCACTTGCTCTAGCTTGACAAGTGCCCTATTGCTCTCTGAGCTGTGTATCAATACATGTGATCACCTGCTCTAGCTTGACAGGTGCCCAATTGCCCATCGGGCTGTGAACTAGTACAAGGGATCACTCGCTCTGGCTTGGCGAGTGCCCTATTGCCCAGCGGGCTGTGCGGACGGAACGGGACAAGACACGGCAAAACAGGGGGGGGGGGGGGGTTGTACTAGGGTGTCCACAACTCACACACACGCATGTCAATCCTATGATGTCAAAATTGTTGTTGTTGGACTCAGATTTCGTTGTCAAATCTGAGCCATCAAGGGCGTCCCAGACGCTATCATTTCACGTCTGGTTCTCATCATTCCAAGAAATCAATTCCAGTAAGACTAAGGCCTAAACATGGCTAAGAACGCAAGTGGTACACTTGCCTGTGGTGGCGAGTGTGTTGTCTCCCTGGTACGTCTCGTCCAAACGTCTCGTCGGCGGAAGAGCGTCTAAAAATCGTGACACGACGACGGTGTCAGCTCACGATTCAGAATTCCTATTAGGGTTGTGTCTAGGTTATCGGGACTACCCTATTTATCAAAAAATCACATTTTTAATGTGTTTAACATAATCGACGATCTATCCTATGTGCACATACATAAAGTCCATTTGTCGATTTCTACCGTTTGCACAACGTTTTAAAGAGGAGTGGAAAGTAAATTTAATTTGATTAGGTTGCTGATTTTAATTAGGGTTTGATTATCTATTGTGTGGGTTACTACGAATTTAGGGGACCAACCTGGAAATGACGGTTGCACGAAGATCCGGCGTCAGATCGGGAAAAGGTGGAAGCTTTGCGTCGTCCGGAAATTCCTAAGCCGCGGGTAGCGCAGCGAGGAACGTCGATTGTTGGTGATGACGTCGGCCTCCGAAGGTGATGACGAAGCTCTTGGCGTCTCCCGGGGTCGTTGTTGCTAAATCTGAGATCGGGGCGCCACGCGAAGAGACGGCGGCCGGAGCTTGGTCGCGGATCTCAGATCTGAGAGGGTGGCCGGCGGTTTTGTGGGAAAACAGGAAGGAGAAGAAGAAACGGGAGAAAGAAGAGGAAAGAGGAAGAAGAGGAAGGGGGAAAAAGAGACCTTGGAGAAGGTGGGGGCAAAGGAGGAGGAAGGAGAGGCAAGGAAGGAGAAGGAGAAAGGTTGGGGGAGACAAACAACTCAAAACAATGAGGAGGAATGAAGGGCAGCCGCACGTTTAAATAAGAAAACGAAACGGCGGCTAGGTCCAAACTAGGGTTTCGGGGGTCAGTTAGTCGGTCTGAGAAGGGTAGTTGACCGACTAGTTTGAGAACTAGTCGGTCGGTCGTTTAACTGTGACCGAATAGAAGGCAAACAGAGAACAGTGTCGGTACATGGTTGATAGATTTAGTCGGTCTGTGAAGGCTCGTCGACCGACTAGTTTGCAACCTAGTCGGTTGGCCAGTGTTCATTGACCGACTAAAGGATAAAAGTGGTCGACAAGAAGTTTTGAAAATTAGTCGGTCTGAGAAGAAAACTTAACCGACTAGTTCGTCAACTACTCGGTCGGTATTCGTTCTTAAACCGACTAAAGATAAACAGTAACTAGACTGCATGAAATGATCTCTAACTTAGTCGGTCTGCGAAGAAGTGTTGACCGACTAGTTCGACAACTAGTCGGTCGGTGGATGAACTTAGACCGACTAAGCGTAAACAGTAACTCAAGGGAAAAACCTGACAGAAACTAGTCGGTCCATAAAGAGTTTCTGACCGACTAGATTGACATCTAGTCGGTCGGTCCTTGTTCTTGAACCGACTAAAATGAACACCAAGTCTCCAAATGAAGTGCGAAGCTTCGGGATGGGTTCTAAGGACTCCTAAGATGGGCCTGGCTCTAAGAAAAGAGCGTCATGTAGCACGCTCAGCTCCAGATAGGGGGGAAAGATACGGAAAAGAAAAGGAAGAAGGCGAACAAACAAACAAACAAACAAACAAACACACACACACACACACACACACACACATATATATATATATCATCATACAAAAACCAGCCGTTACATCCTACCCACCTTAAGAAAATTCCGCCCTCGGAATTTCTATCAGAAAAGGTAAGGGTAACGCTCTCTCATCTCATCCTCTCTCTCCCAAGTGGACTCTCCAGGTGATCCGTGATGCCACATCACTCTCACCAGGTTGACTACCTTATTCCTCATCTGCTTCCGTCGACGGTCCAAAATCTGCACGGGCTGCTGGTCATATGTCAGGTCCGGTCGGACCGTGATCTCCGAGAAATCCACCGTGTGTGACGGATCACTGACGTACCGACGCAACGGAGATACGTGGAACACGTCGTGAACTCCCACCAAAGATGGTGGCAGAGCAAGGTGGTAGGCCACTACTCCCACACGCTCCAGCACATCGAAAGGTCCAATGTACCTCGGACTCAGCTTCCCTTTCTTCCCGAATCGGATAACCACGTGGTTTGGAGAAATCTTCAGGAAGACGTGGTCTCCAGGCTGAAACTCCAAGGGTCTCCTCTTGGCATCCGCCCAATGCTTGAATCGATCCTGTGCAACTCTGAGCTTCTCCCTGATGTCTCTCACGACATCCACCGCTTCAACTATCATCTCCGGACCCAACAGCTCCCGATCTCCAACGTCATCCCAGCTCAGTGGCGATCGACATTTCCTCCCATATAAGGCAGCAAACGGCACCATGCCAATGCTCGCCTGGTAGCTGTTGTTATAAGAAAACTCCACCAAATGGAGATGGTCCTCCCAAGATCCCTTCAAATCGAGCGTACAAGCTCGCAACATATCCTCTAGTATCTGAATAGTCCTCTCGGACTGGCCATCAGTCTGCAGGTGGTACGTCGTGCTGAAACTCAAACTCATACCCAAATGCTCCTGCAGACTTCTCCAGAACTGAGAGGTGACCCTCGTATCTCTGTCAGACACGATGCTCATGGGGACTCCGTGTAAGCGTACGATCTCCTGCACGTACACGGTCTACGTCACAACTACTCAAGGAGGAAAAAACAAATAGAAGTAAACGAAGAAAATTTTACCTCTAGATACTTCCTCGCCAAAGCTTCCGTAGACTGGCCCACTCGGAAAGGAATGAAATGCACATACTTAGTCAACCGATCAATGATCACCCAGACTGCGTCGTTCTGTTTCGGGGTCCGAGGTAAACCAGTTACGAAATCCATCGTAATATGTTGCCACTTCCACTCCGGAATAGGAAGCAGTTGCAGTAACCCAGCAGTACGATGGTGCTCAGCCTTCACCTGTTGGCATATCAAACACTTGACAACGCTCCGTGCCACACTCCTCTTCATGCCAATCCACCAGTAATTTAGTCGAAGGTCCTTATACATCTTGGTGCCACAAGGATGTATAGAATAAGGCGAGCTATGAGCCTCGCTCAAAAGCTCCTCTCGAACATCACCTGCAGCTACGCAGAGTCTGCTGCCGTACCGCAGCGAACCATCCTCATGAATCACGAACTCAGCTCGCAGTCCTGCTTCAACCTGCCTCCTGATCCTCTGCAACTTCGGATCTCCTGCCTGTGCTGCCTTGATCCGATCCACGATCGTGGACCGAATCTGCAAATTCATGAATGTAAGAACCACACCAGGTAGGACAACCTCCAATTCCATCTCCTTCAGCTCTTGCTGAATCCTCCAGTCAGCAGTATGCACCATAGCAGTAGGAAGTCTACTCAAAGCATCCGACAATACGTTCACCTTCCCCGGATGATAATGCAGATCGATCTCATAGTCAGCCATGAGCTCCAACCATCGTCTCTGATGCATGTTGAGCTCCTTCTGTGTGAATATGTACTTCAAACTTTTGTGATCGGTGAAAATCTTCACGCTCTCACTCAGTAAGAAGTGCCTCCAAATCTTCAATGCAAAGATCACCGCTGCCAACTCCAGATCGTGCGTCGGGTAATTCTTCTCATGAGTCCTTAACTGACGAGAAGCATACGCGACCACGTGGCCATGCTGATGCAGAACGCATCCTAGGCCCTTCCCTGATGCATCACATTACACTTCGAAGCCTCCACTTCGATCCGGTACTGCCAAAACTGGTGCCGTGGTCAACCTTGCCTTCAAGATACTGAAAGCCTCCTCATAAGCATCAGACCAATGAAACTCCACATCCTTCCTCGTCAGCTTCGTCATCGGCTCAACAATCTTCGAGAAATCCTTGATGAACCGCCGATAATAGCCTGCTAAGCCAAGGAAACTCCTGATGTCGGACGCTGACTGCGGAGTCGGCCAATCTCGAACTGCTCTGACCTTCTCTGGATCTACAAATATGCCATCACCGGACACCACGTGTCCCAGAAACGCAACTCTGTCCAGCCAGAACTCGCACTTACCATACTTGGCATACAACTTGTGTCGCCTCAGCATCTCCAGCACTGTCCTCAGATGACAGCTGTGCTCTTCTTCAGACTTCAAGTAAATAAGAATGTCGTCAATAAAGATAACGACAAACTTATCCAGGAATTTATAGAAAATCAAGTTCATGAGGTTCATGAACACAGCTGGAGCATTGGTCACGCCGAAAGGCATCACCACAAACTCATAGTGACCGTACTTCGTCCGAAAAGCTGTCTTCGGAATGTCATCCTTCTTCACCTTCAACTGATGGTATCCGCTCCTCAAATCCAACTTTGAGAAGACTCTCGAGGCTCCCAGCTGATCAAAAATGTCATCGATACATGGCAGCAGATACTTATTCTTCACGGTGACAACATTAAATCCTCGATAGTCCACGCACATCCTGCGTGACCCATCCTTCTTCTTCACAAGCAACACTGGTGTGCCCCACGACGACACACTAGGGTGGATGAAACCCTTCTGCAACAGCTCATCTAGTTGCTTCCGCAGCTCCTCCAGCTCCGCAGGAGCCATCCTATACGGCGCCTTCGATATCGGCTGCGCACCCGGCATTAGATCGATGCCGAACTCCAAAGCTCTGTCGGGTGGCAGACCCGAGATATCCTCCGGAAAGACGTCGTCAAAGTCTCTGACAACCGCTGATCGGTCGATCTCTATCTCCATCTGCAACGCTGCTAACACTGGCACCTCCGGCTTGGCCCGAAATCTGATGGGCCCAAGCGACTCATCTCTGCTGCGGAACTCGAACTCCGGATGGCCTGGAATCTGGAATACCACTCTCTTGTTGTGACAATCGATCGAAGCATGGAAATCTCCCAGCCAATCGATGCCAAGGACGACATCGAAATGCGGCAGATAGTGGACGATGAAATCTGCGTATAACTCATGTCCACTGACAACTAGAGGAATCGATCGACATCCCATGTTCACCGTCACCACTCCGTTCCCTGTGGTGATGTCCCAACACTTAGAGAGTGTGTGGGAAGGAATGGAGTGCTTTGTCATAAACCTCCGGGATATGATGCACATGGATGCACCGGAGTCACACAAAGCCAAAGCAGGGTGAGAGGACATAAGAATGGTGCCTAGGGGAACACAAAGGGTCTAAGGTCATAACACTACTCTAGCAATCAAACAATCAAGCAACACTAACAAGACTAGCAATACAATATAGTCATGAAATGAAATGACTAGGTCAAGATGTTACCTGCAATCACCCCATCCAGCTCCTCAGTCTCAACAGCAGTCATGGTATAGGCCAGCCTCGGAGGCTGCACTGGTCGCTGGTACATCTGCCTCTGTGGTACCAAAGGTGGTCCACGAACAACAGGTCCTCTCTGAACTGGGGCAGGCGCCCTCATCTGCAACGGGGCTGGCGCTCCAACAACAGTAGTGCGGGCTCTAGGACAATCCTTCGCAGCATGTGAAGCATCTCCACAAAGTAGGCACAGACCCAGCTTCCTCCTACAGTTGGTCTGAACATGTCCGTGTTGGGATTTCATAATCCCATGTTCACTTTCCTATTATATTCCATATGATTTTGATGTGACAACTATTATTATTGCTACTCACTCTATCTATGCAGATATGCAGATTCCTAATATATCCACGCTTGGACAATAATCACTTGATAAGGAATCCCTGCACAAAGGCATCTCAAATACTCACATGAAGCTCAACATACATATCTACGGAAATCTACGGACTGATGTACTTTTATATTTATAGATTTCAGAGCCTTGAATATGAAATCCATCTACGTCCTAGGTTCCTAATAACATATCATACCAACTCTTTTTCAGATAAGTCAAAATTCACGTTTTTCTGTCTTAGTCGACTAAGGTAAACATTAGTCGACTAAACATTTTTTCTTCGAATTTTGGCCTGAAAATTTCTGAGTAGTCTTCAGTCAACATCAGAAAGTTACCGTTAAAATTTCAGTCAAAAATTCCAAAATTTGACTTTTAGTCGACTAAGCCTTCTTTAGTCGACTAATGAAGTTTTTGTGTCCGTTTTTTCTGAAACTTTCCAGACCGTTTCTGAACGGTAGGAAACTCCTTTTCCCCCATTTTCCCTCAGAATAACTGCCCAAAAATACTATAAATAAGTGGGCATACCCTCTCTTTTCTACACACAACTTTCTTCTCTCTTTCTTCCTAGAATTGTTGATTCTAAGCAATCTTGCCTTAGTTGCTCTTTTCTCATTTGTAAGAAGAAATCCATAGATTTCTCTCTTCTTATGAGAACGGAAGAACTTCAAGATTCTTAATCATAGATCTTTTGGAAATTGAAGTTTTCTTCCTTGAAGCAATTTTGATCTTTTTCAACATCATTTTAGAAAGTTGTTTGTGTTCATAATTGTAAGAAGATATCGATTGATCTCTCTCTTCTTTTATGAACAAGAGAACTTCAAGTATTGTTCTTCATTTCATATCTTATATATCTTGAAGTATCTTTTGAAAACACCATCCTTGAATTTCATTCTAATTCATAACAAGGCTATATGTGTTTTTTTATTTCTTATTTAACAGGTTTTGAATCTCTTTTGAGATTGTACAAAGTTTGGGACACATGGAGTGTCGCCATTTTTGTAAGTTGGTGCTTGCGGGGCAAGTGGTTATATTGGATTGAAAATCTCTACGGGGTAGAGGACTGGAGTAGGATCACAAGGATCCGAACCAGGATAAATCTCTGTGTTTGCGATTGATTTAATTTTCCGTACTTATCATTTTATTTTCATTGCCATCTTTGCAAATATTACTAACATCTTATTTGCTACATTTTTTATTATATACACTATTCAACCCCCTCTAGTGTATTGATCCTTACAAGCTAGAATTACATTTGGTATCAGAGCGAGGCTAAGATGGCAGCAAGTTCCTCAACATCAAACATGAACGCCGTTCCACACAACTACAATCAGCATCCTGAAGGGCACTCTCAAACTCGTCCTCCTCTATTTGATGGTTCAAATTATTCATATTGGAAAATACGAATGGAGATTCATCTCTAAAGTATGCATTATGAGATTTGGGACATCGTAGAGACAGGATATACAAAGCCTACAACACCTGTTGCTGATTGGACCACCAACGACAAAACTGCTAAGACCAACAACTCAAAGGCCATGAATGCTTTATTCTGTGCCATGGATAAACATGAGTTTAATCGAGTATCTCAGGCCAAAAGTGCTAAAGAGATTTGGCATATACTCGAGGTAACTCATGAAGGAACCAATAAAGTGAAGGAAACCAAGATTGCCTCTTTGGTTCATAAGTATGAGTTGTTCAAGATGCAAGACAAAGAGACGATTGGAGAAATGAACACCAGGTTCACTAACATTATTAATTCTCTTAATGCTCTTGGAAAAGTTTATTCTTCTCTTGATCAGGTACGCAAGATTCTCAAGGTACTCTCTCCAGAATGGCGACCAAAGATCACTGCTATTGAGGAAGCCAATGATCTTTCCACATTAACAGTGGAAGATCTTATTGGTAACCTAATGGCTCATGAAGTCACACTACAAGATGAAAAAGAAGAATCAAATCAGAAGAAGAAAGTACTCGCCTTCAACACAACATCTGATAATGAAGATCCAGATGATGACATGGCATTCTTTGCAAAGAACTTCAGAAAGTTCTTTCAAAAAGGTAAATATAATAATAAGTTTAAAAATACTGATTCTTCTCTTTGCTTTAATTGTAATAAGCCAGGACATATGAAGAAAGATTGTCCACTTCTCAAAGCAAAGTTCAAAACTTCCAACAACGATCAATCCAGAAGAGAAAGGAGGTTTGATAAGATGAAGAAAGCATTTGCAGCAACTTGTGATGAATCTTCAGATGATGAAGATGACAATAATGAAAATGCTAATATGTGTTTTATGGCACAAGATGAAGAAGAAGAGGTAAGTTCCTTTAATAATGAAGAATTATTAGAAGCATTAAAAGATCTTTATTCTCGTTTCAAAAAGTTGAATAATCAACATAAATCTTTGAAACAGAATAATGATAATCTCCTTATTAAATATCATGGATTATCTTCTTCTAAAAACACTACACCAAATTCTATACATATTGAGAATACATCTTCTCAAAATTTAGATCTTAGTAAAGAGAATGATATTCTCAAAACTAAGAATTTAGAACTTCATACACAAATATCCAAAATGGATAAAAATATTTCATCACTAAAGATGAAATACGATAAGATGTCTTCCAATGTTAATAAATTTAACAAAGGAAAGACAAATCTCGATGATTTGCTTAAAATTCAATATCCAGCAAATCATAGACAAGGATTGGGATATTCTCATAAGGATGCACCCAAGTCTTGTATCACTTCTTCCTCTTGTGGAAAAACAACTTTTGTTAAACCACAAAAGAAGAATCACGCATTCATTTACACGAAGAAAGTAAACACTTTTACATCTTCTACACAAAGAAATGTTACTAACATTTCAAAAACAATTCCTAGGAAACCTACTACAATTAGTATATGGGTTCCTAAGGATTCTTGTTTAAAAGATAGGAATAATTATATTTCTACTTACATGCATTCTATTGTTCATTCCAATGATTATATTAGAAAGCCAAATTCCACTTGGGTTTGGCTTCCAAAGATCTAATCTCATGGACCCTCATACAAAGGGTACCAATGCTTAATGTTTTATCTTTCAGGTACCTAAAAAGGAAAGATGGATTTTGGACAGTGGATGTTCAAAACATATGACGGGAAATGTCAACCTGCTTTCAAGCGTTAGATACAAAGATGGAGGCACAGTTACCTTTGGTGACAACAAAAAGGGCAATATCATTGGCACTGGAACAGTTGGCAATACAAATCAGCCCATCATTGAGAATGTTCACTTGGTTGACGGTTTGAAACATAACTTACTTTCCATTAGTCAATTATGCGATAAAAATTATAAAATAGTTTTTGAACAAAATGATTGCATCATTTATGATTCTGATATGTCATCTGTTTTATTCCTTGGTAAGCGTAAGAATAACATTTATATCTTATGCATGTCTATTACCACTAATAATCATTGTTTAATGATTACATTAGATGACACACTTTTATGGCATAAACGTTTTGGACACACAAATTTCAAAAATCTTGCACATATTTCAAAACACAAATTAGTAAATGGAATGCCAAATATTTCTTTCAAACACAAATATTTTTGTGATGCTTGTCAACAAGAAAAAAATGCATAAATCTTCTTTTAAATCAAAGGGTATTATCTCAACGAAGAGACCATTAGAACTTCTACACTTAGATTTGTTTGGTCCTTCAAGAGTAGCCTCTTTGAATAGAAGTAGATATGCATTTGTCATTGTTGATGATTATTCTAGATATACTTGGGTTATATTCTTACAAAATAAGAATGATGCTTTTGAAGAATTTTCAATATTTTGTAAAAAGATACAAAAAATCAAATCCTCTAACATTGTCACTATTCGTAGTGATCATGGGGGAGAATTTGAAAATGATTCTTTTACCAAGTTTTGTAATGAAAATGGCATTACACACAATTTTTCTTTTCCTCGTACCCCTTAACAAAATGGAGTAGTTGAAAGGAAAAATAGAACTTTACAAGAATGTGCTAGAACAATGCTTTGTGATAGTAATCTACCAAAATATTTTTGGGCAGAAGCTGTTGCAACTGCCTGCTACATTATGAATAAAGTTCTTATAAGGCCATTGTTTAATAAAACTTGTTTTGAATTATTTTTTAATCGCATTCCCCGTGTATCTTATTTTAAAGTGTTTGGATGTAAATGTTTCATTCTCAATACTAAAGATGCATTAGATAAATTTGATTCAAAATCTGATGAAGGTATTTTTGTTGGGTACTCAACACGTAGCAAAGCATACAGAGTATTTAACAAAAGAATTTCAACAGTTGAAGAATCATTGCATGTCACATTTGATGAAAATCCTTCATCTAATTCTCCCATCATTGATGATGAAGAAAATGTATTACCTTTATCTAATTCTTTAGATAATATTAAATTTGATGAAATTGATGCTACTAAACCTTCTGTTGAGTCTGTTTCAGATAATGCAGATCTTCCTAAGGCATTTGCACAAGTTCCAAACCATCCATCAGAATTGATCATTGGAGATATTACAGATGGAGTAAGAACTCGACGTCAAATAGAACAAATGGCGCATTGTGCTTTCCTCTCATCCATTGAAACAAAGAACATCAATGAAGCATGCAAAGGCAGTTCTTGGATCATTGCTATGCAGGAAGAACTCAATCAATTTCAGAGAAATGATATTTGGGAATTAGTTCCCAGACCAACAGATCATTCAATTATTGGTACCAAGTGGGTATTCAAAAATAAATTGGATGAATCTGGTCAGGTAATTAGAAACAAGGCACGATTGGTTGCACAAGGTTATAATCAAGAAGAAGGTATCGATTATGATGAAACCTATGCACCAGTTGCTCGTCTTGAATCTATTAGGATGCTTTTATCATTTGCATGTTTTAAAGATTTTAAACTATTTCAAATGGATGTCAAAAGTGCTTTTTAAATTGTTTTCTCAAGGAGGAAGTTTATGTTGAACAACCTCCTGGTTTTATTCATGAAAATTTAGAAAATCATGTTTTTAAATTGAAGAAAGCTTTATATGGTCTTAAACAAGCACCTCGTGCTTGGTATGAAAGACTTAAAAGCTATCTTTTAAATTCTGGTTATTCTATTGGTAAAATAGATTCAACTTTATTTATTAAAAATATACAGTCAGATATCATTATCATTCAAATATATGTTGACGATATTATTTTTGGTTCTACTAATGAATCTCTTTGTTTAGAATTTTCTAAGATCATGCAGAAGGAATTTGAGATGAGTCACATGGGTGAACTCAATTAATTCCTTGGACTTCAAATCAAACAAATGAAGGAAGGTATCTTCATCCATCAATCAAAGTATTCCAAAGAACTCATCAAGCGTTTTGGTTTAGCGACTTCTGCTGATAAACATACTCCAATGAGTACATCTACATCACTAGACAAAGATTTAAATGGTAAGAGTGTTGATCAACGTCTTTACAGAGGTATGATTGGCTCTTTACTTTATCTAACTGCTAGTAGACCAGATATTATGTTTTCAGTATGCTTGTGTGCACGTTTTCAGGCAGATCCTAAGATGTCACATCTTACTGCCGTAAAACGAATTATTAGATATGTTAAACACACGTCTGATTATGGTTTATTTTATCCTAAATCAAGCACATTTGATTTATTATCTTATAGTGACGCAGATTTTGCTGGTTGCAAATCAGACCGAAAAAGTACCAGTGGTACATGTCATTTTCTTGGACATGCTTTGGTCTCATGGTTTAGCAAAAAGCAAAATTCTGTTTCATTATCTACCACAGAGGCAGAATATATTGCCGCTGGGTTAGCTTGTGCACAAATTTTATGGATGAAACAAACTATCTCAGATTATGGCATTCAGTGTTCCACATGTCCTATAATGTGTGATAATACTAGTGCTATTAATTTGTCTAAAAATCCAGTTCATCATTCACGCACTAAGCATATAGATGTCCGTCATCACTTTTTAGATGATCACGTATAAAAAGGAGATATTGTTTTGAAGTTCATTTCCACTGAACATCAGATTGCCGATATCTTAACTAAGCCTTTGAAAGAGGAATATTTCATTAAACTTAGAAGAGATTTGGGCATTATCAGTGAATCTGAATTTGTCATATGATATTTTCAATTTTTTTGTGAATTTCTGAAATTTTCTGATAATTTTTTGATAAATTTTTTTTAGTCGACTAATGATTGTTTAATTGACTAATATATCCAGATTTCTTTTATCTATTTTTTTACTGTTCGTATCTATTAGGAATGTTCAATATACCCTATCTTCGGACATTGTCCTTTCTTCTGTGAATTTAGTTTGTTCACAATTTTTTTATTACTACATTTAAATATCTTACATTCTTACCTGCCAAAGGGCTTTTTTGGCTTCTAATGACGGCCGCATATCTTGCCTTGGAGATCCAAACTACACTTCATTATATCACCTTGAAAGAGGCATTTACAATTTCCTTTTCCAACGCACTCCAGGCCACGTGTCATGTTCTCATTCGGCCACCTCCTTGCCTAGAGATCTGAAATTCATCTCCCCTTGGAATGGGAACCCACATTTATTCCATCTTGGAGTTTTCAATTTTTTTATTGTTTTTCTTCTTGGAAAGTGTATTTGAACAACCCCATTCAATAGTTTGACCACCCTTCTTAAAAGCCTTCAATGAATCTCACCCACTACCGTACTTTCCAAAGCCTATTTTTTTAGTTTTCAAATTTTTATTATTATTATTTTTCTTATTTTAAATATCCGAACGGTTACGCATTAGATTTTTTTCGGTTCCCTTAGTCGACTAACCAATCTATTAGCCGACTAACTCGGTTTTTTAAACCGTTTCCGATCTAAGTTCCGTCTTTTCGCGTTTTCGTTTCTTCTACCTCCCGCCTCTTCACATATTTTTGAAAACTGTTCAGTTCTATCTCACCCATTCAGTTTCTCAAACTGCTCTCGAACTGATCATGGCACCCATTCACTTGGATAACTACTTCAACTATTGCCTATTTATTTTCGGAAATAACTCTCCATTTCTTTTATCCCAAACCGACCCCTCTCTTCAACCTCATCTTCTTCCTCCATGGCTCTCCCTCAATTTCGTGATGCCGCGGCCGAAAATCGCTTCAACGCCTCCGCAAATGCAAAGTTCCATCCCGAGCGCTTCATTGATTATACTGCTCTTGCTTCCTTCAATATCCTCTCCATCCTTTCCGCAGCCGGCCTCGAAAAGATTTGGGCACTCGGCAACAAGGAACCATACTACCCCCTTCTCGTCCGCGAATTCTACGCCAATCTCGAGCCGTGCGTCGTCGGTCGTGATACCCATCTTCTCACCCGTGTCAAGAACCTCCCGATTTGTCTAACTCTTCGTCGGATCTGTGAGTTGCTTGATCTTCCTCCACATTTTTCAGGTTCTCTCAATTTTACAATGACCGATCCTCGTATCCTAGCAAAAATCGCAACCCCTTGGGTCCATAAACTCTCTGCTGTTCATTTCCACCCACCTGCTCGCATTATCCTTATGGTTATAGTTTCCAATCTTATGCCGAAAGGCGGCTCCTTTAACTATCTTTCCAACGAATTGGAGCATTGCCTTTATGCGGTGATGGGCGGATTACCTATTAACTGGGTTTTCGTGATTTTGCAATCTCTTCTTCGGCCGGTTCAATCTCATATCTATCATCCTTCCTTTATAACCTTAGTCCTAAAGATGTTTTGTGTTCCTCTCGACGGAGAAATTGCCGTCTCTAATCCTTATAATATCAACATCATCACTTTGCACAATATGCATTTGGATCTTCCGGACCCTGAGGAATCCGATGCGGCCAATAGTGATGATGATGATGCCGACAAAGATCCCGAAGAAGACCCCGTAGAAGATCCCACTTCAGCCGATCCCGACTATACTCCGACCCAAAACACTTTCGGCCCCTCTTCCTCTACGCCGGGTTCATCCCGTGGTTTCCGTCGTTTTGTTAAGAAACAATGTGTCCACAAGTGTTTTCCAGAGTGTCACACCAATCCTAGATCCTGTCCCCTAAAGACCCCATGGACATCCTCTACTCCTCGCCAAACTACCCAGTCTACCCTTCACGGTCTTCGCGAGGATGTTCGCTCTCTTCGCGATACCGTCACTACCGGGTTTAGGGACTTTCGGTCTGCCTTAACTGAACAAGCTCATGTGCTCGACCAAGTTCAACTCAACCAGAGCAAGCTTGTTTCTGCACTTGAGGCTTTGAATGTGGTTGCCCCAGAGGAAACACCCTGTCGTAAATCGCGTCGCAATTCTCAGGACTATGGCTCTCATTCCGGACGTTAGACTTTGCCATTCGTTTGTCCTCGTTATCCTAGTTATTGTCGCATGTCGTCGGTGTATGCTGTTTGATGAATGTTGTGGTATTTTTTTTGGGTTGCAGGCCTTCGGGCTTTTAGTGATGGGCTTGGATCAATGTGTTTTCAGTTATTTTTTTTGTCATAGGCCGTAGGGCCTTAGTACTAGATATGTGGGAATGTATGTTTGCTAGTCCCTTTGTATCCTTCCTATATATGTTCTGTTTAGTAAAATGTGTTTGGTTATGTTTTGTGACACCTTTGTTCCGTTGTCTATTCTGTTCTGTGTTATTATTTCTCTTAGTCGACTAACAAGTTCTATAATCGACTAATATAATTTTTAACCCATCTTTTTGTCAATGACAAATGGGGAGAATATTTAGGCACTTTTTAAGGGGGAGCATACATATTTGTCATCATAACCTAAGTTCATAAACTAAGTTCATAGAATTGAGTATGACACTTCACTTTTTATGACATATGATATGATATACCTGATTATGGCACTTCACTTTTTATAAATATTTGTCATCATCAAAAAGGGGGAGAATGTTGGGATTTCATAATCCCATGTTCACTTTCCTATTCTATTCCATATGATTTTGATGTGACAACTATTATTATTGCTACTCACTCTATCTATGCAGATATGCAGATTCCTAATATATCCACGCTTGGACAATAATCACTTGATAAGGAATCCCTGCACAAAGGCATCTCAAATACTCACATGAAGCTCAACATACATATCTACGGAAATCTACGGACTGATGTACTTTTATATTTATAGATTTCAGAGCCTTGAATATGAAATCCATCTACGTCCTAGGTTCCTAATAACATATCATACCAACTCTTTTTCAGATAAGTCAAAATTCACGTTTTTCTGTCTTAGTCGACTAAGGTAAACATTAGTCGACTAAACATTTTTTCTTCGAATTTTGGCCTGAAAATTTCTGAGTAGTCTTCAGTCAACATCAGAAAGTTACCGTTAAAATTTCAGTCAAAAATTCCAAAATTTGACTTTTAGTCGACTAAGCCTTCTTTAGTCGACTAATGAAGTTTTTGTGTCCGTTTTTTCTGAAACTTTCCAGACTGTTTCCGAACGGTAGGAAACTCCTTTCCCCCCCATTTTTCCTCAGAATAACTGCCCAAAAATACTATAAATAAGTGGGCATACCCTCTCTTTTCTACACACAACTTTCTTCTCTCTTTCTTCCTAGAATTGTTGATTCTAAGCAATCTTGCCTTAGTTTCTATTTTCTCATTTGTAAGAAGAAATCCATAGATTTCTCTCTTCTTATGAGAACGGAAGAACTTCAAGATTCTTAATCATAGATCTTTTGGAAATTGAAGTTTTCTTCCTTGAAGTAATTTTGATCTTTTTCAACATCATTTTAGAAAGTTGTTTGTGTTCATAATTGTAACAAGATATCGATTGATCTCTCTCTTCTTTTATGAACCAGAGAACTTCAAGTATTGTTCTTCATTTCATATCTTATATATCTTGAAGTCTCTTTTGAAAACACCATCCTTGAATTTCATTCTAATTCATAACAAGGCTATAGGTGTTTTTCTATTTCTTATTTAACAGGTTTTGAATCTCTTTTGAGATTGTACAAAGTTTGGGACACGGGGAGTGTCGCCATTTTTGTAAGTTGGTGCTTGCGGGGCAAGTGGTTATAGTGGATTGAAAATCTCTACGGGGTAGAGGACTGGAGTAGGATCACAAGGATCCTAACCAGGATAAATCTCTGTGTTTGCGATTGATTTAATTTTCCGTACTTGTCATTTTATTTTCATTTCCATCTTTGCAAATATTACTAACATCTTATTTGCAACATTTTTTATTATATACACTATTCACCCCCCCTCTAGTGTATTGATCCTTACAGGCTAGAATTACAGTCCGGGCTTGCCGCAGAAATGGCATGGACCCTTGCTCTGCTGCTACGCTGGTGCTCTAGGTCTCTTGAATGGCACAGTTTGGACTGGCCTCATCATTGGCCTGGCAGGTGGCCGGTACTGCTCCATGGGGCGCTTCCCTCTGTCCGCTGGAGTGTCAGGCAGGTGCGAAATCGTCTCATGATTCTTCACAGCATCTAACACTTCCCTCACAGTCGAGAAACTAGCAGAGGACATGGAAGCCTGGACCTTCGGACGGAGTCCCTGTCGGAACCGCTCAGCTCGGTTCTCCTCCTTCTTCACCATGTGCGGGGCAAAATGGCTCAGCATCTCAAATTCAGCCTCATACTCGTCGATCGTCATGTCCCTCTGTTTCAGATCCACGAATCTGCCCATCAGCTCTCTCCTAGCTGCCTTGGTGAAGTACTTCTCCTTGAACATGTGGCAAAAAGTCTTCCACTCCACAGGCTTCTATAGACGCCTCTCCTCAATACGCCACCAGTTTCGGGCAATCTCAGTCAACTGCATCTTCGTGATCTCCACCCGAGTCTCATCTGGAATCTTGGCAGCTACCAACTTCTCCTCAGTGCTCTGGATCCACTCATCGGCACCCAGAGGTCCTTCCTTCCCCGAGAAAGTCTTCGACTGAAGCTTGTTGAACCGCTTCACTCCTGGAGCAGCTCGCGGAGCAGGCGGAGGTGGAGGTGGTGCAACGGGTGAGGCCCGGGCAGCACAGTTGGACTGCTGCACCAGCTGATGCTGCACCTCAAGCATCTCTCGCATCACACCAAGGAACTGACGGAACTCTCCGCCCTGGTCTTCCTGAATTCCATCTCCGGCGCTCTCCGATCAGGTAGTACGTCGCCCTGCCATCCTATTGACAAAAGACGTAGGTTAGACTCGTACAATGTTTGAATATCAAAAGTGAATGTCCTTACTCTTACTGTTCTGTACTTGTAGGAAAAATTGGGACGTGGACCTGCATGGGCCACCACTAAAACCTGTTACGCCCCGCTTACCAAAACAGCGGAGGCGAAGCGTGACTAGGCCCGCTTAGGACAGAGCTAAGGAGCCCTGACCCAATAAGTGTCTGTGTGGTACCAAGACGAAGGTACACATCCCTGCATGTTAGTACAGAACAATAAGAGTACAAGAAGGAATGAACATCACATTTTATTCCAATATATCAAAAGTACCAAGTCTCAACGTCCGAAGGGCTACAACAGCAGAAAGAAAATCTAACGGCGCAAGCACCCAACCTAATCAAATAACAAACGGTGATACACACCCAACTAAAATAAAAGGGTAACTCTGGAAACTGCAACGGAAGTCTCTAGCTCTGGTCCTCCTCAGGGTCGTAATCAGGATCGACACTCTCTGGCTCTACGTCAGCTGGCAAGTCAGTCTCCTCAACGTACTCTGGCTTAATCCCTGACGTACAACACCAAAAGAAGGGACTGTACGTCAGGTAAGGTCTACAAGAAAAGGTTAGACCAAACTACAAGTGCACCAATTACTTAACAACATTTTACTGGTTGATTAACATGCTGAGGTTTTAATAACAGAAGTACACGCAACGGGAAAGTAAACACGACAAGTAGTGGTCGTAGCGAGTGCTACCGACCACGAGACTAGCCTACAGGTGTCAAGACAAAACAGAACAGGGAAAGCCAGACACGACAAGACAAGACACGAAAAGGGTTCACGCCTGTTCGGTTCGAGGGGGATCAGACCCTCTTGCCGCTTGCACGCTCAACCCTACCCCCAAAACCCCAAGAATCGTGACAGGACAAGGGATCACTTGCTCTAGCTTGACAAGTGCCCTATTGCTCTCTGAGCTGTGTATCAATACATGGGATTGGTGGGCTCCGAAAAGGTGCTCTCTCTCAAGCGCAAGAGTCTGTACAAGTAATATAATCTGGGAGTCCAGATGTCGAATCCTCAGGAGAAAATCTGTTGCAATCATAATTCAAATCAAATAGAAAGCCAACAACGAGAAAATAACCACTTTAACAATGAGGGTGATGTGAATGGAATTGATCGTGGTGAACAATGTGAACGAAGAAAAGTGTATGAAATTATCGACGACAAGTTTGCACATTGTATGGGTTCGTTAGGATCAATAATTCGTATTAGTTTGGTTGACAAGTATAACGCAATGAATTCTCCTTTTGGGAGCAATTCACCGGAAAATACCCAATATAACTCAATGAATTCTCCTTTTGTGAGCAATTCATCGGAAGATACCCTTTTGGGGGTTCAAGCACAATATTCAATGAGATCGTCGCTAAAGTTATAATACGATATGAAACTCTCTTTTGGAGAGACCATAACTACGATATGAAACTCCCTTTTGGGGAGATCAAAACTCACCCTTTTGGGGCGATCATCAACTCAATCACTTCTTTTGGAAGCTGAAAAAGACGATTTACGAACAAAGATTACAACTTTAACGACGTTTAACAATTAAGCACGCCGATATTCAACCAAACTAACATAAATCACATCCCCTAACTACGCCATACCATGCACAATAAAGAATTAGCTACTCATGATGCAAGAATAAACAAGTTTCATAGCAAAATACATTGATCTAATAGCAAAATACGATGAAAAACACCAAAATACGGGGTAGAAGTTTAGAATTCTATCACCAAATCTCCAAGCTAAGCCTCAAAACTCTCTGAAAATAATAAGAACAGCCTCTGGAATTTTACAGAATTTTTCCCTGGCGAAATACGGCTCCTAGAGCCTCCAATACGCCCAAAATACGCCCCAATCTGCTTGTATACGCCCAAAACCCTAGAATACGCTTAAATAATGAGATTGCGGGGTTTGGGAGGCTTAACGGGTTGAAAACCGAACCCGCAATCACCTAAAACCGAACCCAACAGCTGCATCAATTCTACGCCGTCGGATCCGAGCGGGATCGCTCCTGGGGCTGACACGTGTCCAAGCTTATCGGGTCTGCGCCCGCTTCGCTTTCGAATCCGTACCAAACTCGGAGTTCTCCCGACCGTAGGATCTTGATCGGATGGATGCAAGCTTGCCACGTCGCCAGATCATTTCAAATTCGCGTTGCATCGGGCGGGAGCGCCACGGGCCGTCGGATCGTGATCGTGCGGTTGAGAACCGCCTATTCTTTGCTCGTTTCCGGTTCACGCTCGACCGTTGGATCTTCATCCGACGGGTCACCGTTCGCCACGTCGCCCCGTAAGATGCCGCCCGCTTCGTTCGTTTTGCGTCACTGCCGGCTGTTGGATCTCGATCCAACGGCTAGAAATGAGCCGCGTCGCCGCTGTTTTCAGCCGTTTGATGAGGCGAGGTTACGTCCGATGGCCGCCACGTGGCTCCAAGATCGCCTCCGCTGCTTCGTTCGCTGCGCGTCCATGAGCCGTCCGATGGAGTGATCAACGGCTACCAAGCTGTCGCGTCGCCTGCAATTTGGCAGCCGTCGGATGGAGCGGAAGTCGGCGGATGCGCGCCACGTGTTGCGCCAAGATTCGTGCACACTTTAATTTCTTCATTTTATTGATATTCTGCATTAAAAAATTCATAGTAAGTAGCACAGATCTCAAAAAAATACAAATAAATAGTCGTTGGAATCGTGAGATCGAGACGATGCTAGAAAAAATATAAAATATGCAGAAATGCGTCGTTAAATTCTGTTTTGTGCTCAAATAGTGTGTTTTCTCTAATAAATAAATGTGTAGAAAATACGTATGAATTAGAGAACAATTTAGCATCACATGAGCACAAAATAGGGCTAAATGGGGGGGTTAAATATGTAATATTGAACCCGAATCAGGGATCACCTGCTCTAGCTTGACAGGTGCCCAATTTCCCATCGGGCTGTGAACTAGTACAAGGGATCACTCGTTCTGGCTTGGCGAGTGCCCTATTGCCCAGCGGGCTGTGCGGACGGAACGGGACAAGACACGACAAAACAGGGGGGGTTGTACTAGGGTGTCCACAACTCACACACACGTATGTCAATCCTATGATGTCAAAATTGTTGTTATGGGCTCAGATTTCGTTGTCAAATCTGAGCCATCAAGGGCGTCCCGGACGCTATCATTTCACGTCCGGTTCTCATCATTCCAAGATATCAATTCCAGCAAGACTAAGGCCTAAACATGGCCAAGAACGCAAGTGGTACACTTGCCTGTGGTGGCGAGTGTGTCGTCTCCCTGGTACGTCTCGTCCAAACGTCTCGTCGGCGGAAGAGCGTCTGAAAATCGTGACACGGCGACGGTGTCAGCTCTAGAATTCCTATTAGGGTTGTGTCTAGGTTATCGGGACTACCCTATTTATCAAAAAATCACATTTTTAATGTGTTTAACCTAATTGACGATCTATCCTATGTGCACGTGCATAAAGTCCATTCGTCGATTTCTACCGTTTGCACAACGTTTTAAAGAGGAGTGGAAAGTAAATTTAATTTGATTAGGTTGCTGATTTTGATTAGGGTTTGATTATCTATTGTGTGGGTTACTGAGAATTTAGGGGACCAACCTGGAAATGACGATTGCACGAAGATCCGGCGTCAGATCTGGAAAAGGTGGAAGCTTTGCGTCGTCCGGAAATTCCTAAGCTGCGGGTAGCGCAGCGAGGAACGTCGATTGTTGGTGATGACGTCGGCCTCCGAAGGTGATGACGAAGCTCTTGGCGTCTCCCGGGGTTGTTGTTGCTAAATCTGAGATCGGGGCGCCACGCGAAGAGACGGCGGCCGGAGCTTGGCCGCGGATCTCAGATCTGAGAGGGTGGCCGGCGGTTTTGTGGGAAAACAGGAAGGAGAAGAAGAAGCGTGTAACGACCACTTTTCGTCGTACGTTTTTCGTGCACGTGCTTTTGGCCGTGCACGTGTTTATTTTAGAATATATTTGTTTGTGAACACTTTTGTGTGATATGCCGTTGCGAACGTCTCTGAGAGTATTAAATAGTGGCACTAATTAGGAACGACGTTTCTCGAGTCGTTTTCCCACAATTTAAACTTACTCGATGAGACGTGACGATTCTCACTCTTGACGGGAGACGTTTCTATTTTTAGTTTCGTCGTCTGACGTCGAATTTGAGATCCGTCTTCTTAGTTAGCTCACATTCGTCACCACGATCACCACGATATTTATTTTATAATTTTTGGAGTTTATTTGACCACTTTTATAATTTTTACAAGTTTTATATTATTTTTAATAATTTATTTTTAAATTAATTTCGGCCAAATAAAATTTATTTGAGTTTAAAACGTTTTAAAGAATTTTTGAGCCAATTTCCAGCTCATTTGGACCTGGTCAAATCCTAGATTGGGTTGGAGAAGTTTAAATTCAAATTTCAAATCTTTTTGAATTCTAATCCTATTAGATTTAGCCCTAGACCAAGTCAACCCACCTATACTATATAAGCAACCCCTAGCAAGTCCTATTTTTCCAAAGAAATTAGCCCTAGCCTCTTCCAAAGTCATTTTGGACGTTGCGACGAATCGTCGCAACGTTGCGACGTTCAGCCCCCGCACGACCGAGGAAAATCGCCCCGTTCGCCCGCTCCGACCGAAGCCCCCGCCCGCACCCAAGCCGCTCCGCACGCTGCAGCACCCCCACTCCGTTCCATCGACCTGACCGATCGCTTGGCCCGCTCTGACCGGTCGCCCCGCTCCGCACCGACCCCCGCTTGTCGCCCGCTCTGTCGCCCCGCTCCGCTCCGTGCCCGACCGAAGGAAGCGGCCGCTGTGACCGAGCGCCCGAGCGCTGCATCGCTGCAACGCTGCAACCCCGCATCCCAAGCGAACGACCGAAGCCCCCAGCGTGTCTGACCGAAGGAAACACCCGCCCCCCGCTGCTGCGACCGACCCCAACGCTGCAACAGCGCCGCCCACCGTGTCTGACCGAGCCAAGTCCCCGCATTGGCTGTGTACGACCGACGGCCACTTGTCGCAACCCTGCATCCGTCGCACCACTTGCCTCCGTGGGCCCCCCAAGTTCTCCAGAGTTATTGTGGGTTCCCCAAAGGCCCCTAGGACTACTGTGGGCCCCACTTTGGTACGTTCTCTTCGACGACTTGCCGCGTACGACGTCGTCGCACGTCGTAGCCCGTCGTCGCACGTACGAGCTTTGGAATCTGGAATCGTCGCCCCGGGTTGATTGCTCTGAATTTCCAGCGAGGAATCTAATTGGAATCTGGACTTGGAGCGCGATCTTATTATTCCAACCCCCGGCGTCGCTACCCGACGCCGGTGTAGCTTTCGCGTCGTGTTGAGGTAACGTTTTGCACCCCTAGGACCCCAAACCCAATTGCATGCTAATCAAGACTAAAATCAGTATTTTTTAAAGTATTTTAAATGTTTTAGAATTCACTAATCAAGATTAATAAAGCGGATGTAGGCCGGTGGACTTGTGCACGTAGGAATCATGACTTTGGACTCGTTGGACGGTGTTTTCTTGACGTGATAATTGCAGGCAAGTGAAACTTGCCAACTCTTGTGTAGGGCCATGTTTTTAGGCCAATTCCTTGCTTTTAGCGTAAAAGAGACTAGTCAGTGAAATGATAGCTGGCTAGACGCCTACTTGATCTAGTTTGACAACGAAACTAGATCCGTCACCTAAATGATCTAGCTTGACAACGAAGCTAGATTCAACCCTTAAACTTGTCATTCATGCATGCTAAACTGTCATGTTTACTTTTCTTACTTGTACGCTTTACTACTTGCCATGCCATGTCATCCATGCATTGATTATTGCATCGTAGCACACGCTACAATACTTGTCCTTGTACTACTTGTCCGGCTAGGTGCACCCCTACGCCATACTTGTTTACACACTTCCTGGCTCGTGGTCCAGAAGCGAGCATTCCGTGTTCGGGGGTAATGCCCTGGCTCGATACACGTGGAGGGGTAGGGATAAACGTTCGCTTGAGCTTAGGAGTTGGCCCGCGCAGCCACTCTAGCCAAAAGGCGGAATCTCTGTGCACGAGGTGCTTTCTTTACTTGTCTTGTACTTGCCTTGTGAATGCCATGCCATGCTCGTACTTTACTTTACTTTACTTTACTTTACCTGTTGCACTCATTACTTTAACTGCCATGTCATTGCATCATGCTAGAACTGCTAGGCTGCTTTACTTTCCCCACTTTCAGTTTCACTTGCACAAGTCTTCCAGACTTGCTGACATGTGCCCCTTGCTCTTTTGGGTGCCGCATGTTAGACCCTGAGCCAGAGACAGTTGCTGAGGACGAGGTGTTTGCTGACGCTGAGCCCGAGCCTACGTTCGTTGAGGAGTTCGAGGACACCGGAGACCAGTCGGATCTCAGATCTGAGAGGGTGGCCGGCGGTTTTGTGGGGAAAACAGGAAGGAGAAGAAGAAACGGGAGAAAGAAGAGGAAAGAGGAAGAAGAGGAAGGGGAAAAAGAGACCTTGGAGAAGGTGGGGGCAAAGGAGGAGGAAGGAGAGGCAAGGAAGGAGAAGGAGAAAGGTTGGGGGAGACAAACAACTCAAAACAATGAGGAGGAATGAAGGGCAGCCGCACGTTTAAATAAGAAAACGAAACGGCGGCTAGGTCAAAACTAGGGTTTCGGGGGTCAGTTAGTCGGTCTGAGAAGGGTGGTTGACCGACTAGTTTGAGAACTAGTCGGTCGGTCGTATAACTGTGACCGACTAGAAGGCAAACAGAGAACAGTGTCGGTACATGGTTGATAGATTTAGTCGGTCTGTGAAGGCTCGTCGACCGACTAGTTTGCAACCTAGTCGGTCGGCCAGTGTTCATTGACCGACTAAAGGATAAAAGTGGTCGATAAGAAGTTTTGAAAATTAGTCGGTCTGAGAAGAAAACTTAACCGACTAGTTCGTCAACTAGTCGGTCGGTATTCGTTCTTAAACCGACTAAAGATAAACAGTAACTCGACTGCATGAAATGATCTCTAACTTAGTCGGTCTGCGAAGAAGTGTTGACCGACTAGTTCGACAACTAGTCGGTCGGTGGATGAACTTAGACCGACTAAGCGTAAACAGTAACTCAAGGGAAAAACCTGACATAAACTAGTCGGTCCATGAAGAGTTTCTGACCGACTAGATTGACATCTAGTCGGTCGGGGCCTTGTTCTTGAACCGACTAAAATGAACACCAAGTCTCCAAATGAAGTGCGAAGCTTCGGGATGGGTTCTAAGGACTCCTAAGATGGGTCTGGCTCTAAGACAAGAGCGTCAGGTAGCACGCTCAGCTCCAGATAGGGGGAAGATACGGAAAAGAAAAGGAAGAAGGCGAACAAACACACACACATATATATAAATAAATATCATCATACAAAAACCAACCGTTACATCATGAAACCAAGGAATTTCCCGGACTGCACGCTGAAGACACACTTCACCGGGTTCAGCCTCAAGCCATACTGGCGCACCTTCTGGAATGTCTCCTGCAAGTCGGCGAGGTGATCCGGGGCTCTCTTGCTCTTCACTAGCATGTCGTCGATATAGACCTCCAGGTTTCGCCCGACCTGTGAGCTGAATATCCGGTCCACCATCCGTTGGTAGGTCACCCCAGCGGTTGTCAGTTTGAAGGGCATTTTTGTGTAACAGAAGGTGCCACTATCGGTGATGAAGGACGTCTTCTCCTCATCTTCATTCGCCATCAAAATCTGATTGTATCCCGAGAAGGCGTCCATGAAGCTCAACAATTCGTAACCGGACGCCTGGTCGACCAAGTGGTCGATCCTTGGGAGGGAAAAGCTGTCTTTTGGGCACCCCTTGTTGAGGTCCATGAAGTCGACGCATATGCGCCACTTCCCGCTGGCCTTTTTCACCAAGACCACATTGGCAAGCCAGTCCAGATAGTCCACCGGCCTGATAAACTTGGCCTGGAGAAGACACTCCACTTCTTCATCGGCTGCCCTTTTCTTCTCTCTGCTGGTGCTCCTCTTCTTCTGCCGGACCAGTCGATATCCCGGGTCCGCCTTCAACTTGTGGGAGATTATCTCCGGGTCGACCCCTGACATGTCCACAGACAACCAGGCGAATATGTCCACGTTCTCTTGGAGGAGGCTGATGAGGGCTACCCTCAGAGAAACCGGGAGCTTTGTGCCGATGGAGACAATCTTGCCTTCCTCCGCGGCCACGGGCACCTCCTCGACCTCTTTAGCAGGAGTCGGTCGTTGGTCACATAATTCTTCCCTTTCATCAAGAAGGTCAACCGACAAGGCTTTCTCCGGGCCTTTGTGCTTGATCGACCCTACATAGCAGCTCCGGGACAGTTTCTGGTTCCCCGTACTAGCCCCACCCCTCGCGAGGTTTGGAATTTCACCATCTGGTGGAGCAGGTTGTGGAGCGCTTTAATGGCCGTCATGTACGACTGCCCAATGATCCCGTTGTACGCCGACACAATGTCGACGACAACGAATTGTGTCATGCAAGTGACGACCCTCGGTTCCTCTCCAAGTGACACCGCCAGGGTGATCACCTACACAATGGGGACCGAGTGGCTAGTGAAGCCGATGATGGGCCCTGTGCAGGGCCTCAGGTCTGCCTGCTTCAATCCCATCTTCGCAACTGTTGACATAAACAAGATGTCGCACGAGCTACCCGTGTCGATCAAAAGCCGGCCGATGATGGCCGTCCCGATCTGAGCTTCGATGACGATGGCATCGTCATGCGGAAGCTCGACTCCCTCTAGGTCCTCGTCGGTAAAGGTGATGGGGGGCCGCGTCACTCTTCTCCGCTTCGTCTCACTGCCGAGGCCCGCCGCCATCACCTGCCGGACATATTCCTCCCTGCTTGATGATGACACTCCTTCAGAGGATGGTCCACAGCATATCACATCTATGCGCATGACCGGCTTCGGCTGGTGGGGCTCCTCCCGCTCATCACGCGATGGCGGATCTGCTCTCTGCGCCCTTCGCGGGGTTCTCTCCTCTCAGGCCAGTCCTCGGCCCTCGACGAAACCCCCGAGGTGGCCTGCCCGGATCAGCCGCTCGATCTCCCTCTTGAGGGTGAAGCAATTGTCGGTGTCATGGCCATGGTCCCGATGATACCGACAATATTTCTGGAGATCTCGCCGTGCCGGGTCCAATCTCATCTCCCTGGGCGGCTCCGGCAACAGTCCGGCCCTCGTCGCCGCGGCCAACACCTCTATCATCGGGGCGTTGAGCCGCGTGTGGTGGGTCTGCAAGGGTCCCTCCAGCCTCAGGATTGCTCGGGCGGGCTCCCGGGCGGGGGCGAACTCTCGCACTGTCCCCGGGCGATCTTGCAGCCGACGGCCCCCTTGGTCGTGTTTGGGCTGAGTCGGCCTGTCGTCCCCCGGGTCCATCTTCTTGCCTCGGCCTTGGATAAGACCGAGGATCACCTTGGGGTAGCTTCACCGGGGCGATCGGTTTCTTCCCATCGAGAGTCTCCTCGCTCAGCGCGTTCCTCTCCGCCTGAGCGATCAGCGCGTCGTAGTCGGTGGGCGGGTCACGGAGCAGATATTTGTGGAGGCTCCGATTTCGCAGCCCCATCTTGAAGGCCAGCATGAGCACTTCATCACCGCAGGCCACCACCGCCCTTCTTTCATCCTGAAAGCGGCGCATGTACTTTTCAGTTGTCTCTCCTTCCCCTTGGACTATCGTGCTGAGGTAGTCCAAGGGCTTCTTCTTCACGCGACTGGCCCGAAACTCTTGGCAGAACTTGTGGGACAGTTCGCCGAAGCTCCCAATGGATCTTGCCGGCAAGCCATAGTACCACTCCAGCACCGCATCCTGCAAGCTTTGTGAGAAAAGCCGGTACAGGAACGCGTAATCCACATCCTGTGCCTCCATCGCCCCCCAGTATTGTTGTACGTGCGAGAGGGGGTCGCCTCTTTTGTTGTCGGTGGCCAGCTGGGGGACCTTGAATCTTGCAGGTCTCGGGCCTGACGTGATCCACCGTGCCAATGGTGTGGCCTCCTCAGGGTACGCGGGGCGCTCTGGCGTGCACCCTCTCCGCCATTCTGGGGTTTCGCTCCGGGCCCACCTCGGCTGCCGACGGTCATCATGCCCCGGAGAATAGCGAGGCGGTCGCCGGGGTGGACTCCTTTCATGTGCTGGGGACTCGGCAGGCGGTGGGCTATGGTCATTCCAGTACCGCCGACCTACAGCCGTCGCCTCCGGGACCTCTCTCCGCTCCTGATTCTCCCTTAGGAGCCTTTCGCACTCTGCGACAAGGAAGCGGAGTTGTTGACGAACGACTTCCTTGTCGAGACGATCTGGGGAGAGACGCCGGCCGGGCGGACTTTGCCCCTAGGGTGGGGACCCGACGAGCGGCGGGCTGCGCTCGTTTGGGCGTCGCCGGCCCGTCGTCGACCCTGCCGGGATCTCCCAGTTTTCCTCATTCTCCCTCCGGAGCCTTTCGCGTTCCTGGATAATGAAGTGGATCTGGCATCGGGCAGTCCCCTCGTCGAGGAGGGCTTGTCGGGCGGCTCCGGACGCTACATCCAGATGCCTCTGTGCGACCGCCGCTTCCTCCTGCCGCCTTCGCAACCGCACGATCTCCATTTCTTCCTCCAAGAGCTTCTGTTGGGCCGCAATCTCCTCGGCAAGCCCTTTGTCGCCCATTTCTTCGACGAACTGAGGGTGAAGATTCTGCCTCACGTTCGGGGGCTCAGAGGGGCCCGGGTACCTCGGCTCTAGTCATTGCGAAACCTGCCATCATCTTGGAGAAGGCCTCGAAGCTCTGCTGCACCACGCAGGCCAAGGCCTGGACTGTTCCAACCTTCACCTCCGGGGGTGGATTAGTCGCAGGAGTCACGGGATGAGAGTGTGATTCTTGATCCATTGGGTTCTGGCCGTGGTCAGGGTTTCGGACGATTGGTATAGGATCTGACATGGGTGTGACCCTTCGGTTCCCACAGACGGCGCCAATTGTTGCGGGGTAGAACTCACGTACAATGAAATTATATAATGGGAACCAAGGGCACGGTGGTTATGCTAATGACAGGATTAGGATATGCTATTTGACAGGTGGTTAGTGGGGGTGATGAGGCTAAACTTGTGGCGGGAGCTGACCACGATGTCGAATCCGGGAGGATGCAGTGAAGAGGCCGAACTGCCTAGGTGGATGGCGAGCACGACCGGTGACGACGAGCTGACATGTGCAAGGAGCAACTCGTCAGAAAGGCCGGGTTGGGGTCCAACCCTTAGCCTCTCCGATGCCTAAGTCAGTAATAGGACTTAAAATGGGGGCTAGACACATAGGTCGGACTGAGGGTAAGTCGACCGTACGTGACGAGCTATGAATGGAAAAACAAAGATATGGACGACCTTTGCTCTTGTGTATGAGTAATGAGATTGAGAGTAAATTTTCCAACCCCCCCTCCGTAAGAAGTAAAGGGGCATTTATACCTGTCGGAAGGCGGTTAGGTGGGGCTGATCTGGCATGCTGATTCGGCGTGCTGAACTGGCCTTGCAGTCAGTGGAAGCTTCGAACGAGGATATCAGGAACAGGAGTGTCGGCTACGCTTTTGTCAGACGGCGTAACGGCCAGAGGCGCTTTTGTCAGGGTGTCAGGGCCGAAAGCATTAAGTGTCAGGGGACACAACGGCCAGGGGGTGCTTTGCCAGATGGTCGGGCGGCGTTAGTGTCAGTAGTGTCCTTTGTACTAGGTTGTTTGTCGCGTCTGATGTGCCAAGGAGTCGCAGGTGCGCGTCCGAGTTACGGTGCTATCGATGGGCTCGCCAGGTCGCCCCGGTTGGAGGGCACGTTGTCCGACAATGCGCTTTGCGCGTTGTTCCCGACGAGCAGGTGGGGGGGGGGGGGGGGGGGGGCGAGTCGGGTGACGACCGGGACCCTGGAGGAGTGCGGCTCCGCCACCGCCCGTAGTAGGGTGCGCCCTTTGTTCGGCTGTGTCGGGCTCCGGGGTAACCTGGCGCTCTGCCGTGGGCGAGTTAAGTGCACGGTCTCTGAACTCGCGGGATTGGTGCCCTAGCGCTGGGCCCACCGGCCTTCGGGATGGAAGAATGACGTAGGTGGGGTGTTAGGTGACCGGGGATAGAAAGTCGGGCTATCACGATCTTTAGGTCGTAACAACTGGAATTTACAATTGGCAAGTGTGTTTGTCAAGTTGTAAAGTTCTCTCTTATAGGTTTGCAAGAAGGGCGTAGTGGAAAATCTGAAGCGTGAAGCTTGACGACTGGAGTTTGTCGGGAAGACCGTATCAGGATATCTTATTTGGTTAATTTTAAAGACACTATTCACCATTATCTAGTGTCTATTTATCTATCCACATGATCCAACAATTATTTCTTGTGTCACTCTTGCTTGTTCCTCGTTATAGGGTTTGGCTTAACTCATTTGTATGTTACTGGATGTGTGCATTACCACGGACACCAAGGTTATGGCAAATGTAGCTAAGGAGATAGCGTTGACACGGCTAAGATAAGCCACACTAAAGATCAACTTATTCATTGAATTGTCGATAGGTTACTGGATGTGTGCATCAAAACTTGAAGTTGAGAATTTGGCATATAACAACCATGTAGCAGAACTTGAAGTAGAAAAGTTGCCATATGACAAACATGTTCAAAGGTTGAATCTTAGCCGGAGGAGCTGTGCACTTGCCTGCAGGCCGTCGAGCAGGATAATTTGGGCCTGAAAACATGTTGTGATTAATGGGTGCATAAAGAAATCCCAATGTCTAAACTATTCTTAAGTTCGTTGAATCCTTTGTTACATATAGCCACAGAATTAGCATACGATCATGTGCTACAAATCCCTTATTTGTACCCTGTTAGAAGAGCATTGGAGAAAATCAACCCTGGCAATTAGCCATGGTACTATATTTATAAAGATCTCATGTTGAGTTGGGAGTCCAAGGGTCTCCCCACTAACTTAGTGGGGAGTAATTGAGAGTGATGAGGGGAGGGAGGCCAAAGGCCTCCCTCAACTCACAACACTCCCCCTCATCTCTCCATTACCTTGGGTTAAGCAGATGAATACTTCAGGATTCAATATGCTAATGGGGTGGATACTTCTGGATCCAGAGCCGCTGTGGTTGCCTCGTTAAACCCTTAGCTGTGGAAAACCCAGTGGGAAAAACCAGCAGCTTGAGGGAAAAGAGTACAACTATCGAGGGACTCCCCCTGATCTATACAAGCTTCAGGCTTGCAGATCTCCTATGTATCTATACAATCATCTCCTATTCGCCTATACATCCATCATGTTCTGAAAGAAAATACCATTATCACTCATCTATACAAGTTTCACTCATCTAGCGGCTATTGGAAGGCAGAGTCGCTCTGGAGTCCAATGCTCTTCGAAGTTGGTAGATGACTCCTGTAACAACCCTAGTGTGCAAATACTAAGTAATCGTTAAATTCATCCAAGTTTCTCGTACATGTGCACACCAATCCCGGGGAATGGAGAGATTTGCAAATTGCCCCTCAATTTTTCATCTATACCCAAATGAGGGTATCATTGCAAAGTTTGGGCTTAAGGCAAATTTCTTTAAGTTGAGGGGTTATTGTGCAAAAAGGGAAGTGGGATTTTTGCAATGGAAAACTTGTAATAAAAACAAGCATTTAGGAGGGCTAATTTGAAAAGGAGAGAGAGGAAAAAAAAAGAGAAAAGAAGAAAGAAAATGAAAAGGGAGTATGGCAAAGTACACCATACTCCCCTCCCCCCCTCTCCACCTAACCCCACACCATACCCCCTCCCTCCATACTCTTTAAACCCCTTCCAACTCCCCCCTCTCCCCATTTTTCAGCCTCATGGCCGAAATTGCCTAAGGAGAAAGAAAAAAAGGGGGGGGGGGGAGAGAGAGAGAGAGAGAATAAAGAAGAGAGGAAGAAGAAGAAGAGAGAAAGGAGAAGAGGAAGAGGAGGAGGAGGAAAACCAAGATTGGAGGAGGGTTCTTGCAAGCTCTAGGCAACTCTTGAAGCCCCAAAAGAGGTAGAAACTCTTCACTCTCCTTCCCTAATTATAGATACTAGAAAGTATCTTATACGTATGAGTTTTCTCTGAAATTTGGGGAGAGTGTTGTAGAGCTAGGATTCTTGTTGCATGCTTGACAATTTTTTGAAACTTTAACTACGTTCTGGGATTAATTGGCTATTAGGAATACTCTGAAAATTTTATATGATATGTATCTCGTAGTTATGAGTAACTTTCATGTCATCACTTTTTCTAATTCGAACTGGAAGTTGGGGTAACAATTCGAATTGTGCAACATGCCAGGAATTCTGTCAAGCTGTACACATTTCAGTAAACTAAGCACCACTACCTGCACACATCTTGGAATTTGTTGATTTTGGTCTTGTTAGAAAGATAACAAGTTTTTCTCAAAGTCCATTGCGACTCTTATGTCGAAATGCTGGCTATAATATGCCCAAAATTGGCTTTGAACACAGACACAGAAATCTGTCTGCAGAACAGTTTTGACACACTTTACCAAATAATTCACCATAAATCATATACTCCATAGTTTTGTATGAAATTTTATATGTGAACTCAAAACTGCCATATCTACAACTTTAATTCAGTAAGTTTTGTTACATTCGCACTGGAAATGGCTGTTAATCATTGATCTTGTGACTGTTGACGAAATTTCAGCAAAATTGCATTGTTTGCTAATGACTAGATTATTGTTTTGGTTTACTTCGGAACATATCGCTAATGTGGATTCATCAGTGATTAAGTGCTGTCTATGGGTATGCTACTTTATGTTGCAAGTTTGGAAATGGATGTTTATGTTCATGGCTTATGAAGCTCGCAAGTTGTTGTGAACATTCCGATGAAAAGAATGCATTGGATCTCATTTTACATGCTTCATACTCTAGGTTTAATGATTAGTTAAAAGACAACCTAGGGTGTTCTCGTTCCACTCGAAGTGGGTGAGTGCCCTAGGAGGGGTTGGGGAAACCAAGGTAACGAGTGAGCATGCGGGGGATGGACTGCTGAGTTGTGGGCCACTCCCGACGAGCCCTCAGCGGCGGGGAGTTGGTGCGGTTGTGGTTGAGGTTGGTTGTGTTGGTGAACGGCTTCTTTCGTAAGAGCTTGTCTCGGGAAGTCGTAGCATTCCACCCACTTTACCGGGTGAGGTCCAGTCCCCGATGTCTGACCCGTTACTGAGGTTTCGAATTCATGCATGAAAACTAACCTATAAAGAAAAAACAGTAACTCTGGAATGTGATGCCTTTTCCTTTGTTGTGATTCCTTGTTGTGCACTATGATTAGAGTAGTAGAGTTGTGGAGTTCCTACTGGGCATGCTGTGACGTGTTCTCCCCCCTACAGGTCCAGGCACTGGTTCTCTGGCGGCGGGCCCGGGAGTGGAGACCCCGGAGGGCAGCTCGTCTCAGCAGGGTCCGTAGTGTATGGTCAGTGTGGGTCGCGTGGTGTAGTCTTGGGTTGTGTGTGTGTGATGAACGCAGTGTTGTACCCATGTTCCCTTTGTACCCCGTAGGGTTGAGTTGTACTTTTGTGGGAGCTTTTGCTGTTGGGGTTGTACAGTGGACTTGTGCGGTACTGGCCATGTAGTAGCGGTGCTCTGTGACTCTTGGATGTTCTGTTCGTCGTATTTTACCTTACTGCCTGTGTTGTAGTGTCTTGTACTATCTTTCTGTGTTGGAGCTGTACTGTTCTGTTAATCGTTCAGTCTGTACTTTACTGCCTGTGTTTCCTCAGCGTTTGCAGTGGCCTGCGTGACTTTGGTGTGTACTTTAGCGCTTGGTACTCTAATACCACGGCTTGTCACGCCGACCCTCCCTATTTTGGGCAGCGGGGTGTGACAACTCCACTAAAGTATTCTTTGAATCAGTTTTCAGTGTGTCTGCAAGGTACTGCTAGACCTGGCTGAGCGTTTTCAATACTTGCTTCTTGGATGAGGAGCTTCTCCGAAGATGTAGACATTGGATGATGATGTGTATATATTTAGGAGGTTGCCGGTCTATTGTGTTTCAGTCATTGCTATGATCTTTAAACCTGCATATGCAATATATATTCCTTGACCCTTGGAAGTTGCGCAGAAGCAGCTTATCCTTGGTCTAGTGTTGCTCTCCAGGACAACACTGTATCTGGTTAACAACTTTACTGGAGACGTTCAATCAAAGATACGTGCAGTTGGCCAGATAATACACTAGAGCTAGGCTCTTCAGGACCTAGGATGTCCTCCCCCTCTTCCAGCTACTGGAAGTTGTCATAAATAAGCATCCATTTTTAATAGGTTGCAAAAGGACATCATTCTTCATAAACCCAGGTGTATGAAGAATATGAAAGGGTTCCACCACGAAGGTGTTTAATATGTAAGCCGAGACATCTTCGGCATGATTAATAATAGTTCATCTTCAGGATGATTAATGTCATCTTCAGGATGATAGTTCATCTCCAGGATGATAGTTCATCTTCAGGATGATGAATGTCATCTTCAGGATAGTGGTTCATCTCCAGGATGATAGTTCATCTTCAGGATGATTAATGTCATCTTCAAGATGATGATTCATCTCCAGGATGATAGTTCATCTTCAGGATGATTAATGTCATCTTCAGGATGATGATTCATCTCCAGGATGATAGTTCATCTTCATGATGATTAATGTCATCTTCAGGATGATGGTTCATCTCCAGGATGATAGTTCATCTTCAGGATGATTAATGTCATCTTCAGGATGATAGTTATACCTAGGTGCAAATATAACAAATCCTGTCAACGATATTTCGAAAAAGATACAAGGGCAGAATATTGCTTAAGATCAACTAATGATCTTTGTAGCCTTTATGGAGAAGACGTTTCTACGTTTCTCTTTCATCTCTGGGGGTAGAGTATACCCTTCTGGAAGTTTTATATAGATCTCTATATCTATATTGCCATATATATATGCAGTCACAACGTCCATGAGCTGCATGTATTGGCTTTTACAGAGAAGTGTAGGCTTAGTAGGAAAATGATCACATTTCCTTCATTTCAATTTCTTTATGAAATCCGAATTATATTCCACAGGTTTTTACACATTCAGGTGAATGGACTACTGGTCCAAAGACTTTGCTTTTCAAGAGTGAGTCCAGCTTTACTCTTATTGCCTCGTCCCACTTTGGCCATTCTATGCGTTTACGCTATAGAAAAGTGGGTAGACGTCATCGTCGTATTCAGTGATGTGAACGGCAATAGCGAAAGCAAAACCGTCGACGACGACTGTGCTATATATGTCCAGTACCTCTCCAGTACGTACGTAATATAATGATGTTTCTCCTGTTGTTTTCTCTACAGGGAAAATTAGGAGGGGAGATGTTGCTGGTCTGAGCTCAGCATCCTGTGGTTGGATCATTTTGATATATCCAGGAATCTTCCTCTTTGGAGGAATTTTATATTTTGAACCTGGCAGGCGTCCTCTTTTCAATTGAGGTACAGCCAATTCTGCTACCGGTGGATTGCATCCATCTATGTGAATGTCAATCCTAGCTGGCGTGTTGGCAACAGGGACGTGTGAACGAACAATCTTCTAGTTGTCCGCAAATTTATCCGTCAATTGATGTACTTTAGTCTGAATGTGAATGATCTTCTGGATCTCAACTTCACATAGAAAAAGTATGTGGATCATAACGAGATGAGGACTTTTGTGTCCCATGATATGGTCTCAGAAGCTTCAGGCTTCTTTAGACTGTGTGCCTTTTCAATGAGATTTTGCTCATCAAATTCACATTTATCAAGACTTGGTGGTAAACCATAAGCAAGCAGCATCAGCAATAAGATATGGCAACAAGTGGACCGTATCGTGATAAGCGATGCGGAATGCAGTGTGATGGTCCCCAAACATCAACAGGCAACTGCGATTTTATAATGGACGTGAAATCCATTGGAGTCTCTTTACCAGAGACTCATGAGTTTGAACATGCTGCAGGATGTTCAATTTTAATGCCAGTTGCTTGGCAGAAGTCTTGAATGATATGTGTAGTAAATTCACCCACATTATAAGCTTTTGAGAAAGCTAGGTTGCCAGTGAATATAAAGGCACACATAAGACCATCTAGTCGATGCATATATCGGTACAGTAATGAAGTACCGATAATGGGCCATTTGCGGGGTGAATAGGCCCGCAAAAGGTCACCATGTACTCTATCAATGAAGCCAGGAGACTCTAAACCCACTTTCAGGAGGGAAGGTCTCTCTATTAGTTTTCCCTTATGACAAAGGGGGTCAAGGAAACTCAACCTTTTGAAGAATCTTCAGGTTCTCCAATGGATTCATTTGATGATGCGTCCATCATCGCTGATCCAGGATGACCAAGTCCATTTTGCCAGAGTTAAAAATTATGACAAAGAAAGGCACTTCTGGTGCTCAGTCTAGTTGGCTTTCTATAGGATGAATATCTGTAATTATAGGAGCCCGACGGGGGTCCAATGAAATCGTAAGTAGATGGTCTTCTGGCCATTCTCTTGACGAGTTACATATTGATATTCTATATATATTATCCACAATTTTCAAGTTATTTTCTTAAAAAGAAATATCCTTGAAAATTGGAGATTTCCTATATGTTTAAGAGGAGAATTTGCATCTTATAGTCTCGTTGTATGTGGGAGCAATATCAATGCTATACCAGTGCAACGAGGCACTGTCCACAATATTCCATACTTCATCTATAAGTAAAACGAAATTTTATTTAAGTCAATGAAAAAGACATTCAAAATAAAAGTTCTAGCAGATAAAATAACATAATCCGCAATTCTAGTGGGCTAGAGGCGGGCAGCAGGCCCGATAGCAAAAATAATAATCATATTAATTGGCAATTTGATTAATTGGGCTTCTGGCCCAAATAAGCAAACAAAATAAATTATTTATGCTGATTTGGGCTGCAGGCCCATAAGCAAAATAAAACTTACTGTTATAGTCAAGTTATTAACTGGGCTTCTGGCCCAATAAATAGCCAAATTAAATTAGTATTAAGATTTGGGCTGGAGGCCCATGGGCTCTAATATTTAAAATTTTAATTTAACATAAGCCCTAAATAACAGATTTTAGGGTATTAGTTAAAGAATGTGAAAAGCCCCCAAAAATGATGAAATAGAAAACAATTTCATCATATCTCATTCACTATTTTGCCGACAAAGACATTATTTAGTCTCAACTCCAATCTGTCGCTCCCATACAGAAAAACACAGGAGTACCCCCCGTAACGGGGGGGGGGGGGGGGGGAAATCACCGGTGCGTTCTACTGGATGACCCCCCTTCCCGAACTGCCTCCGAGGAGGGAAGCGCATCAGATACTATAATTTGCGTGAACACAATTATATAAGTTGTCGCTTCAGGCGCTTCAGGTAAATGAACACAATTTTCAGGCGCTTCCTATAGGGATCGGGCGCTTCAAGCGCTTACTTGCGCAAGGAGGCAGGCCGGACAGCAAATTTGAGAGTTTTAAAGCCGATGCAGGCTACATCGACAAGGGGGTTAACCTTCTATATCTCTGGTCTTATATAATTTTGGACTTATATACGATCCACAGTGATTAGATGTAAGTCCACAGTGTATAATTATTATAATTATTATAATAAATGAACACAATTACAAAAGGCTAACCTGTCCACATTGCAAAATGCATCGACATGGAGTTTTATAGAGAATTTTTATAATATGTACTTCAGGACCTATAGTGGGCTAGTGTACGGGTTGCATCACATTCTCTTCACTATTCGAGCAAAATTGGACAGCAAGCAAATGAATATCATTTTATAGTGGGATTAGAAAATTTAATTTCTGGTCCATAGTTTATATCTACGGGATTAGAAAATTTATAGGGGTATAATTTTTGTAATGTGTTAGAAGAGCATTGGAGAAAATCAACCCTGGCAATTAGCCATGGTACTATATTTATAAAGATCTCATGTTGAGTTGGAAGTCCAAGGGTCTCCCCACTAACTTAATGGGGAGTAATGGAGAGTGATGAGGGGAGGGAGGCCAAAGGCCTCCCTCAACTCACAACATACCCTGAATTTTGAGGCAATCAGCTTAATTACTGTTTCTTCGCGGGAAAATCCGAGCGCGAAGGGGATGCTTCATCACGGTGGTGAACACAAACTCCTCCGAAAGATCAATCTCCTCTCCCTCTACGGCCTTCCACTCGAACTCCCTCACCAAGTTGGCGACAAAAAACTCCAAATGCAGCATCCCGAGCCCGTAACCAGGACACATCCTCCTCCCTGCCCCGAACGGCATCATCTTGATCCCCTTGCTTCCTGTCAAATCCACCGTCTCGTTCAGAAACCTCTCCGGCCTGAACTCCATCGGCCGCTCCCACACTCTCTCGTCCCTCCCCAGCTGCCCAATGTTGAACAGAACCTCCGACCCTTTCGGTATCATGTAGCCGCTCAGCTCGACGTCCTCCGCGGCCGCGTGGGGCAGCAGGAAGTGGCCCGGCGGGTGCCTCCGCAGCCCTTCCATTATCACCGCCTTCAGATACGGCATCTTCTGCACGTCCTCCTCCTTCACCTCCTCGTCCGCCCCAACCGCCGTCTCGATCTCCTCGGCCAGCTTCCCCTGTATCTCCTGGCTTATCACCAGCTCGGCCATGATCCACTCCAACGGCGTCGAGGTCGTGTCGCTGCTCGCGTTTAAAAACTCGTGGCACAGGGCTACCACCTCGTCTTCCCTCAGCTTCCTAGTCCCGCCCTGCAGTTCGGGCACGTCGAGGTCGAGGAGAGAGTCGACGTAAGAACATGGAAATCGGTCGCCATCGCCGGCCCGGACGCTCTTGTCTCTCCACGCCCTGATCAGAGGAGCGAAGATGTCTGCCTGCCGCCGCCGGACGGCTACGATCTCCTCCCACTTCTTGCTGAACACGGCCTTTGTGATCTTCGGCAGGACGGCGAAGGGGCTGAACCTGGTGAAGAGCAGGGAGATGAACGACTGGATTTCCTCCATCTCCTCCAGTTGCTTCTCCTCCATCTTCCCCCCGAAGCACATGGCCGCCGACAGGCGGAACATGGCGGACTGGAAGTTCTCCCGGACGGCGACACGGCCGCCGTCTCCGTCGGCGTGGGTTCTGAGCCTGCCGAGGAGTAGCTGAAGGGACCACTGGCGGGCCGGGCCGAAAAGCCTGACGCGAGAGGGGGCGAGCGCCTCTGACGCCAGGTTGCGGCGAAGGGCGCGCCATGTGGGGCCGTAGGAGGCGGAGTTGATGTCGTGCCCGTCGCAAGTTAGGTACCGGAAGGGCTCTTTCGGGGGCGGCCGGTCCGCGAGGGCCGCACCGTTTTGGACCAGGGCTTGGTGGGTTATGTCGCGGTCGTGTATGAAGACTACCGGGTGCGTGAGGGTGCGGAGAGATACGATGGGTCCGTAGGTCTCGTGGAGCTCATTGACGACCTGTTCGAGCTCCAGGATTGATTTCTTTTGGAACACGACGTTCTTCATGAAGAAGACGATGGATGATGGGCCCGGGGGGAGAGGTGGCCTGCTCGATTTCGTTCTAAATAGGAGGATGAGGAGTTTGGGGGAGAGGGCAAGAGCTAGCGCGAGGGCGAGGGGAAGAATCCAGGCTTCCATTTGGGCGCTTAATTTGGCTAGTTCCTTTGCTCCCAGCACCGGACGTCCTTATACCGAGGAATACCAAAAGGACCATCACTTCAGCTGCAAAATATCGAGGAGGAAATATCTGAACGTGTGGATGTGGGATGTTGTGAAACATTGCTATTGCGTCTGCCTGCAGAAAACATGGTGATAAGTGGACGCAAATCATTGCGTAATTGGAAATATGAAGAAATGATTTGCATGAGTCATGTTATCGCATCAAGTTATCCAAGTTAAGAATGGCATTCTTGCACGCTGGGCTGGTCAAGTACAAGGTTTTGATCAGAGCCTTAACCCGGCATATGCATTTTGCCGAAGCACAGCGCCCACACACACATGTATTGTCTCGTTGTGTCTCCCCAATCTCGTTGAAGGCGTCCCAACTACTGGTCGGTCCTCAACTTGCATTCCTGAGTCAGAGAGCTGCTTTTTGCATGTGTGAAACCATGTTACTCATTTTCATGCATCCTGGTCGCAAGCCAATTCAAACAAATTAAAGAGGTGTAATCACACCAACAAAGTATCCGTCCGCGTATTTGTGGAGGCCATGTTTCCAGCGGTAATATAGGTTCCCATCAAGAACGAGTCCCTGACATTAAGTAACCTTTGTTAAAACCTTGATATGTGCCGGTGAGAATGTGTGTGGAGTGTTGTTAATTGCGGTACAAGGATCTATGACTTCACTATACTTTTATTTACAAGTTTTCCATTGCTTCAGTGCAATAATAAAATAACTCTTTTACACTCTTTAGAATTTTAATGAGTTCACCACAACCTAGCTCCATTGTCCTGCGGCTGCCGTAGCATGAGCTCGCTCTTGTGTCTTTAATTCTGACACTATTGCGGAGCGAGTCTACCTCTCGGCCAAGACAAACCCCTAATCGGTCATCAGCTGCAACAAAGGGCAGCGCAGCCTCGGTTTTCCCGGCGACCAAGGCCCAGGCATACGGCCGCCCAATCTACCAGCTCCAGCCTCCCCCGAAGCCTCGCCGGATATCGCGTCGGAGCTGCTGTCGATAGCTGTCTCCTCCAACGGCGTCGCCATCGGCGAGTGATCGTTCCTGACGTTCGTGCATGGGCGAAGAATTTGACAGTGCTGAGGACGATGGTGATGATGCGGGTGCAGAGCCTCCATGCGACGACGGCAACAGATCTAAAGAAGAAGAGCAGTATTCCTTTTGAGGTCGATCTCGGGACGAGGACAGGAGTTAGGGCCTGTTCTTTTGCACGATTCCGCGAGAAAACCCTCTGAAATCGCACTGTTCATCCTTTGACACTCGCTTTCCACGCTCAACTTTACTTGGGCTGTTCGTTTCTCGCCAAATTTCCACGGTCGGAAAGGCCGACGTGGCTATGTCAGTGAGGAATATCACGGGCTTGGGGTTTTTGAGGGTTCTCGCTGCGATTACAAGCGATTCCTTGCGCTTGTGGGACCCTCTTGTGTGTGATCACCTTCAATGCTTGTCGCGATGCTCCTTCTGCCTCCTTCTGCCCGATGCCTTTGCTCCTTCGCCCCATGTGACTTGTGCATTTGATTGTGGAGGTGGGCTTGCGAGAAAAGCCTAAAATTTTTTCGCTTCTCCCTTTCTGCTCCAAGCTCGCTCCTTTTTGGGTTGCCGAAGAGATCCACGGCTGGGGGATCTTCGGGGTGTGCCCAAGGCAGCGTGCATGTGTAGATCAGAGCTTGGATTGGAGATTCTATGGAGGTTTTCAGGTATAAATGAGGTTTTTTACTTGTTATTCGTTTACCTTTTTAGCATTTCTTGGGGGAGACGGCCGAAAACCCTAACTGTCTTTCTCTTCCTTGCTTCGTACAGTGGCTGGAGCTATTGTGGGTTGCCGAAATTGATCCACTGTGACGCGGATCGTCGGGAGTGCCCACGGCAGCAACATCTCCTTGAGGGGAGTATCAGCGTGAATAGGTTGGCTTGTGCTCTTCGCGGAAGGTATAATTTCTGTGTACCTGTGTGTGTTAGTATGCTAGATTGTTTTGATGCAAAGAGAAAGCTGCCGACAGTGCAATTTGTGTGCAGATTCGTGGGTTTGTGATTGTGAAATTTTGTGTATTTAGGCAGATGAAGAAAAAATTTGGTCGAAAAGATGAAATTTTTGCAGCCAAATCTGCGAGACATAACATACAAAGCATGATTTGTGCAATACAACACATTACATGCAAGCTGAACCCTTAACTGAAGTCGGTTACATTATATAAATTGCCCTATGATGAAACTACAGAATGAAAATGAGTATTGTAAATAATGATGACTTGTTGGTGCATTGCTATGGTACGCTTGATTATTTTCAAGAAATCAGCAATGCTTAATTTATGTCGGTTTATTCTGAGGGCAATATGTTGAGGATTCATGCATGGCATGTAATGGGGTTGAGTGTTGCAAAATCATGTAGTAGGAAATGAAATGTATTAGTATAATATGACGAATGTTGGTTACAAAATTCATACTTGAGAAGTTATTCCTTTTTCAAAGAGCCCAATGATGACACGTAATAATTTCATATGTCTGATTTACATATTTCTAGAGTACGTGCAGGCAGGATGGTTCCTTCATTCAACATATTGCGTAGAAGTGAGATTATGTGACTAGAGGAAAAATAAAAGAAGGTGCATGATTTGTAAAATGGTTACAATCAGCACATGACATCTTCATTAAATGGGTTTATAGGAACGAGAAGGAATAAAATTAAAAAGTTATCGTGATATGTTTAGATGAAGGAGCAACCGCCTGGACACAAAGATGGAAAATGAAAAAAATTATTACCTGAGGGCTCAATAAATTTTTCCCCTTACTTTCACTTGGTGATGAGTGTGACTATGCCACATTTTGTTATGGTTTACGTTTTAATATTTTGTGTGGGGTTCATTATATTATATACTTGGATTGGGAGATGTTTGATTACTGCGTGCCATATACAAATTATGGTACCTTGTTATCTATTGTAATTGCTCTATTATTTTTATAATTTCATAAGTATGTATCACCTTATGCATGGTATTATGTTCGTTACAAATACGGTTTAGATGGATCACAATGTAGATCATTTGGGTTGTGCAACATGTGAAGCGGCCGCGTTGACGATCATTTTAGTCTTCGTAAACCTCGTACTATACAACGAGGGCAGGACAAACCGATTACCTAGAGAGCCATCTGAATTGCGTGAGCATCATAGAAACTCCCACATGAAGAGAATTCTTGATGGTAGTGAAAGTAGTTGTTTACACTACTTAAGAATGCGGAGCCATGCATTCATAAATCTGGTAAATATATTGAGACAAAGGGGTCTTCTCAACGACACTATTCATGTGTCAGTAGAGGAGCAGCTGGCAATGTTTCTTCATATCGTTGGTCACAAGTCAGAGAACAGAGTAATGCAAGTTGACTTTATCCGGTCCGGTTCTACAATAAGTAGGTACTTTAACCTAGTAATGCAGGCAATTTGCAACTTGCGTGAGACGTTCATGAAGCAAGCTCCTAATGAGACGCCCCATGAGATTATCAATAATCCTATTTGGTACCCATATTTCAAGGTAAGGGTGTATTCTTGGGTAGTAACAACATATGAGATGTATTGATTGAAGGTGTATTTATTACTTTCATCGTTGTTGGGTCTTGCAGGATTGCATTGGTCTCATTGATGGGACCCATATCGATGCCATGTTACCAATCAATATTGTTCCTCGCTTTAGAGGCCGTAAAGGGGTGACACAAAATATCATCGCAGCTGTTACGCCCAATAAAAGATTCACATACGTAATGGCAGGGTAGGAAGGATCGGCAAATGATTTTACGGTCCTTAAAGATGCGCTGTCTTTACTCCCCCCATACGGTCTTCGAGTGTATGAAGGTAATATGCACAATGGTAACTAAATAATACAAATTAATATTTATGGATTCTAAGGATTATAAACTGACAATACGTTTCTGTATGTAGGAAAATTTTCTCAATGCGATGCTGGCTATACTACCATGCCAGGGTTCATATCGCCCTTCAGGGGCGTGCGATACCACCTGAAGGATCGTACTGACCGTGTTCCTAGAAATCGCAAAGAGCTATTCAACCGCAGTCATTCTTCATTACGAACAAAGATAGAGTCGACCTTTGGAATACTTAAGAACAAGTTTAAGATATTGACGTCAAAGCCCTACTATCCATTCCCAAGTCAGGTCAATACCGTCCTAGTGTGCACTATATTACATAATTATATCCAAGTAGCTGATCCATATGACCCCCAGCTAAATGAGGATGTGGGTTTGGTTGAGGAGGACAGCGATGTTATCGATGATCATGAAGACGAGATTATGGATCGTTCGCAACAGTTGCCCATACGGGAACAAACACAACAAAGGGACCAATGGAAAATGCGAAGGGATCAAATCGCATGGGACATGTGGGTTGACTATTGTAACATACATAACAATGGTAGCAAAGTTGAACAAGGCATGTGTGGGATGCTTTTAATTTTGTGTAGTGTGGATGCATGCGGATTCCTTATGAATTTTAATATGTAGTCCAACTTGGTTGATTGTACTTTGATTATGTCATATGTATAATGTTTGATTTACACACCTTATGATATAATGGTATTTGATATACATGCAATAAATGTTATCTATATATGATGACACAGATTTGAATTTGCACTTTTAACTCTTTCATGTTGTAGGCATGGCAGGGTCTTCTTCGCAGCCCGGACAGGATAATGAGCCTATACCCCCCTTGTATGACCAGACTTATGGGAACCCGTGGATTGCTGAAGGCCATGGTACTGATCCAATGCTTGGGAGGCCGATGCCTTGTAGGAACATTGATTCTCCTTATCCTTCGACGTCCTTCCACGGTGGAGGGCCTGGCATGCCTTATCAACAATTCCAGCCGTATGGCATGCCAATGCAGTTGCAACCAACCCCAGGATATATGCAACTGCTCCAAAGGGGGGTTTCAATCCATGTATAAGTCTGTCCCCACATGGTGCATTCAATTAGCCATCGTCACAAAGTGGGAATGAACATACGGGGGGTAGTGGGTCGTCGAGAAAGTCGGGGCGACGGGATGATGAGGGTGAAGGTTCGGTGTCTAGTCCTGGCAAAAGGACTAAGCTGCAAACTGCCAAGGGGCCTAAAAACCTAATTTGGCAGTGGGAACATGACTTGTCCCTCATTCCGTTCCTTGCTGACCAGGCAAGGCAAGGCAATAAGGCAGATAAGACATTCAAGCGTACGACATTTAACCAAGCAGCTGCCCATATCAATTCTATTTTTGGCACTTCCTACACAAGCACAAATGTCAGAATCATATGAAAGGGTTGCACCGGCGCATGACCGATGTGTCAACGTGCCTCCAGATAAGTGGGGCTGGATGGTGTCCAAGTAAGCAGATGATAGTGCTGGATGATGAGGTGTATACACCATGGGCCAAGGTATGATCTTTTACTTTTAAGGGCACATGAAAATATTGACCACATTTGTGAGTATAAACGGCCTAATTTATATGGCAATTTTCGTGCAGGCTAACCCTAGGTTGAAACAATATGTTAATCAACCGTTGCCATGGCCTGATGATTTGTATATCTTCATATGAGATGACGAGGCAAAGGGGATTTTTCGGAGGTCCACATTCCAATCATTTGACCCCCTAGCAGATATTGTCGATAGGGAAGATTCAAGTCAGGCACGGACCCCTCATGCTGATATTCCCCATGACATCCCACCAGCAGGATCAACGGGGAATTTTCATGCCGGGCTTAGCATTGCTACACCTCCCTCTGTTACGAGGAAGAAAAGTCGTCGTCGGGTTACAAACTGTCACGCCCCGCTTCCCAAAAATGTGGAGATGAAGCGTGAGAAGGTCCGCTCAGACTTGAAGCTGCAAAGCTCCAAGCCCGATAAGCGTCAATCAACATTAAATTGGCAGGTCCTTGCAACACGATACGAAATAAAGATAATAGTAAAGGAAATGAGACAAAAGGCAATCTCAGAATGTCCATCATATTAAATTCCAACATCACAGAAAAGCCACCAGGCTTAAAGAGAAAAAGTCTAAGGGCCCAAGCATGGCCAACAAAAGTACAAGGTACAAACAAGGTGCCACGCACCGACAACTAACAGGAATCCTAAAACAAAAGGAATCAGCAAGATCCTAAGAAAGATCACCGGTATTCTCAAACTCCTCTTCAAACAACAGAATCGGGCACGAACTCCACGAACTCGTCGCCCTGAACAACAATCTCTGGCTCGGCAACTAACATGCGACACCCAAAGAGAAAGGGGCACATGTCAGCAAGTCTAAAAGACTTGGGCAAGGAAACTGAAAGTAAACTAGCAACCTAGCAGTTATTATATTATGCAATGACATGGCATTTAAGTATGTTGCAACAGTTTACAAGACATGAAAAGATAAACACACACGATGTAGCAAAAGCTACCAAGTCACTATTTCACGAATCACTTTTCACGATGTCACGAATCACTTATCACGATTTTCACTTTGTGCTCAGAGTTTCCATCTTTTGGCTAGAGTGGCTGTACGGGCCGACTCTTACGCTCAAGCGATCGTTTAACCCTACCCCTCCACGTGTATATGGACTGGCGCCCATCTTCTGGATCACGAGCCAGGAAATGTTATTTCACTATGGCATAGGGGTGCACCTAGCCTCACGAATTCGGGCGTTGGGGTTAGCAACTCATTTAGCCCGCTTCTGGAACACGAGCCAGGTAATGTATTTAACATGTATGTCATAGGGTTATGCCCGTATAACGGGTGCCTAGCCGGATCAAGTAGTACAAGTAATGTAGTGTGTGCTACGAATGCAACATTCAACATGGTTAGCATGGCATGTAGTAAGGCGTACAGATAAGGAATTAAACATGGCAGTTTAATATGCATGAACAACAAGTTAAAAGGGTTGGATCCAGCTTCGTTGTCAAGTTAGATCAATTGAGGCGACAGATCTAGTTTCGTTGTCAAACTAGATCAAATAGGCGTCTAGGCGGCTATCCTTTCACCGTCTAGTCTCTTTTACGCTACAACAAGCAAATGGCCTAAAACATGGCCTAAACCCTAAGTGGCAAGTTTCACTTGCCTCGCACCAAGGAAGACGATCAACGAGGCACGTCATGAAATGTTAGCTACGGGGATGAGATCGCTGTTACGGAGAAACAATCATCAAAACAACATCCATTTACATTATGGTTTCAATAAAATCACAAGGACTGTTATGAGAATACCAAAGGATCGAACCCTACCGTATAGAAGCGGAAGATCGATGCCGAGCAAACACGGTGACGGAAGAACAGTCCGGGAAATTAGGGCTCAGATCTGAAAATGGGGAGAAATCTAGAGAAATGGGTTTGGATGTGGATTTTGAGGGTTTGATGAAGGTTTGGGGAAGATGGAAGGTGGGTTGTGACAAGGGAGGGTTTGGAGGATGGAGGATGAGCTTGGAATGAAGGTTTGAGGGTTTGGGGAAGATGAGAGCTCAATGGGGGAGAAATTAGGTTTAGAGTTGAAGAAGAAGAAGAAGAAAACGTTTGGGAGGGGTATTTATAGGGTTTGATGTCGGCTAGGGCAAAATTCGGGTTTACTGCACTGATTAGTCGGTCAAAGAAGAGTTACTGACTGACTAGTTTAGCAACTAGTCGGTCGGTCGACCAACTGTGACCGACTAGAATCAAACAGCGAAAGAAGGGGAAAATCTGGGAAGTGAGTTAGTCGGTCTGTGAATGCCCGTCGACCGACTAGTTTGGAATCTAGTCGGTCGGTGAGTGTTCATGAACCGACTAACGAGATACAGTAGCTTGGGTAAAATCAATCAAAGGAACTAGTCGGTCTGAGAGCAGGTTCTGACCGACTAGTTTCACATCTAGTCGGTCGGTGATTGTTCTTAGACCGACTAAGAGTAAACAGTAACTCCTGTACATTAGATTCAATGAACTAGTCGGTTTGAGAAGAGTTCCTGACCGACTAGATCTCAATCTAGTCGGTTGGTCCCCCTTCTTGAACCAACTAAAGTGCACTAAAAGTGCCGAATCGAATCGCGAAGCTTCGGGAAGATTTCTATGGCTTCTAAGATCACTCTAACTCTAAAATATGAGCGATTTGAAGCTCGTCACGAATGACTTACTCCAAACCCAACGATCGAAGGAAGAAGCTAGAAAATCACAACGAAACGAATGGAAACGAAAGTCACAGAGACGGAAAATCACACTCAAGGAGAAAAATCCACCAAACATATATTTTTAATATAGATAATCCAATCACGTGAAAACCAGTCGTTACATCCTACCCACCTTAGAATAAAGTCCGTCCTTGGACTTTCTAATATATCTAGTCGCTCTAGTAACTACCCCAAATCATTTCACGTCATACTTTAAACCAGAGGTAGTCATTACATGTGCTTATATATATGCACTAGATAGTCAAACGTTATCACTACTAACACGTATTCATTCATGCATGTTACCCTCTTATACCTATCATAGCCATTCATATTCATACACGTATTTCAATCATATATATGCATCCATTACATAGTTACTACTTACCTAGCACAACCAATAGTTCAGATTTTCACAAAAGATTTGTCTCACACTTAGCAAATACAACCATCGCTCTATGTATAGATAGCTAACCTATGCAATGAGCAACCATGGGTATATTACTCCCTAACACTTCCTAGTACACATCCAATACCAAACACATCGACACGCGTAGTCGCACCTCACCATTATTCAAACAAGTCTTACTATATCTAATACACATTCACCACTACTATAATTTCACAAATATAGTCATTCAAACGCATGTAAATATTTCACCATATCTTCACATCATATACGGCCCTATAACTATACTCACGTCACGCCAAACATATCATAGTCACCAAAACTTATAACTAGGCACATACTTACCCGTGCATGGTGCACACCCATACACGCTAACATTTCATTCATGCACACCAATCATACATTATATACTCAGGCATAGAAGCACATTATATACTCAATCATTCACATATACCAATCACACATATTAACACATATGTCAGGACATCTACACACCTAGTTCAGCTAGCACACATATGTTCACACGTGCAAGTCCTTAGTAAATGTCCATACCACAAGACCAACACCTATAGCTATATACTTGGTATAGCGACCCACAATCATGTGCGTAACACAACCAGGCACAAACACTCCTATCACTATATGTATATCAACCATCACTATATGCAATTACAGACATACACAACAATATACTTAGAGTATACCCACTCAACTTGAGTGAGACTCAAAACACATATCATAACACTTTATATACGTAACACGGTATTTACACCTATACCAATACCACACCAACGTATACACGTCCACCAATACAACCATATACATACCATAATGTCAAACACCCTTAATATTTAATCAGGTAATATCACATATTTCGATCACTTCATATACCATAATAATATTACAACGTCAGCAAACCTATAATTACAATACTCTCCCTAATAAATACAGTCATCGTATAGTCACATACCTGTATCATATATTCATACCATATCCATCCATCTATAATTGGCACACCAATACACTTACTTCATCCATTAGTTAAGATATACAGTAGTCGGGTATACCTCAGGGTATACACGCATACGACATCCACAAAAGCAAGCAATACCAATCAAAATTATATTTCTACTACCATATGTATATCACCTATATACTCACGCAGCAATTACATAACTACTTACGTCTAAGCACATTACATAACTACGTACGAGCACACACTCACGCGTACAACACATAGGTCACATAATAGGCCTACCCGCTTAACTATACGTACACCTATAATTATCACACCCAGCATACATATAGTTTTACCAATCATATTATTTCAACCATTATAAGTATCTCCAACTACATACACTCTATTCAGACATTCCAACACAGAATCTTATATACATAGACGCCCCTAGAGTGGTATAGCTATCCTCGCACATATCCATAAATATTAACACACTCACAATTTCATAACATCATGAATAACTCTGAGTATGTATATATCACATTAGTTAAGATATACAGTAGTCGGGTATACCTCAGGGTATACACGCATACGACATCCACAAAAGCAAGCAATACCAATCAAAATTATATTTCTACCACCATATGTATATCACCTATATACTCACGCAGCAATTACATAACTACTTACGTCTAAGCACATTACATAACTACGTACATATCGAATTCCCCACTCAGTTATTCTCACTATTAACTCGGATTGCAGGAAATTTATTTGGGGAAACCTCCACACCTGGGTGTGGAAGGACATGTGCACCCCCAAGGAGGAAGGAGGGGTGGGTTTGAGACTCCTTTCTGATCTTAATGTCGCAGCAGGAGTGCGGCTCACTTGGAAATTTCTAACCTCTCCTAGTGCTTGGGCCAGGTACATGAGGGGTGTTTATAAACCTGCAGATGGCTTTTATCTCTCCAAGGCTAAAGCCACCCAATCGGGAACATGGAAATTCTTGCTTCGTTGTCGAGGTACCTCCCAGCGGCTCATCAAGCGTATTGTGAGGGATGGTGCATCGACCTCTTTCTGGTATGACAACTGGTTGCCTTGTGGCCCTTTAGCTCACTTGCATGAAGTTCCACCGGGAGATGAGGATAAAGTGGTTAAGGATTATTGGTCACCAAATGGGTGGGTAGCAGACCCGGCCCTCCTCCCCTTGCACTCTATACTACATGTGGTCCATCTTGTGCATGGGAATGACTCTTGGAAGTGGATCCTCGGCGAGGATTGTACTTTCCGAGATGCCTGGGAGGGCTCGCGCACCAGAGGGGATATTTTCCCTCACTGCAGTGTAGTGTGGTATAGACACCATGTTCCCAAGATGGCCATCAATCTACTCAGAGCATTCCAGGGTAAGCTTCTCACTAGCGACATTCTTCAAAAATGGGGGGTTACCTCTTGCCAGACTTGTGTTCTCTGCGGTGAGGATATGCCTGAGAGCATAGGCCACTTGTTTTTTGCATGTGCATACACTAGATATATTCTTTGCAGGAGCTTGCTCAAATTGGAGATTACTACCCCGGCCCCCTATTCACTTACGGGTGTGGGGGACCTCTTTCTCTCTCTTTACGGCAAAAAAGATAGCGTTGGGATCTTGGCTAAAACAGCGCTAGCATCGATGGTCTGGCACATTTGGAAACAGCGTAATATGAGGATCTTTGATGGGAAGAGCAAGGATAAAATCTCGCTCTTTGAGGATATAGCGGCGGATGTTATTATCACTTTACGGGACATTGAGCACGACCAACCTTCTTCTAAGGGCCCATTCTCTAATTGGGGCTTCCTCATCACGTGACTTTTCCGCTCCTTATTCTATATTATCCATTTTGACATATTGAGGTGTCAACATGGAATTTAGGTAGTTGGGGGTGACGGCGCTTGTGCCCTATCCCTCCTCTCCTACTTTCCTAGTTGTCCACTCCATTGGTGTTGTTTTGTATCAGTCTTGTTCATTAATAAAGATTACCACTTACTCGTCAAAAAAAATGTATATATCACACAATAGGTAAACATTATCATGCTATAGGGGGGGTACACTCTTCAAGCCTACATACTCAACTTAGGTACATGCACTACGACAACATCACAGAAGTCCAAGGACCCACTACTAAACTGGCGTGACGTAACCAACAACAAACACTAGTGGGATAACTAGGCAGAAGGAAGGATACCAAGATTAGATGGCGAACGAAACAAGATCGTAAAAATGGGTTCAGGTAGGGCGAGGATAAGGAGGTAAATAGATCAAGTGAAACTGAGATATAATTGTGGATGTTTAGGCAGGAAGAAAGATGTAAATATTACTCTCATAAGTCTTCGGAAATAGAACGTGAAAGGCGAAAGTCAAAAACACTAAAAGTATAAAACGGTCGTATTTTGAAAAGTTGGAATTCTCCTCCGTAAAAACGATATTTGAAGATCGATAGAATAAGTTGTTCGAAATAAGGTTGAGTTGAAAACACATAGTCAGAGGAAAAGATTTATTGGCTTAACGGAAATCATCATGAAAGGATGTAAAGCGTTCATACGAACATTAAGGACGTAGTTTTAGAAAATATTATACGGCGGTGATTTAATAATGTTGGCAAAAGTTTGAAACGAAATTAAACTAACGAAAGAATTTTAAACTCGTGCTAAATACTTTCAAAGTCTTTAAGCCAGGAAAAGCTTAAATAATCAACATTGAAACTACCTTTTAGTGTAACCAGGATCTGCCAAAAGAAATCGTTTTACACAAAGCTCTTAACATACGAGCTAACGGCCTAGCACGGATATATGAAAATATTCGAAATTCAATTTAGTTTAGAAATTATTCTAAAAGCATGTCTGGTGAACGGAAAACTTAGTAGTAGGTTTATCAAAATTCGCAATAAGCTTTAAAACCAAATTACGGAAGGTCTAGATCAGAAAATGGTTATGAAAACATAATTTTCCCAAAAATTGTAATAGAGAAAATGTTGAACATATCCGTGGTTTGTTGAAAGCTGAAATCATGTGCGACTGGGAAGGTATATTAAGGGAGCATGATATTTAAATAGGTATGAAAAGTATAGGCTGGATAAACATTATAAAACAGTAATCAAATCTCGTCAAAACTTTCGAAATTCAAAAATAAATTTAAGTCAATGAAAGAGTATGAGGTATAAGTATACACATATTAAAGTTCCGAACAAATTTAAACTTAGGAAAAAGGAAATCGGAAAGATACTTTCAGAAAGTTCAAGATTTGCAACGGAGAGGTTCGTAAACATTATACGGCAGTAGCTTAATATAACATTTCGACAAAATTTCGAAATTCAAAGAATGAAATCCGATCAACTATAGTGTGAAAATTTAGGCCCATGCCAAATGCTTCCAAGTTTTAAAACTGAAGAGAAATTCCAATTAAATAACATTTAAAATACTTTTTAGAGGGACCCGGAATTGCCTAACAACTGATTTATACAAGATCTTAAAGTACGAGTACAATGAACCTAGTACTGATACATGAAAATAATCGAAGTTCTATTTATCTTGGAGGCGATTTTAAAGTATGTATGCTACACGATTAAAATGGATCTCATAGTTAGAAAATGGTATATCGAATTTTTTTCAAAATAGTAATAGAGTCCTTAAACCGAAATGCGGAATATAGATTAGAAAAATGGTTTCGAGATAGCAATTATAATTACAACCATTTGACTCCGAAATTCACAAGGGATTTTGACTCAATCGAAAAGTGAGAAATTTAAGTATATACGTAGCGGGTTTAAAACAAAATTTAAACTTAGCGAAAACTTTAATAAGGGAAATCGAAAAATAACTTTAAAAGAAATTAAGCCTTGCGAATGGGGACATTCGAAGGATCAACGAGTATCGAAACGTGGTGGTCATGGGAATCGAGGCAAGGGATTTGGTCGGATGATCAAAGCATAAATACGCCTAGGATATGACTTAGGAAAATCTACGGGAAACTCTCACGGTCAACCAACTAAAGATTAGGGAACTAAGCGCTAAGACTTTCTAAGGGGCTAGACGGTAATGAAATGAGTTCAGCTTGGTCCGAAATCGATGAACCCAAGCAAACGACAAAAGAAGTCTTAAAAGTCTAACACGGTCAGAGTTAGGTAAGAACCACTATGGTAACTCCTAGCAGGGAGTCTAACTAACAATCAGGGGCCTCTATCTAGCAAGCACGGACGTCTAACTAAGTCTTCCTACCACCTAGTGACATAGGAAACTACTAGACTTAAGGATTATGACTCGGATGTTGCAATTTATTTAATGGACATTCCATAGTTATTATCGTTGTTCCGATAATTCGCAATTGCAAGACAGACCTGCATGGGCCACCACTAAAACCTGTCACGCCCCGCTTCCCAAAAATGTGGAGGCGAAGCGTGAGAAGGTCCGCTCAGACTTGAAGCTGCAAAGCTCCAAGCCCGATAAGCGTCAATCAACATTAAATTGGCAGGTCCTCGCAACGCGATACGAAACAAAGATAATAGTAAATGAAATGAGACAAAAGGCAATCTCAGAATGTCCATCATATTAAATTCCAACATCACAGAAAAGCCACCAGGCTTAAAGAGAAAAAGTCTAAGGGCCCAAGCATGGCCAACAAAAGTACAAGGTACAAACAAGGTGCCACGCACCGACAACTAACAGGAATCCTAAAACAAAAGGAATCAGCAAGATCCTAAGAAAGATCACTGGTATTCTCAAACTCCTCTTCAAACAACAGAATCGGGCACGAACTCCACGAACTCGTCGCCCTGAACAACAATCTCTGGCTCGGCAACTAACATGCGACACCCAAAGAGAAAGGGGCACATGTCAGCAAGTCTAAAAGACTTGGGCAAGGAAACTGAAAGTAAACTAGCAACCTAGCAGTTATTATATTATGCAATGACATGGCATTTAAGTATGTTGCAACAGTTTACAAGACATGAAAAGATAAACACACACGATGTAGCAAAAGCTACCAAGTCACTATTTCACGAATCACTTTTCACGATGTCACGAATCACTTATCACGATTTTCACTTTGTGCTCAGAGTTTCCATCTTTTGGCTAGAGTGGCTGTACGGGCCGACTCTTACGCTCAAGCGATCGTTTAACCCTACCCCTCCACGTGTATATGGACTGGCGCCCATCTTCTGGATCACGAGCCAGGAAGTGTTATTTCACTATGGCATAGGGGTGCACCTAGCCTCACGAATTCGGGCGTTGGGGTTAGCAACTCATTTAGCCCGCTTCTGGAACACGAGCCAGGTAATGTATTTAACACGTATGTCATAGGGTTATGCCCGTATAACGGGTGCCTAGCCGGATCAAGTAGTACAAGTAATGTAGCGTGTGCTACGAATGCAACATTCAACATGGTTAGCATGGCATGTAGTAAGGCGTACAGATAAGGAATTAAACATGGCAGTTTAATATGCATGAACAACAAGTTAAAAGGGTTGGATCCAGCTTCGTTGTCAAGCTAGATCAATTGAGGTGACAGATCTAGTTTCGTTGTCAAACTAGATCAAATAGGCGTCTAGGCGGCTATCCTTTCACCGTCTAGTCTCTTTTACGCTACAACAAGCAAATGGCCTAAAACATGGCCTAAACCCTAAGTGGCAAGTTTCACTTGCCTCGCACCAAGGAAGACGATCAACGAGGCACGTCATGAAATGTTAGCTACGGGGATGAGATCGCTGTTACGGAGAAACAATCATCAAAACAACATCCATTTACATTATGGTTTCAATAAAATCACAAGGACTGTTATGAGAATACCAAAGGATCGAACCCTACCGTATAGAAGCGGAAGATCGATGCCGAGCAAACACGGTGACGGAAGAACGGTCCGGGAAATTAGGGCTCAGATCTGAAAATGGGGAGAAATCTAGAGAAATGGGTTTGGATGTGGATTTTGAGGGTTTGATGAAGGTTTGGGGAAGATGGAAGGTGGGTTGTGACAAGTGAGGGTTTGGAGGATGGAGGATGAGCTTGGAATGAAGGTTTGAGGGTTTGGGGAAGATGAGAGCTCAATGGGGGAGAAATTAGGTTTAGAGTTGAAGAAGAAGAAGAAGAAAACGTTTGGGAGGGGTATTTATAGGGTTTGATGTCGGCTAGGGCAAAATTCGGGTTTACTGCACTGATTAGTCGGTCAAAGAAGAGTTACTGACCGACTAGTTTAGTAACTAGTCGGTCGGTCGACCAACTGTGACCGACTAGAATCAAACAGCGAAAGAAGGGGAAAATCTGGGAAGTGAATTAGTCGGTCTGTGAATGCCCGTCGACCGACTAGTTTGGAATCTAGTCGGTCGGTGAGTGTTCATGAACCGACTAACGAGATACAGTAGCTTGGGTAAAATCAATCAAAGGAACTAGTCGGTCTGAGAGCAAGTTCTGACCGACTAGTTTCACTTCTAGTCGGTCGGTGATTGTTCTTAGACCGACTAAGAGTAAACAGTAACTCCTGTACATTAGATTCAATGAACTAGTCGGTTTGAGAAGAGTTCCTGACCGACTAGATCTCAATCTAGTTGGTTGGTCTCCCTTCTTGAACCAACTAAAGTGCACTAAAAGTGCCGAATCGAATCGCGAAGCTTCGGGAAGATTTCTATGGCTTCTAAGATCACTCTAACTCTAAAATATGAGCGATTTGAAGCTCGTCACGAATGACTTACTCCACACCCAACGATCGAAGGAAGAAGCTAGAAAATCACAACGAAACGAATGGAAACGAAAGCCACGGAGACGGAAAATCACACTCAAGGAGAAAAATCCACCAAACATATATTTTTAATATAGATAATCCAATCACGTGAAAACCAGACGTTACACAAACGAAGTCCATGATAGGATAGATATGCTTTTGGAGACAGTAGAGAAGGTTGCCACGGCAATTACTACATCCCATTATTGGATCTGGATCGTAGCCTAGAGGGGGGGTGAATAGGCTAATAAAAATTCTCGTGCAACCCACGAGAAATCCCACGTAGTTATAAGCACAGACAGGGAAATAAAATAGCAATCACAGAGTACACACAGATATACCCTGGTTCGGTCGTCCCCACGACCTACTCCAGCCCCCGAAAGCAAATACTAGATAGATGTGTAATCCTGTACAGCTACAATGAGTCAAGATCCCAAATCTACTATCACCTAGCTCGTACACACACCACGTGCTCTACACTCTCAATCTAGTCAGCTGCTCTCCTCTGTGACGACTCCCAAAGTCGTCAGGTCCCCAAAAAGTAACACAGAAGGTAAAGTTTCCCTTGCAGAGATCGCTACACCAATACAAAGATAAATAAATAGAGTTTTAAGAATGCTCAGTAATGGTGTGTCGTCTCTGTCGTTCAGCGCGTGGTCAGATCAATCTGACAAGTAGTAGTCTCGGATGTCCCCTTAATAGTTCGGCTCCCCTCTCGATGAAACTTGCGCCGTCCACCAAACACTCCTTCAATTCAGCCTGGGCTCCTTGCTGTTGCTCCTGTCTTTGGGATTTGCAATTTGAAGAACAAAAAATTCGGCCTCTTGAATGGTCAATTATTGTGGCTTCAACCTGCGGCCCAAAAGAACTGCTCTTGGGAAATCTAAGAGTGCGGCTGCTGTCAATCAAAGCAAAAGAAAATAGTACCGGCTCTTCAACTATTGATGCGTGTGCACCTGTGAGATGAGCAATGAAGAAGAGAGTTTTTGTGCGACTGATAAGATTTTAAAAGGGGATGCTCAATATTTTTTCGGCTACCTCTCTACTAGGGTTTGTGCGGCTCTTCTCAAGGGTTTATTATTTTTTAAAAAGGAGTTTTGTGTTTTCCCCAATTTTTTCTCTCATCCGTGTATATTTTGATCACCCTGGGCTTTTTGGGCCTTTTTTTATTCATTTTTGACCTCTTGGGAAAACAACTGGGCATACAAGAAAAAGAAACAATTAACTGGGCACCCTGGCCTTGTTAATTTCTAGACGTGCTTTACAAATAATGAATATTTTTTTAATGGGCTCTTGGAATATTTTTGAAGTTTCTTAATGCATGCGCCCTTGGTTTCCTTTTTTTAATGAATATGGAATTCGGCTCCTGTTCATTTTATTTGGCTGACACCTCCTCTTTCCCCATATTAGATGTTAGGTTAAAAATGAGAGGGACTAGGGTAGGGTGGCAAGATGGGAACCAAAGGCTAGGATAAGTTGCTCCACGAGGAATCCTAATGATAGTGTGATTAATAATGGGAATGGATTTTGGACTTGATACGGAATAGGATTAGGGTTTTACTCCAATAGATATGAGTCAACTCAAGCTAGCTTCTCTCCCTTTCTCCTTTGCACATTGACCAAGTCCTTTTGTGAATTAATCGCACGTTTTCCGTTCCTGAAACACTTAACACACACGTTAATACTTTCACACATGTTTGTTATCATCAAACACGAAGTTCATAGATCGTTACTACCAACACTCTCCCCCTTTTGATGCTAACAAACTAAGTATAAGATTTGAGCATTAAGTTTCCAAATAGTGTGTGAAAGTATGACGATAGTGGGTGACATGCAATGAGATGAATGATGTGCAAACAATGATGTGTAAAGTTTATCAATAAGCATGCTCCCCCTATTTTTGTGCTTCCCCAATATTCATTATTGCTCCCCCTTAATCAAACAATCATATTTTTACGAGCATTACAAAGATAGTACCAAATGACAAATACCAAGCACACCAAGTACCACAAATACCAAATCTTCCCAAAATTTTCTCCCCTTTGTTATCATCAAAAGTCATACCACGAAGTCAAAATCATATATCATGCAAAAAGAGACTATTATTAATCTTACCAACAATTGCATGCATATACTCATAGAATAATCAAGTCAAAATCCAATGAAATTAAACAACGAAGACTTCAACACCAACGTGTAAAGTGTGATGATTAAAATTGAAGCACATGAGGGAGAATCATTTAAGAAAGTCAACCAAAACCAGTCCACATTTTCCAAATAACATTCTATCACCTAGGATTGATTTTTCCCACCTCATTAAAAATGAGTTCAAGGTACCACACCCCAAAACATAGCCTACAAGGACTCTTAGATGTGGAGGTGGCATTGCTTGATGAGTAAATACACCAACGCTAAAGTTTACCCATAAAGCTTATGTTGGATACTCGTGGGTAATACCATTGCCAAGGATTGTATCCATTTTTCATACGGAGCAATTAACAGTCTTTTTCATTTTTATACTTGTAGTATCAATTTTTTAATGCTCAATTTTTTATCCATGGCAAGGTATATCATATCCCTTAGATTTTCAGTTAAGTTTTCCTCCTACATTCACTTTCCATACTTCGTAAACGATATCTCCAAATGTGCAACAATAATAATACATGTGGAAGTGAAGTAGGCGGTGTAGAAATCAAGTTGTTTTTAGTCATTGAACATGCCATGAATATTTAGAAAGATGAACATGCACATGTGGCAAAAGCAATAATACACCAATTTCTACATAGATATGAAAATCATTCGTGCATACTTCAATAACGAATCAAAGATAAAAGATACACATTTAAGCACCAAATTTTTTTTCAGTTTTTCATTTTTTTTGCATGAAGTACTAAAGCAAACATGAGATGCAATCACACAAAAAAATCATGCACACATAGAAATGCAACTACTAGCACACAAATAAAGAAAAGTCATGCACACAAAAAGCTATGAAGGTATGCATTAAGTTCAAAGAGAAAAACATACCTTTGCGTCACCGTTTGACTAAGGAGCTAAAAAATAATGAGACATTCAATTTATCGCTCCTCGTCAAATTTCCATCTACCTACAAAAGAGGTGTCGTGTGTGACCTTGGAATCCAACAAGGTCCATTAGTGTTAGTCAACAAAGATTTATGAACCCATATTTGTTTGAATTTAATATTGGAGTTCATATATTTGCAATGATACGATGTGTGACCAACACTATCACACGTAAAACACTTTGCATAAACATTTTTAGCAATAGATGGCACATTGTGAAATTTTTTATACTTAGCCTTTTCAACATTTTTAGCGCTAAATCCAAGGCCACGCCTATTATTACCATACAATTGATTTCCAAGAATAATGTCCAAATTTTGTTTTCCAATGGAAAATCTCTTTAATGACAATTCTAGGGTGGTGACTTTGGATTTCAAGATATTGTTTTCATTCACAAGCAAAGTGCATTTACTAATGAAAGTTTGCTTGTTTTCCTCTTCTTTCTTTTCAAAATCCCTCATTTTTTCTTTAAGTTCAAGATTTAGCATGTTAATCTTTTCAGAAAGCAATTCATTTTCAACTTCAAGCTTTATCTCATCTAGCTTATACATGCTAATATCATTTAATAAAGAGGGACATGAAAGACAATCAGATTTTTCAGGCAAGCTAGCCTTCTCTTTTTCTAACAAGGTAATGGTAGATTTGCATGCAACAAGCTTTAATGTTTTTTATTTCTATAGACATGTCATACTCAGTTTGTTGCATATCAAAGTTATCATTCCTATAACATTCCACATCAGCTTCTAGCTCATCAATTCTATGTTGCATTCCTTTACAGATTTCTAAAAGTTCAGCTTTAGTGGGAGAGTCTACCTCATTATGTTTGGCCATCAATGCCATGCAGGAGTGGGCTTCATGTTCCTCCTCCTCATCGTCAGCTTCACTATCCATGTCCCACATCAGCACTTTCGTTTTTCCTTTAGCAACTTGAGCTGTGTGTTGTTGTGGGCAATCTTTTATGTGGTGCCCTTTCTTCCTGCATTTAAAACATTCGATTCTATTAATAGCTTTCTGATCAAAGGAATTTCTACCAAAATTAGAATTATTAGAACGAATGAACCTTTTTCCCATATCAGATCTTCCTTGATCAGTCTGAATGTATCTCTTGAAGTTTCTGACCATTAGGGCTGGCTCTTCATCAAGATCGTTGTCGTTAGCTTGAAGAGCTAATGGTGTGGAAGCTTTGGTCTTCTCTTCAGGTTTCTCTCTGGCTTCTATACTCTGCAACTCAAGCTCGTGTGACATTAGGTTGCCTATCAAGTCCTCCACTTTCATTGTTGATAAGTCCTTAGCTTCTTGAATAGCGGTGACTTTAGGCCTGAACGAGCTTGGTAGAGCCCTTAAGATCTTTCGTACCTGTTCATGGCTAGAGTATGTCTTACCGAGGGAACTGGATTTGTAGACGATGTCTGTGAACCTCGCAAACATGTCTTTAACTGATTCTGTTGGTAGCATGCGGAAGTTCTTATATTCTGTGCTCAGCAACGCAAGTCTGGATTCCTTCATTTGCGATGTTCCCTCGTGTGTCACCTCCAGAGTATGCCAGATTTCCTGCGCAGTTAGACAATGTGAGATACGATTAAACTCAGATTTATCAAGAGAACACATAAGCGCATTCATAGCTTTACCATTGAGAGTATAAAGTTTCTTATCAGCTAAATCCCACTTGTCTTTAGGCTTAATCATAACATTGTCTTCAATTTTAATAATGGGTAGGCTATAACCATTTTCAACAATATCCCAAACATCATAATCTATAGACACTAAATAGATTTTCATCCTAGCCTTCCAATATGCAATGTCTACACCGTTAAACTTAGGGGGACGTGCTATAGACTGACCTTCAGCAAAATCACAATCAAATATATTCATGGTCATCTAAAAATCTAGACTAGATCCTCTAAACTGGCTCCGATACCACTTATTGGATCTGGATCGTAGCCTAGAGGGGGGGTGGGTGAATAGGCTGATAAAAATTCTCGTGCAACCCACGAGAAATTCCACGCAGTTATGAGCACAGACAGGGAAATAAAATAGCAATCACAGAGTACACACAGATATACCCTGGTTCGGTCGTCCCCACGACCTACTCCAGCCCCCGAAAGCAAATACTAGATAGATGTGCAATCCTGTACAGCTACAATGAGTCAAGATCCCAAATCTACTCTCACCTAGCTCGTACGCACATCACGTGCTCTGCACTCTCAATCTAGTCAGATGCTCTCCTCCGTGACGACTCCCAAAGTCGTCAGGTCCCCAAAAAGTAACACAGAAGGTAAAGTTTCCCCTGCAGAGATCGCTACACCAATACAAAGATAAATAAATAGAGTTTTAGGAATGCTCAGTAATGGTGTGTCGTCTCTGTCGTTCAGTGCATGGTCAGATCAATCTGACAAGTAGTAGTCTCGGATGTCCCCTCAATAGTTCGGCTCCCCTCTTGATGAAACTTGCGCCGTCCACCAAACACTCCTTCAATTTAGCCTGGGCTCCTTGCTGCTGCTCCTGTCTTTGGGATTTGCAATTTGTCCACCAAACACTCCTTCAATTTAGCCTGGGCTCCTTGCTGCTGCTCCTGTCTTTGGGATTTGCAATTTGAAGAACAAAAAATTCGGCCTCTTGAATGGTCAATTATTGTGGCTTCAACATGCGGCTCAAAAGAACTGCTCTTGGGAAATCTAAGAGTGCGGCTGCTGTCAATCAAAGCAAAAGAAAATAGTACCGGCTCTTCAAATTTTGATGCGTGTGCCCCTGTGAGATGAGCAATGAAGAAGAGAGTTTTTGTGCGACTGATAAGATTTTAAAATGGGATGCTCAATATTTTTTTCGGCTACCTCTCTACTAGGGTTTTTGCGGCTCTTCTCAAGGGTTTATTATTTTTGTAAAAGGAGTTTTGTGTTTTCCCCAATTTTTTCTCTCATCCGTGTATATTTTGATCACCCTGGGCTTTTTGGGCCTTTTTTTGTTCATTTTTGACCTCTTGGGAAAACAACTGGGCATACAAGAAAAAGAAACAATTAACGGGGCACCCTGGCCTTGTTAATTTCTAGAAGTGCTTGACAAATAATGAATATTTTTGTTAATGGGCTCTTGGAATATTTTTGAAGTTTCTTAATGCATGCGCCCTTGGTTTCCTTTTTTTAATGAATATGGAATTCGGCTCATGTTCATTTTATTTGGCCGACACCTCCTCTTTCCCCATATTAGATGTTAGGTTAAAAATGAGAGGGACTAGGGTAGGGCGGCAAGATGGGAACCAAAGGCTAGGATAAGTTGCTCCACGAGGAATCCTAATGATAGTGTGATTAATAATGGGAATGGAGTTTGGACTTGATACGGAATAGGATTAGGGATTTACTCCAATAGATATGAGTCAACTCAAGCTAGGTTCTCTCCCTTTCTCCTTTGCACATTGACCAAGTCCTTCCGTGAATTAATCGCACGTTTGCTGTTCCTGAAACACTTAACACACACGTTAATACGTTCACACACGTTTGTTATCATCAAACATGAAGTTCATAGATCGTTACTACCAACACCCATGCCCATTGGACCAAAGTGCTAGCTGATACGTTGTATGCATACATCGAGTATCCATCAACGTTGTTGGATGTAGTGTACGATTATCTTGAAGAAAACGTGCGTGAAGGCCACAATTTTGTGGCTAAGCCCGATGAGGCCTGAATGAGAATCTTGAAGCATAAAATTGAGATGATTAAAAGGGATCGAGAGGAAGAAGGTGTAGGTGATGATCGCGATGATGAACCATTGGACTTGGATTGATGTTCCCGGTAGATGGGTGAAGGAGATGGATTGTTGTGGTGGTGGTAGGAAGATGTGGATGGAAGTGAGAAGGAGTGTGGTTGTGTACTGTGTCATTAGTGATATGTCTCATTAGTGTTGTATAATTATGTGTACTGAACATGAGAAGGAGTGTTGTTGGTGTTGGTCTTTGAGTAATACTAGGCACCCAGTATGGAAGGTAGGCTCCAGCTTCACCTCAGGCAGGTCATTGAGTAAAATGTTACTGTAATTGTAGTTTATCTTGAATCTTTGTATGGCAGTTAAGTGGTTTGAGTGTTGAATTTGTGTCTTTGCAACATATGGGGGCTATATTGAATTTACTGCTTCTACTGGGTTTTTCTTAGGGCTATATCTGAGGTCTTTGAGTAAAATGTTACTGAATTTCATTGGTTTTTTGTTTGGCATTCTACGGCAATTTATATGGCATTCTACTTGGTTTTTTGTATGGCATTTATATGGAAATTTATATGGGTTTGTTTGCTATATCCAGTCTTTGCAATATTTCAGTATATGGTTTACAATAATAGAATCTGAGGGTTGACATGTTGTTAATCTTTCAAACTGTTGTTAATCTTTCAGGATTTCAGTATATTTCCGTATATGGTTTGCAATATTTCAGTATATTTCAGTATATTTCAGTATATGATGTTAATCTGAGGGTTGACATGGTTTGCAATATTTCAGTATATGGTTTGCAATACTTGTAGTTTTATGCCATAAAATTCTGTACATGTGTTTTGATGAATTTAAGAGTCAGCAATCTGGCATTGCTCACTTATCTTTTCAAACATTTTCTGTAAAGATATGGTACAAGAATTTTTTGGAGAATATTTGCAACATTGATAAATGCACGTGTCAAGCTGGTATCAGATGTTCATCAAATTTATGGATTTAATGTTAATTAATATAAGGTAGTCCAAGGAGAATTGTGCAGTGATCAAATTTTTGACAATTTGGTATTCTTCAATGATTCAGGAGACTGATGACTTTGAATGAAATTTTTTATAACATGCATAAGCTTTTGAACTGGTACCAGTGTAGGGAAATGGCTGCCATTGATTGCTCAATTGTCCAAGTCAAGATCACACTAAGTTCAGACTTGGGGGAAAAATGGTTGCCTTTTGAGACTTGAAAAACAATTGTATATAGTGAGAAAATGGATAGCTAAACAGGTTATTATATGCATATTAATCCTTGGAAATTGTTGGGCAACATGCAATTGAAACTTGATGCTTGAAAGCCCTTCAAAAATTCAAACTTCAAAGCTTTGAATAATAGTAATTCTCTGGTGTTTCTTTGTGTCTGAGGGCTATATTGAATTTTCTGCTTCTTCTTCTGTAACGACCACTTTTCGACCGTACTTTGTTCGTGCACGTGCTTTTAGCCGTGCACGTGTTTATTTTAGACTTTGTTTGTTTGAGAACACTTTAGTGTGATATGCCGTTGTGAACGTCTCTGAGAGTATTAAATCGTGGCACTAATTTGGAACGACATTTCTCGAGTCGTTCTCTCACGATTTGATCTTATTCGAATAGACGTTGTGATTTTCACTTTTGACGTGAGACGTTTCTATTTTTAGTTTTGTCGTTCGACGTCGAAATTAAGATCCGTCTTCTTAGTTACCTTTCTCTCGTCGCCCCGATCACTCAATATTTATTTCATAATTTTTGGAGTTTGTTTGACCTATTTTATATTTTTAGCAAAGCTTTAAATATTTTAAATACCAATTTTCAAATTAATTTTCGGCCAAATAAAATTTTATTAAGTTTATAATACTACAAACAATTTTTGAGCCAAATCCTAGCCTCTATCTTGGCCGCACCCAATCTATACGTGATTAGGAGAGAGAGATTTGATTTTTAAATATTTTGAACTCCTAATCCTGTTAGATTTAGCCCTAGACCAAGTCAACCCATCTACACTATATAAACAACCCCTAGGAAGACTCATTTTCGTAAGAAATTAACCCTAGCCGCTCCCAAAACCCAAAAAATCACTTGCGACGATTCGTCGCAACGTTGCAGCAGCCGCCCCCCGCACCGACCGAGGAAATCGCCTCCGTTCTCTCGGTCTGACTGAGAGGCCGCCCCGCACCGTCGCCCGCTCCGCACCGCACAGCATCGCCCGCACCGCCCCGTGTCCGACCGAGAGATTCTCTCGGTCTGACCGAGAGCTTTGCCCGCACCGACCCCCGCTCCGCATCACCCCGCTCCCCAAGCGCCCGACCGACACTCCCGCCCCCACCGACCGACAGAAACCCCCGCTTCGCCTGCATCGCCCGCAACGTTGCAACGTTGCAACGTTGCAACACCCGCCCAAGCGCTGCAACCCCCGCACCCGCTGTGTCCGACCGAAGGCCCACTCTGCACCGACCGAGAGCCCCGACCCCGCTGCGCTGCACAGCGCCGTTCGCTGTGTCTGACCGAGAGATTCTCTCGGTCAGGCCCGTGTCCGACCGAGCGACGTTTGTCGCAACGTCGTAACTTCCGCACCGCTTGCCACCGTGGCCCCCCCAAGTTTTCCAGAGGTATTGTGGGTCCCCCATTGGTCCCTAGGACTACTGTGGGCCCCACCTAGGTGTCTCTTCTTCGAGGATTTGCCATTTACGACGTTACGATACGTCGTAGGCCGTCGTCGCACGTTCTAGCTTTGGAATCTTGGTCCGTTGACCTAGTTGCTGTCCAGAACTTGGCGAGCAAGGAACCTATTTGGAATCTGGACTAGGAGCGCGATCTTTTATTCCAACCCCTGGCGTTGCTACCCGACGCCAGTGTAGCTTTCGCGTCGTGTTGAGGTAACGCTTTGCACCCTTAGGACCCCAACCACAGCCTGCTAATCAAGACTAAAAAATTGATGTTTTTTAAAGTATTTTAAATGTTTTAGAATTCACTAATCAAGATTAATAAAACGGGATGTAGGCCGGTGGACTTGTGCATGTAGGATAATTGTGACTTTGGACTCGTTGGACGGTGTTCTCAGACGTTGTACTTGCAGGCAAGTGAAACTTTCCAATTCTTGCTTAGGGCCATGTTTTTAGTGTTGGGGAATTTGCGGTCCCTTAGGGCACAAAAACTCTAGTCCCGTCCTAAGTCGGACGGAACATAGACACAAAAATTATAGCAGCGGAAGAAAAACTATGTTAACTAATTAACATGCAAGTTAAAACAATTTTAACTTGGCCCTAAGGTCCAAGACCCTATGCCAAGATCTATGCCGACTTGGGATGGGTCTGACCATCCCATGAAGGATCTAGCCTACTGCGATTAAACTAAACTAATGCTAATAAACTACTTTAACCACATACCCGGAATCTCAGCCCTGGAGCAGGCGAGATGTTCCGCGCCGTCTTCCGAGCTGCTCCCGTCCCACGCCGAGCCGCTCCTTGTATCGCTCCCCGAACCGCTCCTCGAACCGCTCCGCATCCCGAGGCGATCAATCCCCGTGCCGCCGAGCCAACCAACCGCCGAAGAAAGTTTCACGCGAGTGAAACCTCCGCCAAGATTTCGGATCCAGAATCCGAACTCCTTTGTGGCTTTGCTAGAGCCCGCAGGAGTAAGGCAGAATTTTAGGGAGATAGAGAAATATTTATTTAAGCTTAGATCCGAGCGTGCTCCAACATTTACGAGAGCCGCTCAGATCTAGAGCTTGGGACGAGTTTTGAGAAAGGGGGGGAGACCCCTATTTATATAGGCGACGGACTCTCCCCTTTTCTCAAAATCCGATGTGGGACTAAATAATGGGTTAATTAAAATCAAGTTAGTTTGCACTTCACAAAGTGCAAACTTCCGTGAATTTTAACTCACTCACCGTTGAGCTTCAGGATTGATACAACATATCAATACGACAAGCGTTCAATGGTGAACGCATAGGAAAAAACCGTTCATCAATCGGAGGTCGTTTGACCCTCCAATTGAGTGTCCAAAGATCAGCCCTAGGCTAGTTTTTCACAAAAACTGAGCCGTCAAAAATGCCCATCAAACCTAGGGTTCCACACCCAAAGGTGGGACCCACAAAACAGACCAGGTCAGACCTGGGCGCAGCCCAGACCTGGACCTGGGCGCAGCCCAGGCACCTGGCCTGGGCGCCCTGGGCGCCTGGGCCAGCCGCCCAGGCGCCCAGGGCGCCTGGGCCGCCTGGGCCCAGGCCCAGGCGCCCAGCGCCTGGGCCTGTGCCCAGGCGCCCGGGCCTGTGCCTGGGCCCCGGGCGCCCAGGCCCAGGCTGGCCTAGGCCTTATTGGGTCTGGCCAGCAGGTCAGACCAGTTTCAGACTGGGCTAGTCTGTCTGGTCTGGCCTGATCTGACCCTTTGGGCTGTTTTGGGCATAACTTGATCATTTGGTGTCCGATTTGGACGCCGTTCGAACCTGGGTCTAGACCGGGACATTCCCGTCTTACCCGTGAACTTTTCCTTGCGTTTATATTATGAAATATTGTATTAAACAATTTAATACACATTTAATCGCTTTTGCATCAAATGCAAAATAGTCCCTATCTAAGCTTAAATTACCATATTGCATCTAATGCAATTATTTCATCCCTTGCATCAAAAATGCAATTATTCTCCCTAACTAATTTCTACCTATTACTAGACGAAGCATTACACTCTGTGTGAGACCCTACAGCCTGACCCTTACAACAGGTTGGGCTCAAAGCCCTATACGGCAGTGACCACGAGCAGTGGTTGCCGTCCCTGCTTCAGGAATCATCATTATGTGGTTGACTCATTGACATGAGTATTGTCGGGACCACCTGACTGTTTCCGTGATGAATTCCGTAGTTATAGTCTTTTCGTCTTAACTATGTCGTGTAGATCAAGTCTGGGGTACGGTCAAACTGTCAACCCCAATAACTTGACTCCGGTTAGTTTCTATCGATCTTTAGTCAACTAATGTTGGACTTCTTTCAACATACTCTGCGCAGAGTTTTTACTAAAGACCGAACTAACTCTACGACACTAACTCCCATTGACCGGGAGAGACGAATCCTTTCTTGGTCATTACTCGCCTCGTACGTTTCAAGTGACACCCAATCAAAAGACCTTTCGACAGGCCTTGCCTCGAAGCTAGGTCAGTTGATCTAAGTGGCACCGTTCACGCACAGGTCCGTCAAAATGACCTCAAGTCAAAAGACCAACTATCCTACCATCACTCAGAGTTATCACTGACAGATTGGTCAATATAACCATATGATAACTCTAGTGGATCGTTCAGTGAACTCATTCTAATGAGCACCTGTGTCTCGTCTTTGATTTCGCCAAGTCAAGCGATCATGAGATCATCGCCACCGATAAACGGTGAAGACTAAGACACAATGGTCTATCCGATGTTTCGATATCCTTGTCTCGAAACATCTACGACCACGAACCATTTTAGACTTATGCTACAGACGGTCAAACGTTTCTCCATGATCGAGATACTCATCTCGATACCCGTTTGACCTTGCATAAAGTCTCAGGACTTTACCTAAGTTAATATCTAACGTTTACTACATTACAATATAACTTAGATAAATTATTACCAAACAGCTTACTGTTATTTCGAACAAGATGTTTGTGCTATTCACACAGGAATAAATGGCCTTGAGGGCATCATATTCCTACATCTCCCACTTGCACTCAGGCCCATTTATCACGATATCTAATATCGTTTTTACACATAAGTTTTCCCGACTTCATGTGGTAGAGCCTTCGTGAGTGGATCTGCTAAAACCGTCTACACTATAGACTTAAGGTGTTTCTATGTTTATGTTAAACCAACCTTTTGAATCTCATTCAAATGATTCATTTGGTCTATCGGAATCTATAATACTTTATTTCCCTGGATCTTATCCAGTTCATCGTACCTTACGATAATAATTTTAAATTAGTTATTGGTCATTGCAAATGGTTCATATCTATTTCTGATAAATAATCAAACTCTTTGATTACTTAATCAAAATATATGTTCCATCTCTTTGATGTCTCGCATGTAATTTACACGCTCCCACTGACCTTGAAAATTCTCTGGCCAATTCATATAAGTTGGTCCGTCTAAATCATATTTAGAAAAACGAACTTATAAGTGAATGCTCCAATTTTCATGGTCAACTTAAGCATTTTACATCGGCTTTGGTCCGAGTAGATCTGTACACATCTGTTGGCGAAACCGGTTTCATCATAATCCGTTTTAAAGAAATTAGGATGAAAACCGTTCCCGTCCAACATTATTGTACTTCACTATTTTCTTTTCTGCACCAATCTTTCAACTTAAAGATTTACTTGCAGTAAGTGAGGAAACATTTTCCTTGGGTACGTAAACTAAATTCTCAAATTTATTTACGCACACGGACCTATTCTGATTGCATCAAGTTTTAAATCGGAGTTACTACTCTGAATTTCATCCTAGAAGTTGACTAAGTCATCATCAGTTATGATGTCTAACTCGACAATTCGTCTCACGAGATTCGAGTATTTTTACAACTTCCTTACGATTGATTTATTGAATATATTATTGATAATGTCCTCATAGAACTTTATCAAAACCTAGGCATTACTATTTGGGACTTAACCCAGAGGGAGGACTTAACTCAGAGTCACTTACAATGGATCACACTAAATCTAATTAAGTGTGATTCATACCTTTTAACACACCGATGTGTTAACAGACTTGATCTGAGAGAAAATCACATTTTCTTTTAATTACACAAGATTTTATGTAGCTAAGTATTTGACCATTCGATCTAATTGAATCAGTTTAAATACTTTAGTCATTTCGTTCTTTATTTTATCAGACTTGCGTTTCATCAAGAACACGTGTCTTAATAAAATATACGAATAACTTATTTTGTTAAAAGTAGACTCGGGTACATCAGTATGTACGAGACTGAGTTCGACAACTCATTCTCCCACTGTCTCACAGATGGGTTTCGGCCATAGTATCTAAGAGGCTAAGACTCACAAGTGTCCGTAGACTTCATAATACGAGAGGTCAGACCCCTCTTTATGTGACTTGTGAAGCTTAATCTCTTGATACGGCCTAGTCTAATTTTACCATATAAGTTTGCTACTATCTTGTGTATTTATATATTAAAATTTAATATATATATAGTTATTTACAAATTACTTAACACAAAACATTACTTCAGAAGCAATGTGACGACATTCGTCAAAATGTGTTAAACGTCTTTTGTATAACAATTTATTCTGAAATCGTGACATCAAAATATGTCACATTTTCATTTCCTCCTACTTATGCCTGTACTAATGATAAATTAAACTAACTTTCTCAATTGACTTTCCGAAGTGCCTTCTTCCTTTTCTAAATCATATTTAGATATCAACATAAATAAATAGTTATGCAAGCAACTTATGTATCCAAACGCTTGAGCTTTGCAATCTTGAGTGTAGCTCAAGAAGTTGCTAGTCTCAAGATCCGGTTGGGATACATAGTCTTGCACCGCTCATGCACTCGTATTCGAGTCAAACGGTTTGATCGAATTTTCGAACTTTGCGGATCAAAATTGTTTGTCCATACAACCTTGAGGGTAGCTCGACAAGTTGTAGGGAGAAACATACTTTGAATGTCCTATATGTTCAAGCTGCCTCATATAGAGACGAGTGACATGTAGCGTTAATTTATTTGTTGGACACAGAACTTAATGAAATCATATTTCTTAAGTCTGTTCTTTTAGAAGGTCATTTAATGTCAATGAGAATATAGTTTGATTACATCAATTAGAATTTAACTTGATATTCAATTAATCAACTTTATGACCAATTAACTAATTTCAATATTATCAATTGATTCTTTCGGTAAACATAATCTTGCCCTAGTTTTAGCATATGTTCAATATTAAATATAGGTAGATTGGCTTTTATCTATCTATATCCTCCCACTAATTTTATGATCGTTTTAAAGCTTAATAACGAACGATTTAATCGAATTAAAAATTAATGGGTAAGAGTTCCAATCACCTTGAGTCTAAACAACCTTGAGTGTAGCTCAACAAGTTGATTGACTCTGCGATCGGAAGATGACTCTTCATCGATCATATTGGATATGACTCTCTTAATCGGTTTTTGCCCCTAGCCATTTGTGATCATGAGTGTGCTCATCCAAATCACAATGTCTAGTCTAGTCGGACCCTTGTTTTCGTGTCTAGCCTGACTTGCCCCGCAGCTCGGTGTATGCACGACACGTCGGTTTGGTCAGGTCTTAGACTACATCTAGGCAGACTACATCGTTGACTTAACTTACGCCGGCGCTCGGGGTACGAGACGACGGTTAGGGTTAGTCAAGATTTCATCTTATGTATTTAAGGAGTTGGTTTCTACAAGATTGCCAGGTTACAGCTTGAGTGTATCTCAACAACTATAACGCGGGTCCTATAGTTACTAACCCCTAAAACAAGGAGGGCTACGGCTAATCTTGAAAAAGATCATTAACGTATTTGACTTAGATATAGTCCAGGGTGTCATACAATCATGATTCACGACATTGCGGTCCAGCGGAACTCAGCCAGGGAATTGACTAAGCCAGGATCACTACCCCTTGGACTAGCAAGGGTTGACCCAGAACTCTTAGCCAAGCACATTGACTGGATCATGGTCCATTGAATGAAGCTTGTCATTTTTGTATGTATGCCATAGACTAAACAGCTTTTATTAACAACTAATTAATCCTATCAACTAGTTGAATCCTTAAATTCAAAATTTTTAGGATTTGTTTAATAACTTTTATTAAGTCCTTATCAACTATAAGGTTCACGTGCTACCCTAATCGTTATTAGGATTTTAATAAATTTTATTAACAACGCTAGAAGCGAAGTCCTTTAATGAAAATTAATTATAACAATTAGAATTTAAAAATCATTTAAAGGACTACCATAATCAGGAATTAGGTCTTAATATTGTTGTTAATGATTTATTAAAACATAGCATGTCATTAAAATTTAAGTAATAAATTTTAATCATTTTTAATGGCTAACCTAAAGGGTTGTCTTGTGTTATCAAATAAGGGACAAGATAAACAAGCCATTAAAATAAAGCTACACTAATTTATCGCATAAAGATAGTGCACAACTATTTAACATTTAAATATACTAAGTTTATCGCATAAACAATTTTTGCATGCAAACATAAATTTAACAATTAAATTTAAAATATGATTTTGAAATTATTTTATTTTTATCTCATAAAAACTTAATTTTAAAATCATAAATTTGCATGCTAAAAAAAATTTATCGCATAAAAAATTTTAATCTTTAAAATCAGTTTTAAAATTATCTCATAAAATTAAAACATCATTTTAAAAAACTTTCAAGCTTAAAAATTTATCAAATAAAACTTTTAGGCAATTTAAACTTATCGCATAAATTTTAAAAGATTTAAAATTGGTTTTTAAAAATTATCACATAAATTTTAAAATGTCATTTTAAAAAAAAAATTTCCATGTTCAAAATTTATCAAAAAGAATTTTTGAACATCTAAAACATTTTTAAAATATTATCTCATAACTTTAAAAACTTTTGAAAGTATTTAAAAGCATTAACACGTTTAATCAAATCGCAGTACCTAGATCGCTACGCAAACCTAGGCTCTGATACCACTATTGGGGAATTTGCGGTCCCTTAGGGCACAAAAACTCTAGTCCCGTCCTAAGTCGGACGGAACATAGACACAAAAATTATAGCAGCGGAAGAAAAACTATGTTAACTAATTAACATGCAAGGTAAAACAATTTTAACTTGGCCCTAAGGTCCAAGACCCTATGCCAAGATCTATGCCGACTTGGGATGGGTCTGACCATCCCAAGAAGGATCTAGCCTACTGCGATTAAACTAAACTAATGCTAATAAACTACTTTAACCACATACCCGGAATCTCAGCCCTGGAGCAGGCGAGATGTTCCGCGCCGTCTTCCGAGCTGCTCCCGTCCCACGCCGAGCCGCTCCTTGTACCGCTCCCCGAACCGCTCCTCGAACCGCTCCGCATCCCGAGGCGATCAATCCCCGTGCCGCCGAGCCAACCAACCGCCGAAGAAAGTTTCACGCGAGTGAAACCTCCGCCAAGATTTCGGATCCAGATTCCGAACTCCTTTGTGGCTTTGCTAGAGCCCGCAGGAGTAAGGCAGAATTTTAGGGAGATAGAGAAATATTTATTTAAGCTTAGATCCGAGCGTGCTCCAACATTTACGAGAGCCGCTCAGATCTAGAGCTTGGGACGAGTTTTGAGAAAGGGGGGAGACCCCTATTTATATAGGCGGCGGACTCTCCCCTTTTCTCAAAATCCGATGTGGGACTAAATAATGGGTTAATTAAAATCAAGTTAGTTTGCACTTCACAAAGTGCAAACTTCCGTGAATTTTAACTCACTCACCGTTGAGCTTCAGGATTGATACAACATATCAATACGACAAGCGTTCAATGGTGAACGCATAGGAAAAAACCGTTCATCAATCGGAGGTCGTTTGACCCTCCAATTGAGTGTCCAAAGATCAGCCCTAGGCTAGTTTTTCACAAAAACTGAGCCGTCAAAAATGCCCATCAAACCTAGGGTTCCACACCCAAAGGTGGGACCCACAAAACAGACCAGGTCAGACCTGGGCGCAGCCCAGACCTGGACCTGGGCGCAGCCCAGGCACCTGGCCTGGGCGCCCTGGGCGCCTGGGCCAGCCGCCCAGGCGCCCAGGGCGCCTGGACCGCCTGGGCCCAGGCCCAGGCGCCCAGCGCCTGGGCCTGTGCCCAGGCGCCCGGGCGCCTGGGCGCCCGGGCCCTGGCAGGGCCCGGGCGCCCAGGGCGCCCGGGCCTGGGCCTGGGCCGGGCGCCCAGGCCCAGGCGGGTCTGGGTGCCCAGGCCCAGGCCGGCCTAGGCCTTATTGGGTCTGGCCAGCAGGTCAGACCAGTTTCAGACTGGGCTAGTCTGTCTGGTCTGGCCTGATCTGACCCTTTGGGCTGTTTTGGGCATAACTTGATCATTTGGTGTCCGATTTGGACGCCGTTCGAACCTGGGTCTAGACCGGGACATTCCCGTCTTACCCGTGAACTTTTCCTTGCGTTTATATTATTAAATATTGTATTAAACAATTTAATACACATTTAATCGCTTTTGCATCAAATGCAAAATAGTCCCTATCTAAGCTTAAATTACCATATTGCATCTAATGCAATTATTTCATCCCTTGCATCAAAAATGCAATTATTCTCCCTAACTAATTTCTACCTATTACTAGACGAAGCATTACACTCTGTGTGAGACCCTACAGCCTGACCCTTACAACAGGTTGGGCTCAAAGCCCTATACGGCAGTGACCACGAGCAGTGGTTGCCGTCCCTGCTTCAGGAATCATCATTATGTGGTTGACTCATTGACATGAGTATTGTCGGGACCACCTGACTGTTTCCGTGATGAATTCCGTAGTTATAGTCTTTTCGTCTTAACTATGTCGTGTAGATCAAGTCTGGGGTACGGTCAAACTGTCAACCCCAATAACTTGACTCCGGTTAGTTTCTATCGATCTTTAGTCAACTAATGTTGGACTTCTTTCAACATACTCTGCGCAGAGTTTTTACTAAAGACCGAACTAACTCTACGACACTAACTCCCATTGACCGGGAGAGACGAATCCTTTCTTGGTCATTACTCGCCTCGTACGTTTCAAGTGACACCCAATCAAAAGACCTTTCGACAGGCCTTGCCTCGAAGCTAGGTCAGTTGATCTAAGTGGCACCGTTCACGCACAGGTCCGTCAAAATGACCTCAAGTCAAAAGACCAACTATCCTATCATCACTCAGAGTTATCACTGACAGATTGGTCAATATAACCATATGATAACTCTAGTGGATCGTTCAGTGAACTCATTCTAATGAGCACCTGTGTCTCGTCTTTGATTTCGCCAAGTCAAGCGATCATGAGATCATCGCCACCGATAAACGGTGAAGACTAAGACACAATGGTCTATCCGATGTTTCGATATCCTTGTCTCAAAACATCTACGACCACGAACCATTTTAGACTTATGCTACAGACGGTCAAACGTTTCTCCATGATCGAGATACTCATCTCGATACCCGTTTGACCTTGCATAAAGTCTCAGGACTTTACCTAAGTTAATATCTAACGTTTACTACATTACAATATAACTTAGATAAATTATTACCAAACAGCTTACTGTTATTTTGAACAAGATGTTTGTGCTATTCACACAGGAATAAATGGCCTTGAGGGCATCATATTCCTACATTTAGGTCACTTCCTTGTTTTTAGCGTAAAAGAGACTAGACAGTGAAATGATAGCTGTCTAGACGTAATTTTAAGATCTAGCTTGACAACGAAGCTAGATCTGACACCCTGCCATGTCATTCATGCATTGATATCTGTCACGTTTAAATTCCTTATCTGTACGCACTTTTAACTGCCATGCATTGCATCTTACATGTCATCCAAGTTGAATGTTGCATTCGTAGCACACGCTACCCTACTTGTACTTCCTTGTCCGGCTAGGTGCACCCCTATGCCATCATGAAAAACACTTCCTGGCTCGTGTTTCAGAAGATGGACGCCAGTCCATACACACGTGGAGGGGTAGGGATAAGCGATCACTTAAGCTTAGGAGTTGGCCCGCGCAGCCACTCTAGCCAAAAGGCGTAATCTCTGTGCACGACGTGCTTACTAGACTTGTCCTTGTACTTGAGAATGTTTCTTGTAAAACTTGATATCCATGCCATGATTGAAATGCCATGCTCGTACTTTACTTTACTTGTTGCACTCATACTTTAAACTGCCATGTCATTACATCATGCTAGAACTGCTAGGCTGCTTTACTTTTACCTACTTTCAGATTCCTTGCACAAGTCTCTTGTAGACTTGCTGACATGTGCCCCTTGCTGTTTTGGGTGTCACATGTTAGACCCTGAGCCAGAGACCGTAGCTGAGGACGAGGTGTTTGCTGACGCTGAGCCGGAGCCTACGTTTGACGAGGAGTTGGTGGACACCGGAGACCAGTCTTAGAGACTGATTTGAGTTGCTTTTGCTTTAGGTTGGTGTTAGTTGTCAGTGCGTAGCACCATTACTTTGCTTTTGTACTTTGTACTTTTGTTGGCCATGCTGGGGCCTCTTTTTAGACTCTTTTCCTTTAGCCTGGTGGCTTTTCTGCGATGTTGGAGTTTATTATTATGGATATTCTGAGATTTATCTTTTGTCTCATTTCCTTATTATTATCTTTGTTTCGTTTCGCGTTGCAAGGACCTGCAGTTTAAAGTTGATTGCCGCTTATCGGACTTGCAGCTTTGTAGTTTCAAGTCTGAGCGGACCTTCTCACGTCTCGCCTCCACATTTTTGGGAAGCAGGGCGTGACATCTTCATTTGTTTGCTATAGCCCTATGATGGATACAGTGTGGTGATTTAATTTTTTAATCTACTCAATGTTGTGGAAGGTAGGCTTGATGCTTCCAATCAACCTTATTTTGATTGCTGTATTGATGGAAGAACTGCCTGCAACCTACTTGAGTAAATGAAAATACATGAATTTCTTGAGGGCTATATAGAAATACATATACTCCGGTCTTTGCAATATGTTAGTATGCAATATTTGATTCTTTGAAACATCTGAGGGCTATATTGACTTTCCTGAGCTCTTTGATGCTCTTTGAGTACATGATGAGTTCCCAGTATTTGCATAATGCTTTGAGTAATATCAGTTCCCAATATTCAGTTTACATGCCTGCCTGCTGCCTGCTTGCCAGTTTAGTTGGAGTTTTGGGGCTTTCTTCATTGGGTCTATTCTTAACCAGTAGAACAGTTACCAGTATATGGGTTTGGTGCAGGTTTTGTGCATGGCATGACAATTATTGTTGAGAAATTTTTGGATAAATTGTTACTGAATTTTTGTTTATCTTGAATATTTGTATGGCATTTCAGTGGTTTGAATGGTGACTTTGAGTCTTTGCAACATCTGTGGGCTATATTGAATTTGTTGGGCTCTTTGTTGCTCTTTGAGTAATATCAGTTCCCTGAATATGCAGAATTATTCTATGGCTTTTTCTGCTTGTACTAGGTTTGTTTGCTATTGCCCTATGATGGATACATGGTGGTTATTTAAATTTTTTAATCTACTCAATGTTGTGGAAGGTAGGCTTGGTGCTTCCAATCAACCCCTATCTGATTGATTTCAAAGCTCTTGATGGAAGAACTGCCTGCAACCTACTTGGGTAAATGAAAATAAATGAATTTCCAGAGGGCTATATAGATATACATATATTCCAGTCTTTGCAATATTTTAGTATGCAATAACTGCGTCATTGAAACATCTGAGGGCTATATTGAATTTTCTGATCTCTTTGTTGCTCTTTGAGTACATGCTGATTTCCCAGATTTTGCAGAATTCTTTGAGTAATATTTGGTACCCAAATTCATTCTACATGCCTACTAGCTGCCTGTTGGCCATTTTAATTGGAGTTTTAGGGCATTCTGCATTGGGTCTATTCTTAACCAGTAGTACTGAATTTGTGGATATGGGGTTGGTGAAGGTTTTGTGCATGTCAGGGAAATTTTTGTTGAGGATTTTTTTGGATAAAATGCAACTGAATTTTTTTTATCTTGAAACTTTGTATGGCATTTCAGTGGTTTGAGGGCTATATTGAATTTCCTGAGCTATTTGTTGCTCTTTGAGTACATACTGACTTCCCAGTACTTGCAGAATTCTTTGAGTAATATTTGGTACCCATATTCATTCTACATGCCTGCAAGGTGCCTGCTGGGCATTTTTGTTGGAGTTTTGGGGCATTCTGCATTGGATCTATTCTTAACCAGTAGTATTGAATATGTGGATATGGGTTTGGTGAAGGTTTTGTGCATGTCAGGGCAATTTTTGTTGAGGAACTTTTGGATATAATGTTGATCAATTTTTGTGTATCTTGAATCTTTGTATGACATTTCATTGGTTTGAATGGTGACTTTGAGTCTTACATGTTCCCAGGCATATTTTTCTGCCCTTTCTGGACTTTGTGGACTTTGTTACATGTTGGATATAGCCATATGCTGAATACTTATGGCATTTGTTGAATATGTGTTCCCAGATTTTACCTTTTTTTGAAATATCTGCTCACTTCTGCCAATTGTTTTCTTACATGTATTTTTAATTTATATGGTTTACAATAATAGAGCCCAATGATGAAAACAAATAATAGAGTACATGGTTAATTTTTATTCCCTATTACGTGGAAGGCTGGCTTGAGGGTACCTATTCCCCCAGTTGCATGATTTCCTTATATATGACATTCCCACTGATTACTGCAGCTCTTACTTTGAAACCCATTGAATTTGGAATTCCATTCCAGGCTAGGCCATGTGCTTATGTCATACCTATTTCAGTTGATTCTCTCTTTTGTTACTATGTGCAGTATGTGATTCATACTACCTTTTTACTATTGGGAATTCTTGCACTCTGCAAACACAATGTGGCTTCATCCATTTTATCTGATTTGCTTGACTTGTGTTTCTTTGAGACTCTATTTTATATCATGTTAACTTGGGTAGGAAATGATGGAGCAACTGCCAGCAACCACATATGGAAAATGATAACTCGTCTTTTTCTGAGGGCTATTACATAGACAATTATGCTGTGTGTATGTTATGTAAGGGTTTTTACGCTTTCAATGCTACTATTTACTTTTTATGTGACTCCTGATTTTTTCTACCTGATGTCAACATACGGGTTATGCTATGAACATACGAAGGTACGCCTTTTAATCCAAATTTTCTCCTTCTACATATATTGTCGTCGAAATTGACTATACTTTAATTGTGTTTATTTGTTTGCTTGTCTAGGTATATATGAGTTACGGTTCGAGCAGTTCTAGTCGTTCCCGACCACGGGTGCGCCACATGATGAGTTGGATTCAGATGATACTGACTGCAGGCGATGCCACTGTGGTCGGCTTGTGCCCCGGCAGACTTCATGGACAAGGAGCAACCCAGGTAGACGATTCTGGAGTTGTAATTCTACAGTGAACAGATGCACGTTCTTCGACTGGAAGGACCCGCCCCACAGTGAGTGGTCCACTTATGTTATCCATCATTTAATGGATGCTGCTAAAAGAGGGCCTAGAGCAGAAAGAGCTTCGAGCTCGCTTTCTGAGAGTAGGTTGGTGGAGCTAGTTAGGCGGGTGGAGACGGGGATATGCCATTTTGAGAGAAACAAGGATAAACTAGATACCATCTTATCCATTCTTGTAGCAATTAAGTTTGTTTTGGGGTCTCTCGTTGTGGTACTTGTTGTTATGTTACTCATGTTGTACACCAAGTTCGATTGATGTGGGGTGCGGACTTTATTATATAATTACTATGAAATTCTTTTTGAAGGCCTTGTATATTTGGATGTCTTTAATGTATTTATTTCAGTTTGGTTTCTGTTATCTCTATCTGCTCTATGTTGCAAGCTGGATCGTGCTTTCAATTTCTATATATCAGTGGCATGTCGTTATATCAGTGTTAATTTTTTTATATAAAATATCAATTTTTGTATATCATTTGAAATTTCAATATATATAAAATATCAATTTTTTATTTGAAATTTCAATATAAAATATGCATGTTTGTATATTTGAAATTTTTGTATATCATTTGTATATCATGTAAAATTTCGACACTGTTCAAATACATTTCATTCCGGTATTTCCTCGGAGTATTGCTGTATTGGGTTTTTGCATTGGAATTGCAAGTGTCAAAAATTACCCCAAAATGATCTCATTTTATTTAGGAGTTTAACCTTACCTAGGTTCACCACATCCTACATTCCAACTTTCCAAATCCTACTTTCTTTAACCAAAAGAACACACTACACAAAGTGGGACCCACCTCAACTTTCCATCTCCACAATCCAACCCCACTTTCCTACAAAAGAACACACTACACATCAATTTCTCTCTCATCAGATTTCTTACTCCCTCAACTTTTCCAATTTTACTTTCCTACAAAAGAACAGGCCCTTAAGATCGGAGGGACCCAAACAAAGAGGATCGGGATCAAGATGAGCTGTGTTGGGTTCAGCATCGCAGTCTCGAAGAAGAAGGAGACCCCTTTGGCGAAGCCTGATGTCAGCTGCAAGGTGCAACTAAGAATCAAGATCTGGAAGTGGATGATATATCGCAAAGAGATTCTAGAAAAAGGTAATTAATCAATTAATCCACTGAATTTTTTTTGAGTCTCCGGTGAGAGAACTTTAATTATAAGGTTGGAAGGATGGGCAATATTAAAAATAAAAGAAGCGAATTTAACAATTTATAAAAGGCAAAACAATTTAAGTGGTGTTAGTGCATGGGTACGGATCACGAAACGGAGTCAAGATATCCAACCCATTTAGTGCCTGTAACTCGAAACTCGTCATTAAGGCAGAGTAATACCCAGTCAAACGAATGGCTCACTCAACCATTATGCTCCCGCTGATACTCAGGGGGGAGTTAATGAAACTGAGTAAATGAGCAGCTATTATCACCAATCCCGAAGAAGATCCTGCACGAATCAATGAGTGACGGTTACTCACAATCATCAGAGCAACGCCTATAAATACCTGAAATGACAATGGTAAAAGGATTCTAACTCCCAAGGTACGAGATCTGATACTCAGACTTTATGTTCCCCAACTTATAATTCTTCCACACAAAAGATCTTGCGACGTGAGATCTGAGACGAGCCTCCGTGGATCGATCTCAGCTACTCCAAACTCTCTCCCTCTCTTAAGTTCCCATTCTAACTTAAGCATCGGAGTGGATTTGGGTCGGGACCCAGATCCGACCCCCATGACGCTTCCTTGTGGTGCAGATCTTCGAGTTTTGATCCTACGAGAGGGTCGCTCCTGAGCTTCTCGACCTCGATCGATCAGGATACGGACCACTCGAGGGTCGCTCTTGAGCTTCTCAACCTCGATCGATCAGCATACGGACCGCTCGAGGGTCAATCGAGCATCGTAATTCATCTACCATCTACCAATGACCTTGGTTCTTCCAACCTCGGGTCCCACTCAACTGGCTAACGAGGCTCTGACTTAGCAGGAAAGAGTCCATGTTAGCAACTTTATTGTTTTGGTCATTTTTGGCCTTAACAGTTTGGCGCCGTCTGTGGGAAACATGAGTCGACATTCCAATCGACGAAACATCTCGACCATATCGAATCACCCATCAATACCATCCGGTGATGCCTTGGCACATCCCAGCGTCAATTCTTTCAACATGATAATGGGAGGTCCTCCGCACTTGGAACTGTCAACCTCACTCTAAAGCTCCTATGCTGGAAGGTTGATGACAATATCTGTGGGGACGCAAGCTCCCCAGAGATTCTACACCTCATATATCCTTCTCAAATGAATATCTAGAGGGTATAGAACCGCCACATGATGATGTTGTCGTCATCGCAGCAAACATCAACGAGATCGCTGCAAAGATATTACTCGTCTTCTTTGGAAATTTGTGCGATGTGCTTGTCTTCAACACGTTGGAGAGAATGCGTCTGTCTTCAATAGAGTTGAGACCTTGTTCGGGGCCTCTTGTAGGATTCACCGAATATTCTACCCCAATAGCAGGCATCATCACCTTACCTGTGACCCTAGGTACGCATCCACAATAGGTCACTCGCCTGACCAATTTCATAGTGGTGAAGATCAATTCAACGTACAACGGAATCATCGGCAGACCACTGCTCAACGCTATAGAAGCAATGGTCTCGACCTTCCATCAAATGATCAAATTCTAAACTCCTGAAGGAGTCGGGAAGGCGAGAGGGAATCAGAAGCAAGCCCAGTTGTGCTACTCTCTATCCACCGCTTTGAGAAGGGCGGGACAAACAGACCTAGTCGATCTCAAAGGTGAGGATCAACGACCTGTGGTAGTCGAAGACACAGAGAACATCCAGATCTCTGAAGAAGAATGGTAAACTGTCTCCATTGGGTCGATGCTCCCTTTCGACCTAAGGGAGTGGTCGTCCCGGATAGTAACTCCGAAAACAATGTAGTTTTACCGCAAGTGCACGGTCAAATGGTGAGCGGGTATCGAATCACGGGGAGGAATTAATGGTATCTATATAGATAACTAAGCTACTGTAAAATGGTGGCGAAGAAATATTGGTGTCACAATCGTTCAAAGTGTTGTTTGTAAATTCAATTTATAAGAATGTCTAGGGCTTGGGAATCCCCACAATAGATTTCAAGCAATCAATGTGAAACACGAATCTCTATATTACTACTCTTGATTTGGGGTGAACTTGTCGTAACTAAATTGGGAACCAATGCACGCTCTCGCGCTATGCAAGTCTATAGTAATCTAAACTAGAGCCTCGCTCTCACACAAGACTAGTTCAAACTACTAGCATTAAGATCGACAATAATATCCAATTCCAACTCAAGTTCGCTCTCTCGCAACTTAAGCTCGAATCTAGACCGTGATAGTTCGTATTCGTTTTATCGTCGTACAAATGAATATAATTATAGAAATATAATAAAGATGCTAGCTTTGGTTGCTCTTGTGTACCAATTCTAGGGAATCTCGATTATAAATCTAAATCGAATATCTATGGCTTCCCTTAGATCAAGATCCTCTCTCGAGCTCTCAAGATCCAATAGAAATCCCTACCTATCCGTAGTAAATCAATCACAAACTAACCCTTAACAAGCTTTGCGACATAACAATTCAATAAATCTCACAAATAATACTTTAGATCCATAGGGTTCATCCCTTTGCCCTAGAGCAAAGAGATTACTCACAATTCATCATAAAAATCACAATAGAAACAAGATGTGCAATAGAATTCATCACAAAACTCAGATTTAGAGAGAAATATAGCATAAAATATCAACTTGCAAGAGTTTAGACAAACCAATTTTGGAATACAAGCTTCAAGAATAAGAAATTTAGATCCTTCTCTCTAATCCTTTCCCCAAAAGAAAACTTGAACTCCAATTAAAACTAAGAAAATTATTCTAAAAAGTCTCTCCTTGGGCTACCCACAAAACTGGATATTTATAGCCGCCCAAAAAGTACAGAAAATCCTGACAGATTTGCCCCTGAACAGCTGCAAATCCTAGTTTTCGAAAACTGGCCGACGACGCACTTGGCCGAGTGAACTGCTCACTCGTTCAAGTGAGAAATTTGTAGAAAATAGGGATTTTTAGCGTTCTGGAAGTTCAGACCACTCGGCCGAGTAGTCTTCTCACTAGGTCGAGTGAGATTCTTGCTCGGTCGAGTAGGACCTACTGCAGATCCTTTCTAAAAACAGAGAAATGTCGAAGGATTTCTTCAGATTTTTTTATCTCCACTCAGTTGAGTGGGATTCTCACTCGGACGAGTGGAAATTCCCATTCGGTCGAGTACATTACGGCTCTTCTTCAGGTTGGATTGGGCATGTCAGCTTCACTTGGTCGAGTGGGCTGCTCCACTCGGTCGAGTGAGATGCATCACTCGGCAGAGTAGCCTATTTCAGTACTCTTTCTCCTTCTTCTCGCTTCCTCGTCGTTTCTTTCGCCTTCCTTCTTGTTCGATTCATCCTCCAGCATCGTCAGCTCTCCGATATCATCGTCAATGACGCTCCGTCACGCGTGTAAGCACTTGTGGCTCCAAATTGCTCCAAATTGCTCCATATTTCCTGAAATCAGACGAAACAAAGAAATAGTGAAATATATCGTAAAAACATCGTATAATCGTTAAAATCGTGATATGAGCAATCGTTATGTGATGGAAAAATACAGAAATAAAGTGTAAAATATGAGCCTATCACAATCCCTCAAGCTTACCTCTTACTCGTAATCGAGAAAGATAAGTAAAAAGTGAACTTGGCGAATAAAATAAAGAAAAATCAAATAGATGAAAAAGAAGATGAAGAAGGTAAGTGCTAGATCATTCTCTCATAACTCGGTTTTGCTTACTCAAGTAGCACGAGCAATGAATAAGAAACATCACTAAAGCTCTTATTTCGATACCATTTCATATGGGTATACTTGATAGAAAAACCAAGAACAACGTGAATCATATGAAATATGAAATCATTTTAGAACCAAACATCGTCTAAGGCATAGAAAACGATATACATAATTATAGACAACACACTTTTCAGTTGACTGCTTCTATTTGGAGTATAAGAGATATCACGTAATTCAAATCAATAAGAATAGAAAGAGATGGTTTTCATGAATATCATGCCAATTTTTCAATTCATAGATGTCGTTATAGTCTAAGTCATCTCCATAAGGATCAGAAATTACCTAGCTTAGGTCGTCATGCACATATAGGTAGTCACTCTCTCTCACACACCATTAGATCTCCTCCCCTAAGCTTATCTATAAGCGTGGTGGCATCAAATATGACCTTTTTTCCAAATTTTTGTAGCTCTATATATAAAAAGGAAAACAAGAAAGAAGTAAAGAAGGAGATTGTGTATATACAATGACACTTTTTTTTTCATTTTTCTTTTCTTTTCTCCTTTTTTTCTTTTTTTCTTTTTTTATTTTATGCACAAGAACAATCCCAAAGAAAGATGCAAAGATATAAATTTTTCTTTTCTTTTGAGTTTTTGGGATCATGGAGCTTATTTCTTTTTAGCATGGGGAAGATGCAATAATACGATTCACTTAAGGAGAGATTCACCAATGATTATATGTATAGAAATATTTTTCCAGATATGTGGGGAAAGAATATATGATAACGCTCGGTTCACTCTTTTTGTATGTGCACAACTTCAGTATGGTAATGTCATCTACTCAGTTTGATTTCTACAAGTAAACTAATCTACTCATATCAAACGAGAATCAATTCATTCAACCTGGAAGTTTAATACACATTTCATGCAATAAGAAGTGATATTAATATACAAAGCAGTACTCCAAGTAATATGCAGTCAATGCATGAATCTTGGTGCGTTTTCTATAAAAAGTATATAATAATGTAATTCTCAGACGAGTCAATGCTAAAATTCATTCATGGACAAATAATAAACATGTTGGAAGTTCTTTTTCGCAAGTGCATGGAAAATATATCGCAGATGATATCAGAAATAAAAAACAATAGCATGACAAGAGATACGTGCATAAGAGTAAAGCGAAATCCAAGCTATATTCATCATATGGAATTCATCTCTAGCAAAGAAAGTAAAAGAAGTAAGGATAAAATAAATTCTAAATATACACATGTAATCACTCCAAAAATGAAGAAAACATAGTGCATGGTAAAAAAAATGAAAAAGTGCGTGAAAATAAGTGGAAAATAAAGAAAAGTGAAAAACAAAGATGAAAATAAGGAAAATAAAAAAGTGTGTGAGCTCTCAACCCCCCCAGCTAAACATCACATTGTCCTCAATGTGTGAAGTGTGACATTAGGACATATAAGATAGGGGTGGGTGGGTTTGGATGCAATATAATGCAAAATAAAGGAAAATAAGGAAAATAAAATATGATATGATGGTATGTGCAAAGGATATATGCAAAGCGAGCATGCAAAATGATATATGGATGGATGCAATATGGTGGCCCAAAAATACATATTCTCCCCCAAGCTGAAATATACAGTGCCTTGCAAAAAGGTGAAGACAGATGGGTAAACAAAATAGTAGGGTGAGATGTGAAGCAAAAATATGATAGGCATCAAGAAGTCGTGCCTAAGCTGGTGCATCACCATTACCTCCCTGTTGCGGGGATGGTGGTGGCGGATGGGCTGGCTGCTGCTGCTGTAGGCAGTGAAGAATCTGGTTCAGCGTGAGCTGAATACCAGGAATCATGGCAATACGGGCCTGCTGAGCATGACAGCTGCCGTGAGAGCCCTAAAGTCAACCCTAAGTCCACTCACTGCTGACTCGACAGCACTGAGGCGCTGCTCTCTGTCGTCAGGAGCGGAGGTAGAGTGACGTGGAGGTGTACGAGCAGGGGGTCTCACACGGCCTCAAAAAACTAGTGGGGCCACTACTGGATGTGTGCAAGAGCGAAGCTCAGAATATGACGCTCAGTCTCCAGGGGAGGCTGAGATGTAGGAATGCTCTTAGAAATATGTGCAACAGAGGAGGAGGTCAGAATATCAACAGAGGACTGTTGGATACAACGTGTAGTTGGATACAACGATCGATGACTTCGTGTTTAATGATAACAAACGTGTGTGAACTTGATGTGTGTGCTAAGTGTTTGCAGGAGTGGCAAGCTTGTAAATAATCAAAGGATGACTTAGTCAAAGAGATGGAGAAATATGTAAAGAAGACTTAGTCAAATTAATGGAGAAATTGCAATTCATTTTGCAATTTGGACTTGGTCAAATATGGACAGATATGGAAAGATCTCATTCAAATCAATTAGTGCAAATCCTATTCAAAATTCCTACTCAAATAAAGACTTGGTCAAAGATGGAAAGATATGGAGAATCTCATGCAAATAAATTGTGATTAAATGAGATCCAATTCTAATCCTAAAGCCATACAAATTCAAACTCCATATCCAATGATGATTGAAGATATCTTCCATGGCAATTCCTTCAAATCCATTCAAGTTGGGATTCCATCCAATCTCCTTCAATTATGTGATTCTATTTGATTCTAATTGATCCCATCCTCTCCTATATAAACCCATATTCAAAGGAGAGAAAAATGTGAGGGCAAACCAAGAGAAAATTCGGCCATTCTTCATCCTACCTCCTTGTGCAAGTTGCAAGCACCTTATATCTCAAAAGTTGCACAAGCCATCATCCCTCCAAAGGCCGCAATACATCAACCAAGGAGTTCTCATCTTCTCCATTGCAAGCCACCATGAAAACTCCATTGCCAAGTCTCTAAGAGCTCCATTTCACCCACATCTACAAGGCTAAAAAGCCTCATCTCCTTGCCAAAGATATATTGCGCAACACCCAAGGGTGAGTCTCTCACATTACGTAAGTTGCATCCAAGCTTCAAGTTCATCCAAGGGGGAACACATCTCCAAGGCCGCAACATCCAAGAGGGAGTCTTCAACATATTGCGCAACATCCAAGAGAGTGGTTCATCACATATTGCGCAAGTCATCAAGCCTTTCACCTTCCATTGCTAAAGCTCCAAGGGTGTTCATTAATCTCCAAGAGTCTACCCATGCCAAGGCCGCAACTTTCATGGGGCTCTTCATCAAGGCCACAAGTTTCACTAGAGAGCTTCTCATTACTGCAAGCTATCAAAGAGGGACTCATCTTCGTCTTCTATGCCCAAGGCCGCAATATCCAAGCACACATCCTCTTAGGCCGCAAGTTCAACCAAGGGGGCTAGCCGTAACGTGAGTTACTGAGATTAGAGACTACATCACTATCAGACTTGATCTGACCTGAGCTGATTGACAGAGACGACTACAGCTACACAAACTGAGATTTTCTAAACTCTTTACTATTATATTTGTGTAGTAGTGTAGTGATCTTTGTAGGGGAAACTTTACCATACTTGTGCATTTTTGATCTTGTCTATTTGGGTCTAGACAAGAGGGACTTGACTAGTTGGGGCAAGTCAATAGAAAGCTTATACTAGTTTTAGTTTTGTTTAGCACTTTGGGAGTGCGGTACGGAGAGCCTGGTAAGCATGAGAAGGTGCTCTAGCTTTTTATGGTTGTACCTGTAATATTATTAATCTAGTATCTGCTTTGGGGGCTGGACGTAGGTCGTGGGGACGACCGAACTAGGGTAAATCTGCCGTGCACTCTGTGATTGCTTGTTATTACTCTGCATTTGCTTATAACTGCCTGTGATTGCTCGTGTATGCACGAGAATTTTTATTTGCTTGTTCACCCCCCTCTAGGCTTAGATCCAGATCCAACAAGTGGTATCGGAGCAGGTTAGAGGATCTAGGCCAGAATAACCATGAATATCTCTGATTCAGCATTTGCTGAAGGTCAGTCTATTATCCGACCTTCTAAGTTTAATGGAGTAGACTTTGCCTATTGGAAGGCAAGAATGAAAATTTATTTAATGTCTGTAGATTATGATGTGTGTGATATTGTTGAAAATGGATATAAAACCCCCCACTATTAAAATTAAAGACACTAAAATTGTTAAACCAAAACATAAATGGGATGCTGCTGATAACAAACTTAATTCATTGAATGGTAGAGCGATGAATGCACTTATTTGCTCTTTGGATAAAGCTGAATTTAATCGTAGCTCACAATGTTTAACTGCGCAGGAAATATGGCATACGCTGGAGGTGACACATGAATGAACGTCACAGGTGAAGGAGTCTAGACTTGCTTTGCTGAACACGGAGTACGAGAGCTTTCGCATGCTTCCATCAGAATCCATTAAAGAGATGTTTGTGAGGTTCACAGACATCGTCTACAAGTCTAGTCCCCTTGGTAAGCCATACTCTATTCCTGAGCAGGTGAGAAAGATATTTAGAGCGCTGTCAAGCTCGTTCTGTCCTAAAGTTACATCCATTCAAGAAGCTAAAAATCCATAAAAATGAGAGTGGAGGATTTGATAGGTAACTTGATGTCACACGAGCTTGAGCTGCATAGCATTGAAGAAAGAGAGAAACCAGAGGTAAATGCCCCAAAGCCACTAGCTCTTCAAGCTAGCGAAGATGAAGATGAGAATAAGGAGCAAGCACTGATGGTTAGAAACTTCAGAAAATACATCAATACCAAGCAAGCAAGAGCAGAAACGGCCCAAGGTTTAATCACTTTAATAACTCTAATCCTGCTAGAAATTCCTCTGACCAGATTGCTACTGAAAACGTTATATGTTTTAAATGCAGGAACAATGGACATCGTATGAAGAATTGCCCATAAGAAACTAATAACGTCGCCGAAAAGAAAGGAAAAGCTCTAAAGTTAACGTGGGATGACGATAGTGAAGATGAGATTGAGGAGACTGCTCACACCTCCCTCTGCTTGATAAGAAAACATGATGAGGTAAAATCTGGTAGTAAATTGATGTGTCCATATTTTACACCTTTTTCATAGCATCATAACATCACATTCCATACCATTCTCGCATCCAAATCCCATATTTCCATACGATATCGCATTTCTGACGTTATATTCGAGTTTCGTAGTATTTTATGAGTTTTCAGGGATTTTGGAGCGATTTGGGACCCGATCTGGGTATGGACACATCTGACGCGCCCGTGGGCTCGTTGGCGAAGCTCTACAGGAGTTCGCCGTGTTTTAGGAGCCATGGGAGGAGTGGAGGAGAGAGCAGAAGGAAAGGAGAAGCTTCAGGAGCTTCAACAACAATTTTTCCAGATGACTCGATCGAGCAGAGCAGTTGCTCGGTCGAGCAGATGCAAATGAAGAAGAGGCAGCAGACACGCAGCCTGCTGGACTGAGCACTTATGGTGCTTGATCGAGCAGCCATTCATTCCAAAGCCCGACTAATCCTGGCACTGACTGAGCGAATTCTTCAGCGACTGAGCCAGCTATCTGCTCGGATCGAGCAGAGCTGACTCGGCCCGTGCAGACAGAGTAAAGATTTTGGAGGATTGCGATTTCCTATCGTGCTTGATCGAGCATTACATCTGTTCGGACTGAGCAACGCAATGCTCGACCGAGTCACCCACTCGGTCGACGATGCTGAAGGCCATTTTTGGAAGGATTTGGCTGTTGCGCGATTTTGGGGAGTGAAGTCTGGGAGCTGCGACGACATTTGGGAGCGAATTCATTCTGAGTTTTTTGATTAGTTTTTTGAGTGGAGATTAGAGAATAATTTTGTTAGATCTAGACTAAAAACTCTTGAATATTGTTGGATCGAAATTGATTGGAAGCTTATTTGTTCTTCTCGCGCTCTTGGAATCTCGGTTTTTCTTTGGATCTATTAATCGCTATTTTTCTTTATCTCTCGCTGTAAGTTCGCAATCTTCATTTGTCAATTTGTTATGATGTTTTCCCCTCTAAAAATTGTATTTTTGTTCGTTAATATTGTTAGGAGTGAGTAGTCTTTTCTAGGGTTGATGGGTTAGCCCTAAGATCCTAGGGGGAAGACGTAGATCTGGATCCCTATGTTGAATTAGGAATTTAGGGGAGTATTTCATTCGATCCTACCGAATCCTTAGATAACCCGTACTGAGATCATGCACACGGTCTGTGGAATTGATGTGCTTAAGGGGTATCCTTAGGATTTGAATAGGGAAATCAGTGGATCCAACCAAGGCTCGTGACCATGCCCGGCTAGTGCATTGAGGGGATCCCCGACGAACTATATCGCTACGTTGACGGCTACCGCTATTGCGTCAACGAGAGCCACCGAAATACCTCGCAATTCTAACCCACAAGAGTGGTACGAATTGGGAGATTAATCCCCTAATCCTAATCCAACGTAAGGATTCTATTCCAACGTCGATCCCTGATGATCTTAGCAGTGATCCCTAACGCCCTAGTCCTTTTTATTATTAAAACAACAATAACACAACAACCAATTCTCTCAACCCGATAGCTATCTCACTTCGAGATATAGAAGTAAAATGAGAACCCAAATACACTGTCACCGTCCCTGTGGGATTCAATATCTTTTATACTACAATTTGACACCGTCCGCTTGCAGATAGAGCCCAGAATTGACACCTAGGGGCCATACCACGCCTGGCGATCGTGACACCACCAGGTGGAATCTAGGTGTAGGTTTCGGGTGCGTCAAGTTTTTGGCGCCGTTGCCGGGGACGACAATAGTGTTATCTCGGTTTATTTTTATTTTTAGAAGTTTGCTAGCAACTCTAATCATCCCTTATCTCTCCATAATTTTTATTCTTTTATTTATTACCGTGCTACTGATGTCATTTGTCTAGTTGTTTTGGTGCATGACCACTCGTTTCGGGGCATCTACTAGAGAATTGTTATTTGATCCCGAGATCGAGAAAACAACAAGGGCTTTGAGGGCCTCCAGCTGTAACGGCCTGTTTCTGTATATACGTATTTTGTACGTATTTAATTCGTATAGTGATTTATTAGAGTATTTACCAAATGATTTTATTTAGTAGTAGTATTATTACTTTCATAGCTCGAGCTAGCGATTTGACGATCGCAATATCATCTTCTTTAACTTGTGGTTGATGTTGGTTGCAGGGGCAAAATCATATTAATCAAATCACATCTTAACCCAATCGATCCTTTGAAACCAAAACATCATAACCGAATAAATTATCTAATCCGAATCCAATAAATCAATCAATGATTTCTCCCAAAATAAATATGTTAACTAGAATGATTCTTTAAATATCTTGATCAAATATATCATTCATAATCTAATATCATACTTAGTTAGATTTAGAAATCGGATTTAAACCATATCTTAATCAAATCAATAAGATCTTAACAAACTTCTAATATCTTAATTAAATCTACTATTGATAAATCTGAATCCTAACTAATCTGTTATTAGAACTATCGCATCAGAATTAAATCGTACCCTAACTAACCCCCCATAATCTCAGCACCTTCCCACGTCCAACCCACGCACATGCAACCCCCACGATCTTATACGGGGAAATCTCCAACAACCCCCTCCACGTACTCTTCTCCTCTTCCTTCAAATATTCCATGCAACCTCTACTTATTATTCCTCTAAGATCCCAACCGTACCCCATATCTCACCCAACTGCTCCCGCTAATTCTCCCCACTCTTCCACGTCTCTCTCTCCCTTCTCTCTACAAGAACTCAAGAGGCCAAACTCTGATCCTCTCCCATCAAAAACACAACAGAAGAACCCATGTTCACGTGTTCCCCTTCATTTTAAACTCCCTACAAGCAACCTAGAGAGAGACTTCACCTACTCTCAAACGAAGGCAACCCGAGGGCTTCATTCACGTCCTCCACCTATTTTTAAACCCAAACAAAAGCTAAAGAACCCAGACCCACGTTCTTCTCCTCCTCATTATATTAAAACCAGGAGCTATTCTTTCCCTTCTCGCAAAATCCATCAGCCCTCCTCCTTTACTTCTCCTCTTTGTGAACACCGAAACCAACTCCGTCCGCCTCCCCAAAGTCACGCCGCAAGCCCACTCCAACCACAAACCCGTTGTCCGGCTCCTTCCCTCCTCGACTTGCTACGCCTCTACCCCTCTCTCTGGTCCAAAGCCATGGCCTCTTCCGTTGACCACCGCGCTCGAGGCCTACACGTCCGCATTTCGATTTCCCCTTCGCCCAGAGAACCAGCACCCCAACTCCGATCTCTCCTTCCCTCCTGATCTCCGACACACCGTAGCCGTCCACTAAGCCACGCCCCACGTCGTCGGAGACCTCTCCCCACTTCCCACCAACCACCGTAGACCGCCCCTCTCCCTTCCTCCGTCGACCAAAACCCCAACCCTCCGGCGCAGCCTCCTCCGAGCGACCACGCCACACCGTCAGACACCCCCCTCAACATCGCCACCATATTACGGCCATCAACCACCCCGCCAAGCTCCGACTCCTGCCTCCACACTCCCCCTGTCAGCACCGCAACCCAGCCTTCCCCGTGCTTCCTCCGATCACCAGGCAGCAGTGCCTCACGGCCCTTCGCCGTCATCGAGCTCCTTCCCTCATGCTCCGACCAAACCCACCCTTCTTCGGCCTCTCTCCCATCGCCGAGCCTGGTCGACACTCCCTTGCCATCGTCTGTGCAGTCGCTGCCATGAGGACATCTCCCCTGCGAGCAAGCAAGCAAAGCGAACAACAGGTAAGCATACTTCATGCAAACCATTTAATGTCCCAAATATTATTATAGCATGTATAAGGTATCATATTAATAAGCGTACTGCTATTTCTTACAGTTTTCAGTATTTTTATTATGTGCATACTTAAATATAAGTGCATATGAATAAACAGTACACTTCATTTATATAGAGTTAAGTGTAAGTCACATTAATTTATATATATGTGTAAGTATGTTAAGTTAGCTTCATATTAGTTAATTATACTTCCATGTATAAGTTTGGATATGGACATTTCATCAACGTTATATTTGTGAGTACATATTATTTGTAAATAAATGGAATCATAGTCAACAGTTGTGGATATAAGGACTATTAATTTTATACCTGCTGTATTAATAACACTAGTTAATAACTAATATTGTTAATGTGTGCATTAAATAGATTGTCAGTGATATGTTTAGTTAGTGTATTTAGTGTTGCATTTTTAGTGTGCTAAATGCTTAAACTTGAATATGTAAATTGGTTAGTTGTATAAGTCAGTAGGTAACCTCTTGTAAAATGTCATATTAGTGGTTTAGAGTTATAATCAGTTAGTATATTAAAGTCGGTATGGATATAGTTGTCAAGTACTAGAATCAACAGTATATCATAATCTGATAATTTATACATATGGTCTGTATTTATATATATATGAAAAACCTAATAAACCGATTAAGAGCTTTTAACTTAATCGCAGATAAAACACGCTCAACGTTACGACCACCTGGCACCCGAAATAATGTTTATCAGGCAAGTGTACATTTTCTGTTTTAAATATCGTTACATTTAACTGCTAAGTCTAGAATTGCTAGTTTTGCTTTATGTCATGTGGCACACCATACTCGTACACTCTTGATTGAATGGTATTTGATGGAATGCGTATTGATGGAACATATTGACGGAACGGAATACCTTGAAATCGTGAAATCGTGCTTATTGATTGGCTATTCCCGTCGGTCATATGTGATTAGTCTGGCTCGTGTTCCAGTAGGGTCACATGATGACTAGTCTGGCTCGTGTTCCAGAATATGGCAGTTTAGCATTTGTGAACTCGTGTGATCGGTTAAGCTGGCTCGTGTTCCAGCATGACATTTGGGTGGGGTAGAACAATGTAGTAGAGGCCGGAATGCTAGATTGCACTCTTTTGGTGAACTTGACAAACACCTGGCCAGGTCGGTGAATAGAGAGTTACGGGTAGCTCCCGTTGGCTTGGGTGTAATACTAGTCACTCCCCCCCTCAGACATTGGGCTTATTACTAGACACACTTGATTGAATGACTCACCATTTGTTCTTATTGAGAATCGTGCAATTCTGCTAGCTCCTTGCTCATGTACATGTTCGTTACTTTACACACTACTCTTGCCATGTTCGTTACTTTACACACTACACTTCGCCTGCTCACTGCTTTGCACACCACACCTGCCATGATTATTACTGTACACACTACACCTGCCATGCTTATTGCTGTACACACCACACGTGCCATGCTTATTGCTGTACACATTACACCTTGTCATATTCGTTACTTTGCGCACTACACTTCTCCTGCTCACTGCTTTGCACACTACACTTGCCATGCCATTGTTTGTACACAACATTTGACGTGCTCATATGTTTCTTACGCTGCCATGCTTTAACTAATATAAATTCTATTTTTGTCACTCATAATGCCATCAAATATTTTTTGAAAACCTTACCGAGGGTCAATTATCTTAACCTTCTAAATCTTGCCGAGCGACCCTCGCTGACGTATATTTCCTTGTTTCTTCTTGTGAAATATACGTTAGGTATTAGACATGTTTACAGAGGAGTTTGCTTAGAGACTGGACATGTTGATTTGGAGTGCCTTGTCGTTGTGTTCCCTGCTGAGAAGCTTCATACCATCGCAGCATCTTGTACCTATTACTCTTTCAATTTTTGTACGGGCCTTAGACCCTCTTTTCAATTCATACATTGTTGTAACCATTCTAAGACTCGAGATTGTAATAATAAAAATTTATCTGTGTTGTTTGAGTTGCATACAAGAATCTGCAAGTTGTTATCACATACACTTAATGTGCTTAAATCAAGGAGGAAGAAAGGAAAAAGTACTCCTTCTTGTTTTAAGCACATGTAGACCCGCTCGCGTCCTCGCTCTCAAGTATAATTGGAAGCATGGTGTGACACCAGCAGAAATCCATCTCCCTCTGCCCAGATGGCAGACAACAATACTCCTCCTCCTCGCACCGGGTCCATCAGGGACCATATGAAGCCGACGTTTGGAAACAACTCATCTATCATTAGACCGCAACTGGCGGCGGCGAGCTTCGAGCTGAAAACGGGGCTAATAAATTTGATGCAGCAGGATCCCTTTCACAGGCATCCTCACGAGAACCCCAACCACCACATTGATACCTTCCTTGTAAAGTGTGAAACTTTCAAAGCGAAGGATGTGATGATGATGCTGTCAAGCGGTGGCTTTTCTTGTTCACTCTGAGGGATAAAGCCTCGTACTGGCTCCAGGCCCATCCTCCCAACCATTTCACCACATGGGAGAATCTGGCACTCGCCTTCGTGGATAATTTCTATCCACCTTCGAAGACGGTGCAGATCCGGGGAGCAATCTCGAATTTCAAACAGCTCCCGCAAGAGTCACTCTATGAGGCATGGTAGAGGTTCAAGGACCTGCAACATCAATGCCCTCATCACGGCATCCAGCCTTGTGATTTGGTGCAGAGTTTCTACAACAGGTTACAGTCCAGCACCAAGATGATTATAGATGCTGCGGCGCAAGGCGCCTTACTTGACAAGTCTCCTGAAGAAGCTATAGACTTGCTGGAGCATATGGCAGCCAACAATTAGCAATGGAGTGAAGAAAGGACCACTGTGACCCGGACCCCTGAGGTCAAAGCTGCCAGCCATTTGGACTCTTACATCGAGACCTTATGCAAACAAGTGGCCAGGATTGAACAGCGCTTAGATTCCATCCCTGCATCCACCAGCTCATCTACTTAACATCCTGCAGAGGATTATGCAGATCAGGGTTATATTCCTAGTAAGGCACACTATGATGGTACTGAATTGACAGAGTCTGTGCAGTACGTCCGGGGAGAGGGACGAAATCAATGGCAACATTTGGCTGCTCGGAATCATCCGGGATTCTCTTATGGGAATCCAAGTGGAGGGCTGCAACATCCATAATTTCAGAGACCGACACCCCATCCTCAGCAACAACAGAGTCAACAACAGAGCGGGTTTAGGCCAACTGGGCCTTATTGCCCGCCAGGTTATCAATTCAACCGGCCGCCTCAGCAGGGTTATGCGCCAAATCCTCCTCGGTCCAATCTGGAGGCTACATTGGAGACCTTTATGAGTGGTCAAGCCCGGTTCAACCAGGACACTTCCACCCAGTTCAAGAGCATAAATACTACACTAGATGAACTGAGAGGCCAGATGTCCCAGCTTTTGAAGAACCAAGGAAGGTTGCCCTCGCAACCAGAGACAAACCCAAGGGCCCAAGTGAATGCTGTGGTTTCTGTCACCACACGTGGAGGATGGGCGACTGACCCCGTCATGGTCCCGGTTGTAAACAAAGAGAGAGCCATTGTTGAAGAAGCCGTTGATGACGGTGATAAAGAAGATGCTATTGAAGAGCCTACGAATAATGAGGAGAAGGCAGATCCACCACCCAACACACCTACTACAACACCGCCTCCTGTTGATGCTGCAAAGAACAAAGCTAGCCGACCTCCCCCGCCATATCCACAGAGGCAAGCCCTGGCTAAGATGGAGAAGAAATACTCCAAATTCACGGAGTTGTTGAAGGGAATCCAGTTGAACATTCCGTTCATGGATGATATTACAGAGATCCCCATCTATGCCAAGTTTTTAAAGGATCTGATCACAGAAAAAAGGAAGCCTGAAGAAATAAAGCTCATGGAGGACTCCACCTCCGTTATAAAGAATCATCTGCCCCGGAAGCTACCGGATCCGGGGAGCTTCACCGTTTCATGCTCCATCAGAGGGATGCCCATCAGCCGAGCTTTGATTGATCTAGGGGCTAGCATCAGTTTGATGCCCCTCTCTATATTTGAGAGATTGCAGACCGGAAGCGAACTAGAGCCGACGAATATGTCCATCCAGCTTGCGGATCATTCAGTCACTTACCCGGTGGGCATAGCCAGGGATATCATTCTCCAGATACCCCCCGGGTAATGTGTTCCCGTTGACTTTGTCATTATAAACATGGCCGAGGGAGGGAGCTCCCAGCTTATACTCGGCCGCCCCTTCATGGCGACGACCGGTGTTTTGATCGATGTCCAAGAAGGGACTCTCTCGCTGAATGTAGGGAACATCGAAGCTGAATTCAGGTTGCAGAAGCCAATGAGAAAGCGTGCTCATGAGGAAGGGGCTAGCTATTTGGAGCTCCTGGAGGATGAGGCTGTAGAAGATTTCAACTTTAAGGGGGTCATGAAGGACCCCGTGAGAATAGGTATCGACGATGACGGCGACCCAACCTACCACAAAGCGGTCATTGCCTACATCCGAGTGTTAGATGAGGAACTTCTAAATCATTCTCCGAATCATGAAGAACCGGAAGCCATATGCTACTCAAGGGAGAAGCTTGAAATAGGCAGACACCAAATACCACCGGATTGCATCATCGGAAAGAATGACGCGAATTCCATGCGCACCAAACGACAATTGATAAATCAAAGGGAGTCGAGCTCATGACTCAAAACGAGCGCTTATTGGGAGGCAACCCAATTTCTTAGATTTTGGATTATCTTTCTCAATTTTTTGTTTTTCATTTTACCTATTTTAGAAAACCAAACAAAAACGTTGTTTATTTCACGTAAAACTATAAAACCACAAAAATTTGATGAGTTCTTCCTATGTACAGGTTAAAAATGAGGGGGCATGCAGATCGACATTTTAAACGAAAGGAAGCTGGAGGAGAGCACCAGATTTGAGGAGAAAACGAAAGCAAAAGGAGCAAAAAGAAGACACAGGTAACTCGATCGAGCAGCTACACTGCTCGGTCGAGCATCACATGGACGAGGCTAAAGAGCAAAAATATTACTCTGTCTACACGGCCTGAGTAGCATTGGCTCGGTCCGAGCAGACGGCGACTCGACCGAGCAGCCTACTGCTCGGTTGAGTATGACAGGCTTTTGAAAATATGAAGAAAATGATGTTCTGTCTACATGGCCCGAGCATACACTGCTCGGTCCGAGTGATGATCTACTCGACCGAGTAGCATACTGCTCGATCGAGCATACGAGGGAGTCTCCTGCAACTCACTTTTAATTTATTTCTTCAGCATGATCGACTCGACTGAGGAGTTTCACTACTAGATCGAGTAGATTTATCCTGCTCTTCGTGGGCCCCACTGCCAAACGAGTTCGGTTTTTAACCCAACTCGTTTTCATTTAACCCTAAGCTCAAAATTTTTTTACCCTAATCTACCCGAGCACCCACCCTTACCCCTACTCGATCCCCCTCATCGCCGCCGTCCTCCTCCCACGCCGCCACCTGTGCCGCACATCGGGCCACCCCACCTCCGGCCAGTCGCCCTCCCTCTATCTATCTCTCTCTCTCTATCTCTCCGCCTCTCTCTCTCTCTCTCTCTCTCTCTCTCTCTCTCTCTCTCTCTCTCCCCCGCTTCCCCCCTTTTCCCCTTTCTAATCGATGACGGCCGCCGACGGCGCCACCGCCGCCGATGGCGCCACCCAACCACCCACCCCAAACCCCCCGATGCCTAGGCCTCCATCCCCCTCTGCCTATCCCCCTCTCTCATCGCATCGCACAAAGCCCCCCAACTGCCCGCTGCCGATGCCCTAGGCCGCTCCCCCTGCTCGATCGAGCACCCACGGTACTCGATCGAGCAGCCTTCTTCCCCTCGACGAAACCCCCAGCTGACCGAGCACACCGGTGCTTGGTCTGAATTTCTGACCGAGCAGCATTGCTCTGACCGAGCAGTAGAGCTGCTTGGTCGAGCTAGCCCAATTTAGCATATCCCCCCATTTTAATCTTTTTTCCTGACGTTTTAATTATCTCTATTGCAGGTACTCTTTGCTTACGTCAGTACCCACTACCGGGACCAGCTTGGGGGAGATCTTCGCATTCGCAGCACTCATAATATGCGGGGTCCACATAAAAGGGATTTTCTTGGAGCAGCTTGGGGGATACTCCAGATCAGCGGCAATCACGTCACCGATCACAATGCCATCTCATTCTAGTCGGTACATTCGTTCCCCTATTTTACTTTACATACTACCTGTAACGACTGGTTTTTGTATGATTGGATTATCAGTGTGTTTTGCTTGTGATGGTGGGTTCTCTCCTTGTGTGGTTTCCATTTCCATAGTTCTCGCTTTCATTCATCTCGTTGAGATTTCCTAGCTTTCGTTTTCATTCCTTTTGATGTGATCTTCTAGCTTCTTCCTTAGAACCATTGAACTCGGAGTAAGTCACTCGTGACGAGCTTCATATCGATCATATCTTAGCGATAGGTTGATCCTAGAAACCTTAGAATTCATCCCGGACCTTCGCCCTCCATTTCGAGACTTTTCGTGCACGTTAGTTGGTTCAAGAAGATCAACCGACCGACTAGATTGCAATCTAGTCGGTCAGGAAATCAACTGGAACCGACTAGTTCATTCAATCAATTATTCAGGAGTTACTGTTTACTCTTAGTCGGTCTAAGAACAACCATCGACCGACTAGATGCCAAACTAGTCGGTCAGGAATCCTTCTCAGATCGACTAACTCTCATTTCCATGATCTCTCTCAGAATTCAGCCTTTAGTCGGTCTATGAACACTCCCCGACCGACTAGTTCTCAAACTAGTCGGTTGACAAGCCTTCACAGACCGACTAACTCATAGTCCAGTTTTCCTGAGCGAGTTACTGTTTGCTCTTAGTCGGTCTGCGTTGATCAACCGACCGACTAGTTCCCAAACTAGTCGGTCAGCCATCCTTCTTTGACCGACTAATCAGCCCAGGAAACCCTAGTTTTGCCCTAGCCGCCACACTTTTCTATAAATACGCCCCAAACGTTTTCTTCTTCTTCCTCATCACCCCAAACCCTAATTTCTCCCCCATTGAGCCCCCTTCTTCCCCAAACCATTGATCCTTCATCCCAACCTCATCCATCATCATCCAAACCCTCATTTCACATATCCTACCTCTCCTCAACCTCAAACCCTCATCAAATCCCCAAAAGCCTCATCCAAACCCATTTCTCCAGATTTTCCCTCATTTCCAGATCTGAGCCGGATCGTTCTTCCGTTGCCGTGGTTGCTCGGCATCGTTCCTCCGCTTCTTCACGGGTAGTATTCTTCCTTTAATAATCTCATAACCCACACTTGATATTTGTGAAACCCTAATAAAATGGATCATTAGAAATCATAGGGTTCGATTGTGAATACGGATTAGTTACCATTCTAATGTTGTTTTTCCTTGACAGTGATCCATTCCCGTAGATAACAATTTGTTTGATGTGCCTTCGTTGATCGTTCTCCTCGGTGCCAGGCAAGTGAAACTTGCACCTCTTGATTTGGGCCATGTCTTAGGCCATTTACCTTGCTTTAGCGTAAAAGAGACTAGACGGTGAAAGGATAGCCGTTTAGACGCCATTGACCTAGCTTGACAACGAAGCTTGGTCCGTCACCTTCATCATACTTGTATGTCACGTTTACTTTCCCTTAACGGTACGCGTATTAACTGTTCATGTCATCCATGCATCCTTAACTGCTATTGCATTTTAACTGCCATGTTTAATTTAAATAAACGGTACGCGAATATTGTTCATGCCATTGCATTTTGCCTGTCATGTCTAATTTTAAATAAACGGTACGCGAATATCTGTTCATGTCATTGCATTTTGCCTGTCACGTTTAATTTCTATTAACGGTACGCGAATATCTGCTCATGTCATTGCATACTTGAATACTCATCGTGATTGCGTAGCATCGCTACATACTAGTGCTACTTGTTCCGGCTAGGTGCACCCCTACGCCATACTTGTTAAATACACTTTCTGGCTCGTGTTCCAGAAGACGAGCTCAACACAGCCTGCGGGCAATAGGGCACTCGTTGAGTGATCCCTTGTACTTGATGCGTGAACACAGCCTGCGGGCAATAGGGCACTCGTTGAGTGATCCCTTGTACTTGATACTTGAATACGGCCTGCGGGCAATAGGGCATCCATGTGTTGGTGATCCCTTGTACTTGTTACTTGACTATACTTGTCACACTTACCATTTGTACTTGTCCGTGTTTTACTTGTAAAACTTGTTATCCATGACATACTTGTTACTTGCTACTTGTACTTTACTTGTCACTTCCATACTATACTTGCCATGCCATGCATCATACTATAACTGCTAGGTTGCTAGTTTACCTTTCTTTCAGTTTCCTTGCACAAGTCTTTCCAGACTTGCTGACATGTGCCCCTCTCTCTTTTGGGTGTCACATGTTAGACCCAGAGCCAGAGCTTTGTTGCAGGGGATATGGTGTTGCTGATGCGGATGTTTGCTGTGGCGGTGAGTGGACACCAGGGGCCTGTCTTGAAGACCGCTCGTGTTCACTTCTTTGTTTAGGTTTGCTGTTAGTTGTTGGTGCGTGGCACCTTTGTATGTATGCTATACCTTGTTGGCCATGTTGGGCCTTAGACTCTTTTCCTTTTAGCCTGGTGGCTTTTCTGTGATATTGTAATTTAATTAATGGATAATCTGAGATTGAACATTTTATCTGTCTCTCCTTCTTGTTATTATTGTTGTTCCGTATTGCATTGCAAGGACATGCCATTTGTAGTTCTATTTGACGCTTATCGGACTTGCGGCTTTTCAGCTTCAAGTCTGAGCGGACCTTCTCACGTCTCGCCTCCTCATTTTTGGGAAGCGGGGCGTGACAGGGTTTATTGGTGGCCCATGCAGGTCCATTTGCAAATGCGAATTATCGGAACAACGATAATAATTAAAGAATGTCCATTAAATGAATTAGAACATCCAAGTTGTAAGCCCGGAGTCTAGGGTTTTTAGCGTTCCTATGCCTTAGGTAGCTGGTAGACGTGTTAGGGCATCTGTTTCAGCTTAGTAGGAACCCATTAGGTCAGGACCCTAGCTAGACTTAAATAGACGTCTGTGCTTGCTAGTTAGGAATCCTTGATTGTTAGCTAGACTCCATGTTAGTGATTTGTTTGCTTGTCTTAAGAGTTACCTTAGTGGTTCCTGTCTAGCTTTGACTATGATAGACTTCTAGAATTCCTTGGTCTCTCGCTTGGGTTCATCGATTTCGGACCAAGCTGAACTCATTTCATCGCTGTCTAGCCCTTAGGGAGTCTTAGCGCTTAGTTCCATAATCTTTAGCTGGTTGACCGTAGGAGATTCCCGTAGATTTTCCTAAGTCATATCCTAGGCGTATTTATGCTTTGATCATCCGACCAAATCCCTTGCCTCGATTCCCATGACCACCACGTTCCTATAATCGTTGATCCTTCGAATGTCCCCATTCGCAAAGCTTAATTACTTTTAAAGTTGTTTTTCTATTTCCCTTATTAAAGTTTTCGCTAAGTTTAAATTTTGTTTTAAACCTGCTACGTATATACTTGAATTTCTCACTTTTCGATTGAGTCAAAATTCCTTGTAGATTTCGGAGTCTAATGGTTGTAATTACAATTGCTATCTCGTAACCATTTTCTTGTCTATATTTTCGCATTTCGGTTTAAAGACTCCAATACTATTTTGGAAAATTCGATATACCATTTTCTAACTATGAGATCCATTTTAATCACATAGCATACATACTTTAAAATCTTTTCCAAGCTAAATGGAATTTCAATTGTTATATGTATACTTATATCTCGTACTCTTTCGTTGACTTGAATTAATTTTTGAAATTCGAAAGTTTTGACGAGATTTTGATTACTGTTTTATAATGTTTTGCAGCCTATACCTTTCATACCCATTTGAATATCTTGTCTCTTTTCATAAAATCGATTTAATTCTGAGCCGCAATTTTCCAAATTCGATTTATGAATTTTCCTTTCTTATTTATGCGATTCAAATGACTCGTCGGGCTCCCTTAATATACTTTTCAAGTCACAGATGATTTCAGCTTTCAACAAATCAAAGTTATGTTCAAACATTTTCCCGACCACATATTTTTGAAAAATTACGTTTCCGTAACCACTTCCCTTGTCCTCAATTCACATGACCACCTCATTACAATTATCCTTGATCTTTCAAATGTTCTCCGTTGCAAATCTTGATTCTTCCAAAGTTATTTTCGAATGCTTTCCTTATTTGAAGTTTCACTCAATTTAAATTTTGTTCTAGACTTCTTTAAATATGTCTCCCTAAATTTCGATGGAGTTAAAAGTCGTTCTTGAATTTTGAAGACTTTTGGTCGTAATTTTAAAATTTCTATCTTGTACTATTTTTTTTCTAACAATGTATCTTTCGCATTTCGATTTTTAAACTTTATTACTATCCTGATGGTTCGATATACCGTCCTTTTTCCTAACTACAAAAATTTATTTTAACCACTTATCTCACATACCTTAGGGGTATTTTTCCAAACTGAATGGACTTCAACTAATTTTTGTATATATCAATTATAGGTTCATCGTCCTCGTACTTCAAAAGTTTTTATACCAACACGTTCTTTTGGCGAATCCTTATTTCCCTAAAAGTATCTTCGATCTTCTTCTTTCGTTAAGTTAAATTTGTTCGAAACACTTTTGATATATGTAAGGTTTCATGCTCCTTCGCCGACTTAAATTATTTATGTTTTTAAATATCGAAACTTGTGTTAAGATTTTTAGATTAGAAGTTTATAATATTTTCAGCATATACTTTCGTATCGATATGAATGTCTTGTCCCTTTTCATATACCAATTTCATTCTGAACCGTATTTCTATTTTCCTAACTCGATTCATACTTTCTTTTCTTACTTGTGCCATTAAAATTTTATTCGAAAACACCTCGTGCTTACTCTTAATAAACTTTTCAAGTCCCTTTGGACTTCGGCTTTTAGCAAGTCGATTTTATGCTCAACATTTTCCATATTTCAGATTTTTGTAAAAAAAATTTTTTTTTACTATTTCGAAATCATTCCTGACTTAGACCCTTCATAAAACGGTTTAAAAGTTTTAATACTAACTTGATGAGTTTAAATATCCTTTTCTCTTTCCATACTACTAAGATATTATCTTTCCGTTCACCATACACACTTTTAAGATAATTTCTACAATATGACTTCAATTATTTTTATATATCGGTACCACGTTCGTTTTGCTCGTACATTAAGATCTTGTATAAATCAATTTTTGTTGGCAAATCCGGATTTCTCTAAAAGTATTTTCGATATGGTTTATTTGGGATTTCTCTTCAGTTTTAAGATTTGGAAAACCTTTAGCATGCGCTTAAATTCTCCACACTATGCTTGATCTGATTTCAATCTTCGAATCTCAAAACTTTTCCAAAATTTTTAGATTGCTGCCGCACAACATTTCTGACCTATGTTTTAATGTTCGAGTAAATGATTTCCTTTTTCCTCATGATTATTTTATATAAGCCAATAAACCACTTTTCCTCTTATTACGTATATTCGTCTCAAACTCGTTTTCAAACAACTTGTTTATCGACCTCTAAATAATTTTATACAAACGAGGACTCCGACTTTTTGAAGTACAACGGTCTTCGAATTCACGTATTTTAACTTATGTTGTTTACACTACCTCCTTTACATATTCCTTAAGGGTATCATTGCATCATCTTTCCACCTAAACATTCACAGTCTTACCCTGATTCCACTAACCAAATTTGGCTCCTTATCTTCGTCCTAGCTGAACCCATGTTTTTCGATCTTTCTATTCGTCATGATCTAGGTTCGGTTCTTTCCTATTGTCTAGCCCATAGAGCTTGTCGTTGCCTGTGTCAACCTTGTTATAGTTTGGTGGGCCCATTAGTTAAGTGGTTATGTCGTCGTAGTGTTGATTTCGTTGTGTGTATATAGTGGTAGGGGTGTTGGCATTTGTATGTTGTATGTAGGTAATTTTCTGCTTGAGTATGATGTGATATACGTATGATAACAGAATGATAATTTTGATTGGTACTACTTGTTTTATGAGATGTCGTATGCGTGTATATCAGGAGGTATACCCGACTATTGCATCTTTTAAACTTGTATGTAGTTGATGGGTTGATATGGTAATTATAAATGGATGGACATGGTGTGAAAATATGTGATACGTGGATGTGTATGCCTTGGAGTGGTATTGGTATGTGTATGGATACTATGTTACGCATATAAATGTCCTGCTATGATTTGAGTCTCACTCAAGCTTGAGTGGGCATACTCTATGTACTTTGGTATAATTGTATTTGGTGGTGAATAGTGATGGATGATGTAGGTATGGTGTTTGAGTTGTTTGTGCTTGGTTGTGTTACGCACACGATTGTGGGTGGCTATACCAATATATAGTTATAGGACTATATGTGAGGTGAAAATATGGTGTAATATTTGCATACATTTGAATGACTAAATAAATGTGAAATTATTTTCAAATAAGAGAGGCTTGGTTATTTTCTTATAGTAAGTAATAAGTGTTTATTGTTGTATAAATATATTGACTATATATATGTGATTGAAATGCGTGTATGAAATTGATTGACTATAATAAGTATGAGTGTACTATGTGCGTGAAAATATGTGTGTAGTGGTAGTAATATTTGATTTCTAGTGCATATATATAAGCACTCGAAATGAAAGTACTTGGTTGAATTTATGATGTGATATTGGTTGAGGGTAGTTACCATAGCGACTATATATATGTTAGAAAGTCCGAGGACGGACTTTATTCTAAGGTGGGTAGGATGTAACGACTGGTTTTTGTATGATTGGATTATCAGTGTGTTTTGCTTGTGATGGTGGGTTCTCTCCTTGTGTGGTTTCCATTTCCATAGTTCTCGCTTTCATTCATCTCGTTGAGATTTCCTAGCTTTCGTTTTCATTCCTTTTGATGTGATCTTCTAGCTTCTTCCTTAGAACCATTGAACTCGAAGTAAGTCACTCGTGACGAGCTTCATATCGATCATATCTTAGCGATAGGTTGATCCTAGAAACCTTAGAATTCATCCCGGACCTTCACGCTCCATTTCGAGACTTTTCGTGCACGTTAGTTGGTTCAAGAAGATCAACCGACCGACTAGATTGCAATCTAGTCGGTCAGGAAATCAACTGGAACCGACTAGTTCATTCAATCAATTATTCAGGAGTTACTGTTTACTCTTAGTCGGTCTAAGAACAACCATCGACCGACTAGATGCCAAACTAGTCGGTCAGGAATCCTTCTCAGATCGACTAACTCTCATTTCCATGATCTCTCTCAGAATTCAGCCTTTAGTCGGTCTATGAACACTCCCCGACCGACTAGTTCTCAAACCAGTCGGTTGACAAGCCTTCACAGACCGACTAACTCATAGTCCAGTTTTCCTGAGCGAGTTACTGTTTGCTCTTAGTCGGTCTGCGTTGATCAACCGACCGACTAGTTCCCAAACTAGTCGGTCAGCCATCCTTCTTTGACCGACTAATCAGCCCAGGAAACCTTAGTTTTGCCCTAGCCGCCACACTTTTCTATAAATACGCCCCAAACGTTTTCTTCTTCTTCCTCATCACCCCAAACCCTAATTTCTCCCCCATTGAGCCCCCTTCTTCCCCAAACCATTGATCCTTCATCCCAACCTCATCCATCATCATCCAAACCCTCATTTCACATATCCTACCTCTCCTCAACCTCAAACCCTCATCAAATCCCCAAAAGCCTCATCCAAACCCATTTCTCCAGATTTTCCCTCATTTCCAGATCTGAGCCGGATCGTTCTTCCGTTGCCGTGGTTGCTCGGCATCGTTCCTCCGCTTCTTCACGGGTAGTATTCTTCCTTTAATAATCTCATAACCCACACTTGATATTTGTGAAACCCTAATAAAATGGATCATTAGAAATCATAGGGTTTGATTGTGAATACGGATTAGTTACCATTCTAATGTTGTTTTTCCTTGACAATGATCCATTCCCGTAGATAACAATTTGTTTGATGTGCCTTCGTTGATCGTTCTCCTCGGTGCCAGGCAAGTGAAACTTGCACCTCTTGATTTGGGCCATGTCTTAGGCCATTTACCTTGCTTTAGCGTAAAAGAGACTAGACGGTGAAAGGATAGCCGTTTAGACGCCATTGACCTAGCTTGACAATGAAGCTTGGTCCGTCACCTTCATCATACTTGTATGTCACGTTTACTTTCCCTTAACGGTACGCGTATTAACTGTTCATGTCATCCATGCATCCTTAACTGCTATTGCATTTCAACTGCCATGTTTAATTTAAATAAACGGTACGCGAATATTGTTCATGCCATTGCATTTTGCCTGTCATGTCTAATTTTAAATAAACGGTACGCGAATATCTGTTCATGTCATTGCATTTTGTCTGTCACGTTTAATTTCTATTAACGGTACGTGAATATCTGCTCATGTCATTGCATACTTGAATACTCATCGTGATTGCGTAGCATCGCTACATACTAGTGCTACTTGTTCCGGCTAGGTGCACCCCTACGCCATACTTGTTAAATACACTTTCTGGCTCGTGTTCCAGAAGACGAGCTCAACACAGCCTGCGGGCAATAGGGCACTCGTTGAGTGATCCCTTGTACTTGATGCGTGAACACAGCCTGCGGGCAATAGGGCACTCGTTGAGTGATCCCTTGTACTTGATACTTGAATACGGCCTGCGGGCAATAGGGCATCCATGTGTTGGTGATCCCTTGTACTTGTTACTTGACTATACTTGTCACACTTACCATTTGTACTTGTCCGTGTTTTACTTGTAAAACTTGTTATCCATGACATACTTGTTACTTGCTACTTGTACTTTACTTGTCACTTCCATACTATACTTGCCATGCCATGCATCATACTATAACTGCTAGGTTGCTAGTTTACCTTTCTTTCAGTTTCCTTGCACAAGTCTTTCCAGACTTGCTGACATGTGCCCCTCTCTCTTTTGGGTGTCACATGTTAGACCCAGAGCCAGAGCTTTGTTGCAGGGGATATGGTGTTGCTGATGCGGATGTTTGCTGTGGCGGTGAGTGGACACCAGGGGCCTGTCTTGAAGACCGCTCGTGTTCACTTCTTTGTTTAGGTTTGCTGTTAGTTGTTGGTGCGTGGCACCTTTGTATGTATGCTATACCTTGTTGGCCATGTTGGGCCTTAGACTCTTTTCCTTTTAGCCTGATGGCTTTTCTGTGATATTGTAATTTAATTAATGGATAATCTGAGATTGAACATTTTATCTGTCTCTCCTTCTTGTTATTATTGTTGTTCCGTATTGCATTGCAAGGACCTGCCATTTGTAGTTCTATTTGACGCTTATCGGACTTGCGGCTTTTCAGCTTCAAGTCTGAGCGGACCTTCTCACGTCTCGCCTCCTCATTTTTGGGAAGCGGGGCGTGACACTACCACATCCTTTTATACCGCTTGCACGATGCCGCCTCACCGTGCTAGACCCACCAACACCGGTAAAACAAACCCTAGGCCTACTCTCGCACCCGTCGTACACGCTCGCCCACCCAGGACCACACTATTGGCGAATCATCCATCGCTTCACCCCAGCCAAACAACGACCCAAACCCTCCCGATCGTCTTTATATCGGTGACGCAACATATGACGTTACCTTCTGAGACACTGACTAGTGTGACCAGTTCGTTGCCATGCTCCTACTTTTAGGTCAGGTGGCGGCACCACTCAACAGTCCATCGAGCAGGACCCCCCTTCTTTCGCAACCTTATTAGGCACTGGCGAGATGACCCACCAGTTGAGCCTCAGCCAGATCCTCCCACATTACATGTTCCACAGCAGAGGGACCCATCACCACCCTCAGAGGGTGGTGCCTCTGCTTGATGTCGTCCCTACCCTTTTTTGCCTCCCTCATTTTATATTGAGCCCATCTGTCTGTTCGAGGCCCTGATCTTAGATAACTTGGGGGAGGACCTACGCATGCATTATTTTTCATTCATCAATGTATCATGTCATGTTTTTACTTCTTTTTGCACAGTTTTTATTTCATATTCCCACACCCACCCGCCCCATTTAGCATCATTTTCTGCCTACTAGTGTTTTCTTAGCAGTGAGGACACTGCTAGGTTTAGCTTGGGGGATGAGCGCTACCGCTTTATTTTTCATTTTTTCTTTTACATTTTCTTCTCTATTTTAGTTTTTATTTTACTTTTTCACTACTTTTCTACTTCCTTATCTTTTTTCTCATTCTGCATCAAGTTTTCCTGTTTTTTACCATGCATGCATATCTTTTTCCTCATTTCCATATTTTCTCTGCATTTTTCTCTTTTTATGCTAAGGATGTTTCGTGTAATGATACTTCTCGTAGCCCTTAGTAGTTATTTACGATGCTTACTATCTGTTGACATGCTATTAGGGTAGTTTCAGTTTTACTTTCTATATGCGTGCATATTCTTTTGCTGATCTATCTGATTTAATGCTTGAAATGAATTGAAAATCAAATGCATGAATTAGTATCTAGTATGCGCTATGTTGGGTAATGCACCTAGGTTCACGCATCACTAGAACACTTGGAGCACCGACTTTATATCTTATTCACTTCTGTTTGCAAGCTTCCTGTTATTGTGCTTATTACTGGATGCTTTTTCAGTGTTCATCTAGATGAATGAAAATATCTATGCTAGTTATGAGTTTAGTTAGAGTATTATCTTATTAAACCATTGTGCACCTCTTATAAGTGACCTGAGAGATCTATTACTTTCCTTCTCCCCATATCTCTATAGTTCTCTACACATCAGTTGGTTACACCCCCACAGCTATCCTTACCGCATCTCACTTCCAAACCCAGAAAGAAAAAGTATAGCTTCTAATTGAAAAAAGGAAAAAAATGTGTATATATATATGTGAAAAACAAAAAGAAGAAAAAAATAAAAAAATAAAAATTGTTTTGTATCCTTTCATTAGAAGCAATCACATATACTGGGGAAAAGAAGAAAAATTCCATATCCTATTCCTAGATGCGTCGCCTCAAGCTAAGCTTGGGGGGTGAACCAACTGATCACATGAGTGAGTGTGACATTAGAGTGGAGACGGTGCATTACGGGGAGATTTGTTAATACTTAAACTTTACGAAACCCTTTTGTTTTTGGAGATTTTTCATAACTCGAAATGAATAATTGAATAGCATGATCCTTTCTATTCTCTATTACATGCTGTGAGATTTCTATATGCTCCATGTGTATCTGTGATTGAAAAGTGCATTGCCAACTCTTTTTATACTAGGCTCTCTGGACTGCATGATATTGGTATGAGTTGATAGCATTATTTCAGTATATCCCTATCTTTTGTCTATATTGCTTGCTAGACATATGATCTGTAAAGCTTGAAAGTACCAATAGCATGTATTTTTACTATTCAGAGCATCGTGATATACTGCTTAGGCCTGAGATCTGACCGAACATCCTTAGCACCCTCCATTCACTTCCATTCTCTTCTCTTCCTATTTTTATTTCTTATTTCTTTTTGTTTTCCTCCCGGCGTACTGTAACGACTGGTTTTTTATCTATTAAATAAATATGTGTTGGTTGTTCTCTCCTTTGTATGTTTTTCCCGTTTCCGTTGTTGGGCATTTCCGCTCAGTTCTTTGTAGCCTTCTAGTTTCCTTTCCATAGAACGATGAGCTTGGAGTAAGTCATTCATGATGAGCTTCATAGCATCCGTATCTTAGAGCTAGAGTGATCTTAGAAGCCATAGGAATCTTCCCGAAGCTTCGCACTTCAATTCGGGACTTTTCGTGCCTTTTAGTTGGTTCATGAAGGAGAACCAACCGACTAGATTACAATCTAGTCGGTCGGCGACTCTTCAGGAACCGACTAGTTGTCTTGATTAATTTTAGCTGAGTTACTGTTTACACTTAGTCGGTCTAAGCACATTCTTCAACTGACTAGTTCCCAAACTAGTCAGTTAGAACTTGTTCTCAGACCGACTAATTCCGGGATATTTTTGATAGCCGAGTTACTGTTTACGGTTAGTCGGTCAAAGAACGACCATCGACTGACTAGTTGAGAAACTAGTCGGTTAGAGTTTCTTCTCAGACCGACTAACTCTCAGTGCTTATTGTCTATCTTATTCGACCCTTAGTCGGTCTATGAACATTCACCGACCGACTAAATCCCAAACTAGTCGATTGACGAGCCTTCACAGACCGACTAAACTTGTCTACCCTGTACAGACCCCGTTCACGGTTTGCCTTTTAGTCGGTCTCAGTTGGACGACTGACCGACTAAATCCCAACCTAGTCGGTCGACCACTCTTCACTGACCGACTAATATGCCCAGAAACCCTAGGTTAAGTTGTAGCCGCCGCTATTTCTTTCTATTTAAACCCTATACGTTTTCACTTCTTCTTTCACTTCTCCAAGCCAACCTTCTTCCCCAATCATCCCCCAACCTTCCTCTTGCCCTTCCTCATCCTCCAGAGCCCCCTCTTACCCCTATTGCGCCGGCACCACCCCGTAGGCCGCCGGCCGACCCTAAAACCCCCCAAATTCTCCTTTTGCTTCATTTTCCCCTACATTCTCCCATCTCCAGATCTGTCGTATCTCAGCCGCGAGGAGTTCTTTTCAGCCATAGTTCTTCCGGGATCGCTTCTTCCGTTGCCGTGCTAGATCGGATTTGGCGACGACAATCCGGATACGTCGAGTCCCTCTCCTACCTGCTGATTCGTAGGCGACTTGGATCGTCGATTCTTCCGCTTCATATACGGTTAGTGTTCTACCTTTAAATTTTCCCATAACCCACACTATAATTTAGAAAACCTAATAAAATGGATTACTAGACGTTGTAGGATTTCAATACAAAACTGGAATAGATCATTCAATCCTGATTTTCTGTTTTGCCGTAACAGCGAACCCATTTCCCGTAGAATAGCGATTTGTGTGACAACTCTCGTCGATCAACAACCCACGGTACCAGGCAAGTGAAACTTGCCACCTTTGTTTTAGGCCATGCTTTAAGCCATTTTCTTGCTCTTAGCGTGAAAGAGACTAGACCGTGAAATGATAGCGGTCTAGGCGCAATTCCAAGTCCTAGCTTGACAACGAAGCTAGAACTGCCTTTTGTCATGTCATATCATGCATTTGCCTGTCACGTTTAATTTCTCTAACTGTACGCATTTTTATTGAATATCTGCCATGCAATCTTATTCTTTCATGCCATTTGATTTGTATGCTGCATCGTAGCACACGCTACTGATCGGCCCCGAAATGCAACCCAAGAGCACAACCAAAAACTTGGTCGGCCCCGGATAAACACCCGGAGAACGATTGTAGTTTTACCGCAAGCGCACGGTAAAGTGGCGAGCGGGTATCGAACACGAGGAGGTGGTGTTGGTTCCAATCTATCCTAGGTTGGTTTGACTACGAATGTTTTATTGGTGGAGATGGCTATGGTATGATGTAATGGCAATGGTGATGGATGTCGGTGTCGGAGATATAGAAATCGGTCAAATATCAATTCAAATACAATATAATAAAAGTGTCTAGGGCTAGGGAATCCCCACTACGGACCGTCATGCATCATTGTGAATAGTGAATCTCAATATTACTAGACTTGCGTTGAGGTGAACTAGTCGTAACTGAATAGAGAACCAAGCTCACGCTCTCGCGCTATTGCCGGTCTAAAGCAAACCTAGATTCGAGCCCACTCTCGTGCAAACCCTAACCTAAGCCACTAGCATTAGGATCGACATCATTGTCCAATCGCTTCTCGAGCCCACTCTCGTGCAAACTCGAGTCACGATCTAGGTTGTGATAGTTCGTATTCGTCCAATCTCTTGCAAACGAATATTGGTATAGATTTACAATTAAAAATCCTATCTTTGGTCCAATCTCTTGCAAACCAATTCTAGAGAAATCCAATTGTAAATCTAAACCGAATATCTAGGCCTTCCCATCGATTAGAATCCAATCTCTTGCAAATCCCAAATCGATGGAAATCCCTAGCTATCCGTAGTAAATCAATCACAACCTAACCTCCTAGCAATTCTAGCAATTTAGAAATTCATTCATCACAAATATGAAATTAGATCCTTAGGGTTCATCCCCATGCCCTAGAACATCAAATCTACTCTAGCATAGCAACAACGATATAGGAATCAATAAAAACCATAGCTTGCATACAAAAAGATATCAAATCAAAGATTCAAATAATAAGAATAGAAATACTTAGATTTAATGAAGAATTCCAATCCAAAACAAGCTTTTTGATGCAAGAGGGGGCCTAGGGCATGGCCTAACCTCTAAAATAATCCAAAGAAAACATAAATGGGAACTAAGAAAACATAATGGGGATCCCCCTCTAATGGTGGCTACAAAACCCTTAAATACTCCCCCAAAACCCTAGCAAGAAACCCTAGAAAACCCCTCAAATTCGTGCCCAAAAACAGCCCAAACCGCAACTTAAATCTGGGCCCGTCGCCGACTCGGCCGAGTGGAAAATGTGACTCGGCCGAGTGGAAATTCCAGCACTGCAGCGTCAACTTGTAGAAATTCTCCAGATTTCATCCGACCTCCGATTTACGCGTTCTTGATGGCGTTGGAATCGTTATGAAGTCTACTATCCATAAAAAATATGAGGAAAATACTTTGATTGCTGGAATGATAGCTGATTTCAAAAGAGTGAGAGGCTGTCTGAAAATCAGGGCGCTGCGTGTCCTCGGCATCACTCGGCCGAGCGGACTTCTCTACTCGGTCGAGTGGGCTTCTCTACTCGGCCGAGTGACAAACCCTGTAAAAATACAGTAACTTCGGAGTCCTCAGGGGTCTGTCTCCAGGGGTGGCTCGGCCGAGTAGCTTTCATCATTCGGCCGAGTGGCATTCCATGCTCGGCCGAGTCGGAACCCTCAAAAGCCTGTACATTTCCAGTAAGTCGGCCCTTTTTTATGGTGGATTTTCCCGTGCCACTCGGGCGATGCAATCTTCATACTCGGCCGAGTGGGATATCGTCCCTCGGCCGAGTGCATTCCCAATTCCTTCTGTTGGAGCGTGTCCGGTCTGGTCGGCCGAGTGGTCTACTGGCTCGGCCGAGTGAGTGCTTCACTCGGCCGAGTGACATGCTGTAGATGCCCATTCTTCATCATTTTGCCTCCTCGTCACTTCTACGAGTTTCCTTCTTCTTCCACTCAACCTCCATCGCCGATAAGTCTGCAAATGAGCCGTGGGCGACGCTCCGGTACATGTGCAAGTCCTTTAAGCTCATTTTTGCTCCCGATTGCTCCATATTTCCTGAAATCCGACAAAAACAAGAAATAATGAAAAGTAACACAATATCATCGAATAATCGTGAAAATCGTAATATGAGCAACCGAAATGGCATGCAAATATGCAGGAAAAAAGGTGTAAAATATGGACCGATCAAAATCCCCCAAGCTTACCTCTTACTCGTCCTCGAGGAAGATAAGTAGAGAGACGAACTCGGGAGATGAAAACAGAGAAAATGAAATGCAAAAGAAAGAAAACGAGGTGGAAGGGGTCGCTAGATTATTCTCAGATCTCAAGCCAAAGCTACACATCACGATAACTCAGAAAATACGAATCTCATGCTATAAAGATTTCATATCTTATTTAAACATGGTACTTGCAAGCTTTTAAGAACAAAGGAAGGGACTCCCTAAATTCATGCAATCAACTCATATTCACATCATGAATTTCATAGAATATAATATACATTTCATTGGCGATGCACTTTTCAATCAAAAGTTATAAATGAAGCATATAAGATACACACCAAGCATGCAATAGAGAATAGAATAAGAGTCATGGCAATCACATATTTATTTCAAATCATGAAAAATCTCCATATCTAATATATTTTGCAAAGTCTAAGCATTATCGAATATCCCCATTCATGCACGTCTCCACTCTAAGGTCATACTCACTCATTTGGTCAAATGAATTCACCCCCCCAAGCTTAGCTTGAGGCATCACATCTAAAGGAATATGATAGTGAAAATGGGATTTTTGCCTTGGTTTTCCCAAGTATTTTTGTGACTCCAATAATGAGATAGAGAAATATATTTTTTTCTTTTGGACTTTGTTTCTCATTTTTCTTCTTTGATTTTTGTAGGAGCAATTTGATTTGTATTTTTTGATTTTTGGCTCCTTTTTGGCTTTTTGGAGCAACCTTTTTCTTTTGTAGAGATTTTTGGGAAATAGATTTGATATAAGTAGCTTTAGGAGGTGAACTCAAGTGACATGTAGAGAATAAAAAGATATATGTGGAGAAAGAAATAATGTAGCACTCGGTTCACTCTAAGATGTGCACGAACGGTTCAATAAAATAATACTTCAACTAAAACTCATATGTAAGTATGGATATTCTCAATCATTTCAATAAATAGTGAAGTCAAGCAGTAAAGTTTACAACCATATCAGGCATGCAACAGAAGGTGAATAAGACAATAAAACTAATGCTTCAGATATACTAATGATGCGTGAATCTTGGTGCATTTCCAACAAAAGCATACTAAACACTAATCCATACATTCAGTTTCAATTAATATCATGCATTCATGTAGAGGAATCATCAAAAGAAATAGATTTGCAAGCATATGTGAATAGCAAGACTATGGAATACTCTAAATAGCATGGCAAGGAATAATAAGTATCGTGATGTCTACTACAGCAATAAGAGATGTCATCATACAAAACTCATCTAGCGGAAGAAGAGAAAGGAAAATAAAGAAATAAAAAAAATAAAAGAGAGGAAAGAAAAGAAAAACAAGCACACAACATGATGCATGAACACACATAAAAGGAAAATAAGATGGAAAATTCAAAAAGATGATGCAAAATTTTGAAAAATTTTAAAAACCTTAAAATAAAGTAAAAATGCAATTAATGCATCTATATGGCATGGAAATGCACTCCCCCAAGCTTAAACTTCACATTGTCCTCAATGTGATCATAGTGGGAGAATATGAGGAACACCGATAATAATAGGGGGCGTGAATGCAAAATGATGAAATGAATGACATGAGATCCTAATGCAACTACATGCACATACAATGATGCATGAGAGCACTTTCCCCCAAGCTTATACCAAACAATCCTATTCAAATGACTCGATCAAAAATATCATGGCTTTGCAAAGCGTGATCAAGTCAAATGAATAAGAAAGTGAGTATTCACTTGAAAGAAATGCTCGATGGTGGTGAGCAAAAGGAAGTGGCGTATCAAAATATGGAGATGGGAATTAATATATATAATGGGTTTGGGGTGTAAAAGATTTTTATTGCCATCATATGAGGTGATATTTATTCAATCAAATCTATACGGTCCTCTCGCTGTCGAGAGAATTCGTGTTTATTTAAAGCATAAAATTTTCTACACTACTGGATTGATATCACCTATAGCAAAAGGCGGATCCAGTATCTTTGTCGGTACAGGCAACTGCTCCAACTGCTCCTTCCGTGGCTCCGCCAGGCGCGTATGTCCACGGACTCCATCAGACTCCAGCAATGCGGCTCCCAGCACCTCTCCAAGGACTCCACCTGTACCCTGCAAGAGATAAGCCGCATCAATCTGATGTGGATAATTCTTCCCCAAAATAAATGTATTCCAAAGAGGGTCATCAACACAAGTATTTAAAATTAAAAACGGTTGACAACACTTCCCTGGAAATAAATCTCTACTCTCGTATACCACGTCGATCAACTCCTCATTGTTCGCCTCAGGTTGTTTAGGTAGCTTGGGCATATAAGCGTAGGTCTCATCAGGCAGCTCCTCATCATCGTCAGACTTATCCCATCGCACCTCATGATCATATTCAATAGCGTACATGGGTGCTAACTCATCGCTCTCCTCCTCGTATACGTCCCACCGTACCTCTTGATCGTATGTACATGAATCCTGTAAAAGGCACGATGAGTCACCAAAATCTGAATCATAAAAAACATCATACACAGGAGGAGAATCAAATGTAGGAGATGAGGGAGTAAAGAGATCTCCCTGAAGGGGAGCCATAAGCTCTGTGGGATTGTCCTCGGCGTCAGTGGAAGGGTGGGCCTCTGAGGGATGCTCAGCCTCTGTAGAAAGTAGAGGCGGCTGCGGTAGCTCGAAAGGAGGAAGGTAATGCTTGGGATCCTCATGAATGGCTGTGTCCTCGTCCCAATGCACGGCCTCCTCGGTGACAAGCTCTGGCTCCGCATGTAAGGCCTCCTCAAAAGCAAGCTCTGGCTCATGTGGGTGGCAAGGGGGAGCGACGATGGCACAAGCTGACTCTCCCCCAAGCTGAACGTGGACATCCTCATCAGGCTCCTCAGGTATAGAAGGCAATGTAAACGTCATCATCTCCTTTTCATGCCTCCTTATTTGTTTCTGTCCTGGAGCTCGAGGCACCCGATTGCATGGCTTGGCCTCCTCAATAGTAGGTGCAGGTGGCTCTATGGGCTCATGTATCTTGACCGCGGTATAAAAGTGGGTCTTATGCCCCTCATTTAGAGCATAGACTCCATCATCAATTGTGCATGTGGAAGAGTTACAATGAGTAATAAAGTTTTGAAATTCGAGCTCAAAAGGATCACCTGCCGTTATTGTCAATGGACCTGAATTTCGAACTACGTCGACAATGTTTCTCAATAGGTCCATGTACGTGTCCTCCTTTGACAACTCAGATGTCTCTATTTATGGAGTGTTGATGGTATAAAGGTGGATATGATCACCTTCAAGTGAAGCATACACTCCATCTATGATAGTACCTGCACTAGAGACATTAGCCATAACAAAATCGATGAATACTTGGTCGTATGGTTTACTTACCGTAACGGTTAGTGAACCGGTAGATCGAACATCATCTATCATTTGCTCCAAGGCTGCTGCCAACTGTAGATCACTGAACTTCCCCACTTGCATCCTCTTCAAAAACTCACGTGAGGGTCCCTTTAGCCTTCTAGTGAAGATATCAAATAGCGTGGAGTCATTCCACTCATGGTCTGACTCCGTCTGGAACATTTCTAACATTCCTTCAAACCTAGACAAGGCTTCCCCGAATGATTCTCCATCAGCCTGATAGAATGCAGCGAGATATATGTAGGATTGTATAGAGCCCGCTCGCATTTTCTTTGGAAGCACCATCGCTGCAACAACTGTACCTGATCAAGCAAAGTAAACAACCTGGAAAAGACGTCAGTGGTACAAAGAGAGATAAAGATAATAATAGTAGCAGGTGGTGGGAAAAAAAATCTCTCTCAATGTTTTTTTTGTTTTTAAATGTAGTCTAATCAACCTAATGGTGACAAATTGGCACCCAACTGGAAACACCTCCCCGGCAACGGCACCAAAAACTTGATCGGCCCCGAAATGCAACCCAAGAGCACAACCAAAAACTTGGTCGGCCCCGGATAAACACCCGGAGAACGATTGTAGTTTTACCGCAAGCGCACGGTAAAGTGGCGAGCGGGTATCGAACACGAGGAGGTGGTGTTGGTTCCAATCTATCCTAGGTTGGTTTGACTACAAATGTTTTATTGGTGGAGATGGCTATGGTATGATGTAATGGCAATGGTGATGGATGTCGGTGTCGGAGATATAGAAATCGGTCAAATATCAATTCAAATACAATATAATAAAAGTGTCTAGGGCTAGGGAATCCCCACTACGGACAGTCATGCATCATTGTGAATAGTGAATCTCAATATTACTAGACTTGCGTTGAGGTGAACTAGTCGTAACTGAATAGAGAACAAAGCCCACGCTCTCGCGCTATTGCCGGTCTAAAGCAAACTTAGATTAGAGCTCACTCTCGTGCAAACCCTAACCTAAGCCACTAGCATTAGGATCGACATCATTGTCCAATCGCTTCTCGAGCCCACTCTCGTGCAAACTCGAGTCACGATCTAGGTTGTGATAGTTCGTATTCGTCCAATCTCTTGCAAACGAATATTGGTATAGATTTACAATTAAAAATCCTAGGTTTGGTCCAATCTCTTGCAAACCAAATCTAGAGAAATCCAATTGTAAATCTAAATCGAATATCTAGGCCTTCCCATCGATTAGAATCCAATCTCTTGCAAATCCCAAATCGATGGAAATCCCTAGCTATCCGTAGTAAATCAATCACAACCTAACCTCCTAGCAATTCTAGCAATTTAGAAATTCATTCATCACAAATATGAAATTAGATCCTTAGGGTTCATCCCCATGCCCTAGAACATCAAATCTACTCTAGCATAGCAACAACGATATAGGAATCAATAAAAACCATAGCTTGCATACAAAAAGATATCAAATCAAAGATTCAAATAATAAGAATAGAAATACTTAGATTTAATGAAGAATTCCAATCCAAAACAAGCTTTTTGATGCAAGAGGGGGCCTAGGGCATGGCCTAACCTCTAAAATAATCCAAAGAAAACATAAATGGGAACTAAGAAAACATAATGGGGATCCCCCTCTAATGGTGGCTACAAAACCCTTAAATACTCCCCCAAAACCCTAGCAAGAAACCCTAAAAAACCCCTCAAATTCGTGCCCAAAAACAGCCCAAACCGCAACTTAAATCTGGGCCCGTCGCCGACTCGGCCGAGTGGAAAATGTGACTCGGCCGAGTGGAAATTCCAGCACTGCAGCGTCAACTTGTAGAAATTCTCCAGATTTCATCCGACCTCCGATTTGCGCGTTCTTGACGGCGTTGGAATCGTTATGAATTCTACTATCCATAAAAAATATGAGAAAAATAATTTGATTGCTGGAATGATAGAAGATTTTAAAAGAGTGAGAGGATGTCTGAAAATCTGGGCGCTGCGTGTCCTCGGCATCACTTGGCCGAGCGGACTTCTCTACTCGATCGAGTGGGCTTCTCTACTTGGCCGAGTGACAAACCTTGTAAAAATACAGTAACTTCGGAGTCCTCAGGGGTCTGTCTCTGGGGGTGGCTCGGCCGAGTAGCTTTCCTCATTCGGCCGAGTGGCATTCCATGCTCGGCCGAGTCGGAACCCTCAAAAGCTTGTACATTTCCAGTAAGTTGGCCCTTTTTGATGGTGGATTTTCCCGTTCCACTCGGGCGATGCAATCTTCATACTCGTTCGAGTGGGATATCGTCCCTCGGCCGAGTGCACTCCCAATTCCTTCTGTTGGAGCGTGTCCGGTCTGGTCGGCCGAGTGGTCTACTGCTCGGCCGAGTGAGTGCTTCACTCGGCCGAGTGACATGCTGTAGTTGCTCATTCTTCATCATTTTGCCTCCTAGTCGCTCCTACGAGGTTCCTTCTTCTTCCACTCAACCTCCATCGCCGATAAGTCTGCAAATGAGCCGTGGGCGACGCTCCGATACATGTGCAAGTCCTTTAAGCTCATTTTTGCTCCCGATTGCTCCATATTTCCTGAAATCCGACAAAAACAAGAAATAATGAAAAGTAACACAATATCATCGAATAATCGTGAAAATCATAATATGAGCAACCGAAATGGCATGCAAATATGCAGGAAAAAAGGTGTAAAATATGGACCGATCAAAATCCCCCAAGCTTACCTCTTACTCGTCCTCGAGGAAGATAAGTATAGAGACGAACTCGGGAGATGAAAACAGAGAAAATGAAATGCAAAAGAAAGAAAACGAGGTGGAAGGGGTCGCTAGATTATTCTCAGATCTCAAGCCAAAGCTACACATCACGATAACTCAGAAAATACGAATCTCATGCTATAAAGATTTCATATCTTATTTAAACATGGTACTTGCAAGCTTTTAAGAACAAAGGAAGGGACTCCCTAAATTCATGCAATCAACTCATATTCACATCATGAATTTCATAGAATATAATATACATTTCATTGGCGATGCACTTTTCAATCAAAAGTTATAAATGAAGCATATAAGATACACACCAAGCATGCAATAGAGAATAGAATAAGAGTCATGGCAATCACATATTTATTTCAAATCATGAAAAATCTCCATATCTAATATATTTTGCAAAGTCTAAGCATTATCGAATATCCCCATTCATGCATGCCTCCACTCTAAGGTCATACTCACTCATTTGGTCAAATGAATTCACCCCCCAAGCTTAGCTTGAGGCATCACATCTAAAGGAATATGATAGTGAAAATGGGATTTTTGCCTTGGTTTTCCCAAGTATTTTTGTGGCTCCAATAATGAGATAGAGAAATATATTTTTTTCTTTTGGACTTTGTTTCTCATTTTTCTTCTTGGATTTTTGTAGGAGCAATTTGATTTGTATTTTTTGATTTTTGGTTCCATTTTGGCTTTTTGGAGCAACCTTTTTCTTTTGTAGGGATTTTTGGGAAATAGATGCGATATAAGTAGCTTTAGGAGGTGAACTCAAGTGACATGTAGAGAATAAAAAGATATATGTGGAGAAAGAAATAATGTAGCACTCGGTTCACTCTAAGATGTGCACGAACGGTTCAATAAAATAATACTTCAACTAAAACTCATATGTAAGCATGGATATTCTCAATCATTTCAATAAATAGTGAAGTCAAGCAGTAAAGTTTACAACCATATCAGGCATGCAACAGAAGGTGAATAAGACAATAAAACTAATGCTTCAGATATACTAATGATGCGTGAATCTTGGTGCATTTCCAACAAAAGCATACTAAACACTAATCCATACATTCAGTTTCAATTAATATCATGCATTCATGTAGAGGAATCATCAAAAGAAATAGATTTGCAAGCATATGTGAATAGCAAGACTATGGAATACTCTAAATAGCATGGCAAGGAATAATAAGTATCGTGATGTCTACTAAAGCAATAAGAGATGTCATCATACAAAACTCATCTAGCGGAAGAAGAGAAAGGAAAATAAAGAAATAAAAAAAATAAAAGAGAGGAAAAAAAGAAAAACAAGCACACAACATGATGCATGAACACACATAAAAGGAAAATAAGATGGAAAATTCAAAAAGATGATGCAAAATTTTGAAAAATTTTAAAAACCTTAAAATAAAGTAAAAATTCAACTAATGCATCTATATGGCATGGAAATGCACTCCCCCAAGCTTAAACTTCACATTGTCATCAATGTGATCATAGTGGGAGAATATGAGGAACACCGATAATAATAGGGGGCGTGAATGCAAAATGATGAAATGAATGACATGAGATCCTAATGCAACTACATGCACATACAATGATGCATGAGAGCACTTTCCCCCAAGCTTATACCAAACAATCCTATTCAAATGACTCGATCAAAAATATCATGGCTTTGCAAAGCGTGATCAAGTCAAATGAATAAGAAAGTGAGTATTCACTTGAAAGAAATGCTCGATGGTTGTGAGCAAAAGGAAGTGGCGTATCAAAATATGGAGAGGGGAATTAATATATATAATGGGTTTGGGGTGTAAAAGATTTTTGTTGCCATCATATGAGGTGATATTTATTCAATCAAATCTATACGGTCCTCTTGCTGTCGAGAGAATTCGTGTTTATTTAAAGCATAAAATTTTCTACACTACTGGATTGATATCACCTATAGCAAAAGGCGGATCCAGTATCTTTGCCGGTGCAGGCAACTACTCCAACTGCTCCTTCCGTGGCTCCGCCAGGCGCGTATGTCCACGGACTCCATCAGACTCCAGCAATGCGGCTCCCAGCACATCTCCAAGGACTCCACCTGTACCCTGCAAGAGATAAGCCGCATCAATCTGATGTGGATAATTCTTCCCCAAAATAAATGTATTCCAAAGAGGGTCATCAACATAAGTATTTAAAATTAAAAACAGTTGACAACACTTCCCTGGAAATAAATCTCTACTCTCGTATACCACGTCGATCAACTCCTCATTGTTCGCCTCAGGTTGTTCAGGTAGCTTGGGCATATAAGCATAGGTCTCATCAGGCAGCTCCTCATCATCATCAGACTTATCCCATCGCACCTCATGATCATATTCAATAGCGTCCATGGGTGCTAACTCATCGCTCTCCTCCTCGTATACGTCCCACCGTACCTCTTGATCGTATGTACATGAATCCTGTAAAAGGCACGATGAGTCACCAAAATCTGAATCATAAAAAACATCATACACAGGAGGAGAATCAAATGTAGGAGATGAGGGAGTAAAGAGATCTCCCTGAAGGGGAGCCATAAGCTCTGTGGGATTGTCCTCGGCGTCAGTGTAAGGGTGGGCCTCTGAGGGATGCTCAGCCTCTGTACAAAGTAGAGGTGGCTGCGGTAGCTCGAAAGGAGGAAGGTAATGCTTGGGATCCTCATGAATGACTGTGTCCTCGTCCCAATGCACGGCCTCCTCGGTGACAAGCTCTGGCTCTGCATGTAAGGCCTCCTCAAAAGCAAGCTCTGGCTCATGTGGGTGGTGATTCGGGTTCAATATTACATATTTAACCCCCCATTTAGCCCTATTTTGTGCTCATGAGATGCTACATTGTTCTCTAATTCATACGTATTTTTTACACATTTATTTATTAGAGAAAACACACTATTTGAGCACAAAACAGCAAATAATGAAGTATTTCTGCACTTATTATATTTTTCTTAGCACCGTCTCGATCTCACGATTCCAACGACTATTTATTTGTATTTTTCTGAGATCTGTGCTAATTACTGTGTATTTTTGAATGCAGAATACATTTAAAAAATGGAAATACAGTGGAAATACAAAAATACTATGGTCTTGGGGATTTCTGGCCGTTGGATCTCGATCCAACGGCCCATAATCGCGCAAAACAAGGCAGCTGGCGATTCAAATTAGCGGATGACGTGGCAGCTTCGTGACCGACTGATGAGGATCCAACGGACGACGAAATCTCCAAACGAAGCCGGGCGATTTGCATGATTAGCAGCGACACGTGGCTTATTGTGATCCGTCGATATCAGATCGGAGGGCGCAAAATCGTTCCGCTTCGAACGCGGATTCGCGAATTGAACGATCCATCGAAAGGCCACGCGGCGGCGATCTAACGACTCCTCGCTCGATCCTACGGTCGCGATATCTCCCGCATTCAAACTCGCAGAGCAGGCGACGTGGCCCGTTGTGTGCCCTTGATGCGTGATCGGACGGTCGTAAAAGCAATCCAAGTTTGAGACGGACGCATCCCTCAGGCGGCTACGTGGCTAGCGGACGTTCGTCCGATCGTGATCCAATGGTGCCGATTGAAGATGAAGCGGATCCGGATCGCAGCAGCGGAGCGGGTTTGCGCACGACTTTTAAAGCGACGCGTGGCAGCGCGAGGGGCGATCCCGCTTTAGATGAGCGGCCACAATTTGCCCCGCTCGAGATCAGCGGTCCAGATGCGTTCGGGTGCGAATTTTGAGCGGGTTTGGAACCCGTTAAGCAACCCAAACCCGCAATCTTATTATATAAGCGTATTTAGGGTTTTTTGGGCGTATTCAAGCAGTTTGGGGCGTATTTTGAGCGTATTGGAGGCTCTAGGAGCCGTATTCTCCCCCTGAAAAATTCTGTAAAATTCCAGAGGCTTGTTTTATTATTTTCAGAGAGTTTGAAGTCTTTTCAAGGAGAATTGGTGATATTTTCTTCAACTTCTACCTCGTATTTTAGTGTTTTTCATCGTATTTTGCTATGAATTCAATGTATTTGGCTATGGATCTTGTTTATTCTGAAATTATGAGTAGCTAGAACTTATTTGTGCATGGTATGGAGTAGTTAGGGGCTATGATTTGTGTTAGTTTGGTTGAAATTCCATGTGCTTAATCGTTAAACGTCGCTAAAATTGTAATCGTTGTTCGTAAATCGACTTTTTTAGATTCCAAAAGAATTAATTAAGTTGATGATCGCCCCAAAAGGGCGAGCTTTGATCTCCCCAAAAGGGAGTTTCATACCGTAGTTTTGATCTCTCCAAAAGAGAGTTTCATATCGTATTATAGCTTTAGCGACGATCTTTTGAATATTTTGCTTGAACCCCCAAAAGGGCATCTTCCGATGAATTGCTCCCAAAAGGAGAATTCATTGAGTTATATTGGATATTTTTCCCGGTGAATTGCTCTCAAAAAGAGAATTCATTGTGATATATTCATCAACCAAATTAATACGAATCGTTGATCCTAGCGAGCCCATACCATGCACATACTCTTTATAGATATTTTCTTACACGTATTTCTATGTTTATATTATTCACGTGTTCACATCACCATCACCGTCATCATTTTTGAAGTGTTTAGTTTCTCTTCGTAGGATTTCTATTTGATTTGAACCGTGGTTGCAACAGATTTCTTCCCGTGGATTCGACACCTGGACTCCCAGGTTTTACTACTTGTACGGACTCTTGCGCTTGAGAGAGAGCACCTTTTCGGTCCCACCAAGTTTTTGGCGCCGTTGCCGGGGAGGAATGGTTTGTGACTACGGTTTATTTCATTTAGAGGACCTTCGGTGATATCTTTCCACTTTATTGTACATAAACTTTTTTTTATTATTTTATTTTAATTTTTTAAAAAATGGAATATATGAACTTCTACTGCACGAACAATCTTTATGATGCACGATATGCGAATGCACACAAACATAGAATGGAAAAGCTCAAAATTGTTAATTTTAATCAAACTGACTGTGAAACTTTCTTTCAGGCCTGGAGGAGGTTCACAGACCTAATATCGAGCTATCCGCAGCATGGGTTCACAAATGAAGAGCTTATGGCGTCCTTCCTAGATGGACTACACCCACAGCTGCAGGAATTATTGGGAGACATGACGCCGACAGTGGCGTGGGAATACATGGAGTCTCTGCAAGAAAACGAAGAAACCGTGGAAGAGACTTCAGAGAACGATTCAACGGAGCCTTCGTGCCTCGATCAAGAAGAGCAAAGCGTAGACGTACCTTTGCAATCCTTGAAAGAGGAAGCTTACCAGACTATTCAGACTCAGGAGGCCACATCCCATCAATTCTGGGAGAATTTCCTTGCTCGGAGTCGGCAGATTCAGAAATCCCTCGAAGATCTCACTCTGATTGCCACTCGCTTAGAAGAAGGTAATGCTTTTGAAACTCAATTTAAGGAAACTAATACGAGTTCATCTTCTATTGCAGGTATATCGAGCGAGGACACGAATATAAATATATACATGGCAAAAAGTGTGTGCAAAAGAGAGGACGAGCTAGCAATTGTGGATGAACGAGAGGAGGAGACAGCTAGGGACAAAGGTTTTGAGATTATCTCCATGGAGCCAGAACCATTTCCTCTTCCAGTTTTGTCCCAAAATCATTTACCACTCTCCCCAACAATCGAGCATCGTACAGAGAGTAGTGCAAATCTTTCAGGGAGTAGTCGTCAACTTATTTTAATTTCTTTCACTTATTTTGATGACTACGTTTGGAATAATTTTATTGAAAGGAATCTTAAAATAATTTGGACTGACATAACTCATCTCTCGCAGGACATTGGCAAACAGCTTATAGAGATGCTTGGAGTTGTGTTGCTGGGGTCCAGATTAGTTTTTGGAGGAAGAATAATAGCCGAGGAGCGCAAGGAGCAAATTGAACAACTTCCTCCACCATCAAAGATTCGGGATCCGCCATTTGATCACGGTGTGTTCTTTCCAGTAGTGTAGTTTTTATATGCTTTCTAGGTTGCTTGCTTGAATAAACTCGTACCTCTTCCGACATTGAGGACAATGTCCATCTTTAGTTGGGGGGTGCGTATGAGACCTTAGGATTTTTTTTAAGAGAAGAATAAATCACCAAATCTCATCATTTAAAACTCTTTCATATGCCTCAAATGCGGATGATTATACGTTAATTGAGTTCTAAAAATTTTTATGGTTTGATTAATTATTTTTCCTTCATGGAATTGCCGTTAATATGCTATACCTGAAAATTTTCAATTTCCATGATTAATATCTCGAAATAGTTTGAATTTATCTCATGCATGCTAATGTGATGAAAAAGCTTAAGTATACACGATTTATTAGAAAGTTTTTAAGTTGAAGAGGAATTTGGCCTTGGTTACTAATGTTTATATTCATGTTGATGGGTTTTGAGTTGCTTACAAAGAAAGAAAAGAAAGAAAAGAAAAATGAATGAAAAGAAAAATGATGAAAAATGAATGAATACGTATGTCACTAATAAATAACTTGGTTGGCTCGAGTAGTACAGTCCGAGGGGTCCTTCTTGGCCTAATGCCCTAAGATCGTCTGATTTGGGAGCCATTGACCGGAAACTCACTCATTTGATGGAGCGATCCAAGTTATACTTTTTTCTGCGAATGTTGCTTGATGCGCGTTACGCAGAACGAATAAAAGAAAAACAAATAGTGAATATACTAAGCAACTTCAATACCCATGTCTTGAATAATTCTTTTTGATAGGCCTATTCCTTGGAGACAAGAAAGCTAGTTTATAACGACGTGTTATACTTTCGCTTGCGCAAAACGATGCTTGCATGATATTTATTCATACTAAATTAGAGAAAATTTCATGTGATTGATTTCGTTCATGGATCTGTATATTGATGGCCAAGACCATGTTGGAATGCGTATTATTGAGCCATGCCATGAGCGATTTGAAAGAACTTTTTGTTTTATTGATCGTCCGTATTTATCGCTATTTTTGCTAGAGACTAGCAAATCGCTAGTTGGGGGTGTGATTCGGGTTCAATATTACATATTTAACCCCCCCATTTAGCCCTATTTTGTGCTCATGAGATGCTACATTGTTCTCTAATTCATACGTATTTTTTACACATTTATTTATTAGAGAAAACACACTATTTGAGCACAAAACAGCAAATAATGAAGTATTTCTGCACTTATTATATTTTTCTTAGCACCGTCTCGATCTCACGATTCCAACGACTATTTATTTGTATTTTTCTGAGATCTGTGCTAATTACTGTGTATTTTTGAATGCAGAATACATTTAAAAAATGGAAATACAGTGGAAATACAAAAATACTATGGTCTTGGGGATTTCTGGCCGTTGGATCTCGATCCAACGGCCCATAATCGCGCAAAACAAGGCAGCTGGCGATTCAAATTAGCGGATGACGTGGCAGCTTCGTGACCGACTGATGAGGATCCAACGGACGACGAAATCTCCAAACGAAGCCGGGCGATTTGCATGATCAGCAGCGACACGTGGCTTATTGTGATCCGTCGATATCAGATCGGAGGGCGCAAAATCGTTCCGCTTCGAACGCGGATTCGCGAATTGAACGATCCATCGAAAGGCCACGCGGCGGCGATCTAACGACTCCTCGCTCGATCCTACGGTCGCGATATCTCCCGCATTCAAACTCACAGAGCAGGCGACGTGGCCCGTTGTGTGCCCTTGATGCGTGATCGGACGGTCGTAAAAGCAATCCAAGTTTGAGACGGACGCATCCCTCAGGCGGCTACGTGGCTAGCGGACGTTCGTCCGATCGTGATCCAATGGTGCCGATTGAAGATGAAGCGGATCCGGATCGCAGCAGCGGAGCGGGTTTGCGCACGACTTTTAAAGCGACGCGTGGCAGCGCGAGGGGCGATCCCGCTTTAGATGAGCGGCCACAATTTGCCCCGCTCGAGATCAGCGGTCCAGATGCGTTCGGGTGCGAATTTTGAGCGGGTTTGGAACCCGTTAAGCAACCCAAACCCGCAATCTTATTATATAAGCGTATTTAGGGTTTTTTGGGCGTATTCAAGCAGTTTGGGGCGTATTTTGAGCGTATTGGAGGCTCTAGGAGCCGTATTCTCCCCCTGAAAAATTCTGTAAAATTCCAGAGGCTTGTTTTATTATTTTCAGAGAGTTTGAAGTCTTTTCAAGGAGAATTGGTGATATTTTCTTCAACTTCTACCTCGTATTTTAGTGTTTTTCATCGTATTTTGCTATGAATTCAATGTATTTGGCTATGGATCTTGTTTATTCTGAAATTATGAGTAGCTAGAACTTATTTGTGCATGGTATGGAGTAGTTAGGGGCTATGATTTGTGTTAGTTTGGTTGAAATTCCATGTGCTTAATCGTTAAACGTCGCTAAAATTGTAATCGTTGTTCGTAAATCGACTTTTTTAGATTCCAAAAGAATTAATTAAGTTGATGATCGCCCCAAAAGGGCGAGCTTTGATCTCCCCAAAAGGGAGTTTCATACCGTAGTTTTGATCTCTCCAAAAGAGAGTTTCATATCATATTATAGCTTTAGCGACGATCTTTTGAATATTTTGCTTGAACCCCCAAAAGGGCATCTTCCGATGAATTGCTCCCAAAAGGAGAATTCATTGAGTTATATTGGATATTTTTCCCGGTGAATTGCTCTCAAAAAGAGAATTCATTGTGATATATTCATCAACCAAATTAATACGAATCGTTGATCCTAGCGAGCCCATACCATGCACATACTCTTTATAGATATTTTCTTACACGTATTTCTATGTTTATATTATTCACGTGTTCACATCACCATCACCGTCATCATTTTTGAAGTGTTTAGTTTCTCTTCGTAGGATTTCTATTTGATTTGAACCGTGGTTGCAACAGATTTCTTCCCGTGGATTCGACACCTGGACTCCCAGGTTTTACTACTTGTACGGACTCTTGCGCTTGAGAGAGAGCACCTTTTCGGTCCCACCAGGTGGCAAGGGGGAGCGACGTTGGCACAAGCTGACTCTCCCCCAAGCTGAACGTGGACATCCTCATCAGGCTCCTCAGGTATAGAAGGCAATGTAAACATCATCATCTCCTTTTCATGCCTCCTTCTTTGTTTCTGTCCTGGAGCTCGAGGCACCCGATTGCATGGCTTGGCCTCCTCAATAGTAGGTGCAGGTGGCTCTATGGGCTCATGTATCTTGACCGCGGTATAAAAGTGGGTCTTGTGCCCCTCAACTAGAGCATAGACTCCCTCATCAATTGTGCCTGTGGAAGAGATACAATGAGTAATAAAGTTTTGAAATTCGAGCTCAAAAGGATCACCTGCCGTTATTGTCAATGGACCTGAATTTCGAACTACGTCGACAATGTTTCTCAATAGGTCCATGTACGTGTCCTCCTTTGGCAACTCAGATGTCTCTATTTGTGGAGTGTTGATGGTATAAAGGTGGATATGATCACCTTCAAGTGAAGCATACACTCCATCTATGATAGTACCTGCACTAGAGACATTAGCCATAACAAAATCGATGAATACTTGGTCGTATGGTTTACTTACCGTAACGGTTAGTGAACCGGTAGATCGAGCATCATCTATCATTTGCTCCAAGGCTGCTGCCAACTGTAGATCACTGAACTTCCCCACTTGCATCCTCTTCAAAAACTCACGTGAGGGTCCCTTTAGCCTTCTAGTGAAGATATCAAATAGCGTGGAGTCATTCCACTCATGGTCTGACTCCGTCTGGAACATTTCTAACATTCCTTCAAACCTAGACAAGGCTTCCCCAAAGGATTCTCCATCAGCCTGATAGAATGCAGCGAGATATATGTAGGATTGTATAGAGCCCGCTCGCATTTTCTTTGGAAACACCATCGCTGCAAAAACTGTACCTGATCAAGCAAAGTAAACAACCTGGAAAAGACGTCAGTGGTACAAAGAGAGATAAAGATAATAATAGTAGCAGGTGGTGGGAAAAAAAATCTCTCTCAATGTTTTTTTTTGTTTTTAAATGTAGTCTAATCAACCTAATGGTGACAAATTGGCACCCAACTGGAAACACCTCCCCGGCAACGGTGCCAAAAACTTGATCGGCCCCGAAATGCAACCCAAGAGCACAACCAAAAACTTGGTCGGCCATGGATAAACACCTGGAGAACGATTGTAGTTTTACCGCAAGCGCACGGTAAAGTGGCGAGCGGGTATCGAACACGAGGAGGTGGTGTTGGTTCCAATCTATCCTATGTTGGTTTGACTACGAATGTTTTATTGGTGGAGATGGCTATGGTATGATGTAATGGCAATGGTGATGGATGTCGGTGTCGGAGATATAGAAATCGATCAAATATCAATTCAAATACAATATAATAAAAGTGTCTAGGGCTAGGGAATCCCCACTACGGACCGTCATGCATCATTGTGAATAGTGAATCTCAATATTACTAGACTTGCGTTGAGGTGAACTAGTCGTAACTGAATAGAGAACCAAGCTCACGCTCTCGCGCTATTGCCGGTCTATAGCAAACCTAGATTAGAGCCCACTCTCATGCAAACCCTAACCTAAGCCACTAGCATTAGGATCGACATCATTGTCCAATCGCTTCTCGAGCCCACTCTCGTGCAAACTCGAGTCACGATCTACGTTATGATAGTTCGTATTCGTCCAATCTCTTGCAAACGAATATTGGTATAGATTTACAATTAAAAATCCTAGCTTTGGTCCAATCTCTTGTAAACGAAATCTAGAGAAATCCAATTGTAAATCTAAATCGAATATCTAGGCCTTCCCATCGATTAGAATCCAATCTCTTGCAAATCCCAAATCGATGGAAATCCCTAGCTATCCGTAGTAAATCAATCACAACCTAACCTCCTAGCAATTCTAGCAATTTAGAAATTCATTCATCACAAATATGAAATTAGATCCATAGGGTTCATCCCCATGCCCTAGAACATCAAATCTACTCTAGCATAGCAACAACGATATAGGAATCAATAAAAACCATAGCTTGCATACAAAAAGATATCAAATCAAAGATTCAAATAATAAGAATAGAAATACTTAGCTTTAATGAAGAATTCCAATCCAAAACAAGCTTTTTGATGCAAGAGGGGGCCTAGGGCATGGCCTAACCTATAAAATAATCCTAAGAAAACATAAATGGGAACTAAGAAAACATAATGGGGATCCCCCTCTAATGGTGGCTACAAAACCCTTAAATACTCCCCCAAAACCCTAGCAAGAAACCCTAGAAAACCCCTCAAATTCGTGCCCAAAACAGCCCAAACCGCAACTTAAATCTGGGCCCGTCGCCGACTCGGCCGAGTGGAAAATGTGACTCGGCCGAGTGGAAATTCCAGCACTGCAGAATCAACTTGCAGAAATTCTCCAGATTTCATTCGACCTCCGATTTGCACGTTCTTGGCTGCGTTGGAATCGTCATGAAGTATACTATCCTTAAAAAATATGACAAAAATACTTTGATTGCTGGAATGATATAAGATTTCAAAAGAGTGAGAGGCTGTCTGAAAATCTGGGCGCTGCGTGTCCTTGGCATCGCTCGGACGAGTGGACTTCTCTACTCGGTCGAGTGGGCTTCTCTACTCGGCCGAGTGACAAACCCTGTAAAAATACAGTAACTTCGGAGTCCTCAAGGTTCTGTCTCTGGGGGTGGCTCGGCCGAGTAGCTTTCATCATTCGGCCGAGTGGCATTCCATGCTCGACCGAGTCAGAACCCTCAAATGCCTGTACATTTCCAGTAAGTCGGCCCTTTTTGATGGTGGATTTTCCCGTGCCACTCGGGCGATGCAATCTTCATACTCAGCCGAGTGGGATATCGTCCCTCGGCCGAGTGCACTCCCAATTCCTTCTGTTGGAGCGTGTCCGGTCTGGTCGGCCGAGTGGTCTACTCGCTCGGCCGAGTGAGTGCTTCACTCGGCCGAGTGACATGCTGTAGATGCCCATTCTTCATCATTTTGCCTCCTCGTCGCTCCTACGAGGTTCCTTCTTCTTCCACTCAACCTCCATCGCCGATAAGTCTGCAAATGAGCCGTGGGCGACGCTCCGGTACATGTGCAAGTCCTTTAAGCTCATTTTTGCTCCCGATTGCTCCATATTTCCTGAAATCCGACAAAAACAAGAAATAGTGAAAAGTAACACAATATCATTGAATAATCGTGAAAATCGCAATATGAGCAACCGAAATGGCATGCAAATATGCATGAAAAAAGGTGTAAAATATGGACCGATCAGCTACCAAATACTTGTACAATCTGTGTTTCCGGCTAGGCACCTGTTATGCGGGCATAACCCTACGCCACACTTGTTAAAACACTTCCTGGCTCGTGATCCAGAAGCAAGCATTCCGTGTTCGGGGGTAAGGCCCTGGCTCGATACACGTGGAGGGGTAGGGATAAACGGTCACTTGAGCGTAAGAGTTGGCCCGTACAGCCTCTCTAGCCAAAGGGCGGAATCTCTGTGCACGACGTGCTTACTATACTTGTACCTGTTTTTGTGAATGTATACTTGTACTCCTTGCTTCCATGCCATGTTTACTCCTTGCCATGTCATACTTGCTGCTTTTATTTATTTGCTGCACATCTTATATATATGTCATGTCATGCACATTTTAGAATTGCTAGGTTGCTTTTACCTTCTTTAGTTTCCTTGCAAAAAGTCTTGTAGACTTTGCTGACATGTGCCCCTTCTCTTTGGGTGTCGCATGTTAGTTACTGAGCCAGAGACAGTAGTTGAGGGCGACGGGTTTGTGGAGTTCGTGCCTGATTCCACAGCTGACGTTGAGTACGAGGACACCGGCGACCAGTCCTAGTTCCTTCCGCAGTTTCTTTTGCTTCGTCTGTTGTTAGTTTGTCGGCGAGTAGCACCATCTTGTTAGTAGCTCTCTTTGTTGGCCATGCTGGGCCTTTTCTTTTGGACTCATTTTTTAGTCTGGTGGCTTTTCTGGTTGTTGGACATTTTATTGGACATTGGGATATATAATTTTTATTATTTGTCTCTTCTATTATTGTTGTCTTTGTTCCGTGTCACATTACAGGGATCTGCGTGTTTATTCCAGACGCTTTACAGGATGGAGCCTCACAGCTCCAAGCCTGAGCGGGCCTGTCACGCCTCGCCTCCATTTTAGGGAAGCGGGTCATGACAGGTTTCTTTGGTGGCCCATGCAGGTCTCCTCTGTAACTGTGACTTAATCGAAACAACGATAAGAATCATAGAATGTCCGATAAACAATTTCGACACCCGAGTCATAAGGCTAAAAGTCTAATTATTTCGTTTTTCTGTGTCATTAGATGGCTGGAAGATGGAATACCCGTGCTGCTGGTGGTGTGCCCCCTCGTGTCGAGGAGTCGGACCGAGAGCTCACCAACGGGGAGATTATGCGGATGATACATCAGATGATGCAGGTGCAGCAGGGCTTGCTCCAGAATGCTCGGAATGTTCCGCCTGCTCGAGCAGCGCAGCCAGTCCCGAATGTCCCTCGCTCTGAGCCGGGAGCGAAGCAGGTTCGGGAGCTGGGCCCCACCTACTTTGATGGGACCGAAGGACCCCTAGCTGCTGACGAGTGGATGAGGAATATGGAGGACAACTTGAAGATGTCGAAGGTCGACCCGGCTGGATGGGTTGACTTGGCAAAGAGACAGCTTAGAGATAATGCTCAGAATTGGTGGGATGCTGAGGAGGAGATGCTGGAGGAGCCGATATCTTGGGCTACTTTGAAGTCCAGATTTGATGAGGAGTACTTTCCGAAGGCTGCCAGGAGGGAGATGGCGCAGCGCTTCATTGAGCTGAAGCAGGGGAACTTGACGGTGGACCAGTACCACCAGGAGTTCACCCGGCTAAGCCGTTTCGCACCGAAGATGGTGCAGGATGCTGATGAGAGGGCCAAGAGGTTTCTGCAGGGGCTCTCTTTGGATCTTCAGAGCTTTGTGACTTCTACTGATTTGGAGTCCTATCAGAAGGTTCTGATTGCAGCGAGGAGGCAGGAGCTGATTGTGAACCAGAAGAGATGATGTGCTTCTGGAGCTGGGAAGAGGCATGTGGAGCAGGCCAGGGCAGTGACGAGACCAGGGTTCAGGCCCAATCAGCCGGTACAGTTCAAGAGACCAGGAGGACCTCCTACTCCGAAGACTTGCAATTTCTGTGGCAAGACTGGACATGTCAAGGATCAATGCCGGAAGATGTTGGGATAGTGCTTGGTTTGTGGTGATCCTGCGCATGTCATGAGGGACTGTCTGAAGTCCAAGCAGCCGTGGAAGGGACCTGTTGCAGCTCAGCCGTTGCAGCAGAGAGCACCTATACCTGCTGGACGTGGAGCGCCTCTCGTTCCACAGAGGCAGGCTTTTTAGCAAGCTGTTCAGTCGAGGAGGCAGGCTTTCCTGATGACTGCAGTTGAGACGGAGGCTGTAGATGAGGTTATTACAGGTAACCCTCAGCCTATTTGTTTCTTTTCTTAGTTAGTCTTGTTTGTTGGAATTTGTTTGGCTGCTTGTTATGTTTGCTGGAATAGGATTTGATTGTTAGACTGTATATTAGGTGTGATTTTGGTTTGTACTTTCCCTGCACGAGTCCTCTTCGACTCTGGTGCATCGATGTGCATTATTTCCCGGAGCTTCGTGGAGAAGCATTCCTTGTCGACTTTCCCTCTTCCAAAGAGTTGGGATATCGTTACAGGAAATGGCATGATCTCGGTGCATCATGGTTGCAATTCTTGCCCTTTGGTGGTCTGTGGACATGAGCTCTACGCTGATTTCATCGTCCATGACATCATCAACTATGATGCCGTCCTTGGGATGGACTGGCTTGGGAGTTTCTACACCACGATCGATTGTCGGAGGAAGAAGGTGGTGTTCGAGATTCCAGGCCATCCGGTGTTCGAGTTCAGCGTGGCAGCAGTTCGCTTGGTCTAGTCAGGTTTCGGGCCAAGCCGGTGGAGATCGTTGCTATGCTGATGGAGCAGTGTAGGCCAGCTGTGGTACGAGAATTCGATGACGTCTTCCCCGAGGAGATGTCTGGACTGCCGCCCGATCGAGCTCTCGAGTCGATCTTATTCCGGGAGCGTAGCCCATTTCGAAAGCGCCGTATCGTATAGCTCCAGCAGAGTTGGAGGAATTGCGGAAGCAGCTGGACGAACTTCTTCAGAAGGGTTACATTAATCCCAGTGTGTCTCCGTGGGGAGCACCGGTCTTGCTGGTGAAGAAGAAGGACGGTTCGCGTCGCATGTGTGTGGACTACCGGGAGTTGAATGCGGTGACCGTCAAGAATCGATATCCGTTGCCTCGTATTGATGACATCTTCGATCAGCTTGGAGGATCGAGGGTATTCTCTAAGTTGGATCTGAGGAGCGGTTATCATCAGCTTAAGGTGAGGAAGGAAGATGTTCCGAAGATAGCATTCAGGACGAAGTATGGACACTACGAGTTCGTGGTTATGCCTTTCGGTGTAACCAACGCACCTGCCATATTTATGAATCTGATGAATTTGATCTTCTACGACTTGCTAGATAAGTTTGTCGTTATCTTTATAGACGACATTCTGATCTACTCAAAGTCAGAGGAGGAGCATGCGTCGCACTTGAGGATAGTGTTGGAGATCTTGAGGAAGCATCGGCTGTATGCTAAGTTTTCCAAGTGCGAGTTTTGGCTGGACAGAGTTGCTTTTCTCGGACATGTGGTGTCAGGAGATGGTATTTCAGTGGACCCCGAGAAGATCAAGGCTATCAGGGAGTGGCCTGTTCCCCAGTCAGCGTCTAAGATCCGGAGTTTCCTTGGATTGGCTGGTTATAATCGGCGTTTCATTAAGGACTTTTCCCGTATTGCTGAGCCGATGACCAGACTAACACGGAAGGATGTACCATTTGGTTGGTCTGATGGCTATGAGGAGGCTTTTGGTGTTCTGAAGGAGAGGCTGACGACTGCCCCTGTTCTTGCTGTGCCTGACCGGAGTGGAGGATTCGAGATCTTTTGCGATGCTTCCGGCAAGGGTCTCGGTTGTGTGTTGCATCAGCATGGGCACGTGGTAGCTTATTCTTCACGTCAGCTTAAGACCCATGAGAAGAACTACCCGACGCACGACTTGGAGTTGGCAGCAGTCGTGTTTGCGCTGAAGATTTGGAGGCACTTCCTGTTGAGTGAGAGGGTGAAGATCTTCACCGATCAAAAAAGCTTGAAGTACATTTTTACTCAGAAGGAGCTCAACATGCGATAGCGTCGGTTGTTGGAGCTCTGGAGCTCATGGTGGATTATGAGATCGATCTGCAGTATCATCTTGGCAAGGTGAATGTGGTTCTGGATGTGCTGAGTAGGCTTCCAGCGGTGATGTTGTTGACTTCGCAGTGGAGATTGCAGTAAGATTTTTGCGAGTCTGGTATAGAGATTGTTCTTCCTAGAGAGGCCTCTTTGTTGATGTGTATGCAGATACAGTCGACGATCGTGGATAGGATCAATGCTGGACAGGCTGGAGACCCGAAGTTGGTGAAGATACGGGAGCTGGTGGAAGCCGGTCTATAGAATGACTTCTTGATTCATGAGGATGGCTCGCTGAGGTATGGGGCCAGGTTGTGTGTGCCAGCTGGAGACATCAGAGAGGAGTTGTTGGTTGAGGCACACAGTTTGCCGTATTCTGTACATCCTGGTGGCACCAAGATGTATAAGAATCTTCGCCTGAACTATTGGTGGCATGGTATGAAGAGGAGTGTGGATCGGAGTGTAGCCAAGTGTCTGGTTTGCCAGCAGGTAAAGGCAGAGCATCAGTATATGGTAGGGTTGCTACAACCGCTTCCGATTCCAGAGTGGAAGTGGCAACACATCACTATGGACTTTGTGACTGGACTACCTCAGAGTCCGAAGCAGAATGACGCGATTTGGGTGATCGTAGATCGATTAACCAAATCCACGCACTTTATTCCTTTCCGAGTAGGACAGTCCACTGAGACGCTAGCGAGGAGATATATGGAGGTAAATCTTTTACTCTCCCTTTCTATTTCGTTTCCCTAGTTTAGATAGTGATGTAACGTGAATCGTGCAGGAGATCGTACGACTTCACGGAGTCCCTGTGAGTATCGTGTCGGACAGAGACACGAGATTCACGTCTCAGTTCTGGCAGAGTCTGCAGAAGATTTTGGGTACGAGTATGAGTTTCAGCACGGCGTACCATCCACAGACGGATGGCCAGTCCGAGAGGACGATCCAGATCTTGGAGGACATGCTGAGGGCGTGCATGTTGGACTTCAAGGGTTCTTGGGAGGATCATCTCCATCATGTGGAGTTTGCCTACAATAACAGCTACCAGGCGAGTATTGGCATGGCACCTTTCGCCGCGCTATATGGGAAGAAATGTCGATCGCCACTGAGCTGGGATGACATTGGAGATCGGAAGCTGTTAGGACCTGAGATGATCGTGGAGGTAGTGGATGTTGTGAGGAACATATGGGAGAAGCTGAGGATTGCTCAGGACCGTTTCAAGCATTGGGCTGATGCTAAACGGTGTCCTTTGGAGTTTCAGCCAGGTGACCATGTGTTCCTGATGATTTCCCCGAATCGAGGAGTGATTCGCTTTAGGAAACGAGGGAAGCTGAGCCCGAGATACATTGGACCGTTTGATATTCTGGAGAGAGTTGGCGAGGTAGCCTACCGCTTAGCCTTGCCGCCATCTTTGGAAGGAGTTCACGATGTCTTCCATGTGTCGCAGCTGCATCGGTACATCAGCGATCCATCTCATGCTGTGGATTTCTTGGAGATCACTGTTCGCCCCGATCTGACGTATGACCAGCAGCCAGTGCAGATTTTGGACAAGCGTCAGAAGTCACTCCGAAACAAGACAGTCTATCTTGTTAGGGTGATGTGGCGACACGGCTCGCCAGGATAGTCTACTTGGGAGAGAGAGGATGAGATGAGAGAGCGATACCCACTTTTGTTCCCTGACACGTGAGTGTGAGGAAATTCCGAGGGCGGAATTTTTCTTAAGGTGGGTAGGATGTAACGACTGGTTTTTTTATCTATTAAATAAATATGTGTTGGTTGTTCTCTCCTTTGTATATTTTTCCCATTTCCGTTGTTGGGCGTTACCGCTCAGTTCTTTGTAGCCTTCTAGTTTCCTTTCCATAGAACGATGAGCTTGGAGTAAGTCATTCATGATGAGCTTCATAGCGTCCATATCTTAGAGCTAGAGTGATCTTAGAAGCCATATGAATCTTCCCGAAGCTTCGCACTTCAATTCGGGACTTTTCGTGCCTTTTAGTTGGTTCATGAAGGAGAACCAACCGACTAGATTACAATCTAGTCGGTCGCGACTCTTCAGGAACCGACTAGTTTTCTTGATTAATTTTAGCTGCGTTACTGTTTAAGCTTAGTCGGTCTAAGCACATTCTTCGACCGACTAGTTCCCAAACTAGTCGGTTAGAACTTCTTCTCAGACCGACTAATTCCGGGATCTTTTTGACAGCCGAGTTACTGTTTACGGTTAGTCGGTCAAGGAACGACTATCGACCGACTAGTTGAGAAACTAGTCGGTTAGAGTTTCTTCTCAGACCGACTAACTCTCAGTGCTTATTGTCTATCTTATTCGACCCTTAGTCGGTCTATGAACATTCACCGACCGACTAAATCCCAAACTAGTCGGTTGACGAGCCTTCACAGACCGACTAAACATGTCTACCCTGTACAGACCCCGTTCACGGTTTGCCTTTTAGTCAGTCTCAGTTGGACGACTGACCGACTAAATCCCAACCTAGTCGGTCGACCACTCTTCACTGACCGACTAATATGCCAAGAAACCCTAGGTTAAGTTGTAGCCGCCGCTATTTCTTTCTATTTAAACCCTATTCGTTTTCACTTCTTCTTTCACTTCTCCAAGCCAACCTTCTTCCCCAATCATCCCCCAACCTTCCTCTTGCCCTTCCTCATCCTCCAGAGCCCCCTCTTACCCCTATTGCGCCGGCACCACCCCGTAGCCCACCGGCCGACCCTAAAACCCCCCAAATTCTCCTTTTGCTTCATTTTCCCCTACATTCTCCCATCTCCAGATCTGTTGTATCTCAGCCGCGAGGAGTTCTTTTCAGCCATAGTTCTTCCGGGATCGCTTCTTCCGTTGCCGTGCTAGATCGGATTTGGCGACGGCAATCCGGATACATCGAGATCCTCTCCTACCTGCTGATTCTAGGTGACTTGGATCGTCGATTCTTCCGCTTCATATACGGTTAGTGTTCTACCTTTAAATTTTCCCATAACCCACACTATAATTTAGAAAACCTAATAAAATGGATTACTAGACGTTGTAGGATTTCAATACAAAACTGGAATAGATCATTCAATCCTGATTTTCTGTTTTGCCGTAACAGCGAACCCATTTCCCCGTAGAATAGTGATTTGTGTGACAACTCTCGTCGATCAACAACCCACGGTACCAGGCAAGTGAAACTTGCCACCTTTGTTTTAGGCCATGCTTTAGGCCATTTCCTTGCTCTTAGCATGAAAGAGACTAGACCGTGAAATGATAGCGGTCTAGGCACGATTCCAAGTCCTAGCTTGACAATGAAGCTATAACTGCCTTTTGTCATGTCATATCATGCATTTGCCTGTCACGTTTAATTTCTCTAACTGTACGCATTTTTATTGAATATCTGCCAGGCAATCACATTATTTCATGCCATTTGATTTGTATGTTGCATCGTAGCACACGCTACCAAATACTTGTACAATCCGTGCTTCCGGCTAGGCACCTGCTATGCGGGCATAACCCTATGCCACACTTGTTAAAACACTTCCTGGCTCGTGATCCAGAAGCGAGCATTCATTGTTCGGGGGTAAGGTCCTGGCTCGATACACGTGGATGGGTAGGGTAAACGGTCACTTGAGCGTAAGAGTTGGCCCGTACAGCCTCTCTAGCCGAAGGGCGGAATCTCTGTGCACGACATGCTTACTATACTTGTACCTGTTTTTGTGAATGTATACTTGTACTCCTTGCTTCCATGCCATGTTTACTCCTTGCCATGTCATACTTGCTGCTTTTATTTATTTGCTGCACATCTTATATATATGTCATGTCATGCACATTTTAGAATTGCTAGGTTCCTTTTACCTTCTTTAGTTTCCTTGCAAAAAGTCTTGTAGACTTTGCTGACATGTGCCCCTTCTCTTTGGGTGTCGCATGTTAGTTACTGAGCCAGAGACAGTAGTTGAGGGCGACGGGTTTGTGGAGTTCGTGCCTGATTCCACAGCTGACGTTGAGTACGAGGACACCGGCGACCAGTCCTAGTTCCTTTCGCAGTTTCTTTTGCTTCGTCTGTTGTTAGTTTGTCGGCGAGTAGCACCATCTTGTTAGTAGCTCTCTTTGTTGGCCATGCTGGGCCTTTTCTTTTGGACTCATTTGTTAGCCTGGTGGCTTTTCTGGTTGTTGGACGTTTTATTGGACATTGGGATATATAATTTTTATTATTTGTCTCTTCTATTATTGTTGTCTTTGTTCCGTGTCACATTACAGGGATCTGCGTGTTTATTCCAGACGCTTTACAGGATGGAGCCTCACAGCTCCAAGCCTGAGCGGGCCCGTCACGCCTCGCCTCCATTTTAGGAAAGCGGGTCGTGACACGTACCTAGTATTCGTCTTCCTCAAGGACGAGTAAGAGGTAAGCTTGGGAGATTTTGATGTGTCCATATTTTACACCTTTTTCATAGCATCATGACATCGCATTCCATGCTATTCTCGCATCCAAATCCCATATTTCCCTACGATGTCGTATTTCTGACGTTATATTCGAGTTTCGTAGTATTTTATGAGTTTTCAGGGATTTTGGAGCGATTTGGGACCCGATCTAGGTATGGACACATCTGACGCGCCCGTGGGCTCGTTGGCAAAGCTCTACAGGAGTTCGCCTTGTTTTGGGAGCCATGGGAGAGTGGGGAAGAGAGCAGGAGGAAAGGAGAAGCTTCAAGAGCTTCAGCAACAATTTTCTCAGATGACTCGACCGAGCAGAGCAGCTGCTCGGTCGAGCAGATGCAAATGAAGAAGTGGCAGCAAACACGCATCCTGCTCGGACCGAGCACTTATGGTGCTCGGTCGAACAGCCATTCATTCCGAAGCCCGACTAATCCTGGCATGGCCCGAGCGACTTCTTCAGCGACCAGTCAGCTATCTGCTAGGACCGAGCAGAGCTGACTCAGCACGTACAGACAGAGTAAAGATTTTGGAGGATTGCGATTTCCTGTCGTGCTCGGTCGAGCAGTACATCTGCTCAGACCGAGCAACCAACCGAGTAATTTGCAATGCTCGACCGAGTCACCCACTCGGTCGACGATGCTGTAGGCCATTTTTGGAAGGTTTTTTGGGAGCGGCTGTTGCACGATTTTAGGGAGTGAAGTCTGGGAGCTGCGACGGCGTTTGGGAGCGAATTCATTCTAAGTTTTTTGATTAGTTATTTGAGCGAAGATTAGAGAATAATTTTGTTAGATCTAGATTAAAAACTCTTGATTATTGTTGAATCGAAATTGATTGGAAGCTTATTTGCTCTTCTCGCGCTCTTGGAATCTCGATTTTTCTTTGGATCTATTAATCACTATTTTTCTTTATCTTTCGCTGTAAGTTCTCAATCTTCATTTGTCAATTTGTTATAATGTTTTCACCTCTAAAAATTGTATTTTTGTTCGTTAATATTGTCATGAGTGAGTATTCTTTCTAGGTTTGATGGGTTAGCCCTAAGATCCTAGGGGGAAGACGTAGATCTGAATCCCTATGTTGAATTAGGAATTTAGGGGAGTATTTCGGTCGATCATACCGAATCCCTAGATAACCTGTACTGAGATTATGCCCACGGTCTGTGGAATTGATGTGCTTAAGGGGTATCCTTAGGATTCGAATAGGGAAATCGGTGGATCCAACCAAGGCTCGTGACCATGCCTGGCTCGTGTCTTGAGGGGATCCCCCCGACGAACTATATCGCTACGTTAACGGCTACCGTTATTGCGTCAACGAGAGCCACCGAAATATCTCCCAATTCTAACACACGAGAGTGGTACGAATTGGGAGATTAATCCCCAAACCCTAATCCAACGTAGGGATTCTATTCCAACGTCGATCCCCGATGATCTTAGCGGTGATCCCTAACGCCCTAGTCCGTTTTATTATTAAAACAACAATAACACAACAACCAATTCTCTCAACCCGATAACTATCTCACTTCGAGATATAGAAGTAAACTGAGAACCCAAATACACTGTCACCGTCCCTGTGGGATTCGATATCTTTTATACTACAATTTGACACCGTCTGATTGCGGATAGAGCCCGGAATTGACACCTAGGGGCCATACCATGCCTGGCGATCGTGACACCGCCATGTGGAATCTAGGTGTAGGTTTCGGGTGCGTCATAAAGCTGAACTTCTGAATATTTGTAAGGTAATACAAGATGAAATTGTAGAGCTAGAATCCACCTTAGATGCCTATAGAACTGATAACTTTGAAATGCAACAAGAAAACTGTGACATGTCTAATAAAATTAATAATCTGACAGAAAAACTTGTTGCATGTAATTCTACAATTGATTTGCTGAAAAATGAAAAGCTACCATACCTGAAAAACTTGATTGTCTTTCCTGTCCCAATTTATTAAATGAAAATAGCACGTATAAAGAAAAATTGATTAAGCTAGAAACTGAAAATAAGTTGCTTATTGAAAAGATGTGCATACTAAATAATGAGCTTAAAAGCAAAATGATTGATTTTGAAAAGAAAGAAGAGGAAAAAAAAGAAAGCTGTCATTTGTAAATGCACTTTCTTGTGAATGAAAATACATCCTTGAACTCCAAAGTCGCGAATCTAGAATTGTCCATTAAGAAATTGTGTATTGGAAAACAATCTTTGGATACTGTTAAGGCCAAAATTGACCGGTACAGTTGTCAGGCTGATGTAGACTCAAAGCACTGAGTTGGAGCCTTATCAGCAGCTGGAATGGGACCGTCGGTTGGTGGAACCGGGGTCGAATGATGATGGTTAGAAGTGTTGCGACCTTTGATCGACCCTCGGGCGACTGTTGCGTCGATTGTTCGAGGTTGGAGAGCTTGACGTTGACCTTCGATGCTGGACTACGATCGACGATCTGCACCATAGGGACTCGTTAGGGGGGGTCGGATCTAGGTTTTGACCCAAATCCCCTCCGATGTTTAAGTTATTATGGAACTTAAGAAAGAGAGGGAGCTTGGTGTAGCTGAGATTGATGCATGGAGGTTCGTCTCGAGACTGACGACACAAGCTCGAATATAAAATGGTAAAAGTGAGAAGATAGAGCTCTATGTCTTAGACCTCGTACCTTGAAGATAGGACCATTCCCCCTTTTTATAGACATTTAGGGTCCCTTTGGAGACGTTGGGGGATAACAGTCACCCATAGTGGGGCCACGATCTTTTCCCATTAACAGGAGTAAATGTTGCACACGTCCCTGAGATTCTCAAGTCTGCTTTTAATCCCATGTTTGAGCAAGGGGACCCAACGGTCGACTAGCCATTCTGGCTTTGACTGAGTCAACACCAGGCTTCTTTGGCGGGTCTGTTGGGCCTTAATCATCTGTCGATCGAGTTGCCTCGAACTCCGGTCCAATGACTCAACAATAGCCCCCGTCGCGCGACCTTCAAGGGTCATCCACTAAGGTCAAGCGACGTTACATCGCATTTAATGGGGCATGTCAGTCAAGAAAATAGCACTCGAGTTCTAGGCGCCAAAACGCCCGCCTCGTCGATTTAGATGATTTGTCGGTTCGAAATCCAAGACATTCTGGGTCCTTGGATCCTTGACGCATGTTCCATCATGTGGTTGTCGCCTCGTCCATATATGACGGTTCCAGCAAAGGAGTGCAGAATACCGTCTTCATTCGCTCGATTCATATTTTCCTTCTCTCGAAAGTAATGGCTTTGTCCTCTGCATCCGGAAGGAATGTGGTCACCACCATCCAGAAGAATTAGGAGGGGGTCATGGAGCCAGGCTTGCTGGCGAATGTGAGGTCCAAAGTCAAGGCCGACCAAATAGACGTGCTTCAGAGGAATTTTGTTCACCTCGATTATCAGATCAGACTGCATGGGAGGGATGAGAGGGCGCATCGTCCCGACGATCGGGAAGCGAGGGTCTATGTCGAAGCTTTTGAATGGGGCCTTCAATTTCCCATGCATCCATTCCTGTGGTACTTCCTGTGTACCTTGAACATTTCCCTCTGCCAGCTGATGCCGAACGCTATTGGCATGTTGATGGGTTTCATTGTTCTGTGCGTGACGAAGGGAATCGAGCCATCCCTGCGTCTGTTCAACCAGTTCTTCTCGATCCCTCCCCTTAAGACTCTGGGGTGGTATACGATAATGGCCCGTCGAGGGAGGAAGCTGATGGAAGAACTTTCCACCTCCAACCACAAGTGGAAGGACGAGTTTGTGTTTGTAGTATTCCAGGAGGAGGCAAGCTTCTGCATCGGCGGGGGTGCCCCTGATTTGGAGCCTGCCGAGGATAAACCACTGACTGTCGAGGAGAAGAAAGTCGTCGATACTCTGAAGAGCCTACCCGATGGTATAAGGTCGATCGAGTGGCTATGGTCGGACGACGTGCTACGTCGAACCGTGTGGGCGAAAGGTTGTTTCGACCGTGCTTGCCAACTGTTCGACCTTCGTCGCTTGATCTAATTCGTTTATTGCTCTAATAGGTATGACCAGAGTGGATTATCAGGTGGATCCTGCCTTGAAGGAAGCGGTCGAGGCTTCCATCAGAGAGGCGGAGACGAGAATGTTGTCACCACGGGCGCCAACCACATCAAGATCGATGGTCCAGCCGTCCAGAGATCGGCCCCATGTTCATTGAAGGGATTGCCCAGGTGACTCGCCCTCAACAGAAAAAGAAAGGCCCCCCCCCCCCCCGAGTTTGAGGCGGTTGCACTGGAGGGGGGCAAGATGCGAGGGAGGATAGTCCTCAGCGACTCGGAGCCGTCTGGGTCGAACGCTTCCATGGAGCAGGCCTCCCTACCAGGGAGTGATGCACTCCATGAGGAGGATTCGAGGGAGACTCAGGTTTCGTCGGATCTTCGCATGCAACGAGACATCTGGCCCTGGGGGATGTCTGTCTCCCTCCGTAAGGTTGCCTAAAGATATCCCTGAAGAGTATATGCCGATGTTGCTAGGGGGTCGATCTCCTCAGGCTACCCTCGAATGTTCCGAGGAGGATCTTGTCAAAGCGAGGTTTCCATTGAGGCGTGTGGATTCCGCTCTTCTCGACTGTGGGGTCGCCTCCCGCATCGCCGAGAATGCGACCCTTCCACGGGACATGGCTGTCGTGGAAAGGGTCGATTATGAATGGCTTGCATCAATAGCCATCCATGCCAGCGTCCAGGTAATTATCATTTTGGCCTCTATCAATGCCAATGTCAGCATATAAGCTGACGGTCGAATGTTGTGTGCAGGCTCTTGTGGCGACCACGAAGTTGTGTCATCGAGCCTCGGCAGTGGCCAATCACGATGTCACTCTGGAGGCCATCAGGTCAAGGGTGGTGAAGTCCCAGGCTGAGCTGGAAATGATCAGCTGCCTCTCCGAGACGATGTCGTTAATCGTTGAGAAACTCGAGCAAAAGTTAAGAGAGTCACGTAGGAGGGAGGCTGAACAGATCGCCTTAAGAGAGCAAGCGGAGAATGCTCTGCTGGAGGAGAGAGTCGAAGCTGATGTCATTACGAAGAAGGCGATCAGGGATTTCACGAATGCATTTCCAGACTTTGACGAGTTATATAAGTATGGCTATGAGCGATGCTAGCTGGAGATGAGGAATCGATTCCCTGACCTCTCTGCGGAGATCGACGAGATCTCGGTGATATTTTCGGACATCGGTGCAGATGAGTCTAGCCGAGGAGACGACGAGTCGAGCCGAGGCATGGAGGAGACAGCTCTCGTAGGCGAGGCTACCACCACGGCCGGCGACAAAGCAAGAGCGGTTGCTACTGGGGAGTCGGAGCCCATGGTCGTGTTGGAGGGAGATCAAGGGCCTGAACGGCCGATGCAAGATCTGGCCTGCCTAATATGAATTTTTGAAAGTATGGGGGAAATGTAAGTGAAAACAATATTTTGTAATGAAGAGTGACAAGAGAATTGTCCTGTGTATTCTCGTATGCCTTTGCCTCTTTTTGTTTGTTGTCGCTCACGCCCCGTGGTGGTCTCAATGCCTGATGGTCCCTTTCGATGTGTTAGGCACTGCTTCGGGATGATCGAGGAAAGACCATCGAACCGTATTTAGGATTTGACCACCATGTCCATGGAGAGGAAGAGATTTACCTGATTCGTGGTTGACGATATGGGGATTGGGTCGTTCAGTAGCGAAGGGGTGGCCCCTTCGACTTACGGCTGACACTCGTTGAGGAGAGTCGTTCAGTAGCAAAGGGGTGGCCCGTTCGACTTACGGCTGACGCTCGTTGAGGAGAGTCGTTTAGTAGTGAAGGGGTGGCCCAGCTGACACTCGTTGAGGAGAATCATTCAATAGCAAAGGAGTGGCCCCTTCGATTTATGGCTAATACTCATTGAGGAGAGTCATTCAGTAGCAACGGGGTGGCCCCTTCGACTTACGGCTGACGCTCGTTCGAGAGAGTCGTTCAGTCGCGAAGGGGTGGCCCCTTCGACTTACGGCTGATGCTCGTTTGAGAGAATCGTTTAGTCATGAAGGGGTGGCCCCTTCGACTTATGGCTGACGCTCGTTTGAGAGATTCGTCTAGTCGCGAAGGGGTGGCCCTTCGACTTACGGCTGACGCTCGTTTGAGAGAGTCGTCTAGTCGCGAAGGGGTGGCCCCTTCGACTTACGACTGATGCTCGTTAGAGAGAGAGTCGTTCAGTCGCAAAGGGGTGGCCCTTTTGACTTAGGGCTGACTCTCATTTGAGAGAGTCGTTCAGTCACGAAGGGGTGGCCCCTTCGACTTATGGCTGACGCTTGTTTGAGGGAGTCGTTCAGTAAAGAAGGGGTGGCCCCTTCGACTTACAGTTGATGCTCGTTTGAGAGAGTCGTTCAGTCACGAAGGGGTGGCCCCTTCAACTTATGGCTGACGCTCGTTTGAGAGAGTCGTTCAGTCGCGAAGGGGTGGCCCCTTCGACTTACGGCTGACACTCATTTGAGAGAGTCGTTCATTCGCGAAGGGGTGACCCCTTCGACTTACGGCTGTCGCTCGTTTGAGAGAGTCGTTCATTCGCGAAGGGGTGGCCCCTTCGACTTACGACTGACGCTCGTTTGAGAGAGTTGTTCAGTTGAGAAGGGGTGGCCCCTTCGACTTACGGTTGACACTCATTTGAGAGAGTCGTTCAATCGCAAATGGGTGGCCCCTTCGACTTACGGCTGACGCACGCTTGAGAGAGTCGTTCAGTCACGAATGCGTGGCCCCTTTAACTTACGGCTGACACTCATTTGAGAGAGTCGTTCAATCGCAAATGGGCGGCCCCTGCGACTTACGGCTGACGCAAGCTTGAGAGAGTCGTTCAGTCGCGAATGGGTGGCCCCTTTGACTTACGACTGATGCTTGTTTGAGAGAGTCGTTCAGTCGCGAAGGTTTTGATGTGACAAATCAATATATTTCATGTTACTAACTTTATCTATGCAGATGTGCAGCTACAACGCAAATTCATTCACATCACGCATTTGATCAAAGTACAAGGATCATCTGCAAAAACAACCTTGCTACTCAAGATTACGTGTGAAACAGGTATCTACGGAATGATGTAATTTTTACTTTTTAGATAGCTTCAGGGCCTTGGTTATATCATATCATATATCCCTAAAGCTCAAATCTACATCATCTCCTAACTCATTTGATCCTAAGTCAAAATTCGTATTTTTCAGAATTAGCCTACTAGGATTTTTCCTAGCCTACCAAAACAGTTATATTTTGACTTGATACTTTCAGACAAGGATCTATCCGTTGTCTATTCCACGTCACCAAAATTTTGTGACCGTTTGTTACCGTTTCAAAATTGGCAGGCTACGAATTTTCCTAGCATGCCAAAATGCTTTTGGGACTGAAATTTTCCAGAACAGTTTCTGACCGTTCTCCAACGTTCCTCTCAGTTTCTGAACATTGTGCAACGTCTCTTTTAGAGCCGTTCACAACCGTTTCTAAAACCTATAAAAGGAGGGGTACCCCCTCTCATTTTCCACACACTTTCCTCTTCTAAATTCTGATTTTGTTGAAAGCAAGTCATTGATTCTCTTAAGTAATTCAGCCATTAGTTGTTCTTTTCTTATTTGTAAGAAGAAATCATTAGATTTCCTTCTTCGTTTAAGAACGGAAGAACTTGGATTTTCAACATCACTTTTGGAAAGTTGTTTGTGTTCATAATTGCAAAAAGAAATCAATAGATCTCTCTCTTCTTTTATGAACCAGAGAACTTCAAGTGTTGCTCTTCATTATATATCTTTTACATCTTGAAGTTCATCTTCTAAACACCATCCTTGAAATTCATTCTCTGAAATTTATAACAAGGCTATATGTGTTTTTCTATTTCTTATTTAACAAGTTTGAATCTCTGTTTAGAGATTGTACAAAGTTTGGGACACGGGGAGTGTCGCCATTTTTGTAAGTTCGTGCTTGCGGGGCAAGTAATTATAGTGGATTCAAAATCTCTACGGGGTAGAGGACTGGAGTAGGATCACAAGGATCCGAACCAGGATGAATCTCTGTGTTTGCGATTGGTTTAATTTTCAGCACTTGTCATTTTATTTCTGTGCCATCTTTGCAAATATTACTAACATTTTATTTGCAACAATTTTTAATATACACTATTCACCCCCCCTCTAGTGTATTGATCCTTACAGGCTAAAATTACATTTGGTATCAGAGCAAGGTAAAGATGGCAGAATCTAGCATGAACGCTGTTCCACACAACTACAACACAAATCAGCATCCTGAAGGGCACTCTCAAGTACGTCCTCCTCTATTTGATGGTTCAAATTACTCATATTGGAAAATACGAATGGAGATTCATCTCCAAAGTATGCATTATGAGATTTGGGACATCATAGAGACATGATACGAAAAGCCAACAACTCCTGTTGCTGAATGGACCGCTAACGACAAAGCTGCAAAAACCAACAACTCAAAGGACATGAATGCTTTATTCTGTGCTATGGATAAACATGAGTTTAATCGGGTATCCCAGGCCAAAAGTGCTAAGGAAATTTGGCATATACTCGAGGTAACTCATGAAGGAACCAGTAAAGTGAAGGAAACTAAGATTTCCGTTTTGGTTCACAAATTCGAGTTGTTCAAGATGAAGGACCAAGAGACAATTGGAGAAATGAATACCAGGTTTACAAATATTATAAATTCTTTAAATGCTCTTGGAAAAACTTACACTTCTCTTGAGCAGGTTCGCAAGATTCTTAAAGCTTTGACTCCAGAATGGCGCCCAAAAATCACTGCCATTGAAGAAGCCAACGATCTTTCAACTTTATCTGTTGAAAATCTTATGGGTAACTTAATGGCCCATGAAGTTACATTACAAGATCAGAAAGAAGAATCAGAGCAGAAGAAGAAAGTACTTGCCTTCAACGCAGCATCAGATAATGAAGATTCAGATGATGATATGGCATTTTTTTGCCAAAAACTTCAGAAAATTCTTTCAGAATGGTAAGTATAATAATTTTAAATCTAAGAATACTGATTCTTCTCTTTGCTTTAATTGCAACAAGCCAGGACATATGAAGAAAGACTGTCCACTTCTCAAAGCAAAGTTCAAAACTTCCTACAATGATCAATCCAGAAGGGAAAGGAAGTTTGACAAAATGAAAAAGGCATTCGCAGCAACATGGGATGATTCTTCAGACGATGAAGATGATGATCTAAATGAAAGTGCCAACATGTGCTTTATGGCACAAGATGATGAAGATGAGGTAAGTTCTTTTAATAACGAAGAATTACTTGATGCATTAAAAGATCTCTATTCTCGTTTCAAAAAATTAAACAGTCAACATAAATCATTGAAACAGAATAATGATGATCTCCTTATTAATTATCAAGAATTATCATCTTCTAAAAACACTGAGAATACTTCTTCTCAAGTTTTGGATCTTAGTAAAGAGAATGATACTCTCAAAACTAAGAATCTAGAACTACATACACAAATATCCAAAATGGATAAAAATATTTCATCACTAAAGATGAAATACAACGAGATGTCATCCAATGTTAATAAATTTAACAAAGGAAAGACAAATCTCGATGATTTGATCAAAATTCAATATCCAGCAAATCATAGACAAGGATTGGGATATTCTAAAAAGGATGTACCCAAGACTTATAACACTTCTTTCTCTTGTAGAAAAACAACTTTTGTTAAACCACAAAAGAAGAATCATGCATTTATTTACACGAAGAAAGTAAACATACCTACTTCTTCTTCACAAAGAAATGTTACTAACATTTCAAAAACAATTTCTAGGAAACATACTACAATTAGTATATGGGTTCCTAAGGATTCACGTTTAAATGATAGAAATAGTTATATGTCTCATTTTATACATTCTATTGTTCATTCTAATGATTACATTAGAAAGCCAAATTCCACTTGGGTTTGGCTTCCTAAAAACTAATCCCAAGGACCCTCAAACAAAGGGTACCAATGCTTAATGTTTTATCTTTCAGGTACCTAAGAAAGAAAGATGGATTTTGGACAGTGGATGTTCAAAACAAATGACAGGAAATGTCAACTTACTTTCAAGCATTAAATATAAAGATGGAGGCACAATTACCTTTGGTGACAACAAGAAAGGAAAAATCATAGGCACTGGAACAGTTGGTAATACAAATCAGCCTATCATTGAGAATGTTCACCTGGTTGACGGTTTGAAACACAACTTACTTTCTATTAGTCAATTATGTGATAAAAATTACAAAATAGTTTTTGAACAAAATGATTGCATAATTTATGATTCTGATATGGCATCTATCTTATTTCGTGGTAAGCGTAAGAATAACATATATATCTTATGCATGTCTGTTACCACTCATAATCATTGTTTAATGATTACATTAGATGATACACTTTTATGGCATAAACGTTTTGGACACACTAATTTCAAAAACCTAGCCCGTATTTCAAAACACAAGTTAGTCAATGGAATGCCAAATATTTCTTTCAAACACAACCATTTTTGTGATGCTTGTCAACAAGGAAAAATGCATAAATCTTCTTTTAAATCAAAGGACGTTATCTCAACAAAAAGACCATTAGAACTCCTACACTTAGATTTGTTTGGCCCTTCAAGAGTAGCTTCTTTGAATAGAAATAGATATGCATTTGTCATTGTTGATGATTATTCTAGATACACTTGGGTTATATTTTTGCAAAACAAAAATGATGCTTTTGAAGAATTTTCCGTATTTTGTAAAAAGATACAAAAAATCAAATCCTCTAACATTATCACTATTCGTAGTGATCATGGGGGAGAATTTGAAAATGAATCATTTACCAAGTTTTGTAATGAAAATGGCATTACTCACAATTTTTCTTTTCCACGTGCTCCTCCTCAAAATGGAGTAGTAGAAAGGAAAAATAGAACTTTACAAGAATGTGCAAGAACAATGCTTTGTGATAGTAATCTTCCTAAATATTTTTGGGCAGAAGCTGTTGCAACTGCTTGTTACATTATGAATAAAGTTCTTATTAGGCCATTGCTTAATAAAACTTGTTTTGAATTATTCTTTAATCGTATTCCTCGTGTATCATATTTTAAAGTGTTTGGTTGTAAATGTTTCATTCTTAATACTAAAGATGCACTTGATAAATTTGATTCTAAATCTGATGAAGGTATTTTTGTTGGATACTCAACACGTAGCAAAGCCTACCGAGTATATAACAAAAGAACTTTAACAGTTGAAGAATCACTTCATGTCACATTTGATGAGAATCCCTCATCTAATTCTCCCATCATTGATGATGAAGAGAATATATTACCTCTTTCTAATTCTTTAGATAATATGAAACTTGATGAAATTGATGCTACTAAACATTCTGTTGAGTCTATTTCAGATAATGCAGATCTTCCTAAGGCATTTGCACAAGTTCCAAATCATCCATCAGAGTTAATCATTGGAGATATTACAGATGGAGTAAGAACTCGTCGCCAAATAAAGGAAATGGCACATTGTGCATTTCTCTCAACCATTGAACCAAAGAACATCAAAGATGCATGTGAAGACAGTTCATGGATTATGGCTATGCAGGAAGAACTCAACCAATTTCAACGGAATGATGTTTGGGAATTAGTTCCCAGACCATCAGATCATTCAATTATTGGTACCAAGTGGGTATTCAAAAATAAATTGGATGAATCTGGACAGGTAATTAGAAACAAGGCACGATTGGTTGCACAAGGTTATAATCAAGAAGAAGGTATTGATTATGATGAAACCTATGCACCAGGTGCACGTCTTGAATCTATTAGGATGTTATTATCATTCGCATGTTTTAAAGATTTTAAACTTTTTCAAATGGATGTGAAAAGTGCTTTTCTAAATGGTTTTCTTAAAGAAGAAGTCTATGTAGAACAACCTCCTAGTTTTATTCATGAAAATTTTGAAAATCATGTTTTCAAATTGAAAAAGGCTTTATATGGTCTCAAACAAGCACCTCGTGCTTGGTATGAAAGACTTAAAAGCTATCTTTTAAATTCAGGATATTCTATTGGTAAAATAGATTCTACTTTATTTATTAAAAACATAAATTCTGACATTATCATTATTCAAATATACGTTGATGATATTATTTTTGGTTCTACTAACGAATCTCTTTGTCAAGATTTTTCTAAGATTATGCAGAAAGAATTTGAGATGAGTCACATAGGTGAACTCAATTACTTCCTTGGTCTTCAAATTAAACAAATGAAGGAAGGAATATTCATCCACCAAAGTAAGTATTCTAAAGAACTCATCAAGCGTTTTGGATTAGAAAGTTCTGCAGAAAAACACACTCCAATGAGTACATCTACTTCCCTCGACAAAGATTTAAATGGTAAGAGTGTTGATCAACGTCTATACAGAGGTATGATTGGCTCCTTACTTTATTTAACTGCAAGTAGATCGGACATTATGTTTTCAGTGTGTTTATGTGCACGATTTCAGGCAGATCCTAAAGTTTCACATCTAACTGCCGTAAAACGGATTATTAGATATGTTAAGTATACTTCTGATTTTGGTTTATTTTATCCTAAAACAAACACATTTGATTTATTATCATATAGTGATGCAGATTTTGCTGGTTGCAAAACAGATCGTAAAAGTACTAGTGGTACATGTCACTTTTTAGGACATTCATTAGTTTCGTGGTTTAGCAAAAAGCAAAACTCAGTTTCATTATCTACAACCGAGGTAGAATATATTGTCGCCGGTTTAGCATGTGCTCAAATTTTATGGATGAAACAAACTATTTCAGACTATGGTATTAGTTGTTCCACATGCCCTATTATGTGTGATAATACCAGTGCTATTAATTTGTCTAAAAATCCAGTTCATCATTCACGCACTAAACATATTGATGTACGTCATCATTTTTTAGATGATCATGTTCAGAAAGGTGATATTATTTTAAAATTTATTTCTACTGAACATCAAGTTGCCGATATTTTGACTAAGGCTTTGAAGGAAGAAACTTTTCTCAAGCTTAGAAGAAATCTGGGCATTATTAGTGCATCAGAATTTGATTTATGAATATATTTATTTAGAAGAATATTTTTGATTTTTGTGAATTTTTCTATAATTTTTTGTTACTATTTATTTTTGGCAAGCTACCAAATTTCGTAGCATGCCAATTTTAAAATTTTTTTTCTGTTCTCCGTTTTGTACCTACTTTGATCCCTGGAATTTGGATTTTTTAAACACTTCTCCTATATTTTATTCTCAAAATCAAATTTCGTATCAAAATTCTTACCCGTTCTCTTCCACTTTGTCTCTATCTTTTTTATTCCTGTTGCTATCTGTCTTTATTTTTTGTCTTGGACCATGCACTCATCATTTTTTAAATTCATTTGGTCAAAGGTTTTTTTGGTCTCTCTTCTTATTTTTTTATTATTCTTATTGGGATATCTCTTGAGATACATTCTGACAACACCAATTTGAGATAAAGCATGTCTCAACACTTACTCTCTTTTGGCATTCGTTTGGACAAAGCACTGACAACACAAATTTTATTATTTTTTTCTCTTTCACCTCTTCATTGGTTTTCCTATCTTGGAATGACACCTCCTTTTTATTTTTTTTCCTTTGTTCCAAGACCCAACCACTCCTTTCATTTCAGCCTGCCATTTCTTTTGCATTGGAAATCACTTTGACCAATTTACTCTTCAATTTCCCATACACCTAGGGACTCACATCTCCCATCTTAAAGTTTATTATTTTTTTATTCCTTCTTTGTATGCCAACGGGTTCAGTTGATGCATCTCTTCAAATTTTTATTCAGTTTCTGGTTTTTCAATGCAAACAGTTTTTCAAAACCGCAACCTGCCTCTCTTCCTCTTCTCGCCTATTCAATTTTTATTCAGTTGTTCCAACTTCTTTCAATTTTAGAAACTACTCCCACTCCCTAAAATGGCAACTGATTGGTTTTCAGGCGTTCCAACTGTTCGGTCCTCTATTTATTTCGTTCCCCTTCTCTTTTATCTTTCCTATTCTCTGTTTACATTTCTTCCTTTTCTAAATTTTCTTTTCTCCAATCCACCATGGCCGAATCCTCTCTTCCTTTCGCCACCGACCGTCGACTCCCAACTCCCGTGACCAAGCTTCTTTCTCTGGCTCTTCTCGCTCCGCATGCGGCAGGAAGGTCCACGCATCCAAGGATGGCGTCTCTCCATCGCACGAGACAACCGCTGTTCTTCTCCATCGCCTTTCTGACAAAGTTTCCGATGGTTTCGCTGGTATACAGACGCACATGAGTTCCTTCGATGCGACCCTGAAACATTACGCCAAAGTTCTGGATCAGATTCAAGTTAACCAATCCGAACTTCGTTCCGACTTGAAAGCCAACAATATACTCCCAAATCGTCGCACTCGCACCCGCCGTTCTTCTCCTGGGTCGTCATCCTATCATCCTTGACTTCGCTTTCTTGTTCACTTTGGTCTTTTGGTTCTCTGTTTCATTCGGTTCCTTCTATCCTTGACTCCCTGTGTGTCGTATGGTCCTCTTGGCTGATGCTTATTGCCCCACAGACCTTTGGTTGTGCTTCGTTTTGCTTTAATCATGGTCTCCCTAAGACTGGTGGTTCGACTCTTTTACTGCTGTTAGTTTATTTTGCATGGCTGTTTGGTTTTATGTCCTTTTGCTTTATGACAATGTTGGTTCGTGCGTTAATGGGTTGACTAAGTTGTACTTGTTCAATGTATCTTGGCAGTTTCATGTTATCACTATGTACCCCTGTTTTTTTAAGTTAATGTCGTTCATGTTTAATGAATATAAGTTTCTTTCGTATATATCACTCTCTGCGATTGTTTCTACATGGCCTACGACGTACACACCAATACTTACACACATTTAATAAACTTTCACACACATGCCCTATTATTTGTCACAAAATTAACATTCTGTGCATTTTGTAAGTTTATTATTTCCCTCTCCTTCCATTTTTTACAGCTCCATTTTTCCGCTATCACAACTTGGCATGCTACCAATTATTCTAGCTTGCCAATTTCTCTTTTCCACTTTTTGTGGATGACAAAGGGGGAGAAATATGCATATATTCAGGGGGAGTCTATATGATATACTCAGGGGGAGTAACATCAGTAACATCACATTTCATATCAACATCATATTACACAAATTGTTAATACACTCATTAAAACTTATTAACACTTGTTAACTCACATTTTATACTTCATTATTTGTCATCATCAAAAAGGGGGAGAATGTTGGAACTTGGTATTTTCCATCCTCTCTTCCATAAGGTTTTGATGTGACAAATCAATATATTTCATGTTACTAACTTTATTTATGCAGATGTGCAGCTACAACGCAAATTCATTCACATCACGCATTTGATCAAAGTACAAGGATCATCTGCAAAAAACAACCTTGCTACTCAAGATTACGTGTGAAACACGTATCTACGGAATGATGTAATTTTTACTTTTTAGATAGCTTCAGGGCCTTGGTTATATCATATCATATATCCCTAAAGCTCAAATCTACATCATCTCCTAACTCATTTGATCCTAAGTCAAAATTCGTATTTTTCAGAATTAGCCTACTAGGATTTTTCCTAGCCTACCAAAACAGTTATATTTTGACTTGATACTTTCAGACAAGGATCTATTCGTTGTCTATTCCACGTCACCAAAATTTTGTGACCGTTTGTTACCGTTTCAAAATTGACAGGCTACGAATTTTCCTAGCATGCCACAATGCTTTTGGGACTGAAATTTTCCAGAACAGTTTCTGACCGTTCTCCAACGTTCCTCTCAGTTTCTGAACGTTGTGCAACGTCTCTTTTAGAGCCGTTCACAACCGTTTCTAAAACCTATAAAAGGAGGGGTACCCCCTCTCATTTTCCACACACTTTCCTCTTCTAAATTCTGATTTTGTTGAAAGCAAGTCATTGATTCTCTTAAGTAATTCAGCCATTAGTTGTTCTTTTCTTATTTGTAAGAAGAAATCATTAGATTTCCTTCTTCGTTTAAGAACGGAAGAACTTGGATTTTCAACATCACTTTTGGAAAGTTGTTTGTGTTCATAATTGCAAGAAGAAATCAATAGATCTCTCTCTTCTTTTATGAACCAGAGAACTTCAAGTGTTGCTCTTCATTATATATCTTTTACATCTTGAAGTTCATCTTCTAAACACCATCCTTGAAATTCATTCTCTGAAATTTATAACAAGGCTATATGTGTTTTTCTATTTCTTATTTAACAGGTTTGAATCTCTGTTTAGAGATTGTACAAAGTTTGGGACACGGGGAGTGTCGCCATTTTTGTAAGTTCGTGCTTGCGGGGCAAGTAATTATAGTGGATTCAAAATCTCTACGGGGTAGAGGACTGGAGTAGGATCACAAGGATCCGAACCAGGATAAATCTCTGTGTTTGCGATTGGTTTAATTTTCAGCACTTGTTATTTTATTTCTGTGCCATCTTTGCAAATATTACTAACATTTTATTTGCAACAATTTTTAATATACACTATTCACCCCCCCCTCTAGTGTATTGATCCTTACAGGCTAAAATTACAGTTATTTGCAGAATTTGAGGTCGTCTCTCTTCTCGTATTTGTCCTTCTTCGTAGCCTCTTGGATCAGCTCTTCTCGCGGGGCATAGGTGAGTACTTCGGTCTTAGGAATGACCGGCCTAGCATAGGCCGGACACTCCTTGCTTCGAGGGCTTCTCTCCCTAGGCCTCTTGTCCCGAGACTCCTGGCAAGGGGTTCCTGAGTTTGGTTTCTCTCGCCTCTTATCCCGAGACTCCTGGCAAGGGGTTCCTGAGTTTGGTTTCTCTCGCCTCATGTCTTCACGGTGGGAGGGAGCTCTCATTGCATTGGCTCCAGCTGGTTCTTCTGCCTCCTCAGAGGAAGTGAACCGATCTATTATGTTGAGCATCTCTGCGACGGTATTAGGGGGAACTAGTGAAGGGCCTTCCTCAAGTGCTTGTTCCTGACAGCCTGTGTGAGCACTGCTATGATGGTCACGTCCGACGTTTCTTCTACATCGAGCCTCTCGTCGTTGAATCTTTGGACAAAGGCTTGGATTGACTTGTTCTCGTTTTGTTTGAGCGAGAAGAGGTGGGATGACCTCTTCTTGGGTCGTCATCCGACGTCAAATTGCTTGCAGAATATTTCTGCCAGCTCGTCGAATGAGCCGATTCAGCAGCAGGGTAGCCCTTCGTACCAGCTTTCGGCCCTCTTGGTCAGAATGGCATTGAAAGCTTTACAAAGGTATGGCTTGTCGGCTCCGTGCAGTAGCATGACATTCAAATACTTCTGAATATGCGACCATGGGTCGCCTCTGCCATCATAAGCTGGTAGGGCAGGAAGCTTTAATTTGTGAAGAAAAGGAGCGGAGAGGATATTCTCCTCCAGGGGAGTCTTCCGAATAGTGGATTGGACCAGCACAGATCCTCCCGCTCTGGGTTGTGAGAAGTTGGCTGTCACATCCCGCTTCCCAAGTATAGAAGGCGAGACGTGAAGAGGTCCGCTCAGACTGGAGCTGTGAAGCTACAGTCTGATAAGCGTCTGTGTGTTCATCCATTCGCCGATTCTTGCATTGTAAAAGAAACAACAACAATAATAAATAGAACACAGGCAAATAATAACCAACATTCAACATAACATCAAACATTATTCCAAACATCCAGAGATAGTCATAGAAGGAAAGTATAGAGTCTAAAAAGAAGGCCCAAGCATGCCGAGACAAAAACAAGAAAAGGGTTCTACGCATCGAAAACTAACAGCAACAACTAGGTGAAACAACATCAACTAAGGAAGCCTCTTGCTGAGACTATGACTGGTCTCCGGTGTCCTCGAACTGGACGTCAGCAAAATCCTCGGGCTCGACGTCAGCAAACTGATCGTCCTCAGCAACAAACTCAGACTCTAAACCTGACATGTGACACCCAAGAGAAAAGGGCACATGTCAGCAAAAATCTCCAAAAAGGAAAGGGAGACTTTTGTGCAAGGAAACGTAAAGTATATCAGTTATAAGATGAATGCAACTTAGCAGTTTTAAAAATGATGACATGGCGTATTATTTCATGAATGCAACAGTTTAAGATGAACATGGTATTTTACGATACATGACATGTCGTAGCAATAAGCTACTAAATAATATTTCATTAAAAGCAGTAAAACATGCGTTCTCGTCGTGCACAGGGTTTACGCCTTGCAGCTGAAGTTGCTATACGGACACACTTCTACGCTGAGTGGCAGCTTAACCCTACCCCGGCCTGTTTTGAGGGTGGATGGGTGGCTATTTTTAGGGGTTTACGACAGTTTTGTGGGGAATGAGGGGCAGTAATTGAGGAAGATGGGTGGCAGGATGTGTGCGGCTAGGGGGGAGGAAGGCTGTTTCGAGGGTGGTCGGATTTGATGGGGTGGTCGGCATTATAGGGGGATGGCCGGAGGTGTTTTTTTGGACGGTGTAGAGGGGTGCAGTAATTGCAAAATGGGAGAGAGAGAGGGGGAGGCTTGCGGCTGTGTATGGGGGAGTTGGGTCTGCTGTTGTAGGGGAGGTGACGTGCGTTTATATTTCATATATTTACGCACGTTTTCTTCCGTGTTTTTCCGTATTTTACCGCCATCTTTTATTCGTTTTCTCGTGTTTTCTTGTGTTTTCTTGTTTTCTTTCACTTTTCCGTGTTTTCCGTGTTTTGCAGGAGTTTGCTGGCATTTGGGGCGTAAAACGATGATATCATGTGTCCCCGGAGCAACGGGAGGAGTCACGCGTGATCCAGGGGGTCAAACGATGAAGATTGCATCTTTCAACCCCTCACCCGGTCGGTTGGTCATCTCCAACCGATCGGGTGATGCACGCGTGCACCACCCGGGAGTAGATTGGAGCTCACAAGAAGTCACCCGATCGGTTCAGCGACCGGGTCAAAAGCTCAAAGTCTCTGGAAATTCGAAGCTGATTTCCAACCGATCGGGTGACCTTCACCCGATCGGTTCACCTGTAGCTGAATTTCAACAGCCAAGACTCGAAGCTCCAACCGGTCTCCTCACCCGGTCCGCACCAAGATCCAACCGGTCGGCACCAAGATCCAACAGACCACACCAAATTCCAACCGACCGGTTCATACTGACCGGGTGAAACCTCCGCAATGCGCTGTGATTTTGTGAAGCGGCTCACCCGACCGGTTGACTTGACTTGTCAACCGATCGGGTGATGTCGTTTTCTATAAATAGAACCCTAGGTGTCCCAGATTCGGGAGTGAGTTATTTTTAACTGTTTTCTTCATTTTGTGACGGCTGTAATTTCCCAGTTTTCGTAAGTTTTCGGATCTTTGTAAAACTTTAGTATTATCTTAATTGCTTTACTACCATTGCATTCCTATTGTCTGATTATGATTTTGACGGTCCATTTTCATTTAGATCGCTTTTTAATGAATATTTGTGAGTAGCTCTTCCTGACACGTCCATAGGGTTAGGAAATCGATAGGGATTAGGAATCTAACAGTTACGCGGGGTGTTTTATTGTCATCGGCGGGAAAAAGACCGCCTTTGACCGTTGGTCCAAGGGGGAATAAACTTGGCGGTTGACTCCCTATCCATAGCTCACGCCTTTAGCGTAGACGCCGAATCCTAGCGCGCGGGAGCGGCAGGATGAGACGTCGGGAGTTATCATTGCGAGCTTAGTGCTCCCGGAGTCGATCAGTGTTAATAGACACGGGAGTGCCCACTGATCGAACCCGGGAAGTCCGGTGTATCATCCTGGGCACCGACCGGAATATCGGGCCCATGGGATGTCGGTACCACTTTTAGAGGCAACGTCTCACCATTAGACCCTAATTCCGATCGCCATCCTACCCGTAGGCCGTATTGGCGAGAGTCGCTCGTTGGGGTCGAAACCAGAGTCCTGGGTTTTTCTCTTTCATATTGTCTATACCTTGCATTCTTTTACCGTGACTAACCCTCAAGCGATCCAGGCTAGCTCGCCCATGGGGTGATTTTGATCCTCTTTGACACAAGCACATCCTCGCCTCCCTGTGTTCGACCCTCAAGCCACACTACAACACCGTGCGCTTGCGGTTACAAATATCTAACCTCCACCGGGTCCCCCGGCCATTTGCGGCTCGCAAACCGGGGGCACGTCAAGTTTATGGCGCCGTTGCCGGGGAGGCAACATGCTTGCTATTTTTGGATTTCATGAACCCTCGTGTCTAGCTCTTATCCCTACCTCGCGATAATTTTCGCATTCTTCCTTTTTCCTTTTTATTTTCTCATTCTTATTTCTATTTTTATTTTTTATTTCTAACCTTATCTGTTTCTTTCCCACGTGTCGCTTCACGGGTGTTTGTTGTTTTTCATGCGCAGGAGTTCAAGAAGTCTCGACGACTTGATCCCCGTCGATCCAGAGATAAACGCCACCCTTAGGCGTTTGGCCGCCGAAAAGCGAAGAAGAGAGGATCCTGAAGCCATGGGGGAAAACACACCGCCTCACAAATCCCTGTTGGAATACTCGATGCCATCTGTCGAGTCCACCTCCGCCATCCGTCATCCAGTTATTACGGCTCAAAGCTTCAAGCTTAATCCATCTTTGGTGACATGGATCCAGCAGGATCAATTTTCGGGTGCACCCATGTAGAGCCCGATCGAGCATCTAGACTCCTTCTTGGAGAAATGTGACACCTTCCAGATTAATGGTGTCACAACTGAGGCGATCCGACTAAAGCTGTTCCCCTTCTCCTTGAGAGATAAAGCCAAGCTGTGGCTTAGGGGGAAGGACCCGAACACATTCAACACCTGGGAGAAGCTCTCAAATGCTTTCCTGACAAAGTTCTTTCCCCCGGGGAAGACCATGAAGCTGAGGAGCGAGATCTCCTCCTTCTCCCAGGCCAGCCACGAGTCCTTGCATGATGCTGGGATAAGATACAAGGAGCTACAGAGAAGATGTCCCCACCATGAGCTTCCCAAGTGGCAGATCATAAATCTGTTTTATAATGGGTTGAGGGATGATTTAAAATCTTCCATGGACGCTGCGGCTGGGGGGTCCTTCATGTCGAGAAGCGAATAAGATGCCGGGCAAATTTTGGAAAATATGGCATCCAACAATGAACGATGGTGTGACGAGAGAGCCACACCAAGGTCTGGGGGTATCCATAGAGTGGAAGTCGTCGACAAATTGTCAAGCAAGTTTGACTTGCTATCAACCCAGATTTCCGCATTGATGGTAGGCGCCGGTGGCACTGGCTCACAACAGATTGCTGCGGTAGAATCCGAAGTTTTTGGAGAGTTCGACGGTGGTGACATCTCACCACCGTTGGATCAGGCGAGCGCTTTATTTTACAATCCTACAGGGAATGCGCCTTTTCCACCACGAACCAACTCAAATCCGGCCTACTCTCCAAACAACCGGAATCATCCGAACTTCAGTTACCGGGCACCTTACCAACAACCGGCTCAGCTACAACAACAGATATATCAGCCGGCTAGGCCCCAGCAGCAGTTCCAGCAGCAGCAATATCAGCAACAACAACCACCACAACAGTATCAACAGTATGCTCCTAGGAATCAGCAGCCCACCCAGCAGCAATACGGCCAGCAGAGGGCCATTTCTCCGGTTGAGTCCCTCTTGACTCAATACATAACCAACCAGGAGAAAATCAATCTGAAGCTGGAGATGGGACAAAGAGTCCTCACTGATCGGGTGACCCAGCTGGGGTTTCAAGTGGCTAACCTTCAGAGACCTCAGAATCTTTTACCGCCACAGCCTGAGGTGAACCCGAGGGGGGTAAATCGGACCTTGGCGCTCGCACATGAGCATGAGAACGTGTCCGCCATCGTCTTGAGGAGTGGAACTCAAATACCTACGAGAGAGCCCCCCAAAGGACCGGAAGCACCATTGATCGTGGAACAACCAACTGAGAAATGAAATGACGATGGTGCTTCGTCGCCCAAGACAACTACTCCGGAGGGAACCCCCGAAGAAGAGAAGAAGAAAGAAGAAGGGAGTTTGAAGGTTTTCAAGCCCGTTGTGCCCTTTCCACAGCGTTTGGCCCAAGCGAAAATCGACAAGAAGTATGGCAAATTTTTTGCCATGGTCAAAGATTTGAGCCTCCAAATCCCCTTCCTAGAAGCCATAGAGACGATCCCCTCCTATGCAAAATTCTTGAAAGACTTGGTGACACGGGGATCTAGAAAAGAAAAGGTCGTGTTAACGGCGGAGTGCAGCGAACTCATTCAGCGTGCAAATCCGCCCAAACTCAAGGACCCAGGAAGTTTCTCCATCCCTTGCTCTATTGGGGAAGTGCAAATCCAGAGGGCGCTCGTCGATCTTGGTGCGAGCGTCAGCTTAATGCCCATATCGTTGTACAAGAGAATAGGGATGGGAGACTTAGAGCCCACCGGCATGACATTACAACTTGCTGACCGTTCGGTCAATTATCCGGTGGGAGTAGTGGACGACCTCCCCGTCAATGTGAAAGGAGTGCATGTACCAGTTGATTTTGTGGTGATGGACATGTCGGAAGACAAGCATACCCCAATTATTCTTGGACGACCATTTATGGCAACCGCCGGAGTGCTAATAGACGTAAAGAATGGGAAGCTTTCCCTGAATGTGGGCCAAGAAAGAGTCGAATTTGACTTAGGCTTGTCGATGAAGCATCCAAACCCCCCGGACGATCCTAGTATCAATGTGCTGGAAAATGAAGAAGATAGAGCTGTTGAAACAAGTGCCAGGGAAGTGCTGTCGAGGAATCCCCCCGATAGCTTGGGGGACCTTGGAGAGCAAGTTGGCTCCCCTAAGACTGAAATTGCTAAGGAGGCAGTCGCGTGACATGTGATCCCTCCCGGATTTCCTAAGTCTCCTCCTACGAGGAGAAAAGGGAAAGAACCAATGGACCACACCGGTGACGAGGTCCGGATCCTGAAAAAGATGGCGGTAGACGCCAATTTGAGGGAGAAGCCCCCGGATTCTGTAGACGGAGGGAGGGTAGTTGAGCAAATCTTTTTACATCCGCCGACTACACCAATAGCCACAAGCTCTGGAGTTGAAAAGATGCCGGATTTCGGGCATCACCCGTATCGCCCACCATGAACATCGTCAACGGGCGTCGAGCTAAACGACGTTAAACAAAGGCGCTTCATGGGAGGCAACCCATGTTCTAAACTTTTTCTTCGCTTTTTAAGACTTTTTCTTAACTTTATTTTCTCTATTTTTATAAATAAATCCAGCCGAAACAATTTCCGTGAAGAAACTTAGGCGATTTTTGTGTTTTTGCAGAAAACAAGGCCTCAACCGATCCGGTGAGTTCTCGCCTGATCGGTTGGGATGTATCAGCTTACAGCCGTGTCTGTCATCGAATGAACCGACCGGGTGGAGGAAGAAGAGACCGGGCGAACAGACCGGGTGACCTGGGGAAACTCTCGGGAAAATTTCAGTACTCATCAACCGACCGGGTGGCAAAATGCGAGACCGGTTGAGGGACTGGGTGAAAAACTCTGAGTTCTCGGGAAAATGTGTGGAGTGGCGAACCGATCGGTTGAGTTCTCAACCGATCGGGTCGCCTGTAGCGTTTTTTCAGCATCAAATTTTCGACCTAAGGTCAACCGATCGGGTGAAAACTCACCCGACCGGTTCGACTTAAATCCCTATAAATAGCCGTCGCCGCCCGTTCGTTCCGCCCTCGCCATTTTCGAATCCCAAACCGACGTTTCGACTCCTCCTCTTGCGCCTGACCTCGTTCTTCCCCAAAATCAACCCCAATCGACCCCCCCATCTCCCTACCCATCCCACCATCGATTTCTCTCCATTCTCCTCGATTCCACCCGCACACGAAACCCTAACTTTCACCCATTCTCCCCAATTTCGAAACTTGCTGAAGAAATTGCCGCGGCTTCACAATGTGCTCCTATCAAGTAGCATCGGGGCGTCTACGAGCAGCGATCTTCATCTCATTTGGGTAAACTCGCTCCTTAGCTCAATTTTAATTTTGCCCCAAATATTCTGTTTGCTCGTTGGTCGTGTTTGTGTTTATTCATTGTATTTTGCATACTCACGCACACACACGACTCCCGTACAATGCCTCCCCGCCGTGCCAAGCCCACCGACGCCAGCTCTTCCAACCCCAGGCCCAACCGTCGCGCTCGTCGCACACAACCCCCCGCTCAATCCACCACCACCAATTCATCTACCGCCCCACACACCACTTCCCCCGCTCACATCGGCGATGCCGAATTCGGGCACGACCAATCCGACCGATTCATGGCCATGATCCTCCTGGCTGGACATGGTGGTCGGGTAACTCAGGAGTCAGTCGATCGAGACCTGCCCTTTCTTCAAAGCTTCATTCGTCACATCCGTGAAGACCCACCAGATGTCTCCGAGCTCCACATTCCACCCCCCATAACTCATGGTCCCCAGCACAGGCCCCCATCACCACCCCCAGAGGGTGGTGCCCCCGCTTGACTTTTTCCCATCCCGCTTTTGCCCCCCTATGTTTGTGCCCATCTGTCTTTGCGGGGCCCTGCTCTATCACTGCTAGAGGGAGAACCCATTCACGTATCGCATCACTTCCTTTTTATTTCTATTTCTTTTCACTTTGTTTGTTTTTGACATCCCCCTCGCATATTTCTGCACTTCATGTTCATATTTCTTTGCTAGCACTGTCATGTCTAGCTTGGGGGAAGTCTGTTTTGGGTGTGTTGTCGTGTTTTATTTTCTTTGTGTGTGTGTGCTTGTTTTCCTTTTTGTCGTGTCGTGTCGTGTGCTTTGATCGTGTCGTGTCGTGTCGTATAATTTATTCATTTTCTTTCTTTCTTTTTCTATTTTCATGTCGTGTGGTTTGATTTTGCTTTTTCTTTATCTTAAGTTTCGTATCTGTGTTTTTCATTTCTTTTTGTGTAGGTGCGTATTCCCCCCATTTTCATTTGCCCTCCCGTACTCACTCTTATTGCATTGAGGGCAATGCAAACTTCAGCTTGGGGGAGTCGCACTTTATGCGTCGTTTGAGTCTTTCTCTTTCGTTTTTAGGTCGTTTTCATCGTGTTTTTAATTTTTTCTTTTCTTCTTTTTATCTCTTTCTCCTAGAGATGAACCCGATGATGAATTGCCACAAGATCTCACACACCTAGCATGGCATCGATAATCACACTCACTAACCCTAGGATATCGAGTCCCCTGCATTTCACGCATCGTGGGTCCACTTAGCTTTTTTGTGAGTCGTGCGTCGTGCCTAGCCGTGTGGTGTGCTTCTACTTTGTGATTCACTTTATATACATGTCCAGGAATGACCCCTAGATTATCATGTTTCGATATGAATATGTGGTACTTATTTCTACTGTCTGCTTCTTCTGCATGCTATATATATCGTACGCTTCATTTCGAATATGTCGGGATTCCACAATTAAGGACTAGGATAACCCATTTAGCCCATGCTCTAATTAGCGAGAATAGTTTCCTTTGCCCAAGTGTTTAGAATCCGATTTCTTTTTTGTTTTACTTGGTGCAAATCCCCTCGTCGTGTACCGTTCTTCCACTTGGGAGAGTACACATGTATATACCCCAATATCCAAAAAATCAAAAAAAAGGGAGAAAAGAAAAGAAAAGAAAAACCCAAAAAGAAGAGAAAAGAAAAGAAAAAAAATTATATAGCCAAAAATCCAAAAAAATACAAATACCCAAAACCCAAAAAAATTCCCGTGTGAATATTTTCCTACTTGCCGAGAATAAAGGGAAGGCGAGAATTTGCACCGAGTGATCTACTCCACATCATCTCAACCCCCATCAATTTCGAAAACACTTGGCTTAGGAACTTTTAGCTATTATCTAGGCTTTAGTGTGGTGATTTCCAAAACCCTAGTTGTGGAGTCCCCGGCGCATGATATGTTTCGATTCTCTCTCTCTTCTCATGCATGCTTGAACTATATATTCACCGCTCTATTCAATTCGAATCGATATTTGGGTCATTTCCTGGATTTGTTTATATCGAGCTTTATTGCACATCGTAGATAGTGACACCGTCTGCTAGCGCACGACCACACTCACTCGCGCTTCACCGCGTAGGCCCACGACACTTGTCTGGACTCGTACTCCTTGGTTTAGTGATGTGATTTTGCGTTTGCTTGCTTGGTGTGTCGTTTTTGATTTTGTTGGCCCTGACGGGCGATCTAGGATATAGAGTTTTCTTTTTCTCTCTTTCTTTCTATTTTTCCCCTTCGAACTCCTACTCTCACCCGTCTTCCTCGAGGACGAGGAAGAGTTCAGCTTGGGGGATTTTGACGTGCGTTTATATTTCATATATTTACACACGTTTTCTTCCGTGTTTTTCCGTATTTTACCGCCGTCTTTTATTCGTTTTCTCGTGTTTTCTTGTGTTTTCTTGTTTTCTTTCACTTTTCCGTGTTTTCCGTGTTTTGCAGGAGTTTGCTGGCATTTGGGGCGTAAAACGATGATATCATGTGTCCACGGAGCAACGGGAGGAGTCACGCATGATCCAGGGGGTCAAACGACGAAGATTGCATCTTTCAGCCCCTCACCCGGTCGGTTGGTCATCTCCAACCGATCGGGTGATGCACGCGTGCACCACCCGGGCGCAGCTTGGAGCTCACGAGAAGTCACCCGGTCGGTTCAACGACCGGGTCAAAAGCTCAAAGTCTCTGGAAATTCGAAGCTGATTTCCAACCGATCGGGTGACCTTCACCCGATCGGTTCACCTGTAGCTGAATTTCAACAGCCAAGACTCGAAGCTCCAACCGGTCTCCTCACCCGGTCCGCACCAAGATCCAACCGGTCGGCACCAAGATCCAACCGACCGCACCAAATTCCAACCGACCGGTTCATACTGACCGGGTGAAACCTCCGCAATGCGCTGTGATTTTGTGAAGCGGCTCACCCGACCGGTTGACTTGTCAACCGATCAGGTGATGTCGTTTTCTATAAATAGAACCCTAGGTTTCCCAGATTCGGGAGTGAGTTATTTTTTACTGTTTTCTTCATTTTGTGACGGCTGTAATTTCCCAGTTTTCGTAAGTTTTCGGATCTTTGTAAAACTTTAGTATTATCTTAATTGCTTTACTACCATTGCATTCCTATTGTCTGATTATGATTTTGACGGTCCATTTTCATTTAGATCGTTTTTTAATGAATATTTGTGAGTAGTTCCCTAATCCAGGATTTTGGCGGAAACCCCTTCGGGGGCTCTTCCCGACACGTCCATAGGGTTAGAAAATCGATAGTGATTAGGAATCTAACGGTTACGCGGGGTGTTTTATTGTCATCGGCGGGAAAAAGACCGCCTTTGACCGTTGGGCCAAGGGGGAATAAACTTGGTGGTTGACTCCCTAGCCATAGCTCACGCCTTTAGCGTAGACGCCGAATCCTAGCGCGCGGGAGCGGCAGGATGAGACGTCGGGAGTTATCGTTGCGATCTTAGTGCTCCCGGAGTCGATCAGTGTTAATGGACACGGGAGTGCCCACTGATCGAACCCGGGAAGTCCGGTGTATCATCCTGGGCACCGACCGGAATATCGGGCCCATGGGATGCCGGTAAAACTTTTAGAGGCAACGTCTCACCATTAGACCCTAATTCCGATCGCCATCCTACCCGTAGGCCGTATTGGCGAGAGTCACTCGTTGGGGTCGAAACCAGAGTCCCGGGTTTTTCTCTTTCATATTGTCTATACCTTGCATTCTTTTACCGTGACAAACCCTCAAGTGATCCGGGCTAGCTCGCCCATGGGGTGATTTTGATCCTCTTTGACACAAGCACATCCTCGCCTCCCTGTGTTCGACCCCCAAGCCACACTACAACACCGTGCGCTTACGGTTACAAATATCTAAACCTCCACCGGGTCCCCCGGCCATTTGCGGCTCGCAAATCGGGGGCACGTCAGGAGGAGAAGGATTCGTGTGGAGGAGCTTGCAGCAATGGGAGCTCGGGAGGGTGGCGCAAGGGGCGGAGCTTGACCGAAGCATGGGGAGATAGGGCCGGCTGTGCTGGGCACCAAGGGAGAGGTGCGGCAGTTTGTAGGGCTGGGCGGTTTTGGCCGTGGAGGAGGGTGGCCGGATGTTGGCCGACGGCGGGTAGGGTGGCCGGAGAGTTGCAAGGAGAGGGAGATGCGTGAGTTTGAGGTTGGCGACTGGGTTTGGTTAGCTTGCGTGAGTTTTAGAAACCCTAGGGTGAAATGTTATATTAGAAGGGGGTTTTGCTATATGGGGTAGAAAAGAGTGCACTTAAGCTTGATTGGAGAGAGTGTGGGTGAGAGGAGAGGGTAGAATTAGGGTGCAAATAGACTAGGAAAAATTTCAACATGATACGTATCATATCCTAGGGATTGATTTAATTATTTAATTAGGGTTTGAATCTTGAATTAGTCTAGGCTAATTATAGGTTCAAAGTGATTAGGTTGAAGGGTCGGTCAAACGGTGTCTGAAAAATATGAGAAAAATATCGGGACGACCGTGTCGACGAGAGGATCGAGACTACGATGATTGGTCATGAGCTAGGTCAGCAGAAAACAGAACTAAAAATAAAAGGATCAAACGTCGAAGTCTCAAGTTATGACATCCCTTCAATCAAAGCTGATTTGTGGGAGAACGACACGTGAAATGACGTTCATAAAAATTTCCACAAATAACTACTCTCCTGAAGGTCACAACGGTATATTACTTCGCGTGTTTAGGATACAAGAAGAGGCAACTAAAAATACACGTATGGAAAAGAAAGTACGCGCACGAAAACCATACGATCGAAAAGCGACCTTTACATCCTACCCACTTTAGAGCAAATTCCGTCCTCGGACTTTCTAACAAAAAATATATCTAGCCATTCTAGTAACTACCCCAATCATATCTCACTATAATTCAAACCATGTATAGTTACTACAGGTGCTTATATATGCACTAGGTAATCAAACATTAATACTACAAACATGTATATATATATATGCACATTCCATACTTATACCTACCATAGATAGTCAAATTCATACTCGTACTTTAATCATTCATATAGTCACGTACATCCCGTATATCTCCTAGTGTACATTCAATCACCAAACATATCAACACATGCAACCACACCATACAATATTAAATCATGTATGCTATATCTAACATACATTCACCCCTACTATAAATACACAAATATATAGTTATTCAAATACACGCAAATACTTCATCATATATACACATCACATATAATCCTATAACTATATTCAAGACACAACACACATACCATAGTCGCAAACACCAATAGCTAAGCACATACGTACCCGTGCATGGTGCACGTCCACACACGCTAATATACTATTCATACATGCCACTCATACCACTATATACTTAGCACATCTACACACCTAGTTTAGTTAGCATATATACATTCAAACACGTAAAACTTTAGTAAATAACTATACTACGAAACCAACACCTATATCTATATAATGGCATAGCCACCCACAACCATGTGCGTAACGTAACCATGTACAACCAAACCTATCACTATACACACATCATCCATTACTATGTTCATAGCAGTATACACAACCACGGACAAATATAACAATATACTTAGAGTATACCCACTCAAGCATAAGTGAGACTCAAAGACCCATACAAGAACTAGAATACTTTATATTCATAACACGATATTTATACCTATACCAACACACCACTCTTATATATACATATACCAACGTAATCATATCACTCGTCAGACTATACAGGTAAAAACACATGCTATCATATACACACAATAATATCGATCACACTTTATATTTAGTCAAGTAACACCCCATAATGCAATCATTGTACATCTATTCTATAAAGGATGAAGATTTTGAATGTTTGTCCCAGTAGGACAAGATGACTAGGACGTATGGGGTTATGACTAGGACGAGGACTTGATGATTAGGACTAAAGTTTAAACAATTGGGGGGAAGTTTGTATTTGGGGGAAAACTTAAAAATATGAAAACTCAAAAATTGGGGGGAAAACCATTGACTCTATCATTTTGTTTACATTCAAAATTTGGGAGAAAAACTCAAAACTCAAAACTCAAAAATTGGGGGGAAAACTGAAAAGCATCTCTCTCCCTCCTTCCCCAAAAACCCCACGGGTTGGCCGACAACATCGCCTAAGATCCCTCCACAGGCCGGCATCTCTCTCTCGCACCCTCTCCCAAAAACCCACATGCTGGCCAACAACGACATCGAAGAGTACTTTTGATGGAGAGCAGATTCTCGAAGCACCAACAATCCGCTCTTTAATGGCGATACGATGAGCTCTCGAGAAAACCCCTGGTGCTTGAGGCTGAATCAGGTTTGGGTGGTTTTTTAATGTGTGTTTTAGGATATTGTACGGTGAGCTCTCAACAAATTCTTCGGTGAGCTCTCAACAAATCATCTTCGCCTCCATTTTTAATTTTAGAACTCATTAAAAATATTTACTTTCAGAGCTCACCAGATCATCATCGCCTCATTAAAAATATTGTGAGGTTTTCTCAACAAATCATCTGTTTCCTCATTAAAAATATGGTAAGCTCTAAGCAAATCATCTTCGCCTAGATATTGTGAGGTTTTGATTTTGGGGTCGGAATTTTTTTTGTCTGTAGGTTTTAATTGGGTTCTTGAGATGTTTGCAGGCTTTTGTTTGCAATAAGATGGAAGCTCATCTGCTTCAATGGCTATTTTACATGCCATCAATTTGGGATGTGCTGAATTGGTTAATGTTATAGGTAAAGATGGAAGCTCATGTCCTGCTGTCCTCTATGTGTTTGTAAAAATTCCTCAAAGAAGAAAAATTAATTTTTGGGATCCATCTTTTGGTTTTTATGTATTTTTGATGGTTTTTTTATTGTTGGGTATATGGCAAAATTTTAGGAAAACTCATGAATTCCACCACTCCCCCCTACAACTATGTGCTTGACGCATGTTCATATTTCACCTTTTGCACACGCTCTTTATCGTGTTTTCATATGCATTTCATCTCATCCCATGTTGTATATATCACTTTTTTGGTTTATATTGACTATTGGGTGTATTGTTTGTATTTCAGGTAAAATCGGCATTTCGGTGTCTTCTGGGGTCAACCTTGCATGTCGAAACCAAGGTGTGCTTATACGGCGAAGATCCGATGGCCAAATATGAGGATTCGTTGTTCTAGAGCTTCAACCGATCGGGTGGACAGACTCACCCGATCGGGTCGTGCACACATATCCGACCCGGACAGAAGCTAAAGTGAAGAACAGCTCACCCGATCGGTTCAGCAATCGGGTGAACCCGCAGAGCTCTCTGTCTTTTTGAGCCAAAGCCACCCGATCGGTTGACTTCTCAACCGATCAGGTCATCTCCCCCAGTCATTTTGGGGAAGAATTCACCCGACCGGTTGGCACTTCAACCGATCGGGTGGCCTTTTCTTCCCCTTTCGCGCACTGCTGATGCATTCATTGAAGATCTGCTATCATTCCATAAGGATTTTGGGTAATCTCTTATTTTTCTAGCATCGGCATCGTCGTTAACTTTCCAATGATAGGTCGCATGCCCAAATCCGATTTTTCTACATTTTTCTGGAATTTTCTGAGCGCAGCTGGGTGCTGAAATTGGAAGCTGTCTGGATTTGCATTTCACCCGATCGGTTGGGAGTCCGGGTGGCTGATCGGTTGAGCCCATTTTCAGCAGTTGAGTCTCTGTTTATTTCCACCCGATCGGGTGAACTTCCACCCGATCGGGTGGGCCTGTCTTAGCAGTTTTAGCGGGTTTTTGGACCCGAACTGTTAAGGGTTTGTGGGGGCTTATTTATAGGAGATTGTGCACGACTTGTAGAACCTCTTCCCCCATTTTTTTCAGCAGTTTTCTTCCCCTTTCTTGGGAGCTTTAGGTTAGGTTAGATTAGGTTTTCTACTTCAATAAATCTTGTAAAGGATTGGTGATTCAATTGCAAGATAAGTATCTTTTCTCTCATTTCCATTGTTTTGTGTTATTTTCATTTTGCTTGATGATGAATGTTTGTTTGGATTTATTGATTGCTAACATGTTCTTCATCATTGAGTAGTTCTTGATGAACCTTAATATGTGTTAGAGTAGGATTGATGCTTGGGATTTACATTTGACTTGATTGCATGGTATGTGTTCGATGGAATGTGTCAATGGGGATTTCTAGCAATCTGAGTCCAATTCATACGGCAACACACTAGATGTGTTTGGGATTGGGGTCTGGTGTCTTTTCCAGTCAAGATCCGCCTTGATGCATTGCTAGAAATCTCATTCGACCTATTTGGCCATTAGGGTTACGCGGGGGCATTTTATTGTCATTGGCGGGAGAAAGACCGCCTCTGACCTTCGGGCCAAGGGAAAATAAATCTGGCGTTTGATCCCCTAGCCACAGCTCATGCCCCTAGCGTTGACATCGAGTCCTCGTGCGTGGGAACGTCTTGGATGAAATGTTGCGAGTTATCATTGTGGCCTTAATGCTCCCGGTTGCGGAAGGTGTTAATGGACATGGGAATGCCCACCGTCTGGAACCGGGTAGACCTAGCGTACTGGGCATCGACCGGAATATCGGGCCCATGGGACGCTAGGTACCACCTTTAGGGTCAATGTCTCACCCTGGGTCAAGTCAAATGCCAAGTGTCATGAGTGCTCTAGCCCGTGTTAGCAAGGATTCTTTTCTTGTCTTTTTATATCTTTCCTTCATTTCTACACTTCCACCCATATCATCCGCGTAGCTCTCACACAACCTAGGCGAGGCTAGTAGCCATTCAAGCCATCCACCTCCCTGAGTTTGATAAACCCGCACCCTACACTAACCGTGCACTTGTAGTAAAACGACACCGCACCTAAACTGTAAACTGGGCGCCGGTCAAGTTTTTGGCACCGTTGCCGGGGAGGCGTTCGGTTTGATATTAGCTTGGCTTGGGTTCGTTAGACTATGCATTAAAAAAACAAATACAATAACCAAGAAATTTTTCCCCACCATTATATTATCTTTTTGTTATTCTCTTGTACTATTGACGCTCCTCTCTAGTTTTCTTATTTTTGTTGTCCAGATATCTTTGCTATTACCATGTGGAGACCAAATTTCGATGCTCAGATGGGGGGCTATGATCCTTAATCATTTGTGGTTTGTGATATTTGTGGGATGGCAGGGCACGTGCTTAATGATTGCCCATTTGCACCTGAGAGCCTCATTCTAAACCAAGGCCAAATATTTTCCCACAACCTTAGCCCAATCACCTCCCATCCATTTCCTCAACCTTATATCCCTCCACCAACATAAGAAAAATCAAGCCTTGAGTCTCTCCTTGAAAGTGCCATATTTAACCAAGGCCAAATATTGCAAAACTTTATGGTACCAATCACCGAGCCTACACCGAGGAGAGAGGATAGAGGAGATGATATATCCATTTTCATGGTTGAGACCACCATCCCATCGGCCACCATAGACACATCTCATACCGATGTCCCATTTTTCCAACACTACCACTTGGATGACGAATCATTTTTTGATGATGATAGTGAGGATGTGGTGATTTCTCTAGGATCTGTGGGAGAGACTTCTCATAATGATTTGGATACCCCACATGAATCCTACGAGAGCACCGAGGAGGCTACCGAGCTTATGCATACCAGCGAGGAGGATGTGCGTGATGACGAGGATGCCACGACCACAGACGCGTGGTCCGCTCCATATCCACCTACACAGCCATCTCTGTTGCAGCTTCTTCCTTGGTCTGTGTCAACCACGATGATGCCATTCAGGACATCTGTCATGACCCGCTTCCCTAAAATGGAGGCGAGACGTGAAAAGGTCCGCACGAGAGTGGAGCTGTGAAGCCCCAAACCCGATAAGCGTCAAAAATACATAAGCAGGTCCATGTAACCACAACGGAACAACAATAATAACACAAGGAGAGACTGAAATAAAATCTCACATCTCATAAATTGTCCAACAAGAAAATAAGTCCAACATCCAGAAAAGCCACCAGGCTAAAAGAAAAGAGTCTAAAGGCCCAGAACAAGGCCAACAAAAGAAACGACATAACAAAGTATGGGTGCTACGCACCGATAACAAAAAAACTGTCTAAACAAAAGTAAAACGCTACGAAGACACTAGGACTTGTCCCCAGTGTCCACGTACACCCCGCCAAACACGGGCTCGGGCTCGGCGACAGCAAACACCTCGTCCTTAACAAGGTACTCAGGCTCGGGATCTAACATGTGTCACCCAAAAGAGTAAAGGGGCACATGTCAGCAAGTCTAAAAGACTTGTGCAAGGAAACTGAAAGTAAGGCAACTAGCAACCTAGCAGTTTAGTATGCATGACATGGCAGTTATAATCATGAGTGCACAAATAAGACATGGTGAACAGCAAGTACAAGGAACATTTATCGGGACAAGACAAGAGTAGCCAAGCTACTATCAATCTCAATCAATTCACATTGTTGTAGGTGTTTACGCCCTTCAGCTGAATGGTTCATCATTCACACTGATCGGCACTAAACACAATTCACGTTTCACGTTATTTTGTAGATGTTTACGCCCTTCAGCTGAATGGTACATCATTCACACTGATCGGCCCTAAACACTACCCCACCCCAGAGTTTACGCCTTACAACTGCGGTTGCTGATCGGGTAGACTCCCAGTTGAATGGTCGCTTAACTCTTACCCCCAATACCCACACGTAATGGAGCCAGGGTCCCCGCACAATGAGCTCAGCTAGTGAGCCTGGGGTTGCCCTGCACATGAGCTCGCATTCTTAGTTCACAATTCAATATATATCGAGCGTTGGGGTTAGCAACTCATTATGCTCGCTTCTGGTCACGAGCCAGGAAACACAAGTATTGTAGCGATGCTACGCAATCACGGGATCACTTAAAGAATGCAATGACATGACATTTAATTTGCGTACCGTTAATGGAAAGTAAACATGACATGGTAATTGTGCAACATGCTAAATGTCGGGACTAGCTTCGTTGTCAAGCTAGTTCCCCAATTTGCGCCTAGGCGAGTATCATTTCGTCGCCTAGTCTCTTTTACGCCTACAAAAAGCAAATGGCCTAAAACATGGCCTAAACCCTAAGTGGCAAGTTTCACTTGCCTAGCACCGGGGATGACGACCACTTCGTCACACGGATGCCAATCTACGGGGAAATCGCTGTTTTGGGGGGAACAATCATCAAACAACATGAAATTTTATTAGGGTTTCATAAAAATATAAATAGGTTATGAAAACAACGGTAGATCGATTTCTTACCGAGAGGAGGCGGAAGAAACACTCCGGGGAACCCTAGGATCAGATCTGGAAAAGATTGGAGAAGTTTGGGGAAACTAGGGTTTTGGGGGATTTGGGGATTTTGATGGATTTGGTCAGATTTTGGGGAAGATGAGAGGTAGATAGAGTGGATGGATGGTTTGGATGATGGATTTAGGGCTTGGAATGGAGGGATGAAGCTTGGAGGAAGATGTGGGCTCAAAGGGGGCGATTTTAGGGTTTTAGGTCGTGAGGGAGGAAGAAGAAACGTTTGGGAGGGGTATAAATAGGTTGGGCTGACGGCTGCCCAGAAATTAGGGTTTTAACACAGACTAGTCGGTCAAAGAGCAACCACTGACCGACTAGTTTGGTAACTAGTCGGTCGGTCGACCAACGCAGACCGACTAAGTGTAAACAGTAACTCCTGAACGAAAATAGGATTTAGAGTTAGTCGGTCCATGAACAAATACTGACCGACTAGTTTAGCATCTAGTCGGTCGATGAACGTTCTTAGACCGACTAAGAGTGAACAGTAACTCGGCTGTACAGGAGAACTAGGAATTAGTCGGTCTGAGTACAAAACTTAACCGACTAGTTTGACAACTAGTCGGTTGAAAGATGAACTTAGACCGACTAAACAGATACAGTAACTTAGGTAAAATTAATCCAAGAAACTAGTCGGTTTGAGTAGAGTTGCCGACCGACTAGATCTCAATCTAGTCGGTTGGTTCCCCTTCTTGAACCAACTAACGAGCACGAAAAGTGTCGATTCGAAGCGCGAAGCTTCGGGAAGATTTCTATGGCTTCTAGGATCGATTTATACTCTAAGATATGAGCGATTTGAAGCTCGTCACGAATGACTTACTCCGAAATCGACGATCGAAGGAAGAAGATAGAAAATCACGACGGAACGATCGAAAGTGAAAGCTATGGCGACGAAAACCACACATCCAAGGAGAAAATCCACCAAGCACATATTATAATGTAAATAATCCAATTACACGAAAACCAGTCGTTACATCCTACCCACCTTAGAATAAAGTCCGTCCTCGGACTTTCTAACTATAGCTATATCTAGTCACCCTAGTAACTACCCTCAATCAATATCACATTACCATTCAACCACGTATAGTCATTTCAAACGCTTATACATATGCACTAGGTAGTCAATCATTTATTCTACAATCGTGTATCTATTCACGCACATTATACTCCTATACCTATCATAGCCAGACAATTTCATACATGTATTTCAATCATTCATATAGTCACAACATCCTTATAGAACTATTAAATACTTATCACATACCATGGTGCACATACTCACAAACAACCAAATAGTTCACGCCACATTTAGATAACTACCTATGAACCAATAATAAGGATACACTACTCCCTAATATTTCCTAGTATACATCCAATACCCAACACATCGACACATGTAGTCGCACCACGCCATTATTCAAACAAGTCTTACTATATCTAATACACATTCACCATTACTATAATTTCACAAATATAGCCATTCAAAGTGCGTGTAAATATTTCACCATATCTTCGCATCACATACGGCCATATAACTATACTCACGACACGCCAAACATATCATAGTCACCAAAACTTATAACTAGGCACATACTTACCCGTGCATGGTGCACACCCATACACGCTAACATTTCATCCATGTATACCAATCATACAATTACAAACTCAGTACATTGACACGCTTAGTTTAGCTAGCACACATACGTTCACACGGGCAAGTCCTTAGTAAATATCTATACCACAAGACCAACACCTATAGCTATATACTGGTTAGTGACCCACAATCATGTGCGTAACACAACCGGAAACAACAATCCAAACATTATACATACATCATCCATCACTATACACCAACCACATACAAATACACCCACGTACATAGAGTATACCCACTCAAGCTTGAGTGAGACTCAAAATCATAGCAGAATAATTTCATATACATAACATAGCATCCATACATATGCCAATACTATCTAATGCATACACGTCTACCAACCTAACCACATACATATCTAAATGTCAACACCCTTAATATCTACTCAGGTAATATCGCATATTTCAATCACTTCATATACCATGATATTATTACAAACATTAGCACACCTATATTTACAATATTCTCCCTAATAAAAGTATTTACCCATAGTCACACCCAAGCATCGTATATCTTCATACCATACCCATCCACCCATAATTGGCACACCAATACACTTACTTCACCCATTAGTCAAGATATGCAATAGCCGTGTATACCTCACGGTATACACGCATACGACAGCCACGATAGTAAGCAATACCAATCAAAATTATATTCCTACTACCATATATATATCACCTATATACTCACGCAGCAATTTCATAACTACGCGCGTCTACGCACAATACGTAACTACGTACGAGCACACACTCACACGTACAACACATAGGTCACATAATAGGCCTACCCACTTTAGCTATACGTACACCCATTATTATCACACCCAGCATACATATAGTTTCACCAATCATATTATTTCAACCATCATAAGTATCTCCAACTACGTACACCCTATTCAGACATTCCAATACAGAATCTTATATACATAGACGCCCCTAGAGTGGCATAGCTATCCTCGCACATATCCATAAATATTAACACACTTACAATTTCATAATATCACGAATAACTCTGAGTATGTATATATCACACAATAGACAACATCACCAAAAACACTGGAAGTATAAAACAGTCATATTTTGAAAAGTTGGGGTTCCCCTTCGTATAACCGATATTTGAGGATCGATAAAACCACTTGTTCGAAATAAGTTTGAGTTGAATGCTCATAATAAGAGGAAATGATTTATTGGCTTAACGGAAATCATCATGAAGGGAAGTAAAGCGTTCATACGCACATTAAGGACGTAGTTTTAGAAAATATTATACGGTAGTGATTTAACAATGTTGGCAAAAGTCTTGAAACGAAATTTAATTAACGAAAGAATTTTAAATTCATGCCAAATACTTTCAAAATCTTTAAGCTAGGAAAAGCTCAAATAATCAATATTGAAACCACCTTTTAGTGCAACCGGGATTTGCCAAAAGAAATCATTTTACACAAAGCTCTTAACATACGGGCTAATGAGCCTAATGCGGATATAAAAATAATTGAAATTCCATCTAGGTTAGAAATTCTTCTAAGGGCATGTATGGTGAACGGAAAGATAACTCGAGCTATTAGTAGTATTATCAAAACTTGTAGTGAACTTTAAAATCAAATTTATGGAGGGTCTAGATCAGAAAAGGTTATGAAATAATGATTTTGACAAAAATCAGTAATGGGGAAACGAGGGGCATAACGGTCGTAGTTCCCATATATAAAAATTAGTTGAAATTCTACCTTAGAAATCATTTTTGGAAATATGTATGACGAATGGAAAGATAATAACATCTTAGTGGTATGGAAGTAAGTGGGGGAAATATATACATATATAGAACTATTAAATCGGTAATAAGCTTTAGAACCGAATTTTGGAGGTCTGAATCAGGAAAGGGTTTCGAAAAGTAATTTTACAAAAATCTGATCTAGGGAAAAGTTGAGCATAAAATTGACTCGCTGGAGGCTGAAGTCCCATGTGACTTGGAAGGTATGTAAGAAGCAAACATGATGCGGTATTCGAATAAGTTTTAATGGCATAAGGAAAGAAATTTATAATTCTGGTTAGGAAAAACAAAAGCATGGTTCGGAAGAAAATTGGTATATGAAAAGAGGCAAGTCATTTATATTGATATGAAAATATAGGCTGAAGAATATTATAAACCAATAATAAAAATCTCGACAAAAGTTTCAATGTTCGGAAAAGAACAAATAAATTTAAGTCGCGAAAGAGTACGTAACCTAATATATATTAAAAGTTCACGAACGAATTCAAACTTAGTGAAAGAGGAACATCGAAAATACTTTTAGGGGAAACAAGGATTTGCCGCAAGAATAGGTTGGTAAAAGACTTGAAGTACGGGTACGACAAACTTGTAATTAGTATATATTCGTAAATTTATTGGAGTTCTATTTATCTTGGAAGACATCCTAAAGTAATCAAAATAGTAGTAAGGCTCTTAAAACCAAAATACGAGAGATATCGGTTAGCAGAAGCTACGAGATTAAAATTTCAACCAATAGACTTCAAAATCTACGAAGAGATTTTAACTCGATCGAATAGAAAGGAATTTAAATATTTAAGAAAGAAAGGGGCCATCAAGAATTGCTTCTACACGAAACATCAGGATGCAATGCACATTGACGCACCAGAGTCAAGAGGACTCGTGCCAGAAACGTGCAAACCCAAATCACACTCAACAACCAACCCAGCAATCAAACTCCATTCTAGCAAACATAACATATCCAAGCAACCAAACATATTCTAACAAACAGGACTGTCAAAAGGAAGAAAGCAACCAGACTGAGGGTTACCTGCAATAACCCCATCCACAGTCTCAGCCTCGACTACGGCCATCGGGGAAGTCTGCCTCCTCAGCGGAAAAGCTTGCCGAAAAGCCTGCTTCTGTGGAACAAGGGCTGCCCCACGTCTAACAGCCACGGGCGCCTTCCGTAGTTGAGCTCCGACTGGCGCCTTCTCTAGACGCTTAACCCTCGGACAGTCTTTTAAGGTATGCGCCGTGGCGCCACAAATCAAGCACTGGCCCAGCCTCCGCCTGCATTGTTCCTTCTTATGACCAATCTTACCACAATGGCGGCACACCTTCGGACTCGGCCCAGCTTCCGGTGCTTGCTGCTGCGGAACTCCATCCGACACCTTCCGCAGCCGATTTGCATGCCGACAATCCTTCGCCGAATGAGAAGCACCACCACAAACCAAACACTGACCTAGAAAGCTTCTGCACGACCCCTTGAGGTGCCCGGCCTTGCCGCAGAAATAGCAAGCCTTCAGAGCAGATCCACCACCAGCTCGGGTCTGACGTTTTCTAGTCATCTAGCGCCAGAGAAACGGGCCAAAATTAGACTCACAGCTTAATGACTCAGATGTCGAACTTAGTTCATTGGACATTCTAATATTATTATCGTTATTCCGATAATAGCAGTTACAGAAGGACCTGCATGGGCCACCAACAAAACCTGTCACGACCCGCTTCCCTAAAATGGAGGCGAGACGTGAAAAGGTCCGCACGAGAGTGGAGCTGTGAAGCCCCAAACCCGATAAGCGTCAAAAATACATAAGCAGGTCCCTGTAACCACAACGGAACAACAATAATAACACAAGGAGAGACTGAAATAAAATCTCACATCTCATAAATTGTCCAACAAGAAAATAAGTCCAACATCCAGAAAAGCCACCAGGCTAAAAGAAAAGAGTCTAAAGGCCCAGAACAAGGCCAACAAAAGAAACGACATAACAAAGTATGGGTGCTACGCACCGATAACAAAAAAACTGTCTAAACAAAAGTAAAACGCTACGAAGACACTAGGACTTGTCCCCAGTGTCCACGTACACCCCGCCAAACACGGGCTCGGGCTCGGCGACAACAAACACCTCGTCCTTAACAAGGTACTCAGGCTCGGGATCTAACATGTGTCACCCAAAAGAGTAAAGGGGCACATGTCAGCAAGTCTAAAATACTTGGGCAAGGAAACTGAAAGTAAGGCAACTAGCAACCTAGCAGTTTAGTATGCATGACATGGAAGTTATAATCATGAGTGCACAAATAAGACATGGTGAACATCAAGTACAAGAGAACATTTATCGGGACAAGACAAGAGTAGCCAAGCTACTATCAATCTCAATCAATTCACATTGTTGTAGGTGTTTACGCCCTTCAGCTGAATGGTTCATCATTCACACTGATCGGCACTAAACACAATTCACGTTTCACGTTATTTTGTAGATGTTTACGCCCTTCAGCTGAATGGTACATCATTCACACTGATCGGCCCTAAACACTACCCCACCCCAGAGTTTACGCCTTACAACTGCAGTTGCTGATCGGGCAGACTCCCAGTTGAATGGCCGCTTAACTCTTACCCCCAATACCCACACGTAATGGAGCCAGGGTCCCAGCACAATGAGCTCAGCTAGTGAGCCTGGGGTTGCCCCGCACATGAGCTCGCATTCTTAGTTCACAATTCAATATATATCGAGCGTTGGGGTTAGCAACTCATTATGCTCGCTTCTGGTCACGAGCCAGGAAACACAAGTATTGTAGCGATGCTACGCAATCACGGGATCACTTAAAGAATGCAATGACATGACATTTAATTTGCGTACCGTTAATGGAAAGTAAACATGACATGGTAATTGTGCAACATGCTAAATGTCGGGACTAGCTTCGTTGTCAAGCTAGTTCCCCAATTTGCGCCTAGGCGAGTATCATTTCGTCGCCTAGTCTCTTTTACGCCTACAAAAAGCAAATGGCCTAAAACATGGCCTAAACCCTAAGTGGCAAGTTTCACTTGCCTAGCACCGGGGATGACGACCACTTCGTCACACGGATGCCAATCTACAGGGAAATCGCTGTTTTGGGGGGAACAATCATCAAACAACATGAAATTTTATTAGGGTTTCATAAAAATATAAATAGGTTATGAAAACAACGGTAGATCGATTTCTTACCGAGAGGAGGCGGAAGAAACACTCCGGGGAACCCTAGGATCAGATCTGGAAAAGATTGGAGAAGTTTGGGGAAACTAGGGTTTTGGGGGATTTGGGGATTTTGATGGATTTGGTCAGATTTTGGGGAAGATGAGAGGTAGATAGAGTGGATGGATGGTTTGGATGATGGATTTAGGGCTTGGAATGGAGGGATGAAGCTTGGAGGAAGATGGGGGCTCAAAGGGGGCGATTTTAGGGTTTTAGGTCGTGAGGGAGGAAGAAGAAACGTTTGGGAGGGGTATAAATAGGTTGGGCTGGCGGCTGCCCAGAAATTAGGGTTTTAACACAGACTAGTCGGTCAAAGAGCAACCACTGACCGACTAGTTTGGTAACTAGTCGGTCGGTCGACCAACGCAGACCGACTAAGTGTAAACAGTAACTCCTGAACGAAAATAGGATTTAGAGTTAGTCGGTCCATGAACAAATACTGACCGACTAGTTTAGCATCTAGTCGGTCGATGAACGTTCTTAGACCGACTAAGAGTGAACAGTAACTCGGCTGTACAGGAGAACTAGGAATTAGTCGGTCTGAGTACAAAACTTAACCGACTAGTTTGACAACTAGTCGGTCGAAAGATGAACTTAGACCGACTAAACAGATACAGTAACTTAGGTAAAATTAATCCAAGAAACTAGTCGGTTTGAGTAGAGTTGCCGACCGACTAGATCTCAATCTAGTCGGTTGGTTCCCCTTCTTGAACCAACTAACGAGCACGAAAAGTGTCGATTCGAAGCGCGAAGCTTCGGGAAGATTTCTATGGCTTCTAGGATCGATTTATACTCTAAGATATGAGCGATTTGAAGCTCGTCATGAATGACTTACTCCGAAATCGACGATCGAAGGAAGAAGATAGAAAATCACGACGGAACGATCGAAAGTGAAAGCTATGGCGACGAAAACCACACATCCAAGGAGAAAATCCACCAAGCACATATTATAATGTAAATAATCCAATTACACGAAAACCAGTCGTTACATCATCGGACAGATGGTGGAGCATGAGCATGTCGCCGAGGAGAATGTGCATGAGGACTTGAGTCGATGTTCCACTTCATGGAGCCCGAGTCGCATCTACCTCTACCGTCACTCTCCACTTCTTCTGCGGCTGAGCATCTACTTGAGCATATTGCCCCTATTCAGGGAGATTTTCATACTCACTCTCACTCCACATTTAAGTCTCGCTTTTCACGTCCTATTTCTTTAGACTTATATGTTTTGACACACCATATCTCTCGCAGGACACATGATCAATTTTCCCTGAGATATGCTACGGTGTGTCACCACCTAGAGAGCCACTTCTCTTGGAGAGCGAGGATTTGGTCGTCACTAGTACAGAGGATAGCGACCCATTCTCAGGGAGTATTCGTCATCCCTATATTATTTTTCCATCTTATGTTGACGATTATCTCTGGGATACATTTATTTTGGGAAATAATTTCTTTCCATGGACTAATGCACCTTGTCATTTGCAGGTCACAGGTGGACACATACTAAGGATGCTTGGAGGTGCATTGCTTGGGTCCATTGGCACACGTGGCACAACTCTTCTGGCGGAGCCACAGAAGGAGCAGTTAAAGCAGCTACCTGCCCCACTCGAGATTCTGGATCCGCCTATGCTCAGGTGTATCCTAATCTAGTAGTGTAGAAATTTACAGCTTTCTAGTTTAGATTAGAATAATCTCGTCTCCTCTCATTAGCGAGGGGAGCGTATCTAGGGTTTGCTTTTGCATCATAATAACCCATCATGTCGTGCCCTTCTATCATTTCACCCTATCCTTTTTCTTTTGGCACTTTTCTTGGCCCCGTTATAATTTTCTCCATGAGACCCCTACCACCTCCAAAGGGTGGTGATGCATGTTTTGCCTATTTTTCACTCTCCCCTTTATCATTTATGCCCCATATCGGATTTTCATATCTTTTGGGGATATCTTATATTAGCTTGGGGGAGAGTATCATCCATAGTCATTTTTGTTATTTTTGATGCATTCCCCTCTCATTTTATCTTTGCCCTCTTATGTGTGATTTTGTTACATTGAGGGCAATGTAACATTTAGCTTGGGGGAGTTGCATTTCATGCATGTTTCCTTTATTTTCTTCCATTTTTCATCTTTTTCATGCATCAAAAATTTTTCTTTTCATTTTTATGCATCATTCCCATCATGCATTTTTCTTTCTCCATTTCATTCTTGCCTCTTTCTAGAGATGAACCCCCAATGATATTTAGCCACCCATGCTTCACTTTTCGCATTTGAGCACCTTTTTCCATCACGCTATTTCTTTGATTATTCAATGCTCATATATGTGTTTTGCCTTCTTTTGGGTTTATTTGCTATATTTCTATATTGTTGGTTGTGATTGTGTTTAAGGCATGCTTCTAGCTATATATCATATTTTAATATGCTCCTCTATTTGAAGTTCCTAGATTTTCACGCTTCATTTTCAAGAAACGGTTATTTTACCATCATACCCCCGTGCTTCTAACTCTTGCATGAAATACTATATGTGTACTCTCATCGCATGTGTTAGCTACCTTTCAACGGGATTAGGATAACCACACATTTGTTCCGTGCTTTAATTCATAGAGGATTTTCTTGCCATGCTTGGGTTTCTCAAAAATTCTCTTTTATTTTACTTTGTACATTCCCCCTCGTCGTGCATCGTTCTCCCATTTGGGAGAGTGCACACTTTTGTACATATTTTTGTATAATGGTCCTTCGGGGTTCTTCGTAACCCGATGCCCTAAAGCCATCTGGCTTGGGATGCGTAGGCTGCTCTTGCATTCCATTACGATCCCGCAAGTTTGTAAGACAAAAATATTAAAACCAAAAACAACAAAAACAAACCAAAACCCAAAAATATGTATATATGCCACACTCTCCCCTTTTCCTTCGCTCTCCACATCTCCTATATTTGAGAGCACCATTGTATATAGGGAAGGCGGCGAGAGTTTTTAAAAAGTGATCTTTCCACATCTTCTCCATCTCCTTTTGAAAATACAAGCAAGACAAGAAAGTGTTGAAAATATAAAAAACGACAAGTGTGTGTGGTGATTCCTTACATCCTAGAGATTGATAGCTATTCACATGATTCATATCTATTCTTTCTTACTTCTTCATGCATGTATGGGTATCTCGTGTTCACCACTTGGAAGATTTGATATGAATTTTGAGCTTCCTCATATTTGGGCATATTATCTACTATAACATGCTATGATAGCTATGCTTTTGCCAATGTCACGCTTCTATCTCTTTTGTGCTCTATTGATATGAACCCATGATGCTATATTATGAGATTGAATTCTTGATTTAGATTGTGACATGCTTTACCCTTGTGCTTAATTGAGTTGGTGATTATATTTGTGGTTTCGAGAGGGTGATCTAGGGTTCTTCGCTTTCCTTTCTTGCTTTCGCACCCGAACTTTATCCCAACTCGTCTTCCTCGGGACGAGGAAGAGTTTAGCTTGGGGGCTTGACGCGTGTTCATATTTCACCTTTTGCATACGCTCTTTATCATGTTTTCATATGCATTTCATCTCATCCCATGTTGTATATATCACTTTTTTGGTTCATATTGACTATTGGGTGTATTGTTTGTATTTCAGGTAAATATCGGCATTTCGGTGTCTTCTGGGGTCAACCTTGCATGTCGGGACCAAGGCGCGCTTATACGACGAAGATCCGATGGCCAAAGATGAGGATTCGTTGTTCTAGAGCTTCAACCGATCGGGTAGACAGACTCACCCGATCGGGTCGTGCACATATATCCGACCCGGACAGAAGCTAAAGTGAAGAACAGCTCACCCGATCGGTTCAGCGATCGGGTGAACTGGCAGAGCTCTCTGTCTTTTTGAGCCAAAGCCACCGGATCGGTTGACTTCTCAACCGATCAGGTCATCTCTCCGGGTCATTTTGGGGAAGAATTCACCCGACAAGTTGACACTTCAACCGATCGGGTGGCCTTTTCTTCCCCTTTCGCGCATTGCTGATGCATTCATTGAAGATCTGATATCATTCCAGAGGGATGTTGGATGATCTCTTATTTTTCTAGCATCGGCATCGTCGTTATCTTTCCAACGATAGGTCGCATGCCCAAATACAATTTTTCTACATTTTTCTGGAATTTTCTGAGCGCAGCTGGGTGCTGAAATTGGAAGTTGTCTGGATTTGCATTTCACCCGATCGATTGGGAGTCCGGTGTTGAGTAACTCTCTTTGTGGGAGTTTAGTGTCCTAGTATAGGGCTAACCCTTATTCTCTGAGTGGGAGTTAGTGATTCTCTGTGTGGGAGTCTTGATCCTCGTGTAGGATTGGTTGGGTCCTTGTGTAGGGCATAAATCCTCTTTGTGGGGTATCTCATTATGAGATTTGTATTCACTTCTCTGTGTGGGAATATAATAAATATTGGTGTGGCTGGATGTACCCAAGTTTGGGGAACCAGGGTAAAACTGTGTGTTTGCGTTTGGATTGATTGTGCCTTTTAATTCCTCTTGCATTTATAATTCCGCATTTGCAAGTTAAATTTTAATTGGACAATTTTATTGCCATTACACTATTCACCACCCCTCTAGTGTGTGTTGTTAGTATTGCAAGGGTAAGTCGATCCTTACAATTGGTATCAGAGCGAGGTTAAAGCATACTGCACTATGGCATTCAACGCTACATCCGTGTGCCATGAAGAAGGTCACTCAACTGTTCGACCCCCGTTTTTCAACGGAACCAACTACCCTAGTTGGAAGATCAGGATGATGGTCTACTTGAAGGGTCACGATCTTTGGGACATTATAGAGTCGCCTTTTGAGGAGCCTACTTCACCCGCGGCCTCGAGAACTAAAGCTGAGAAGGATTCGATCAGAGTCAATGCTAGGGCTATGTGTGTACTCCATTGCGCCCTCACTCCGCATGAGTTCGATCGCATCTCCATGTGCAAATCGGCCAATAATATTTGACATACTTTGGAGATTTCTCATGAATTGCTTCTTCAGCATAAGGAGGAAGTTCAACCAACCAAGCCCGAGATGGAAAAGGGGCTTGCACTCCATGTTGAGAAGGAGTCATTCAAGTGGAAAAAGAAGTTCCATCTAGAACCTCCGAGTGAAGAAGAAGAAGATATTAGCGATGATGATTACATCGAACTTGCCAAGCAATTCAAGAATTTCAAGGCATTCCTCAAGGACAAACAAGGTATATCTTCATCAAAGTTTGCATCTCATTCTAACAAGTTGATTTGTTTCAAGTGTGAAGGAAAGGGTCATGTTGCTACCGAATGCCCTTCCAAACCCACCAAAGATACATATAAGGGTAAAGGAAAGAAATATTGGAAAGCCAAGTCCGAGGTCAAGAACCAATAGAAGGGACTTATTGGCACTTTTGATGATTCTGATGTGGACACATCAAATGATGATGAAGAATGTTGCTTCATGGCTAATGAAGAAGAGTTTTTCAAGCTCAAGCGAGGAGGAAAGCGATGAGGAAGTCGAGGAGGAAAGCGATGAGGAAGTCGAGGAGGAAAGCGATGAGGAAGCTGAGGAGGAAAAGCCATCCTATGAGGAGCTTGAATATCGCCTAAATGTGGCCTCTAATTTGGCAAGTAAGTTCATCGATTCATATGATAAAATGAAAGCTAAACTTGATAATACTATGAGTAGGGTGCATGATTTAGAATCGTCTAGTGTAAATATTCATGATGAAATGCATGTTTGCGACAAGTTAAGGAATTGAGCCTTACAAATGAAAAACTTGTTGCTCAAAACCTTAGCTTAGATGATCACATTCAACAACTTACGTTGAAATGTGAAGAGGAATCCCGTAAGCTCATAAGCTTTATGTATTCTAGGGATTCACTCCACGATTTGTTGGAAAAACAACATCCGGTAAATCATAGAGGAGGTTTGGGTTATATTCAAAATGTGGTTCCCAAACCCACCTCTAATTCCTCTTATGGTGCAAATACAAGAAATATTGCTAAAGCACCTAAGAAGAATCACCATGCTTTCTTGTACAACAATAACATCAACAAGAAGCATGTAGATCACGAGGTAATGAGGAAGAATGAAAAATCTTCATTTTTTGCTAAGAAGCAAAATCCTCATTTTTTGCATGCCAAGAAATTCGTTTCTACACCTAAGCATGCCACATCCACCCCTCTTTTAAAGGCAGAACCCTTGCCTAGAAAATCCTTGAGATTATGGATTCCCACTAAGGTTAGTGTGCAAGAGAGGGATAGCTACATCAACTCTCTAGTTAGGGATGTGATCACCTCATGTGATTACATTAGGAAATCAAACTCCTCTTGGGTTTGGTTGCCTAATGGTTAGGTTCCTCACACATATGCATATTGCATGTGTATTGTACTTGAATGTTTATTTTTAGCATACCCATTGTTTGTGTGTGTTTCATGATTTTGAAAATATTTTCAAATTTATTTCGTTTCATGAAAATGGGGACCTTGGGGTTTGTTGACATGCATGCATTTTTGATCCATTTGTATGTCAATGGGGGAGTTAATATGTTATATGTTTAAAGTATTTTAAGACATATTTTAACTCTCATTTCAGAGGTTATTTGAGATTTTTATTCACATTTGGTTGTTTTTGATCTCAAACCAAACCTCTTGTTTATTGCCAACATGTTTCATGATATATTTGTTTTTGGCAATATTCTTTGTGTATCTTTGAAGCTTGATTTTTCCATATCTATTGCTTTGATACACTTTTGGCCCATGGCTCCATTAATTATAATTGGTATTAGATCCTAGAAGTCAAAAGTTGACCATTTCTATGATCTAGGGGGAGCATGGGATAGTGAATTGATACCCACTAAATTTTTAAATTTGGTATTATACATATCTTTCTTTTCTTGCATATTGTCACATCTTGGTTAAGATGACAAAGAGGGATATTTTTGATGTCCACCTTTTTGACGATGTCAAGGGGGAGAGATATATGCATTATGTAAATATATATGGGGAGATATATTCATATGCATATGGGGAGAGATATATCTATGGGGAGAGATATATGGGATTAGATAAACCTTGCATGTTTGCATGATATTGTATTTTACATTTGGTTTACAATTGGTTTATGTAATCCATGCCTATTATATGTCACCTTGATTTCAGTTGGTATTATGAGTATTTACCTTTATGTAGCTCATTGTATATTTGGTGTATATGAGTAGGGGGAGCTCATTAGCATTGTGCTTTAATACTTTGTATTTTACATAATGTGTGTCATCATCAAAAAGGGGGAGATTGTTGAGTATTGGTGTTTTATACAAATCTTATTTTGACGATGATCGCAACATTATGTTGTTGCTAATGACTCTCATGTTTTAGTCTCTCAGTTTTATCTCAAGAATATCTTTCTTGGAGACTAATCACTTGGTGCAAAGATGGACATCAAGTGGAGAAGAGCCAAAGCTTGGACTCAAGGAGTGCCAAAGCTTGGAGATAATGGAGAGCAATCAAGGCATCAAGATTGAAGACTTAGATTCTAAGGAAAGCATTGTAATCCATGTAATTTACTTTATTGCTTTCTATCTCTTTTGAGTCTAGGATTAATGTAATGCCTTGTTAGATGGTTTACTCATTCATGCATATGCATATAACCATCTTAGTCAGCCTTGGGATTATCATAGAATCCAACCCAATAGGTTCACGCTGTCCAAAGACTCATTTGGAGTCTCTGGCTTTCCGTCAGTCGCCTGCTGAAGGAAACACAGTCGACTGGGTGATTTCCAGTCGCCTGTAGATCCTTCTACAGTCGCTTGACATGCACAGCTCAAGTCAACATTTCAATTGACTCAAACTTGAGCATTACACACAGTCGTCTGTCGATCAGTTTACAGTCGCCTGTATTTTTACAATCGCCTGGAGATTGGTCATCAGTCACCTGTATAGCGTAAGTGCATTCTCTGCATCTCTCTGTTGTTTCTACATCTTATACTGCAGATGACTGATTAAGGTTTTACAGTCGCCTGGCTAATAGATAGTCGACTGTATTATTGACATCAGTCGCCTGTGCGTTTAACTGGAGAAAGAGTGCAGCTCTCTGTTTCGATCCATCCCCTGTAGCAGTCGCCTGCTGAAGGATTAACAGGCGCCTGTCCTGTTTGTCAGTCGACTGTATTGACTTCATCAGTCGACTGTCCTGGCACAGATTATAGACGTTGGATATTTTCTAGCCGTTGATCAGTCGACTGTATTTTGATCATCAGTCGACTGTTCCTGTCGTTTTCGCCCAGTTTCTAGCCGTTGCTGAATTCTTTCTTTGGCTGTTTCTTTGGGTTTTGGGGCTTGATATGGGGTTCCTATATATTTGATTTTGCTGCCATCACTTGAGAACTCTTGACAACACTTGATAACTCTTGACTCTATAGAAAATCTCAAGAGATCAATAAGCAACTCTCAAGCTCTCTCATTTCCCTCAATTGAGCATTTATCTATCTTCATGCATTGAAGTCCAGCTCAAGGGAAATCATCCAAGTGCTCTCAAGCATATCACAACACTTAGAGATCGTCTTCCATGCCTTGCATCCATTCATGAGTAAGCATCTAAAGGCATAGGTAAGAGTATTTACTTTACTTGGTGTAATTTGTGTCTCTAATTCTCTTTGTGGGAATTAGAACTTTCTCTCTTTGTGGGAGGTTCTCTCTTTGTGGGAGGTTCTCTCTTTGTGGGACTTAGGATACTCTCTTTGTGGGAGTAACTCTTTTTGTGGGAGTTTAATGTCCTAGTGTAAGGATAACCCTAATTCTCTGAGTGGGAGTTAGTGATTCTCTGTGTGGGAGTCTTGATCCTCGTGTAGGATTGGTTGGGTCCTTGTGTAGGGCATAAATCCTCTTTGTGGGGAATCTCCTTGTGAGATTTGTATTCACTTCTCTGTATGGGAATATAGTGGATATTGGTGTGGCTGGATGTACCCAAGTTTGGGGAACCAGGGTAAAACTGTGTGTTTGCGTTTGGATTGATTGTGCCTTTTAATTCCTCTTGCATTTATAATTCCGCATTTGCAAATTAAATTTTAATTGGACAATTTTATTGCCATTACACTATTCACCCCCCCTCTAGTGTGTATTGTTAGTATTGCAAGGGTAAGGCGATCCTTACATCCGGGTGGCTGATCGGTTGAGCCCATTTTCAGCAGTTGAGTCTCTGTTTATTTCCACCCGATTGGGTGAACTTCCACCCGATCGGGTGGGCCTATTTTAGCAGTTTTAGTGGGTTTTTGGACCCGAACTGTTAAGGGTTTGTGGGGGCTTATTTATAGGAGATTGTGCACGACTTGTGGAACCGCTTTTGTGCACGACTTGAAGAAGAAATCGTTTCTTTTGCCTAGAATTTTTATAAATATAGTGTCTGTAGTACCCAATATATATAAATTCTGATGTTTGCTTTGCTTGCACTATCAAGGATCAAACTCAGTTATATTCCTGTCATGTTTATTTACACATTGGTGTGGGTTAATGGTTTTCATGTAGTGATTCTTTACGATCATCCGGCTTGAAATAAATTTTCCATTGTGAAAAACCAAAACCTTACATTAATTTAGAGGAAAACATAAAACATTCGTGATAAATATTTTGCTTTCTCTCTATTTGTGTAATATATATGCAACTAGGAGTTCTAAGCACATATAGCTAAAGTAGTGTCATACTGAATTTATTTGGTGTGACGGGCTACAAGAGTCCGACGTTGCAAGGCTCTCGTTGGAAGTATCGATGTTACATAGGTTTATTATATGAATATGTTAATAATCGATATTAAGGATATATAATATATGAATTCTATTGTTAATCCATGTTTGGTGTTGGGACTGTGTCTGCTTTTGTGCAGAACTCAACATTCAAAACTATGTTCCATTAGATATCCATGGACCTCTTTTAGCGTGTATCAATGGTGTAATGTGTTGTACATTGTTTGAACTTTATGAAGCGTAAGAGCAATTATTCTTTCTCTTTTGTTTATATATGAATATTTGAAGACGGAGCGTGAGAAGAAACGGGAAGTGTACTTCCCAAAAAGGAAATCTGTTATCAATGCATATATCATCATATATTTTGTTTTCTCTCTATATTTTGCACATTTGTATGGACCGTTGAATTACGCTAATTTTTTGTTTGTGCCTGCTAAATATCGATTATTAACATATTCATATAATAAACCTATGTATTCATCATATAATTTTTTATGCTAATGTGGTGTTCTTGCGTTCCAATGTTCCGCACCGAAGTTTGTCTGCACCGTTGAATTACGCATCAATCTGAGAGTGTGGATTGTGAGCGGTTTTTTCTCCATTGGATTTTGAAAGAACTACAAATTAGTGTAAAAATATTTAGCGATGCGGAACAACAAATTCGGCACGAGCGCCTTCGACACGGAACAACAAATTCGGCGCCCGCTAAATTTTTTACGCTAATTTGTTGTTCCATGCCAAAGGTGCCCGTGCCGAATTTGTTGTTCTACGCTGAATTTGTTGTTCTACGTCGAACACACCTGTGTCGAATTTGTTGTTCCGTGTCGAATGCGCCTGCATCGAATTTGTTGTTCCGTGCCGAAGGCGCCGTGCCGCTAAATATTTTTATGCTAATTTGTTGTTCTTTTAAATTTTCGATGTGGAAATATTTTTTTGGAGAAGAAGGATTTCGCGGGGGGAAATCTTAAATGAACCGTGCCCACGGGCACGGGTTATGACTAGTACTAATATAATATTACAAATATCAGTACACGTATACAATTATAATGCACTATCCTATACATGCATACATCGTATAGTCACATTATATTATTACATATACTCATTGCATGCAAACCATACCTACAATGTTATATGCTTACCACATATCTACACAAAACATAGACATCCATATAATATATTCACACCATAGCAATTTTACATATAATTAGTATACCACCACATATACCTACCCATACATAGTTACGACATACAATATTCGTGTATACCTCATGGTCTACATGTACACTCACAACATCCCGTAAAGGCAAGCAGTACTATACAAAATTATAACCCTATTACCATACGTATATCACAAATATTCATATAATATGTACATATCTACTAATGACTAAGCACATACATATCTACGTACGAGCATACGCTCATACGCGTTAACATATAGATCATATAATAGGCCTACACTCTTAACTATAAATACACCTATTATCTTGCACCTAACATGCACATGACTTACTAGTATACTATTTCAAGTATTTACAAGTACCTTCAAACTACATACACCACTAGTAGATATTCCAACACTAATTCTAATATACATATACATCCCTAAAGTGGTATAGCTATTCACATATATATTTATAAATACTATCATTCATACAACTTCATATGTACCATGAATAACATTGAGTATGCATATATAACACAAGAGACAATCATTAATATACTAAGGGTAGCACACTCATACATGAGTGGTACGCAGTGGTTCACACACACGGGTCCACACACTCTACCAATATACATGCACCACGACGACATCATAATGATACTAATGGGCCTACCTTACTACACTAAGGTTGACATAGGCAACGACAAGTACTAGTAAGATGAATAAGCAATAGTAAGGACACCGAAATCAAATAGCGTAACGAAACAAGATCGAGATGAACGGGTTCAGAAGAGGCGTGGATGAGAAGATAGATTGGTTAGGTGAAACAGAGATATAATTGTGAATATTTAAGTAAGGGAAAGAAAGATATAATAATATTCTTATAAAATACAGGAGAATAGTGTGTAGATGATATAAGTTAAAATACGAAGTAGGGATCAGACGAAAGAATCTAAAAATGGACATACTAGAAGAGTTGGAGTTCTCTTTCGCATAGAAAAATATTTAGAGGTCGGTACAATAAGTTGTTTGAAATAAGTTTGAGTAGTAAATATATAGTAAGAGAAGAAATGGTATATTGGATTATCGAAAAGTCATTATATGAAGGAATTAAAATATTCACATGAGTATGAAAGATATAGGTTAGAAAATATTATAAGGTAGTAATTTAAAGATTTCAACAAAAAAGTTTTGAAATTCAAAGAATGAATTTAAATCAACTGAAGGGTAGGAAGTCTAAGCTCATGCTAAATGTTTTCAAAGAATTTAAACTAGGTGAGGAATTCAAAAAAAGTAATTTTGAAAATACTTTTCGAAGGATCAGGATGGTAATGGGGAAGATTCAACGATTAATGATGAACGACATGAAGGAATCACATGAAACGAAAGCAAGGAAGTGAAACAAATGTTCAAAACGTAAATACGGCTGGGAAATAACTAAGTGAATCTGCTACGATGGGATTCTATGGTCAATAGCTCAAAAAGTGTAATGATTAGGAAAATGATAGAAATTAGGGGTTCTAATTACTGGGCTGACTAAAGATTAGATGTAACGGTCGCTTTCTGATCGTATCTTCTTCGTGCACGTGCTGTTGATCGTGCACGTGTTTGTTTTAGACTTTGTTTGCTTTTGAACACTTTGGTGTGATATGTCATTGTGAACGTCTCTGAGAGTATTAAAATTTCGGTGTTAATTGGGAACGTCATTTCACGGGTCGTCCTCCCACGTATTGATCTTGTTTGAAGAGACGTCACGATTTTCACTTTTGTTGCTAGACGTTTTCATTTTTAATTTCGTTTCTCGTCATCGAAATTGTGATCCGTCTTCTCTGTATTCTTTCTTTCGTCTCCCCGGTCACCCCAGTATTTATTTCACAATTTTTTAGATTCGTTTGACCTACTTTCGCTGTTTGGCCCAACTTATTACATTTTTAGCCTAAGTTTCATCTAGAGTGATTTCCCTAGTAAAAATCATTGATAAATATAACATATGTTACCCATCCATTTCGTGATTGACTCAGCCCACATTTCTCTTTGGACACACACACACGAATGGAAGAGAGAGACCCCCTTTTGTTATTTTATCTTATTAATTTTAATAACCTTCCTCTTATAGAACCAACCCATACCCTATATGATAGAGTTAGACCTAGGGTTGCTTTTCCCACAGCCTAACATAGAAGCCGCGCAACCCATGTGAGGGAGAGGAGTGGGATCTGTTGTTTTGTTTTAATAATATATTAATAATAACGTTAATAACAAAACTCTTATAAACAAAATCCCAACAACCCAGCCCTAGTACCTAGCCTCACGTGAAGCCCATATATTAAATGACCTAGGGTTCTTTTATGCTTTCACAGCATACTTTTGTTTTGGGCTTTTCATCCTATAAACAGTTGACATATAAGTTTAACTCTTTAGCATCCAACATATAGCCCAAGCCCATGTTTACACCCTAACCTAATCCAAGACACATGAGCTCCCCTCCTTTTAAAAGGCACCAAGGGTTAAACAAATTCTCATACGCAACGTTGCTTCTCCACGGCGCCGCCTTCTTTCATGCTTGACAGCCGCATACCGCAACACCCTACCGCAGGCTCTCCCTGTGTTTCGACCCCCGCCTCCGACCTAACCCCATCGACGCCGGCCTCCTCCTCTGTCTCCGCCCTGACCCCGACCACCTCCGAGCAATCCGCGGCCTGTGCAACCCCCGGGCACTCGACAGCACCGCTCAGGCGCTAACAGCGGCAGCCGTTCGACCTGTCTTTGCCCTAGCCCTGCCGGAGGCCGCCCGACGCTCCCCAACGCCGCTGCCGCCGCTGTTCTCCGCTGCAGCAAGCGCTGCAGCACGCAACAGCCACGAACGGTAACGCAGCACGGCGCCACCCCGCATCAACTCGCCCTCCTCGACCTTCCTCCGCCTGTCCGCGTCGTCAGGGGCTCTGACTTCAACCGCTCAGCCCGCCCAGTCACGCTGCAGCGCCGCCAGGCCGTTGGCCATGACTGTCGCCATCTGTCCACGCAGCGGTCACTCTCCGACGTTACCCTTCGCTCTCCGGTGTACCCCTGCAATCACCCGCCGTCCGAGCCGCTGTCGTCGTCACGATCTCCACCTTCTAGCAAGAAGTTGTCGAGTGGAAGGTAGGTTAGTTTTATAGCAATAGCTACGTTGCATGCTCTTTTGATGTGCGGTTATCTTTGTGTGAACAGTTGGTGTTTTTAGAGAGAGCTTGCTGTTGATGTACAGAGCACAGATAGCTAATATAGGTCGCCTTCCAATCTTAGAGTATATCCATAACGGGAACTTTTTAGTGAACGTGCGGTTTCTCAAGTGAGCAGTATTACAGTATCCTATGTGGGAGACTTAGATCTATAAGATAAATAATAATTACAGGGTTAATAACTCGTTTAGATGACTTATAGTTAATTTTTAGCCTTGGTTTTTATTTAATGGTTGTTTATTTGTTGTACTAGCGTCCCACCGTAATTATCGTGTTATCTAATTTGGTGGCCATCATTATTGATAGAGTCACCTATTTTGGACTAGAAACCTAATTAAAAGTGGCCCATTAGATGTCTTATGCCGCCTAATAATTTTTTGTCCCGTCGTCACAAACTTATTTGTCTGCGTATTTTATTGACAGAGAACCCGTCGTTCTGTACCGAACACGCTACCGGAATCCAACCCCTGACGTCACTACCCGACGCCAGTGTAGCTTTCGCGTCGTGTTGAGGTTCCGTAGATCCGTTGGTTGACCCAGACCCTGCTGGACTAAATCCTTGTCGGAATCTTTCAGGCAAGGAATGAGATTTTAGTTACTGCTTTTATACTTTTCTAGAATTGATGTTAGAACTGCTAGATTTATTTCTGTAAAATACTTGAAAATGATCACATGTTACTTTCTGCTCGAACCCACTTTTAAGAAGCAACTTAAACCTCTCATGCTAATTAAGAAGCCAGACATTATAATTATGTGGATCTTTGTAGAAGATCACAGGAGTGGGCCTCTCCTATACGGAGGTTGGCACTACTCTTGTGGAGCGTCTGCTGGATAGCCCAGAGACGGCTCGCTTACAGACTTGTGGAGCGTTGCTGGCTCGTCCAGGAATGTCTCTCTTTCGGATAGTTAATCGATGACGGGGGTGACCATTGAGAACTGGTGCTCCCCAGCTTTGGCTCACCCGTGACTGGTGCGCTCCGGTATGATACGACGTATCATTCGTGATCCTTGTCTTGTCTCGTGTCTAAATGGATCGTTTGTTGGCTCGTGTCCATAACACAAATGACTCGCGGGTGGGGTTGGACAATGACGTGCGTCTATATTTCATATATTCACGCACGTTTTCTTTTGTGTTTCTCCGTGTTTTTCCGCCGTCTCTTATTCGTTTTCGTATGTTTTCCCGTTTTCTTTCACTTTTCTTTGTTTGTCCATGATTGCAGGGGATTGACCATGTAGGGGACGTTTAATGATGATATCCCAAGTCCCCGGAGCAACGGGAGATGTCACGCATGATCCAGGGGGTCAAACGGCGAAGTATTCATCTTTCAGCCCCTCACCCGGTCGGTTGGTCATCTCCAACCGATCGGGTGATGCACGCGTGCACCAACCGGTCGCTACCGTAGCTCACAAAGAAGTCACCCGACCGGTTCACAGACCGGTTCTGCGGGCGGCTGTTCTCTGTTTTCTCGAGCAGAATTCCAACCGATCGGGTGACTCTCACCCGATCGGTTCATCTGTAGCTGAAGAAGATGAGCTGAAGACACGGACGATTCAACCGGCCGATTCACCCGACCGCTCCAAGATCCAACCGGTCGCTCAAGAACTCACCCGATCGGTTCATGTGATCGGGTGAAAACTCGCCGTTTTCTGATATTATTTGTAACGGATCAACCGATCGGTTGACTTGTCAACCGATCGGTTGATGCGACGGCCTATATATAGAGCCCCTAGGGTTCCAGAAACGGGGAGTTGCTGTTTTTCTACTGTTTTATTTCCTTGTGACGGCTGTAATTGTTACTCTTTTGTAAGTATTCAGATCTTTCTAAAATTTTAGTATTGTCTTTATTACTCCTTTACTTCCGCATTGCAATTGTCCGATTATGATTTCAACGGTTAAATTTCATTTAGATTGCTTTTTCATGAATTTTTGTGAGTAGTTCCCAAATCTGGGATTTTGGTGGAAATCCCTTCGGGGGCTCTTCCCGATGCGTCCGTAGGGTTAGGAAATCGATATGGAGTAGGAATCTAACGGTTACGCGGGGTGTTTCATTGTCATCGGTGGGAAAAAGACCTCCTTTGACCGTTGGGCCAAGGGGGAATAAACTTGGCGGTTGACTCCCTAGCCATAGCTCACGCCTTTAGCGTAGACGCCGAATCCTAGCACGCGGGAGCGGCAGGATGAGACGTCGGGAGATATCGTTGCGGGCTTAGTGCTCCCGGGATCGATCAGTGTTAATGGACACGGGAGTGCCCACTGATCGAATCCGGGAAGTCCGGTGTATCATCCTGGGCACCGACCGGAATATCGGGCCCATGGGACGCCGGTACCACTTTCAGAGGCAACGTCTCACCATTAGACCCTAATCCCGATCGCTATCCATACCCGTAGGCCGTATCGGCGAGAGTCTCTCGTCGGGTTGGAAACCAAAGTCCCGGGTTTACTTTCTTTTTGTTCATACCCTTTTATTTCCTTTCGTGACAACCATCTACCGATTCGGGCTAGCTCGCCCCTCGGGGTGATTTTGGTCCTACCTGACCCAAGCACAACCTCGCCTCCCTGAGTTCGATATTCCCGCACCCTACACTAACCGTGAAACTTGCGGTAAACGACACCGCGACGCCGCGATGCAAGCGGGGCGCCGGTCAAGTTTATGGCGCCGTTGCCGGGGAGGCAACGTGCTTGATATTTTAGGATCTCTTGAACCCTCGTGTCTAGCTCACATCCCTACCTCGCGATAATTTTCGCATTCCTTTTTTTCTTTTTCTTATTTGTTTTTCTTATTTTTATTTCTTATTTTATCTGTTTCTTTCCCACTTGTCGCTTCACGGGTGTTTGTTGTTTTTCATGCGCAGGAGTTCAAGGAGTCTTGACGACTTGATTCCCCTCGATCCAGAGATTAACGCCACCCTTAGTCGTTTGGCCGCCGAGAAGCGAAGAAGGGAAGATCCCGAATCCATGGAGGAGAACACCCCACCTCACAAGTCTCTGCTGGAGTACTCGATGCCCTCCATCGAGTCAACTTTCGCCATCCGATCTCCAGCTATTGCGGCCCAAAGCTTTGAGCTGAAGCCGTCTCTAGTGACATGGATCCAGTAGGACCAGTTTGCGGGTGCGCCCATGGAGAGCCCGATAGAGCACCTGGACTCCTTCTTGGAGAAGTGTGACACCTTCCGAATTAATGGTGTCACTACAGAGGCTATCCGTCTGAAGCTGTTCCCCTTCTCTTTGCGGGACAAAGCCAAGCAATGGTTAAGGGGGAAGGACCCCAACACTTTCAACACCTGGGAGAAGCTCTCCAACGCTTTTCTGACGAAGTTCTTTCCTCCGGGGAAGACCATGAAGCTGAGGAGTGAGATCTCCTCCTTCTCCCAGGCCAGCCACGAGTCCTTGCATGAGGCTTGGACGAGATATAAAGAGATGCAAAGAAGATGCCCTCACCATGAGCTTTCGAAGTGGCAGATTATCAATCTGTTCTACAATGGGTTGAGGGATGACCTTAAATCTTCTATGGACGCCGCGGCTGGGGGTTCCTTCATGTCTCGAAGCGAGGAAGATGCCGGGAATATTCTGGAAAACATGGCATCCAACAATGAGCGGTGGTGTGACGAGAGAGCCACACCAAGAACTGGGGGTATACACAGAGTCGAGGACGTCGACAAACTTTCAAGCAAGTTCGACTTGCTTTCGACCCAGATCTTCGCACTGATGGTAGGAGCTGGTGGGGCCGGTACACAGCAAGTTTCTGCGGTAGAGTCCGAATTCCTTGGGGAATTCGACGGTGGTGACATCTCACCACCGTTGGATCAGGCGAGCGCACTATTTTACAACCCCACGGGGAATGCGCCATATCCGCCAAGGACAAATTCCAACCCAGCCTACTCTCCCAACAACCGGAACCACCCGAATTTCAGTTACCGCCCACCATTTCAACCCTCGCCGCCTCAGCAACCGCAGCAACAAATCTATCAGCCGGCTAGACCACCGCAGAATCAGGGTCAGCTGTAACCGTTTCAGCAGCAACCTCAGCAACAAACGTACGCTCCCAGGAATCAGCAGCCGTTCCAGCAGCAGCAGTATGGCCAACAGAGGGCCGTCTCTCCGGTTGAGTCTCTCTTGACTCAATATATTACCGACCAGGAGAGGATCAACCAAAAGCTGGAAATGGGCCAGCGGACCCTCACGGACCAAGTAACCCAGCCGGGGTTACAGGTGGCGAACCTTGCTAGGTCACAAAACCAATTGCCGCCACAACCGGAGGTGAACCCGAGGGGAGCAACACAAACATCGGCACTCGTGCACGAGCACGCGAATGTGTCCGCTATCGTTCTGAGAAGCGGGACACAAATCCCTACTAAAGTGCCCCCTAGCAACCCGGAAGCACCATTGGTCGTCGAGAGACCGACTGAAAAATTAAACGACACCGGTGCTTCGTCATCAAATCCCATGACTCCGGAGGGAGTGTCTGAAGAAGAGAAGAAGAAGAAGGAAGAGAGCCCAAGAGTGTATAAACCCGTTGTGCCATTTCCACAACGGTTGGCTCAGGCGAAAATTGATGAGAAATATGGGAAGTTCTTCGCTATGGTCAAGGACCTAAGCTTGCAAATCCCCTTCTTGGAGGCAATCGAGACAATCCCCTCCTATGCAAAATTCTTGAAAGATTTGGTGACCAAAGGGTCAAGAAAAGAGAAAGTGGTGCTGACGGCAGAATGTAGCGCTCTTATCCAGAGGGATAACCCGCCAAAGCTCAAGGACCCGGGGAGCTTCTCTATCCCTTGCACGATCGGGGCTGTGAAGATTAATCGTGCACTCGTCGATCTAGGAGCGAGTGTTAGCTTGATGCCCTTGTCGATGTACAGAAGGATAGGAATGGGTGATTTGGAGCCCACCGGGATGACCCTACAACTAGCTGACCGGTCGGTCAAATATCCGGTGGGAATTGTTGATGATCTCCCCGTGAATGTGAGAGGGGTGCATGTGCCTGTGGACTTTGTAGTCATGGACATGCCCGAAGACGCACACACCCCCATTATCCTGGGACGGCCTTTCATGGCCACTGCTGGCGTTCTTATAGATGTGAAGAACAGAAAACTCTCCTTGAACGTCAGCGGAGAGAAAGTTGAGTTTGACCTGGGACTATCCATGAAGCACCCCGACCCTCCTGATGACCTCCGGTGTAATTTGCTGGAGATAGAAGAAGAAAAGGCTGTAGAGGAGAGCTCCTGGGAGATTCTCCTGAGAAATCCCCCCGATGACTTGGGGAATTCTGAAGATGAAGAAGGCCCCGAAGACAAAGAAGCTGCTGGAGGACCGAGTGCAGCGAGAACGACCCCTCCCGGGTTCCCCAAGTTTCCTCCTGTAAGGAGAACGGGGAAAGAGCTTACGGACCTCACTAAAGACGAGGTCCGAATCCTGAAGAAGATGGCGGGAAGCGCCAACACCAAGGAAAAGCCCCCGGATCTCAAGAACAAAGGGAGGGTGGTCGAGCAAGTACTTTTCCAGCCGCTGACTACCCCGAGCGCCTTCAGCTCCAACAAGGAAGAGATGCCTAAGTTTGTGCATCACCCGTATAAGCCACCATGAGCATCTCTTGCGGGCGTCGAGCCAACGACGTTAAAAAAGTGCGCTTCATGGGAGGCAACCCATGTTCTAAACTTTTTCCCACTTTTTAACGTTAATTTTTACTTTATTTTATCTATTTTTATAAATAAAATCAGCCGCGAGAACATCCGTTCGGGGACTTAAGCAAATTTCTTGGTTTTTGCAGGAAACAGGCCCCAACCGATCGGGTGACAACTCACCCGATCGGTTGGGATGTATCAGATACATGCCGAGATCTGTCCCCGAATGAACCGATCGGTTGAGTAATGAAGAGACCGGGTGGAAGACCGGGTGAGCTGGGGAGAACTTTCGGAAAATTTTGGGGAATATCAACCGATCGGTTGAGTTTGAGCGCGATCGGTTGACCTGACCGGGTGAGAAGCCCTAAGTTCTCGGGAAATTTAGTGGAGCGGCCAACCGATCGGTTGACAAGTCAACCGATCGGTTCGCCTGTAGCATTTCTTCGGCAAAATTTTCGACCTAACAGTCAACCGATCGGTTGAGAAGTCATCCGATCGGTTCGACTTAAAACCCTATATAAACCCCCCTGACACCCGCTCGTTTCCATCTCACCCGATCGCCAAAAATCCCCAAACCCGCCGTCGTTTCGCCTTCCCCTCTTCGCCAACAACCGATCTTCACTCCCCCACGCCCTCCACTCCTCCATTACTCCCACTCTCCACCTCCTTCATCAACCCCTCCATCATCTCAACTCTCTCTCTCCTCACATTCCGAGATTTTGACCTAATTTTCCCAAAACCACCCCCATTTCGAAAATTATTGCCGAAGGAGTTCGCCGCGGCTCCACGCTACTCTCGCTGAACAGTGTGGGGCATCAACGAGCAAGCTCCGCCACTCCGCTTGGGTAAACTCGCTCCTAAGCTTATTTTATACATTTGCCCTATTTATTGTGCTTGCTCGTTTGCTTGTGTTGGTGTGCATCCACGATTTTTTCACTAATTCTTGCTCGCACACACACATGGCTAAAGATAAGGATAAGGGGAAGGGTATCATGAGGGAAGAGGAGCCGTCTCGAAAGAGACGAAAACAAACACGCCCCCCTTCCCGTACACGGGCACTTACACTTGGCCCTCCTCCACCTGTTATTCCCCATGTGGACCCAATGTTGGGCCCACACGGGTATATTTTTCGGAACCAGGAGCACAAAGACTTTTACCGTAGGCTTGATGCTCGAGGGCATCTATCCACCAAGTTCCCGCACGCACGTACACTTGTCGATCTCGGTGTCTTCACCGAGGTCGAATCTCTTTTCGCTAACTTGGGGTGGTTAGCCTTTCTTAATACACATGCCATATCCTTCCCGGCCCTCACACTCGAATTCCTCTCTACACTCGTCTGGGAGTCTGGGTCGATCATTAGATTCAGGGTGCGTAACCGTAGTGTCACCACAAATCTGAACACGATTAATGATATATTTGGTTTCCCAAATCTCGGGGATGATGCCATCCGACACTACGGGTACACGCCCGAGTTTGATGTCGATCAGTTCTGGTTCCGCCTCACATTGATCCGTGACTACCCCCGAGGTCGGGCCAAGGCCTCCTCCATCATTCATCCCGTGTTTCGATTGGCCCACAGGATCATTTCATCCGCATTCTTTCCTAGGGACGAGTCTGGTACTGTGACTATCCCTGACCTTTTTATCCTTTGGGCCATGACTTTTCCTTATGTCCGGGATGATGATGGAGTCAGCTTCAGAGCCCCTACCGTCCCCATCCATAGTAGCGATTGGCTTGTTTACAAGCTACTCGAGATCAGCCGGGCCGGGAAGGGGAAGTTTTGTTGCGGGGGCATCATCACGATCATCTGCTCTCACGCCCAATTCAATATTACCATCCCCGATAATCTTCCTGCTGCCGCAGGACCCTCACATCTTGATATTGATGTCCTGCAGCACATCCACATGATCAAACCCCGCTCGGATGGCCGCTTCATATTTAATTACGGCCACCCCCCAGCCCCTTACACCATTCTGCCCAACCCCGTTCGCATGACCCTTGCTCTCGTGGGAGATTGGACTTTCCCTCCTGATCCCGACTTCTTAGCGGGGTTGAATCTTCCTTTCCTCCCCGCAGGCGCACGCAGATCACCGTCCCCTGTCGCCCACTTAGGCGAGCAGGATATCCCTGCGTCTGGGGGAGATTTAGGGGCTGGACCGAGTCGTCCTGTTTCTGCTCCGGGACCGATCACGTCTGAGCACCTCCTTACGGCCATTTCTGGCCTTGTCTCCTGTGCTGGCATGACCACTGCCGCCAGCACCTCTTCGACCTTACCTGGAGGCACCACCTCTGCCTCGCGTCAGTCTACGTCTTTTGGTCGCCGTCAGGTATCTGCCCGTCTAGGACTTGAGAGGGAGGTCGCCGCCCTTCGTGAGCTCACCATGTCCTCTGTTTCCTCGGACCCATCACCATCCTCCTTTCTTACTCACCCACGTTTCCTCGCACTTGAGAGGAACGTGGCAGCCATTCTCCGCCTTCTTACTCATATCCACGGACCACCTCCACCTTCACCACCTCCACCTTCACCACCTCCACCTTCACCACCCAGGCGATCTCCTCCTCCACCCTCCCACACTTCTCCACATCCATCACCCCCCTCACCACATTCTTCTCCTCCCTCTTCACATCCCATCCCGGCATCCACTTCACCCCTCCCGACCACTTCCACCGCACTCACGCTACCTCCATCCTCCTCCGTCACTCCATACGTGCGCCGGAGGAAATTACCGGTATGCTCCAGATCCCTCCCACCACCTCCCACTACCGTCACCACCATATCTACTTCCTCCATTTCTATTCCTCTCACTACAGCCTTGATCGCCTTCCTACCACCACCACCCACCACCACCGACACTCCTCCCATAGTTCACACCACCACTGCCCCTATACCTTCACCTCATTCCCCACTTCTCCGCACACCCCCTGCCTCCCCCGACCACCCATCCACGCCCTCTTCCGAGGATGACGAGGACTCACCTTCTGCTGCTTTCTGATTTCCCCTCTTTTGTTTCTGACTCCCCCTTGCACATATCTGGATTTCATTGATCATATCGTTTCGCTAGCTCTTTCTGGTCTAGCTTGGGGGAAGTCTATTTTGGTGTGCTGTCGTGTTTTGTCTGTTTTTCTCCTTTTTGTGTGTGTGTGCTTGCTTTTCACTTTTTGAGTGTCGTGTCACGTGATTTTATTTTATTTTTATTTTCGTATTGTTTGATTTTGATTTTGATCTTTCTTTCCTTTTTTTTTTAGTTTCATCTGTGTGTTTTCCTCGTTTTCATTTCTTTTCGTGTCTGTGCGCATTCCCCCCCCCCATTTTCATTGCCCTCCCGTACTCACTCATATTGCATTGAGGGCAATGCAAACTTCAGCTTGGGGGAGTCGCACTTCGTGCGTCATTTGTGTTGTTTTTCTACGTTATTTGAGTCGTTTTCCATCGTGTTTTTCTTTTTTCTTTTTCCTTCTTTCTTTAGCTCTTTCTCCTAGAAATGAATCCTATGATGAATCGCCACAAAGTCACACACACCTAGCATTGCATCGATAATCACACTCACTAACTAACCCTAGGATTTCGAGTCCTCTTGCATTTCACGCATCGTGGGTCCACTTAGCTTTTTGTGAGTCGTGTGTCGTGACTAGCATTTGGTGTGCTTCTGCTTTGTGATTTTACTTTATATACCTGTCCAGGAATGACCCCTAGATTGTCATGCTCCGATTTGAATATGCGGTTTGCTTCTAATGTCTGCTTCTATATGCATGCTATTTATATCGTATACTTCAATTCGCATGCGTCGGGATTCCACAACTAAGGACTAGGATACCCCATTTAGCCTAAGCTCTATTTAGCAACAATAGTCTCCTTTGCCTGAGTGATTAGATTTCGACTTCTTTTTTGTTTTACTTGGTGCAAATCCCCTCGTCGTGTACCGTTCTCCCACTTGGGAGAGTACACATGTGTATAGTCAATATCCCAAAAATTCAAAAAAAAGGAGAAAAGAAAAGAAAAACCCAAAAAGGAAAGAAAAGAAAAAGATTGTATAGCCAAAAAGCCAAAAAAATATGCAAATACCCAAAACCCAAAAAAATTCCTGTGTGAATATTTTCATACTTGCCAAGAATAAAGGGAAGGCGAGAATTTGCATCGAGTGTTCTTCTCCACATCATCTCAACCCCCGTCGTTATCGAAAGCGCTTGGCTTAGGAGCTATTTAGCTTGTATCTTGGCTATAGTGGCGTGATTTCCTAGACCCTAGTTGTGGAGTCCCCGATGCATGATACGCTTCTTTTCCCACTCTTCTCATGCATGATTGAACTTATATTCGCCGCTCAATTCAATTCGGATCGATATTTTGGGTCATTTCTTGGATTTGTGTATATCGAGCCTCATTGCACATCGTAGAAAGCTTCACCATTTGCTAGCACACGGCCACGCTCACTCGCGCTTCACTGCGTGGACCCACGACACTTATTTGGACTCGCTTTCCTAGGTTTAGTGGTGTGATTTGGCGTTTGCTTGCTAGGTGTGTCGTTTTTGATTTTGATGGCTCTGATGGACGATCTAGGGCTTAGAGTTTTCTTTTTCTTTCTTCCTCTCTATTTTTCCCTTCCGAGCTCCTACTCTCACTCGTCTTCCTCGAGGACGAGGAAGAGTTCAGCTTGGGGGATTTTGACGTGCGTCTATATTTCATATATTCACGCACGTTTTCTTTTGTGTTTCTCCGTGTTTTTCCGCCGTCTCTTATTCGTTTTCGTATGTTTTCCCGTTTTCTTTCACTTTTCTTTGTTTGTCCATGATTGCAGGGGATTGACCATGTAGGGGACGTTTAATGATGATATCCCAAGTCCCCGGAGCAACGGGAGAAGTCACGCGTGATCCAGGGGGTCAAACGGTGAAGTATTCATCTTTCAGCCCCTCACCCGGTCGGTTGGTCATCTCCAACCGATCGGGTGATGCACGCGTGCACCAACCGGTCGCTACCGCAACTCACAAAGAAGTCACCCGACCGGTTCTGCGGGCGGATGTTCTCTATTTTCTCGAGCAGAATTCCAACCGATCGGGTGACTCTCACCCGATCGGTTCATCTGTAGCTGAAGAAGATGAGCTGAAGACACGGACGATTCAACCGGCCGATTCACCCGACCGCTCCAAGATCCAACCGGTCGCTCAAGAACTCACCCGATCGGTTCATGTGATCGGGTGAAAACTCGCCGTTTTCTGATATTATTTGTAACGGATCAACCGATCGGTTGACTTGTCAACCGATCGGTTGATGCGACGGCCTATATATAGAGCCCCTAGGGTTCCAGAAACGGGGAGTTGCTGTTTTTCTACTGTTTTATTTCCTTGTGACGGCTGTAATTGTTACTCTTTTGTAAGTATTCAGATCTTTCTAAAATTTTAGTATTGTCTTTATTACTCCTTTACTTCCGCATTGCAATTGTCCGATTATGATTTCAACGGTTAAATTTCATTTAGATTGCTTTTTCATGAATTTTTGTGAGTAGTTCCCAAATCTGGGATTTTGGTGGAAATCCCTTCGGGGGCTCTTCCCGATGCGTCCGTAGGGTTAGGAAATCGATAGGGAGTAGGAATCTAACGGTTACGCGGGGTGTTTCATTGTCATCGGTGGGAAAAAGACATCCTTTGACCGTTGGGCCAAGGGGGAATAAACTTGGCGGTTGACTCCCTAGCCATAGCTCACGCCTTTAGCGTAGACGCCGAATCCTAGCACGCGGGAGCGGCAGGATGAGACGTCGGGAGATATCGTTGCGGGCTTAGTGCTCCCGGGATCGATCAGTGTTAATGGACACGGGAGTGCCCACTGATCGAATCCGGGAAGTCCGGTGTATCATCCTGGGCACCGACCGGAATATCGGGCCCATGGGACGCCGATACCACTTTCAGAGGCAACGTCTCACCATTAGACCCTAATCCCGATCGCTATCCATACCCGTAGGCCGTATCGGCGAGAGTCTCTCGTCGGGTTGGAAACCAAAGTCCCGGGTTTACTTTCTTTTTGTTCATACCCTTTTATTTCCTTTCGTGACAACCATCTACCGATTCGGGCTAGCTCGCCCCTCGGGGTGATTTTGGTCCTACCTGACCCAAGCACAACCTCGCCTCCCTGAGTTCGATATTCCCGCACCCTACACTAACCGTGAAACTTGCAGTAAACGACACCGCGCCGCCGCGACGCAAGCGGGGCGCCGGTCAGACAACAGAGTCTAGCTGGGCCTGGGGGGTAGCTCCCCTCTGCCTACGCAGCTTGAGTCCTTTAGGCTTTATCTTTGTATCGCAGTTGGTGCACTCTTGTTTGCTTCGCAGGGATGCATTTCCGGTCGTTTGACCTTTCTAGACTTGGACAATCTGACCAGATGGACACCCCTGGCAGATTGACAGAACTATATGAACAACTCTTAGACGATCTGACTAGATGGACACCCCTAGCAGATCGATTAGAATAACCATTACTTATTTTCTGCTTCCTAGGACTGCCTGTGTAGTTGTCTTTTAAATTCCATTTAGAACTGCTAGAATTGTATAACTGCTTTAACTTATGGTCGCATTAGTTCGTTGCTGACATGTGTTTTGCACATGTCACAGACTTGACAGAGCTGCCACAACCTGAGGACCCCCCCGCAGACTCTTCCCTCTTTAGATGCCTCCGGTACGTACAGTTTTAGTCTTTATGTTAAACTCTTTGTTGGTTACCTTCTGCGTTTGAATAATATCTTTTACTGCTATTTCTATTGTTTCATGCTAAATCATTTGATCGGACCTTCCCCTCCGCATCATAACTTGCCATGGACGCTTATTGGACCCCGAGCCTCAACGGCTCTAGTCCATACGGGCTGGCCATGCCTCGCTGCTCAATCTTTTGGGAAGCGGGGCGTGACAGTTTTTGTGGTGGCCCATGCAGGTCCTGATCGAATGATTTATCGAAACAATAGTGCGACAGTAACTTTTCAAACGACCAACAATAATTGAGTCTAACATAAGTTAGTTAGGTTTAGACTAGTTCCTTGGCCCCCTCTAGTTTGGATTTGAGTGAGAATACAGGAATAAGATGAGGTTTAAAGTGATGTATTTCTAACACATTTGATGGTTATAAGGTTGGATTCTCGACTTGACAAGGAACCATGGAAGTGAGAACATTGAATCGAGGGAATGAGATCGACTCTTAGTATGCTACTCGTGATAGAAGTGTGGTGATTAGAAGTCTTGTCTTAACGACCAAAGGCGTAGACCTACATCGATCAAGTGAAATGTTATGCATCAGATATTATGAGCATATTTATATATAAGCCGAGTAGCAACAGTATAACCTTGGTTTTGAATCAAAAAAAACTAGTTCGAGGATAGCAACGTGGTTGAAGTGAATAATATGATCATTAGAGATGAACAGAAGAGATTCTGAGTGATAATGTGATGACGAGGTTGATCTTATGATGGATTGTATAAGATCGACAACATGATCTATTTTGGCACAGTGATTTAAAGGAATTAAGGATCTTGGGAATGTCATGGGAGTTTCAAAGTCGACCGTTCGAATACGCATCGAGTGCGTACTGACCCCTGGTTTCCAGTTACAGTTTACGAAATGGTGAAAGGCGATGACTTCTCCAGATCATGTGGATGGATTATAGTCAACAGTGACTAGCAGTTTAAGTGTCAATGAAAATTCTGGATCAAGTCAAGTGGGCATGTTTGGTTTTACGAGTGCTCAATGATCAGGAAATATGGGAAAAGAGTTAGTAGATTACCTTGGTTGTTTGGATTGAAAAGGAAATCGTAAGTAAGTCTGACGCCCGAAAATCTAGAATTGGTTGGTAGTTTCACTTTAGAGATTCCTAGAGGCAGCTGAGCCAAGAACCAATTGAAGCGGAGAACAACAGGATCATTATAACAGGTTCTCGTGAACGGGCTTTCGAGTTGGAAATTTTATTGGTGTTTAAAATAATTGGGACCAGCCAATTAGGGCTGGTTAGTTGGAGGTTGTTTAACCACCCTAGATGTCAAATATTGGAAGTGTCTGCACATTAGAGCCTTGTGGTTGTTCTGCCTTCTCCGTAGATCCATGAGGAGGATTACCCGGCTCGTGTGAATATATATATATCATTGTCGGGCATGCTTAGTATTATTACTTAGGTATATGTGGGCTTATGGATGAATAACGGAATATGTGTACTGCGATGAATGTAATGATTATGTGTATATAGTACATGAATAAGTATAGATACTTATGTAAGATAATATGTGTGTGGAAAGCTAAACCACTCTAGGGATGTCTATGTATATAAGAGTTAGTGTTGGAATATCTACTGGGGGTGTATGTAGTTGGAGATACTTAATAATGGTTGAAATAATATGTTGGTAAAATTGTGTGTATATTAGGTATAATGATACTAGGGTACTTATGGTTAAATGTGCATCCTTATTATTTGATCTATATGTTAGTACGTGTGGGCATGTGCTCGTACGTAGGTATGTTCTTACTATATGAATATGTGTGATATACGTACGGTAATAGGGTTATAAATTTTGTTTGGTATTGTTTGCCTTTACGGGATGTTGTGTGTGTACCTCGAGGTATACACGATTATTGTATGTCTTAACTATGTATGGATAAGTAGATGTATTAGTATACTAATTATAAGTAGTAGGATATGGGGTGAATATATGAGTTACATGTGCGTGACTATACGGTGAATGCATGTATTAGGGAAAGTATTATAACTATACGTGTGCTGATGTCTGTATTATTATTATGGTATATAAAGTGATTGAACTATACGAGTATTACCTGTCTAAATATTAGGTGTGATTGACATATGGTATGTATATGGTTGTATTGGTGGATGTGTATACATTGGGTGGTATTGTTATAGGTATAGCTACCGTGTTACGTATATAGAGTATTCGGATATGTGTTTTGAGTCTCACTCAAGCTTGAGTGGGTATACTCTAAGTATATTGTTATGTATGTCTGTAGTTGCATATAGCAATGAATGATGTATGTATAGAGATAGGATTGTTTGCGCCTGGTTGCGTTACGCACCTGATGGTGGGTCGCTATACCAGTATATAGTTATAGGTGTTGATCTTGTGGTATAGTTAATTATTAAGGACTTGCCCGTGTGAACGTATGTGTGCTAGCTAAACTAGGTGTGTATATGTGCTGAGTATATAGTGGTATGATTGGTATATATATGAATGAAATGTTAGCGTATGTGGGTGTGCACCATACACGAGTAAGTATGTGTTTAGTTATAGGTATTGGTGACTATGGTATGTGTAGCGTGTCGTGAATATAGTTATAGGACCGTATATGATGTGAATATGTGGTGAAATATGTGCATACATTTGAATGACTATATATTGTGAAATTATAGTAGTGGTGAATGCATATTAGATGTAGTAAAACTTGATTTAATTATGGTATGGTGTGACTACATGAGTTGATGTGTTGGATGTATACTAGGAAATATTAGGGACTAGTATACCCGTGTTTGTTTTGTGCATAGGTAGCTGTCTATACGTAGAGCAATGATTGTATTTGCTAGTATGAGGCTAATCTTATGTGAATAACTGAACTATTGTTTGGCGCAAGGTAAGTAGTAGTTATATAAGGGAGGTATACATATGATTGAAATATGTGCGTGAATATATATAGGATAGCAGAGTTATTGGTTGACTACCTCGTGCATATATAAGCACTTGTAATATACCTGAGTGAATTATGGTGTGAGGTGATTGTGATAGCTACTAGTCTAGCTAGAGTGATATTTATAGTTAGAAAGTCCGAGGACGGACTTTATTCTAAGGTGGGGAGGATGTAACGGTCGCTTTCCGATCGTATCTTTTTCGTGCACGTGCTATTGACCGTGCACGTGTTTTTTTAGACTTTGTTTGCTTTTGAACACTTTGGTGTGATATGTCGTTGTGAACGTCTCTGAGAGTATTAAAATTTCGGTGTTAATTGGGAACGTCATTTCACGGGTCGTCCTCCCATGTATTGATCTTGTTTGAGGAGACGTCACGATTTTCACTTTTGTCGCTAGACGTTTTCATTTTTAATTTCGTTTCTCGTCATCGAAATTGTGATCCGTCTTCTCTGTATTCTTTCTTTCGTCTCCCCGGTCACCCCAGTATTTATTTCACAATTTTTGAGATTCGTTTGACCTACTTTCGCTGGTTGGCCCAACTTATTACATTTTTAGCCTAAGTTTCATCTAGAGTGATTTCCCTAGTAAAAATCATTGATAAATATAACCTATGTTACCCATCCATTTCGTGATTGACTCAGCCCAAATTTCCCTTTGGACACACACACACGCATGGAAGAGAGAGACCCCCTTTTGTTATTTTATCTTATTAATTTTAATAACCTTCCTCTTATAGAACCAACCCATACCCTATATGATAGAGTTAGACCTAGGGTTGCTTTTCCCACAGGCTAACATAGAAGCCGCGCAACCCACGTGAGGGAGAGGAGTGGGATCTGTTGTTTTGTTTTAATAATATATTAATAATAACGTTAATAACAAAACTCTTATAAACAAAATCCAAACAACCCAGCCCTAGTACCTAGCCTCACGTGAAGCCCATATATTAAATGACCTAGGGTTCGTTTATGCTTTCACAGCACACTTTTGTTTTGGGCTTTTCATCCTATAAACAGTTGATATATAAGTTAAACTCTTTAGCATCCAACCTATAGCCCAAGCCCACGGTTAAACCCTAACCTAATCCTAGACACGTGAGCTCCCCTCCTTTTAAAAGGCACCTAGGGTTAAACAAATTCCCATACGCAATGTTGCTTCTCCACGGCGCCGCCTTCTTTCATGCTCGACAGCCGCATACCGCAACACCCTACCGCCGGCTCTCCCCGTGTTCCGACCCCCGCCTCCGACCTAACCACATCGACGCCGGCCTCCTCCTCTGTCTCCGCCCTAACCCCGACCACCTCCGAGCAATCCGCGGCCTGTGCAACCCCCGGGCACTCGACAGCACAGCTCCGGCGCTAACAGCGACAGCCGTTCGACCTGTCTTCGCCCTAGCCCCGTCGGAGGCCGCCCGATGCTCCCCAGTGCCGCTGCCACCGCTGTTCTTCGCCGCAGCAAGCGCTGCAGCACGCAACAGCAGCGAACGGCAGCGCTGCACGGCGCCGCCCCGCATCAACTCGCCCTCCTCGACCTTCCTTTACCTGTCCGCGTCGTCGGGGACTCCGACTTCAGCCGCTCAGCCCACCCAGTCACGCTGCAGCACCGCCAGGCCGTTGGCCATGGCTGTCACCATTTCTCCACGCAGTGGTCACTCTCCGACGTTACCCTTCGCTCTCCGGCATACCCCTGCAATCACCCGCCGTCCAAGCCGCTGTCGCCGTCACGATCTCCACCTTCTAGCAAGAAGTTATCGAGTGGAAGGTAGGTTAGTTTTATAGCAATAGCTACGTTGCATGCTCTTTTGATGTGCGGTTATCTTTGTGTGAACAGTTGGTGTTTTTAGAGAGAGCTTGCTGTTGATGTACAGAGCACAGATAGCTAATATAGGTCGCCTTCCAATCTTAGAGTATATCCATAACGGGAACTTTTTAGTGAACGTGCGGTTTCTCAAGTGAGCAGTATTACAGTATTCTATGTGGGAGACTTAGATCTATAAGCTAAATAATAATTACAGGGTTAATAACTCGTTTAGTTGACTGATAGTTAATTTTTGGCCTAGGTTTTTATTTAATGGTTGTTTATTTGTTGTACTAGCGTCGCGCCGTAATTATCGTGTTATCTAATTTGGTGGCCATCATTATTGATAGAGTCACCTATTTTGGACTAGAAACCTAATTAAAAGTGGCCCATTAGATGCCTTATGCCGCCTAATAATTTTTTGTCCCTGTCGTCACAAACTTATTTGTCCGCGTATTTTATTGACAGAGAACCCGTCGTTCTGTACCGAACATGCTACCGGAATCTAACCCCTGACTTCGCTACCCGACGCCAGTGTAGCTTTCGCGTTGTGTTGAGGTTCCGTAGATCCGTTGGTTGACCCAGACCCTGCTGGACTACATCCTTGTCGGCATCTTTCAGGCAAGGAATGAGATTTTAGTTACTGCTTTTATGCTTTTCTAGAATTGATGTTAGAACTGCTAGATTTATTTCTGCAAAATACTTGAAAATGATCACACGTTACTTTCTGCTCGAACCCACTTTTAAGATGCAACTTAAACCTCACATGCTAATTAAGAAGCCAGACATTATAATTGTGTGGATCTTTGTAGAAGATCACAGGCGTGGGCCTCTCCTATACGGAGGTTGGCACTACTCTTGTGGAGCGTCTGCTGGCTAGCCTAGAGACGGCTCGCTTACGGACTTATGGAGCGTTGCTGGCTCGTCCAGGAATGTCTTGCTTTCGGATAGTTAATCGATGACGGGGGTGACCATTGAGAACTGGTGCTCCCCAGCTTTGGCTCACACGTAACTGGTGCGCTCCGGTATGATACGCCGTATCATTCGTGATCCTTGTCTTGTCTCGTGTCTAGATGGAGCGTTTGTTGGCTCGTGTCCATAACACAAACGACTCGTGGGTGGGGTTGGACAACAGAGTCTAGCTGGGCCTGGGGGGTAGCTCCCCTCCGCCTACGCAACTTGAGTCCTTTAGGCTTTATCTTTGTATCGTAGTTGGTGCACTCTTGTTTGCTTCGCAGGGATACATTTCCGGTCGTTTGACCTTTCTAGACTTGGACAATCTGACCAGATGGACACCCCTGGCAGATTGACAGAACTACATGAACAACTCTTAAACGATCTGACTAGATGGACACCCCTAGCAGATCGATTAGAATAACCATTACTTATTTTCTGCTTCCTAGGACTGCCTGTGTAGTTGTCTTTTAAATTCCATTTAGAACTGCTAGAATTGTATAACTGCTTTAACTTATGGTCTCATTAGTTCGTTGCTGACATGTGTTTTGCACATGTCACAGACTTGACAGAGCTGCCACAACCTGAGGACCCCCCCGCAGACTCTTTCCTCTTTAGATGCCTCCGGTACGTACAGTTTTAGTCTTTATGTTAAACTCTTTGTTGGTTACCTTCTGCGTTTGAATAATATCTTTTACTGCTATTTCTATTATTTCATGCTAAATCATTTGATCGGACCTTCCCCTTCGCATCATAACTTGCCATGGACGCTTATTGGACCCCGAGCCTCAACGGCTCTAGTCCATGCGGGCTGGCCATGCCTCGCTGCTCAATCTTTTGGGAAGCGGGGCGTGACAATAGGAGAAACTTAGTACTAAGACTTTCTAATGAACTAGACTGTAATAGAGATCTCAGAGAAAGGGTCCTTAGAGGATCAAGAGTACGTTCTACTGGGTTCGAAATTTGATGAACCTAAGCGAACGACTAAAGGAAAGACTCTAGAAATCTAATATGGTCATAGCCGGGTGAGAGGCTACTATGGTATCCTAAGACGGGTACGCCTAAATCTTAACGAAGGCACCTGACTATCAAACTAGGACATCTATCTAAGTCTCCCTACCATCTAAGACAAGGAAACCTTCATATTAGACTCAAATTTTATGACTCGAATGTTTCGAATGTTTCAATGGATGTTTTTATTACTATCGTTGTTTCGATATTTCACAGGTGCAACGACCTGCATGGGCCACTACAAAAACCTGTCACACCCCGTTTTCCAAGTATGGAAGGCGAGACGCGAAGAGGTCTGCTCAGACTGGAGCTGTGAAGCTATAGTCTGATAAGCGTCTGTGTGTTCATCCATTCGCAGATTCTTGCATTGCAAAAGACACAACAATAATAATAAATAGAACGCATGCAAATAATAACCAACATTCAACATAACATCCAACATTATTCCAAACATCCAGAGATAGTCATAAAAGGAAAGTACATAGTCTAAAAAGAAGGCCCAAGCATGGCCGAGACAAAAATAAGAAAAGGGTGCTATGCATCGAAAACTAATAGCAACAACTAGGTGAAACAACAGCAACTAAGGAAGCCTCCTGCTGAGACTATGACTAGTCTTCGGTGTCCTCGAACTGGACGTCAGCAAAAGCCTCGGGCTCGACGTCAGCAAACTGATCGTCCTCAGCAACAAACTCTGACTCTAAACTTGACATATGACACCCAAAGAAAAAGGACACATGTCAACAAAAATCTCCAAAAAGGAAAGGGAGACTTTTGTGCAAGGAAACGTAAAGTATAGCAGTTATAAGATGAATGTAACTTAGCAGTTTTAAAAATGATGACATGGCATATTATTTCATGAATGCAACAGTTTAAGATGAACATGATATTTTACGATACATGACACGTCGTAGCAATAAGCTACTAAACAATATTTCATTAAAAGCAGTAGAACATGTGTTTGCGTCGTGCACAGGGTTTATGCCTTGCAGCGTTGAGTGGCCGTTTAATCCTACTCCTCCACGTGTGTATAGACTGGCGCCCATCTTCTGGATCACGAGCCAGAAAGTGTTTATGGCATAGGGTTGACCTAGCCTCATTCATGATGTAGGAGTCAAAATCCTACTCACCGCAGCTTACATTTCAATAGTAGCATGTGCTCACTACTACAAAAAAACGCTTGCATAGCGCTTTTTTTTACACTTGGATAGCACTTTTAAGCGCTATCCAAGCTACCGCTATGGTAGCTTGGATAGCGTTTTTATAAGCGCTATCGTAGTGGTTTACTACGATAGCGCTTATAAAAGCGCTATCCAAGTGACCGGCGCCCCGTTTACGGTATGGGCGCGGTGTCGTTTTACCGCAAGTGCACGGTTAGTGTAGGGTGCGGGTATATCGAACACAGGGAGGTGGATGGCTTGAGTGGCTACTAGCCTCGCCTAGGTCGCGTGCTAGCTACGCGGATGATATGGGTGAAGTGTAGAAATAAAAGAAAGAAATGAAAACGACACAAAATGAATCCCCGCTAACACGGGCTAGAGCATTCATGACACTTGGCATTTGACTTGATCCAGGGTGAGACATTGCCCCAAAAGGTGGTACCTAGCGTCCATGGCCCGATATTCCGGTCGGTGCCAAGCACGCTAGGCCTACTCGGTTCCGGACGGTGGGCACTCCCGTGTCCATAAACACCTTCCGCAACCGGGAGCATTAAGGCCACAATGATATCTCCCAACACTTCGTCCAAGCCGCTCCCGCGCGCGAGGAATCGATGTCTACGCTGGGGGCGTGAGCTATGGCTAGGGAGTCAACCGCCAAGTTTATTCCCCCTCGGCCCGACGGTCAAAGGCGGTCTTTTTCCCGCCGATGACAATGAAACACCCCCGCGTAACCCTAATGGCCAAATAGGTCAAATGTGATTTCTAGCAATACATCGAAGCGGATCTTGACAGGACAAGCACCGGACCCCAATCCCCAACACATCTAGTGTGTTGCCGTACGAATTGGACCCAGATTGCTAGAAATCCCCATTGACACATTTCATCGAACACGTGCCATGCAACCAAGTCTAATGTAAATTCCCAAGCAACAATCCTACCCTAACCCGTATTAGGGTTCATCAATACTACTCCATGATGAAAGACATATAAACAAACAACACAAAACACACACAAACATTCATCATGAAGCAAAAGAAATACAACACAAAAAATGGAGAACAAGAGAAAGAAATACTTATCTTGAGTGAATCGTTGATCCCATACAAGACTTATTGAACAAAATACCTAATCTAAAACTAACCTAGAACTCCAAAGAGAAGGGGGGCAAAAGCCCTAAAAACTGAGAAGAGATCCCTCTTCAGTCGGCCAACTTCGAGTATTTATAACCCCACTTCGAAACCCTAGTGGTTCGGGTCCAAACCCGCAGGAAAAGCGTCACCCGATCGGTTGACAAGTCAACCGATCGGGTGATCTGTTACAAATAGTAAACAGAAAACGGCGGCGCTTCACCCGGTCAGATGAACCGGTCGGGTGAGTTCTTGAGTGACCGGTTGGATCTTGGAGCCGTCGGGTGAAGCGATCGGTTGGACGCCCGTGTCTTCAGCTCTTCAACATCAGCTACAGATGAACCGATCGGGTGAGAGTCACCCGATCGGTTGGAATTCTGCTCGAAAAAACAGAGAACAGCCGCCCGCAGAATCGGTCTGTGAACCGGTCGGGTGACTTCTTTATGAGCTGCGGCAGAGACCGGGTGGTGCACGCGTGCATCACCCGATCGGTTGGAGATGGCCAACCGACCGGGTGAGGGGCTGAAAGATGAATTCTTTGACGTTTGACCCCCTGGATCACGCGTGACTCCTCCCGTTGCTCCGGGGACTTGGGATATCGTCATTAAACGTCCCCTACACGGTCAATCTCCTGCAAACATGGAGAAACAAAGAAAAGTGAAAGAAAACGAGAAAATACGAGAAAACGAATAAAAGACGGCGGAAAATACGGAGAAACACAAAAGAAAACGTGCGTGAATATATGAAATATAAACGCACGTCAAAATCCCCCAAGCTGAACTCTTCCTCGTCCTCGAGGAAGACGAGTGAGAGTAGGAGCTCGGAAGGGAAAAATAGAGAGGAAGAAAGAAAAAGAAAACTCTATATCCTATATCACCCGTTAGGACCAACAAAATCAAAAATGACACACCAAGCAAGCGAACGCCAAAACACAACACTAAACCAAGGAATGTGAGTCCAAACAAGTGTCGTGGGCCCACGCGGTGAAGCGCAAGTGAGCGTGGTCGTGTGATAGCAAACGGTGTCACTATCTACATTGTGCAATAAAGCTCGATATACACAAATCCAAGATATGACCCAAATATCGATTCGAATTGAATAAAGCGGTGAATATATAGTTCAAGCATGCATGAGAATAGAGAGAGAATCGAAACATATCATGTGTCAGGGACTCCAAAACTAGGGTTAAGGAAATCACCTCACTAAAGCCGAGATAATAGCTAAAAAGTTCCTAAGCCTAGTGTTTTCGAAAACGATGGGGGTTGAGATGATGTGGAGAAGAACACTCGGTGCAAATTCTCGCCTTCCCTTTATTCTCGGCAAGTAGGAAAATATTCACACGGGAATTTTTTTTGGGTTTTGGGTATTTGCATATTTTTTTGGCTTTTTGGCTATACAATCTTTTTCTTTTCTTTTCTTTTTGGGTTTTTCATTTCTTTTCTCCCATTTTTTGGATTTTTGGGTTTTTGGCTATACACTTGTGTACTCTCCCAAGTGGGAGAACGGTACACGACGAGGGGATTTGCACCAAGTAAAACAAAAAAGAAATCGGAATCTAAACACTTGGGCAAAGGAAACTATTCTCGCTAATTAGAGCATGGGCTAAATGGGTTATCCTAGTCCTTAATTGTGGAATCCCGACACATGCGAAATGAAGTATACGATATATATAGCATGCATATAGAAGCAGACATTAGAAGCAAATACCGCATATTCAACATCGAAGCATGATAATCTAGGGGTCAACCAAGGGTAGGTATATAAATCAACATCACAAAGTAGAAGCACACTATAAGCTAGATACGACACACGACTCATATAAAAGCAAAGTGGACCCACGAAGCGTGAAATGCAATGGGATTCGGCTTCCAAGAGTTAGTGAGTGTGATTATCTAGGCCATACTAGGTGTGTGTACAGTTTGTGGCAATTCATCATATAGGGTCATCTCTAGGAGGGAGGACAAAAGAAGAGAAGAAAAAGAAAAAAAAAAGAAAAAGACGGAGAAAAACGACTCAAATAGCGAAGAAAAAGGGACAAATGACGCACGAAGTGCGACTCCCCCAAGCTAAAACTTGCATTGTCCTCAATGCAATAGTAGTGAATACGGGAGGGCAATGAAAATGGGGGGGAGTTGTGCACCGACACAAAAAATGAAAAACACGAAAAACACATGAGCGAAACTAAAAAATAAGACACACGAAAACATGCACACAAATCGATTTCTCCCAAGCTGAACATGACAATGCTAGCAAAATGATATGATCAATGTGATGCAGAAATATGCTCGAGGAAAATCGGAAAAGAAAGAAATCAGAATGTAGGAGAGACAGTCTCGTTCTCCTCGGAAGAGGAAGAGGGTGAAATGATAGAAGGGCACGACATGAAGGGTTATTAAGATGCAAGAGCAAATCCTAGATACGCTCCCCTCGCTAATGAGAGGAGACGAGATTATTCAAATCTAAACTAGAAAGCGGTAAATTTTTACACTACTGGATTAGGATACACCTGAGCATAGGCGGATCCAAGATCTGAAGTGGGGCAGGTAGCTGCTCTAACTGCTCCTTCTGTGGCTCCGCTAGAAGCGCTGTGCCACGTGTGCCAATGGACCCAAGCAATGCACCTCCAAGCATCCCTCGTAGGTGTCCACCTGCGACCTGCAAAGGACGAGGTGCATTAGTCCATGGCAAAAAATCTTTCCCCAAAATAAAAGTATCCCAGAGATAATCGTCAAAATAAGATTGAAAAATAGTGAAAGTGTGACGAATACTCCCTGAGAATGGGTCACTATCCTCTATACTAGCGACGACCAAATCCTCGCTCTCCATGGGAAGTGGCTCTCCAGGTGGTGACACACCGCAGCATACCTCAGGGGAAGTAGATCCTGTGTCCTGCGAGAGATATGGTATGTCAAATATATACGAGTCTAAAGAAATAGGAAGTGAAAAGCGAGACTCAAAAGTGGAGTGAGAGTGAGTATGAAAATCTCCCTGAATAGGGGCAATATGCTCAAGTAGATGCTCAGCCGCAGAAGAAGTGGAGAGCGACGGTAAAGGTTGATGTGACTCGGGCTCTATAGAGTGGACCATCGTATCCAAGCCCTCATGCACATCCTCCTCGACGATATGCTCATGCTCCACCATCTTCCCGATGTCCTGAATGACATCCTCATGGTTGACCACCGACCAAGGAGGAAGCTGTGACAGAGATGGCTGTGGAGGTGGATGTGGAGCGGACCCCTCGTATGTGGTCGTGGTGTCGTCGTCCTCACGCACATCCCCCTCGCCGGTATGCATAAGCTCTGTGGCCTCCTCGGTGCTCTCATAGGACTCATATGGGGTATCCAAATAAAGATGACAAGTCTCTCCCACAGATCCTAGAGACATCTCCCCATCCTCACTATCATCATCAAAAAATGCTTCGTCATCCAAGTGGTAATGATGGAAAAATGGGGGGTCGGAATGAGATGTGTCTATTGTGGCCGACGGCATGGTAGTCTCAACCATGAAAGTAGGCATATCCTCTCCTTCATCCCCTCTCTTTGGCGTAGTCTCGGTAATTGGTGACATCACGTTTTGTAAGAATTGGCATTGATTAAACAAGGCACCTTCAAGGAGAGATACGAGACTTGATTCTTCTTGTGGTGGTGGAGGGATATAAGGCTGAGGAAATGGATGGGAGGTGTTTGGGTTATGGTTGTGGGAAAATGTATGGCCTTGGTGTGGGGGGAGGCTCTCAAGGCAATCATAATACACGTGCCCCGCCATCCCACAAGTCTCACAAACCAAAAATGAATAGGGATTGTAGCCTCTCATCTGAGCATCGTAATCTGATCTCCACATGGCCATATCAAAGATACATGGACAACAAAAATAAGAAAACTAGAGAGGAGCGTCAATAGTACAAGAGAATAACAAAAAGATAATATAATGGTGGGGGAAAAATTTCTTGGTTATTGAATATATTTTATTTTTTTATTTTTTATTTTTTATTTTTTATTTTTTTTATGCGTAGTCTAACGAACCCAAGCTAAGCCAATATCAAACCGAACGCCTCCCCGGCAACGGCGCCAAAAACTTGACCGGCGCCCCGTTTACGGTATTGGGCGCGGTGTCGTTTTACCGCAAGTGCACGGTTAGTGTAGGGTGCGGGTATATCGAACACAGGGAGGTGGATGGCTTGAGTGGCTACTAGCCTCGCCTAGGTCGCGTGCTAGCTACGCGGATGATATGGGTGAAGTGTAGAAATAAAAGAAAGAAATGAAAACGACACAAAATGAATCCCCGCTAACACGGGCTAGAGCATTCATGACACTTGGCATTTGACTTGATCCAGGGTGAGACATTGCCCCAAAAGGTGGTACCTAGCGTCCATGGCCCGATATTCCGGTCGGTGCCAAGCACGCTAGGCCTACTCGGTTCCGGACGGTGGGCACTCCCGTGTCCATAAACACCTTCCGCAACCGGGAGCATTAAGGCCACAATGATATCTCCCAACACTTCGTCCAAGCCGCTCCCGCGCGCGAGGACTCGATGTCTACACTGGGGGCGTGAGCTATGGCTAGGGAGTCAACCGCCAAGTTTATTCCCCCTCGGCCCGACGGTCAAAGGCGGTCTTTTTCCCGCCGATGACAATGAAACACCCCCGCGTAACCCTAATGGCCAAATAGGTCAAATGTGATTTCTAGCAATACATCGAAGCGGATCTTGACAGGACAAGCACCTGACCCCAATCACCAACACATCTAGTGTGTTGCCGTACGAATTGGACCCAGATTGCTAGAAATCCCCATTGACACATTTCATCGAACACGTGCCATGCAACCAAGTCTAATGTAAATTTCCAAGCAACAATCCTACCCTAACCCGTATTAGGGTTCATCAATACTACTCCATGATGAAAGACATATAAACAAACAACACAAAACACACACAAACATTCATCATGAAGCAAAAGAAATACAACACAAAAAATGGAGAACAAGAGAAAGAAATACTTATCTTGAGTGAATCGTTGATCCCATACAAGACTTATTGAACAAAATACCTAATCTAAAACTAACCTAGAACTCCAAAGAGAAGGGGGGCAAAAGCCCTAAAAACTGAGAAGAGATCCCTCTTCAGTCGGCCAACTTCGAGTATTTATAACCCCACTTCGAAACCCTAGTGGTTCGGGTCCAAACCCGCAGGAAAAGCGTCACCCGATCGGTTGACAAGTCAACCGATCGGGTGATCTGTTACAAATAGTAAACAGAAAACGGCGGCGCTTCACCCGGTCAGATGAACCGGTCGGGTGAGTTCTTGAGTGACCGGTTGGATCTTGGAGCCGTCGGGTGAAGCGATCGGTTGGACGCCCGTGTCTTCAGCTCTTCAACATCAGCTACAGATGAACCGATCGGGTGAGAGTCACCCGATCGGTTGGAATTCTGCTCGAAAAAACAGAGAACAGCCGCCCACAGAACCGGTCTGTGAACCGGTCGGGTGACTTCTTTATGAGCTGCGGCAGAGACCGGGTGGTGCACGCGTGCATCACCCGATCGGTTGGAGATGGCCAACCGACCGGGTGAGGGGCTGAAAGATGAATTCTTTGACGTTTGACCCCCTAGATCACGCGTGACTCCTCCCGTTGCTCCGGGGACTTGGGATATCGTCATTAAACGTCCCCTACACGGTCAATCTCCTGCAAACATGGAGAAACAAAGAAAAGTGAAAGAAAACGAGAAAATACGAGAAAACGAATAAAAGACGGCGGAAAATACGGAGAAACACAAAAGAAAACGTGCGTGAATATATGAAATATAAACGCACGTCACCAAGCTACCGCTATGGTAGCTTGGATAGCGCTGTTTTAAGCGCTATCTAAGTAGTTTACTATTTTTTTATTTTCCTTTTTTTTAAAAAAATTAAACATTAGCCACGGACTGGCCGTGGCTAATAGGCATTAGCCACGGCCAGTCCGTGGCTAATGTTTAATTTTTTTAAAAAAAAAGGGAAAATCAAACAAATCGAGTCTGCTTGGCTAATTGACAAATCCGAGTCTGCTTGGCTAATTGACAAATCTCACATTGATAACAACTAGAACTTTTATTGATGTACATCAAACAAATTCGAGTCTGTTTTATTCCAAGAATTTTCGGTCTGTGTGCAGTTTACATGAGGATATCCACAGATGTACATGTGAAAATAAGTCAGAAATACAAAAAAAAATTATGAAATCTAATATCCATTTCCATCATCCATATTCTACTCACTGTGCAGGTATAACACTTTCTTTTTTACAACACATGCAGAGGAGTATATTTACAAGAAATAGAATGTCTACAGACAAGCATCAGTGGACCAAAACATAAAAGAGTGTTTTCGAGTCTATAGGTAAAATACATCCAATTGATTGTCCATCCGTCAGTGGCTGCCTTCTGGGGTGTCGGAGATCATTCCATCGTCTACAGCTTTTGGTCCACCACATGATCTTGATACAGATTCAAATAATTTCTCGATCTCCGGTGCACACCGTGTAAATGGCCTGTTCCAGAAGCTATATCATGGATTCTGCATCCATCACACATTTGCATATATTAAATTGATCACGGATTATATAAAAACACAAAATATATAAGACAAGAAAATACCAGAGCAAGAAATGGTAAGAATAATGCCGCCTATAATGAATTTCGGTGATGGCTTACTTTAATCAGTTCAATGAAAGTGATCAGAAGGCCCCATGGATGAGGGTAGTTCACAATCAGGCGCTCCAGCAGCACTCTGGTAATCTGCTCTTGTATGATTTCCTGCACCAACACATGATTAATAAACACATGTTAAGAGAATTACAGATCGAATCCTTGAATAAAAATGAATCATTTCCAACAAATCTTACTGGTGGAGTTATCCGGTATTCTGGTTTTATTGCCACTCGTATACCCAATCATGCTGCAAAATAAAGAATAGGTTACGTAAAGTATCCAATCATGAGAATTCAGCAAAATACATATAACATAAACTATAAGAAATGGCCAGATCCATTTGAGTGAATAATTACAAAATGAAACCAATCATGGTCCGTAGCACACCAACGATTCAGCCATTTATTATGAAATATGCTCTAGACAAATACATTAAACTCATAAAGCGCAATTATTTGCAAAGTTCAAACATGAATGATAAACTCTAGGGTTTGAGAACTTTGACAGTAATCGAACTCATAAAGCACAATTTTTGTTCAATGCATTAAAATATGTTTCAACTGTTATGCATAATCGTTTGTGGATTTTCTTCTTGTTTAAGCTCAATCTGAAACAAATTTACAATGGTGTTCACATGTTCGCTAGGTGTTTGGGTTTTCTTATCATTGTATCTGTTTATATTAAAGAGGCCTCAAGTATTTAGTTCTTATAGTCTCTGTTTATGCTAAAGATGCATCTTTTATGTTCGCTTAGCCAGTATGTCTCCAGGGTGTTTAAAATACAGCATTTAGTTTTTATAAAAGCTGACCCTGTTTGACACACAATTTTAATATTTAATATTTAATATTTAATTTTTGAATATTGATACATCTCCATAGTTTCCTGATGGGTCATGCAAGTATCCTGGTCATGCACATGCAGGTCAGAGACATGCCACTCATCTTGTAGTGTACGCCCCTTTTAACAAATGGAAACTCCATGAGAAATGATATACACATGGAAATCTGATGGGAAAGAAATGTTATAACACAGAAGAAAAGAGCAAGCAAACTTATTCTACAAGACATCATTTTCCATTGTCCCTAAAAATATACAAATGTTATGAACAGTTCTATCTGATGCCAAATGACTAACAATGAAGATAATTTACTTGTTGAACTAACACGATTAACATAAATTAGTAGGCAGTAACAAAAGAGCTCGAGCTTTCTTCACTTCTAAAATGAAGAGTTGTATATAATTAAACAATTATATGATAATGCTTTGGGTTAGAGACATACCAGCTCCATGTCATTGCAACCCACCATAAATAATGCACCACTTAGAACTGAAAGTCGATACATAAATTTCCACTTAGCTACGATAAGAAAACACCCGTAAACAAGAATGATAAGAAAACACCTGTAAACAAGAATGTAAAAGCTTGACATTGAACTTAATTGCGAAAAATGTAATAATATGATAGCCATTTGGGAGTATGGAATTCTCCCTTGAAAATCTGTGGCAACCCAAAAACAAACAATAATATGAGAAAACTAAGTCAAAACACAAAGTATTAAGAGAGAAATATTTTACTAGAAGAATTTTTGTGAAGAATAAGGTATTCGGAACCCCACATACCTTCTGATAAAGAACAACAATGTTTCTATCATCAAATGGAAGAGATCCTGTAAGGATGAAATACAGAATGACACCACAAGACCAGAAATCAGACTTGGCACCATCGTATCCTCTGTTTGAAAGGACCTAAATGAAGTGCACGAACTCATCAGCTAAGACCATTTAAACGGGCACGGGTTATTTGGTTACTTTAATGTCTATTAAGATGACAAACACAATGTGTCTATATGCAACTCACCTCAGGTGTGATATAATTAGGACTCCCACAGGTCGTGTGCAATAATCCATCATTCTGACATATATAATTAACCCAGTAAGATGACAAGACAACAAGTTGCGATGAAACATGATTATAAAAAAATTAGCTTAAACAATGTTATTTATGTTATCAACATTCTCAACAGCTTAAACAATGTTATTTATGTCTACATCAGTCAGCAGTGATGTTTACAAGGCAAATTACAGACCTTACATTTAAATCACAAACCAGGTACTCTGTAAAAAATTAAGGAACTGAAATATTAGATATTACCAAATGCATCTTTTGTCAGATATCACAAACCAGGTGCCAACATAGATTCAGGACTCGACCTGATTGTATTTAGCTCTTTTAGTTCCAATTGGACTGCATTTGTGCACAAGGCTGATGGAGAAGGCAAATAAAGACAGGACAAAAACATGTTATGCTTTAGAATACATTTCAGCAGATTAAACAAGAGACAACATATATTTAAAAGAGAAAATTGATGAACTACAAGAGCCCATACTATATTCAGTTGAATGGTGTGGTTTTAACTTTTAACATTGACAAGAATAATTAAATGAGTGCGCTAGAAATGCACCTCTTTTTAGTTTAAAGGACCAACATGCATGAGTGTATGCACAAATGACAAACATAAGCAGTATGCTGTTGCGCGCGCAACCATTTTAACTTTGAATTCAATTTTCCACCCAAATTTTGTTCCTTTCTTTGAATTTCAAACAAAAAATTTTCCAATTTGCTTTATGTCTTCATCCTTTGGTTGCCATTGACTTTGTCTCATTCCCCCAGGATTCTATCAGCCAGCTGAAGGAATCTGATGCCTAAAGGAGCCCAATTTGATACATTCTCTTTCGTCCAATCCTTCCATTGATCCTCGATTAAACTTAGTATAATTTTTTTCTTTTACTAGTCTCATTAGTTTATGATCAATGATCAATGACGACATGTGTAACAATAAATTCATTAAACAGACGCATGCATAATTGAAATTTGCAAGTGATATTCAGCAAAGAGCGAACATATAAAATTCGTATTCTAATGATCGATGTACCTTTAGGAAGAACTCATCGCCAATGAATGCGAATTCATAACCCGGATTTGTTTTAAAGATATTTGAAGTTGTTTTTATATTTGGAGAAGTGACAATCAAACCTTTCTATAATCCTCGAGAATTGTACATAAAGTAATATTTTTCACAGGGAAAGGATTGAATAGAGATTTTATGACCGAGAAAATGATTGCAGTACTAAACCTAGAAACTTTTTCAGAGAGAGATCGAGATTACGGAATCATATAACTAATATAACTGGGCTCTTCAACCCAGTTGGCAGAACGGCAATATGCAGGGGCAAGTCTATTATTATATGATTGTGATGATTTACAAATAAATTTAGTCTTATTAATCAACTATAATACATTTGTGAGCAGTTAAGTAAGGTATTTAGTTATGATATTACTATTGGCTCACATCAGAAAGATTGGAGTTGATGGTACCATGCATGCACCAACATTAATGAAGGGTTCCACTTCCACATGCACAGAAAGAGGGGGACACAATAAGAAGCCTGGCTCTCCCTGATCAATTAAATGAGGTATTTAGTTATGCATCGATGTTGAACTTCCATAGATGTGCAAACAAGAGAGATTCAGACATCGAGCGAGGCATTCAATCAAACAGCTTATGTGCAGAAAAATACAACAATGAGAAAGAAGCAATAAAGTGAGATTACGATTGTTTACCAGGAATTAGATTGTTCACCAACCTAATGGACAATTAACACCTATCTTCAAGCAAACAGTACTATGCAATCGATTCTAAAAAAATGAACTTGAATGTGAACAAATAACAGCAAGCTCACCGGAAAAGATGTTGAACTCCGTCCTCCGGCCGTCCTTAGCCAATCCGGTCGGTCCAATGGACCCCGACCACCCGGCCAATATATTCACCCCTGGTCCGATCAGATCCGGCTTAAGTATCTCCGGCGACACCGTGTTCGGCCCCCTCGAGCTGAACGCTGCCACGACCGACGAGGGCCTGACATTGAGCACCGTCCCTCCGAAGCTCAGCACTGTCAAAGGTTTCCGGCCTGAGACCACATAATCCCTGATCATATCCCCTTCCTTGGTCCCCACAGCCACCGTCGGCCACGCTGAAGCCTCCTCGTCGGCGATCGAGATCGACGCCTCCTTCTTCAGCTCTCCATTCCTGCAATCAACAAGAACACTAGTAAATCATCGATCAAATCTAGAGAGAGATAGAGAGGAGATCGTGACCTAAAGCTGGAGGCTGAAGAACATGACGACGACGACGACGACGAATAAGAGAGAAGAATAGAAGGAGGCGATGGGGATGAGAGAGAAAGAGGAGAAGGGCGGTGGCAGAGAAGCTCTCCTCTCTAATTTTTGTTTCCTCGTTGAACTGCGGCTAGGTTTGGAGTAAAAAGGGGGAAACGAAAAAGAGGAAAATATTTGGGAATTCTGCAAGCGCTATCTAAGAATTATAATAGATGTATATATTTTAATAAAAGTGTTTACGTAACGTTTAGTAGCATAGCGCTAACAAAAAGCGCTATGTAAGGTATTACTTGGATAGCGCTTTAACAAAAAGCGCTATCTAATTGATTTTTACCTTAATTTTGATTTATTTTTATTTTCTATAAGTGCAAAAGCGCTATACAAGAGCTCACTTAGATAGCGCTTTTTAAAAGCTCTATCTAAGTGGCGTTACCCAAGACCAAATCTGTAGTAGTGGCTACACATTTATGACAAAACATTCAATGCATGAAATGACATGCGATATGCAACATGATGGTATAATAGCATATATTGAATTGCATACAGTTATATCAAAATAAACGTGACATGTGATATGCATGAATCATAGCATGGCAAGGGTGTCGGATCTAGCTTCGTTGTCGAGCTAGATCTAGCATGGTGTCGGATCTAGCTTCGTTGTCAAGCTAGATCAAGTATGGGCATCTAGGCGACTATCATTTCACTACCTAGTCTCTTTTGCACAAATTCACAGAATGGCCTAAACATGGCCTAACAATAATCTGAGCAAGTCTCACTTGCCTGATACAACGTCCGTAAACTCAGTTCAATGATGGTCCAGAACTCTCCCTATGTGCTCCAAATCAATCATCCAACCTACAGTCCCATATTATTTATCTTCAATTAGTGATTTAACCAAAACAATGAAATTACGGTTTTTATCTTGTTTAAACAGGCGGGTGTTTGGGTTTCCTACGGATCAGGGATTACATCAACACGACGAGAGAGCTACATTGACGTCAGGTAGCGACGTCAGGGGTTGGATCCGGTAGCGAGTGAGGTACGGCGTCGGGGTCGCCTCAGTTACGAGTAATGCAACGAAGCGACAACAGCAACGGTAGCGAAAACTCGCAGCCCATAGGGAGAGGGTGCGGCCTGCATGGACAACAGGGGCAGCGGCAAGGGGAGGCCAGCCTGTTTTGAGGGTGGATGGGTGGCTGTTTTTAAAGGTTCACGGCACTTTTGTGGGGAATAAGGGGCAGTTTTTGAGGAAGATGGGTGGTATGATGTGTGCGGCTAGGGGGGAGGAAGGCTGTTTCGAGGGTGGCTGGATTTGATGGGGTGGTCGGCAGTATAGGGGAATGGCCGGAGGTGTTTTGCTGGGTGGGGTGAGGGGTGCGGCAATTGCAAAATGGGAAAGAGAGAGGGAGGGAGGCTTGCGGCTGTGTATGGGGGAGTTGGGTCTGTTGTTGTAGGGGAGGAGGAGGAGTTCACATGGAGGAGCTTGCGGCAAGGGGAGCTCAGGAGGGTGGCGCAAGGGGCAGAGCTTAACCGGAGCAAGGGGAGATAGGGCCGGCTGTGCTGGGCTCCAAAGGAGAGGTGCGGCAGTTTGTAGGGCTTGGCAGTTTTGGCCGTGGAGGAGGGTGGTCGAATGTTGGCCGGTGGCGGGTAGGGTGGCCAGAGGGTTGCAAGGAGAGGGAGATGCATGAGTTTGAGGTTGGCGGCTGGGTTTGGTTGGCTTGCGTGAGTTTTAGAAACCCTAGGGTGAAATGTTATATTAGAAGGGGGGTTTTGCTATATGGGGTAGAAAAGAATGCACTTAAGTTTGATTGGAGAGAGTGTGTGAGAAGGGGAGGGTAGAATTAGGGTGCAAATAGACTAAGGAAAATTTCAACATGATATGTATCATATCCTAGGGATTGATTAAATTATTTAATTAGGGTTTGAATCTTGAATTAGTCTAGTCTAATTATAGGTTGAAAGTGATTAGGGTGAAGGGTCGGTCAAATGGTGTCCAAAAAATATTAGAAAAATATCAGGATGATCGTGTCGACGAGAGGATCGAGACTATGATGATCGGTCACGAGCTAGGTCAACGAAAAACGAAACTAAAAATAAAAGGATCAAACGTCGAAGTCTCAAGTTATGACACCCCTTCAATCAAAGCTGATTTGTGGGAGAACGACACGTGAAATGACGTTCATAAAAAATTCCACAAATAACTACTCTCTCTAAAGGTCACAACAGTATATTACTTTGCACATTTGGGAAACAAGAAGAGGCAACTAAAAATACGCGTACAGAAAAGAAAGTACGTGCACGAAAAACATACGATCGAAAAGCGACCGTTACATCGGCTTCAGATGATCGATTCATGATCTTCTCCCATCTTTGGAATCCACCTGCAGGGTTTAGCAGGTTATAACCTGAAGGTGCCCCGTATATTACCCGATCTAGGATGTTGTGGGTCTCCGACCGGTAACTGGAGTAGATGGGTTCTTGCTGGAACACGAAAGCTCGATTATCGACCCCGACTGCGTTGTATTGGTGGGCTGGGGTGGTCGAACCTTCGAGGTTAATCTTCGCTCTTGGGTCCCCTGGATCTCGGAGGAATGCTGACCCCCTCGTCGGCATCAGGTACGGGTTTGGAGGCGGCGGCGGCTCATTTGCGGGGGATGGCCTCCCTATATTCTGGCATATTAAGGTCTCCAGAGTGCCTAGGCTCCTATCGATCTGCTCGGTGAAGTGGGCAAACTCCTTTCGAGTCACCCCAGGTTCCTTTGTCTCCTCCACTGGTCGAGGTGGTGGCGTCGTGGAGTCCGCGATGTCCTCTATCATGACGATGTTAGCTCTTGGCTTTTCCTTCAGACCTTCGACCGGTCTGACGTTGCTGGGTCCAGCTGTCATAGCTTTTGGATTGCTTTGGGATGTCAAGCTGGTTAATGTATCCCACAGACGGTGCCAAACTGTTAAGGCCAAAATTGACCGGTACATTTGGCAGGCTGACGTAGGCTCAAAGCGCTGAGTTGAAGCCTCGTCAGCAGCTGGAATGGGACCCTCGGTTGGTAGAACCGGGGTCAAATGGTGATGGTTAGAAGTGTTGCGACCTTCGATCGACCCTCGGGCGACCGTTGCGTCGATTTTTCAAGGTTGGAGAGCTCGACGTCGACCTTCGATGCTGGACTACGATCGATGATCTGCACCACATGGACTCGTTAGGGGGGTCGGATCTGGGTTCTGACCCAAATCCCCTCCGATGCTTAAGTTAGTATGGAACTTAAGGAAGAGAGGGAGCTTGGTGTAGCTGAGATCGATCCACGGAGGTTCGTCTCGAGACTGACGACACAAGCTCGAATATAAGAATGGTAAAAGTGAGAAGATGGAGTTTTATGTCTTAGACCTCGTACCATGAAGATGTGACCCTTCCACCTTTTTTATAGACGTTTAGGGTCCCTTTGGAGACGTTAGGGGATAACGGTCACCCATAGTGGGGCCACTGTCTTTCTCAATTAAAAGGAGTAAATGTTGCACACGTCCCCAAGATTCTCATGTCTGCTTTTAATCCCACATTCGAGCGAGAGGGACCCAACAGTCGACTAGCCATTCTGGCTTTGACTGAGTCGACATCGGGCTTCTTTGGCGGGCCTGTTGGGCCTTAATCATCTGTCGATCGAATTGCCTTGAACTCCGGCTCAATGACTCAACAGATACTATTCTTGAAAACCAATTATATGTCAATAATAGACGTGGACTTGGATATGGGTTGAAACATACTGAAAAGAGTAATTATAAGAGATTTCACAATGTGCCAACCAAAGTGAAAAATATTTATGCAAAGTGATTTACATGTGCTAGTGTTGGTCATACTTCTCATTATTGCAAATATAGGAACATGAAAATCAAATTTAAGTAAATTTGGGTTCCTAAAAATTTGATGACTAATATGAGTGGACCTTGTTGGATTCCATCTTCAGTGTAGGTAAGATGGAGGTGGCGAGAAATTATGGATTGGACGTTGAATTATTTAGTTCCTTAGCCAAACGACAACGCGAATGTATGGTTTCTATTTTGAACTTAATGCATACCTTCATAGCATTTTTTTCTTGTGCTTGATTTGTTTTTATTTGTGTGCTAGTTTGTTTGCTTGCTAGCTTAGTTCTTTATCAAAAAAATAAATAAATGAAAAACACAAAAAAAGGAGCATAAAGTATATATTTCTTTTGAATCATTTAAGTGGTATAAATGGATGATATTCATATCCATGTAGAAATTGATGTATTATTTTTATGGCTACATGCGCATGTTAGACTTTCTTAGAATTGAATAATATGATTTCTACACCTACACTTTCACTTCCACGAGCATTAAATTTTGTTGTACATTTGGAGACATCTTTAATGAAATATTGAAAAGTGAATGCAAGATGAAAAATAACTGAAAATGTAAGGGATATGATGTGTCTTGCCATGGATAAAAATTGAGCACAAAAGAAGTGATTTTGAAACAAAAAAATGAAAATAGCTCCTTATGAAAAATGGATACAATCATTGGCAATGACACTACCCACGAGTATCCAACGTATGCTTTATGGGTAATCTTTAGCATTGGTGTTATACTCGCCAAGCAATGCCATCACCTCATCTAAGAGTCCTTATAGGCTATGTTTTTGGGTGTGGTACCTTGTACTCATTTTTAATGAGATGGGGAAAATCAGTCCTAGATGATATCATGTTACATGGAAAATGTGGATTGGTTTTGGTTGAATTTCGTGAAAGTTTCTCATCATGTACTTCAATGTTTAATCATCACACTTACACGTTGGTGTAGAAGTTCTTGTTAGAATTTTCATTGGATTTGACTTGCTTATTATGCGATTGTTTACAAGGAAGTGTATGTCGTAATTTATAATGCTCACTTTTTTGCATGTGGATGAAATTGACTTCGTAACTACAGTTTTGATGATAACCAAAGGGGGATAAAATATTGAGAAGATTTATGCATTAATGCTTATGAATATATGGATACATGCTTGTATGTGCATATATGAATATTGGTTTAAGGGGGAGCATTAATGAATAATGAATGAATACATGTGCTTAATGAATATATGAATATATGTTCAAGGGGGAGCATGAATTTAGGGGGAGCATGCTTGTATGTTTGAACATCATTGTATTGCATGCTTATATGCTTGAACATCATTGTTATATTATTGCATACTTCCCCATCATCACACTTCACACATACATGTCACGATGATATTATATAAATCGTTATTACTCAAATCTTTTATTGGTTTGTCATCATCAAAAGGGGGAGATTGTTGGATAAGTCATGTAGTTGGATACAACGATCGATGACTTCGTGTTTGATGATAACAAATGTGTGTGAACAATTTGATGTGTGTGCTAAGTGTTTGCAGGAGTGGCAAGCTTGTAAATAATAAAAGGATGACTTAGTCAAAGAGATGGAGAAACATGCAGAGAAGACTTAGTCAAATTGATGGAGAAATTACAATTCATTTGCAATTTGGACTTGGTCAAATATGCAGAGATATGGAGAGATCTCATTCAAATCAATTTGTGCAAATCCTATTCAAAATTCCTACACAAATGAAGACTTGGTCAAAGATGCAAAGATATGGAGAATCTCATGCAAATCAATTGTGATTAAATGAGATCCAATTCTAATCCTAAAGCCATACAAATTCAAACTCCATATCCACTCATGATTGAAGAGATCTTCCATAGCAATTCATTCAAATCCTATTCAAGTTATGATTCCATCCAATCTCCTTCAATTATGGGATTCTATTTGATTCTAATTGATCACATCCTCTCCTATATAAACCCATATTCAAAGGAGAGAAAAATGAGAGGGCAAACAAAGAGAAAATTCGGCCATTCTTCATCATCCCTCCTTGCACAAGTTGTAAGCACCTCATATCTCAAAAGTTGCATAAGCCATCATCCCTCCAAAGGCCGCAATACATCAACCAAGGAGTTCTCATCTTCTCCATTGCAAGCCACCAAGAAAACTCCATTGGCAAGTCTCCAAGAGCTCCATTGCATCAACATCTACAAGGCCAAAAAGCTTCATCTCCTTGCCAAAGCTATAGTGCGCAACATCCAAGGGTGAGTCTCCCGCATTGCGCAAGTTGCATCCAAGATTAAAGTTCATCCAAGGGGGAAACACATCTCCAAGGTCGCAACATCCAAAAGGGAGTCTTCCACATATTGTGCAACTTCCAAGAGAGTGGTTCATCACATATTGTGCACCATCCAATAGAGTGGTTCATCACATATTGTGCAAGTCATCAAGCCTCTCACCTTCCATTGCTAAAGCTCCAAGGGTGTTAATCAATCTCCAAGAGTCTCCCCTTACCAAGGCCGCAACTTTCATGGGGGCTCTTCATAAAGGCCGCAAGTTTCACTAGAGAGATTCTCATTGCCGCAAGCTATCAAAGAGGGACTCATCTTCATCTTCCATGCCCAAGGCCACAATATCCAAGCACACGTCCTCTTAGGCCGCAAGTTAAACCAAGGGGCTAGCTGCAACTTGAGTTACTGAGATCAGAGACTACATCACTGTCAGACTTGATCTTACCTGAGCTGATTGACAAAGATGACTATGGCTACACAAACTGAGATTTTCTAAACTCTTTACTATTATATTTTGTTGAATATTGGACTCCCCGGATTTGGTTTTGGATGATGAGCAAACATAAATAATTCATGAACTAACAATTTGTGAGCGCAGTATTGGAGATCGTCGCAAAATTCACGAGAACATTCAAAGCGACATCTCAAGACTTCTCCAAGCTCGTATTCATTGCCTAAAGCTTCGTTGAAGCTCTTGGACCGTTTTGGAAGTCATGAAGAATTAATCGAAGCTCTCGAAGACCGTTCTTTAAGGTTTTATTTATAGTCTTTTAGCTTCGATATATAGAATGTTAAGCCTTGAGTATATCTTACGATTCTATCTTCATAACGCTCATATCGTAGCTCTAGGATCTTAGTACAAGTTCATTCTAACTTCCTCGAAGCATCGCGCTTCGATTCGGACTTGTTTGTGCATGTTAGTTGGTACAAGAAGAAGTACTGACCGACTAGATGGTGATCTAGTCGGTCAGCAATGCTTCTTGGACCGACTAGTTTGTGCTAATCTTTTCTTGTCCGGTACTGTTTACAGTTAGTCGGTCTACGTTGACTCACCGACCGACTAGTTTGTGAACTAGTCAGTCAGTGATGCTTCTTTGACCGACTAGTTGTGGTTTACTGTACATGCCTAATTTCTCCTAAGCTACTGTTTACCGTTAGTCGGTCTAAGAACGTTTGATGACCGACTAGTTGATGATCTAGTCGGTCAACATTTGTTCTTGGACCGACTAAGTCAATTTGTATTCAGACTATTTGTTTTGCCTCTTAGTCGGTCTACGTTCACTGACTGACCGACTAGTTGTGAAACTAGTCGGTCAGAAAGTCTTCTTGGACCGACTAGATTTCTAGGTCTGAATTTCTATCTCTTCTCAGTTCTTCACTTAGTCGGTCCATGTTGTTTGACTGACCGACTAGTTGATGAACTAGTCGGTTAGTGGTTGTTCTTTGACCGACTAGTTGCCTCAGATTTTTATCCGTTGGGAATTGACCTAACTTGTTTTTATGGGACCCTATAAATACGAACCTAGGTCATTTCTCTCTAGGTTAGAGCTGCCATTAAGAGATTCATTGAGATCAAAAGAGATAGCTATTCTCACTCATTTCCAAAGCTCTCTTCCTCACAAGAAATCCATTCTCTCACTTTCTAGATCTAGAATCCATCTTGAGAGAAGTTTGTTCTTGGTGAGCCCTTCAAGCTCTAGCTTGATTCAAGTCTCCAAATCATTCTAGGCACCCATTGCTGGTCATTTCTTTGGTGCTAGGTCTTGATGACTTCATCTTCCACAAATCCCTCCTTGCACCTATTTGGTAAGAATACTCAAGGTATAGGATTTTGTGGTAAGATTGTTTATTTCATTATAAATTCTTTTATATTGCTTATTGGTTCTCTCGGTTGTGAGAGAAGGTTGTGATCCCGGGTTGTGGGATTCACTATTACCATTGCTTGTATGATTTGATCTTGTGAAGGTTTTTCACAAGATATTCATAGTGGAAATCTTGGGTTAGGGTTTCTAACCTAAGTATCTGGAGGGGATCCAGGTGGTTGGGACGTAGGATCACCGGAAACAAGTCGGAGAGACTTGGGTGGATCCGAACCCAGTAACATCGTTTGTTAGCATTGTTAATTTTGTTGTTGTCATTCAATTTAAGCTTCCGCAAATTGATTTGGTAGTTGTTTGCACTATAATTTGGAATTATACTCCTTGTTATTTTTAAAGTACTATTCACCCCCCCTCTAGTACTTGTGCAGTAGCTTGTAGGGTATTACATTTGGTATCGGAGCCAGATACTTAGCTATGTCTGCCAACGACAACAAGACCGTGCGTCCACCTTCCGACTATGGCACCTTCAGGAACCGTGAAGGAGCGTCTTCGGTCATGGAAGGACATTCCTCGACTAGGCCTCCATTCTTCAACGGCGTCAATTATGGATATTGGAAATGCCGGATGGAAACGTTCCTCCGGAGCGCCTCCTTGTGGAGAATTACCATGTCGGAGTACAATGTGCCTACCGAAGAAGATTTCGACAAGTGGACTACCGCGGAGGTCGCCGCGGAGATTGCAAATGCCAAAGCTATGAATGCTTTACAATGCGCATTGGAACCCGAAGATTTTAATAAGATATGCACATGTAAGAGTGCATATCAAATTTGGAATTCGCTCCTCATTTTGCATGAAGGAACGAGTCGGGTAAGAGATTCTAAACTCGTAGTAGTCAATAGAGATTACGAATTGTTTCATATGGAACAGGGAGAAAAGATGAAGGAGTATTATGCTCGCTTCGTCGACATAATGAACGAGTTGGAAGCTCTCGGCAAAACCTACACCCAAAAGGAGAAGTGTTCGAAGCTTATCGAAGGACTTCCTTCTTCTTGGGAGAAACGTACCTTCGCCATCGAGGAAGGTAATGACATGAATAAGTATACCGTAGTTCAATTGATGGGTACTTTGATGTCATACGAGGTACGCAAAGATAGCAAGGTGAAATTACAAGAAAAGATGAAGTCCTATTTGAACCAAGACGTGCCTAAGAAAAAGGCGATTGCATTCAAGGCGGCTTCATCCACCTTTACCGATGATGAGGACTCGGAAGAAGAAATGGACATGGAATCCATTGCACTCATGGCAAAGAAGTTCAATCGCTTCTTTCGAAAGGGTAACTTCAAACAAAAATCTAAATTTACTTCTACAAACGCCTCTCCACCTTTGTGCTTTAAATGCAATAAGCCAGGACACATCAAAGCGGATTGTCCTCAAAACAAGCAAAAGGAGAAGTGGAAGGCGCCGAAGTTCGACAAGTCGAAGAAGTACAAAAAGGGGTACAAAAAGGGACTTGTTGGAGCAACATTCACCGACTCCGAGGATTCCTCAAGCGGAGAGTCGGACGATGAGAAAGTGGAGCAAGCGCACATGTGCTTCATGGCAAGAGAGGAGCATGATCAAGGATCTTCCTCCTCCGATGATAGCGACAACGAGTGCGATGAGGTAACTATGGATGATCTTAGGAATGCTAACTCTCAACTATGGTCCAAATACACTAAATTAGTAAATAGATATACTAAAGTAAAAGATGACCTAGCTAGCATTCAAACCTCGCCTAAGACTATCATCACCAACAACGACACAGTTGTTGAAGAGTTAAGAAATGAGATTGTTAATCTCAAATCTAAACTTGAACATGTTAGCATTGAGGATACGGAAGAACATAGGATAGAGGATTTGACTTCTCAAAACTCGACTTTGAGTATTGAGAATGAAAGTCTTAAATCTCGTGTATATGTGCTCACATCGCAAGTATCCACTTTGGATACTTCTTTGCGTTCTCTCACCGAGAAATATGAGAACACATTAGGCCGAATCAATGAATTCAATAAGGGTAAGGGCCATTTGGATAATATCCTAAAAGACTTACTTCCGGCCAAACACCACATTGGCTTGGGGTATATGATGGGAAATTCTTCCAAGTCGGTCACTACTTTTGTTAGGCCAACTTCCGATGCCTCAACGAGTGGGAGCAAACACTCTATTGGTAGTTCATCTACCAATAGTGCTTCCACCTCGTCCACACCCTCTTTCGGAAAGAAACCCACTTTGGGTGGACCTCCAAAGAAGGGGCATGCTTATATGTACACCAATACCATGCCACGTAGGAACACACGTCCTACTCCATCGGCTTACACATATGATGATTTTTATGCAACACATTCTCAGACACGTGCACACCATGTGAGACACCCTCACGCACGTGTTCCCACACATGCATATGTTCACCCACCTCATCATATGAATAATTCTCGTCATGCACCATTCCATCATGTTCCTTATGCCTATCCACGACATGCATCACGTAGAAACCAACAACGCATGCATGCACCCAATAGGATGAGGGCTCCCAAGATTTTCACTATTTGGAGCCCAAAGGACACAAGCATGGATGAAAAACAAGTTTACATGAATGCTTATTTTTCGGATGTTGTGCATAGTAGAAATTATGTGGGGAAGTCTAAGTCCAATTGGACTTGGCTTCCAAAGGTCTAACCTTTGAGGACCCAATGACTTTGGGTACCATGATATGAAATTTTCTATCTTTAGGTACTCAAGGAAAGGAAAAAGAAAAGGAGCAACAAATTTAAATTTAGCTCCAAAGGGAATTGGATACTCGATAGCGGGTGCTCCAAACACATGACGGGTGACGCTCAATTGCTCTCCGGAGTGGTTCCCATTACAAATGGAAATCACGTCGTATTTGGAGGCAACGAGAGCGGAACCATCGTCGGTGTTGGTAAAGTGGGTAACCCATCTAAACCCTTAATTAGTGATATTTATCTAGTTAATGGTTTAAATCATAATCTTATTTCAATAAGCCAACTTTGTGACTAAGGTTACAAAGTAAGCTTTGCGAAAGGATTGTGTCATATTTCAAATGATAATAATAAGTTATTATATTCCGGCACACGCCATAAAGATATTTATATTTTGGATCTTCCTAAGTCATATGAACAATGTCTCGTTGCCAACACAAGTGAATAACACTTATGGCATCGACGCTTTGGACATGTGAACTTTGGAACACTTTATAAGCTTTCAAAATTAAATTCCATTAAAGGTTTTCCGAAGCTCGTTTTTGAAAAGAAAAGTTTTTGTGATTCTTGTCAACGTGGCAAGCTTCCTAAATCTTCATTTAAACCTAAGAAAAGCATTTCTACTAAACGGCCACTAGAGCTATTACATCTAGATTTATTTGGGCCAACTAGAGTTGCTTCCTTAGGAAATGCAAGATATGGACTTGTCATCGTCGATGATTATTCTAGATTTACATGGGTATTTTTCTTATGTAATAAAAATGAAGATTTTGAAAACTTCACAATATTTGTGAAGAAAGTACAAAATCTCATCGGAACCACCATTGTCACTATTCGTAGTGATCATGGGGGTGAATTTGAGAATGAGTCTTTCTCAAATTTTTGTGATGATCTTGGAATTACTCACACGTTTTCTTTCCCTCGCGCACCTCCTCAAAATGGTGTTGTTGAGAGGAAGAATAGAATGCTTGTGGAGTGTGCTCGCACTATGCTCGAAGATAGTCAACTTGGTTATCAATTTTGGGCGGAAGCGGTACACACCGCTTGTTATGTGTTTAATAGAATACTTTTGAGGCCCGGCACCAAACAAACTTGTTATGCATTGTTGTTTGGTAGATTGCCTCAAGTTAAACATTTTCTTGTTTTCGACGCAAAATGTTTTATTAAAAACACATATGATAATTTGGACAAGTTTGATCCGAGATCGGATGAGGGGATATTTGTTGGGTATTCCTCTCGTAGCAAAGCCTACCGGATATACAACAAAAGATCCTCTACGATCGAGGAATCACTACATGTCTCTTTTAATGAGAATTTTACTACTCCTAGAATTTCAAATGATGATGACTCTATGGATGTTTTATGTGATTCGTTTGAAAATTCTAAGTCTATTGATTCAATTGATTCTATTGATACTAACCCGACTAATGAAGTTGTTGAGAATGTTCCTAGTGATCAAGGTATTCCCAAGCGGCTTCATACCGTTCGCGACCATCCCCATGAGCAAGTTATTGGCAATATTCATGATAGAGTCAAGACGAGATCGCAAGTCCACCACTTCGCCAATTGTGCCTTTGCCTCTTCGATAGAGCCAAAGAATATAGTTGAAGCGTGTGAAGATAGTGCTTGGATCCTTGCCATGGAGGAGGAACTCATTCAATTCGAGAGGAATGAGGTATGGGAGCTTGTTCCTTTGCCATCGAAGAACCACACCGTCATAGGGACAAAGTGGATCTTCAAGAACAAAACCGACGAAAACCAAGTCGTCGTCCGGAACAAAGCTCGGTTAGTAGCTCAAGGCTATCGACAAGAGGAATGTATCGATTTCGAAGAATCTTTCACTCCGGTAGCTAGATTAGAATCAATTAGACTATTATTTTCTTATGCATGCCATAAAAATTTTAAATTGTTTCAAATGGATGTTAAAAGTGCATTTTTAAACGGAGATGTCGTTGAGGAAGTTTACGTTTCTCAACCTCTGGGCTTCATAAATGAAAAATTTCCAAATCATGTTTTTAAACTAAAGAAAGCTCTTTATGGTTTGAGACAAGCTCCTCGAGCTTGGTATGATCGCCTAAAGAATTTTCTTTTGGATTTGAATTTTAAAATGGGCGAAGCCGATTCTACACTTTTTGTTAAGCATGCGAATAATGATATTTTATTAGTTCAAATTTATGTTGATGATATCATTTTCGGTGCTACTAACTTCACTCTTTGCGAAGAGTTTTCTAATGTTATGAAGGAACAATTTGAGATGAGCCACATGGGCGAACTCAAATATTTCTTAGGTCTCCAAATTCGCCAATTGAACGATGCAATCTTCATCCACCAAACGAAATACACGGTGGAGTTGCTAAAGCGATTTGGAATGGAGAATGCCTCCGGGAAAAAGACTCCTATGAGCACTACAACGCATCTTGATAAAGATACGGGCGGAAAAGATGTAGACATTCGTCTATATCGAGGTATGATAGGTAGTTTACTTTATCTTACCGCAAGTAGGCCCGATATTATGTTTGCTGTTTGTATTTGTGCTCGTTATCAGTCTCAACCTAAGGATTCTCACTTAGTAGCGGTTAAACGTATTTTTCGCTATCTAAGTTTCACTTTAGATTTTGGATTACTTTATCCGAAATCTAGCACATATGAGTTAGTCTCATATAGTGACGCTGATTATGCGGGATGCAAATCCGACAGGAAAAGTACTAGTGGCACTTGCCATTTTCTAGGAAATTCCCTTGTCTCTTGGTTTTCCAAGAAGCAAAATTCGGTATCACTTTCAACCACCGAGGCGGAATACATTGCCGCCGGTGCCGCTTGTGCCCAGGTTCTTTGGATGAGACACACACTGAAGGATTTTTGTATTCATTGTGATACTAGCCCTATCATGGTGGATAACCAAAGTGCTATTTGTCTTTCAAAGAATCCGGTGCACCATTCCCGATCTAAACACATAGATGTCCGACACCATTTCTTAGATGATCATGTTGCTAAAAAGGACATCATATTAGTGTACGTTGAAACCCAAAAGCAAATCGCCGATATTTTCACGAAACCCCTAAAGGAGGACTCCTTTGTGCGGTTGCGTCGAGAATTGGGGATTATGGGTGAATCCGAGATATAGGATTCATATTTCATTCAATTATCTTGCATGCTATTATATTTCGCGATATTTCGTTCATGCTAGATTTATTGAATTTTTGGGGATTTTATGTGATAAGTTTGAATTTTTGCTCGAATTCTTATTTGAATGTCGTATTTAAGATTTCGACGTTTTATGTGGTAGTTTAGATGACTAATGAGAGAGTTAAGATGTTTCATCCAAGTGGTTTATGAAGAGAACTCATCTATCAACTTTTGGACTCTTCTAGTCGGTTTCAGTTCATTAGTAAACTGACTAGATGCTCATCTAGTCGGTCAGTTAGTGAACTCAGACCGACTAGTTCAAGCTTTAAACTTTCTATTGTCATTTACTTCTTTTAGTCGGTCTCAGTACTCTTACCGACCGACTAGATTGAAAACTAGTCGGTCAGTGATTATACTGTGACCGACTAACTCTAGCCCTAGAAATTTCTGTTTGCCTCTGTTTCGACTTAGTCGGTTCAAGCTCATTGACCGACCGACTAGATCGTAATCTAGTCGGTCAGTACTTGAACTGTGACCGACTAAGTGGGTTAGGGCAATCGCGTCTTTTCGCATTCTAAACCGACTAATACCCATTCATACCGATTATTCCTCATTCTAGTCGGTTGTTTTAGTTTCCCAGCTCGAAAAACTCCCTCTCCCCGTTCAAAACTCTTCATCTTCCCGTCGACTCCGACCACTTTTCCGGCCATCCCCGCCGTCCGTCGCCGTCGACCTCTCCCCTAGGTATCTTCCCCCTTCCTTGATCTTAGTTTTCATCCCTAGGGTGTGATCTAGATCTCGTTTTCTCTTCTAGGCTCTAGGGTTTCGAAATTCTTTTTTTTAGGGCTTGCTTGTGTTAGATTCCAAGTTTGTGAGCTTAGGTTATTTGATCTTCTCCAATCTCTTGTTTGATCTCGTTGTGCCGCGATCATGGCAAAAACGAGAATCCCTATCACGTCTTCTGGGGCGTCCCCCATGTCCGTCGAGCCTAACCCTAGGAATCCATCTAAGCCCAAACGCCGTGCTAAATCTACCCAAGCTTCTCCGTCTTCGCCTCCTCTGAAGAAACAGAGGACGGCGACGGTCAAACCCGGTAAACTGTCTAAGTCTAGAAAGCCTATTCTCCACACTCCCTCTACTCCTCCTGATTCCGATACTGAGTTTAGACCTGAGGATGAGCCTGGCCATAGGGAACCCACTCCTCCACTTCGTCCTAGGACTCGCCATCCTAAGGGAAAGGGCCCAATGCCAGCGGGTGGTGTTGACATATCGTTGTGTCGCGACGACCCTATGTGTCTAGCGGCCTACAACCGTATTGAACACTGCCCGATGCTATTGGAGCACTATGTTCAGTTTTCAGATTTCCTTGGCTTAGCTGACCTCCTCTCCTATAGTGGGCTCCTTGACTACCTTCGATTCGACCCTAAGGCGAACCCTAAACCCTATCCTCGCCTGGTCAAATTATTTTATGCCAATCGTGTCCGAGGCCATTACGATGAGAGTCACTCCATCGAGACTACTGTCTTGGGAACTCCTATAGTTCTCACGGCAGAAATCTTGGGGGAGGTACTTGGTTGTTCGTCGTCTGGTCTCCTTCCTTCGGACATTTCCGTTGATGATATCTCTTCCTTGGATCAGTCCGTTCTTTCTGATATCTTCCAGGTTATCCCCCCCGCATTCATTGGTGTTCCTTCGAAATCATTCAAGCCGAATGCTTGGGTGATTAACCTGATCTTGAAATCCTGCCTTCTTCCCAAGTATGGATCTTCTTCACTTCCATCTCAGCCGTTTCTCAAGTTGATTTACGCTCTTTTCTTGGGTTGCGAGATTAATTGGGCTCACGTTATACTCGATAAGATGGACTCTTTCGAGTGTATTCGCAAGACCAATAAATCTGCGCATATCCCTTACCCGTGTCTGTTGACCCTGGTTTTCCGTCATTTCCGAGTTCCTCTCCCTCCTGACGATGAGCGTCCTCTTGGTCCTCCACTGAACGCGACGGCCGTAAAGAAATCTCTTGTGGCACTCCGTCACGTGCAGCGGTTGACACCTTCTGCATCTCAGGCCACTCCCTCAGTTGCTTCTGTCCCTCCTCATACCACCACACTTCATGATGTCGTACGGATACTTCGTCGGCACGAGTCGCGTTTGGCTCGTACCGAGGAGGTCGTCTGCCGTATGGCTAGCTTGATGGGCGTCCAGCTTCCTCCTCATGTCTCTGAGGATGAGGAGATGGACGATGAGGATATTGATGAGCTGGTCACCTCCCTTGCTCGTGGCGATGAGGCCACTGCTGCTGCTGCTGCTGCTACCACATCTGCTCCTGGAGATGGCACCACTTCCGGTGCTCCAGAGACTTCTGCACCAGTAGTTCAGACTTCTGAGGCTGCTGCTGCTCCTGCTGACGAGCCTGCTCCTGTTTTGACTGCTGTTGTTTCTGTTGAGACCCCTGCCGTTGAGCCTACCGTCGATGTCTCCACACCTGCCCCGACGATCCCGTCTGTTGACACGCCTCTCCTCTCTGCAGAGCCTGAGTCCACTCTGTCGACTGGACCCACGGAGACTGCAGATCCAGCCACTTCCTCGTGATCGTCTGTTTCGAGGACTCTCCACTGCTCTTTGGATGATATATCTTATTGAGAGTACTTTGGGTTAGGATGGAGTGTTGGGGTTGTTTTGATGTATTTTGGTTATATGGATGTCGGTGTTGTATTTTGATGTTTTATTTTGCGGTGTTAATGTTGATGATGGTGTATCGATGTTTATGTTGTACTTTTTGATGTTTATATAGATGATGTGTCGCACTTGATATGATGTACTTGTTGTAGTCAATATCATTTTGGATGTACTCATCATGTTTTTCTAAATATATATACATCGATGTTCTCGTTGTTTTACTTCGTCGTGCACATTTAGTATTTCATTCAATGCATATGATGTGTGAACTCGTCGCTCAACGCTTAAAAGCTTGGTTAAATAGATTATATTTCTATGATTGTATAGAATTGTTTTCCATGCACAAATTTAACCAAGAATATTGAATATTGGAGAGTATGTTCCTTTATTCAATAAATGAATTAATATTTGGTATTTTTGATGATTTTAATTATCGCTTTTTGATAATGGGCAATTTGGCACACCTTGATTTGATTTCAACACTTTTCCCTTGGTGTCAATTAGGTCCATCGTCATTGTCTACGACTCCCGATGTTGGATTTTCCATTTCCTAGTTGTTGTCGTTGTATGCCCCCCATTTTTGGGATAATGCCAAAGGGGGAGAGATAATGATAATAAATATGGCAAATGAAAATTTAACTCATTTTCCAAGAATCTAATTTGATGTGTTAGATTCAGGGGGAGTTAAGATATATATAAGGATTTTCAAAATCCGATATTTCAAAAATCGATTCTCGTTATATATCTTACTCGTCTGATTGATGCAATTTATATATATTCATTTTGGAATTAACGTGTCATCAATGCATGAGGAGTAAGTATTTTACATTTGAATCATTATTTTTTATTATTATTTATGTTGGTTTGTCATCACCAAAAAGGGGGAGAATGTTGAATATTGGACTCCCCGGATTTGGTTTTGGATGATGAGCAAACATAAATAATTCATGAACTAACAATTTGTGAGCGCAGTATTGGAGATCGTCGCAAAATTCACGAGAACATTCAAAGCGACATCTCAAGACTTCTCCAAGCTCGTATTCATTGCCTAAAGCTTCGTTGAAGCTCTTGGACCGTTTTGGAAGTCATGAAGAATTAATCGAAGCTCTCGAAGACCGTTCTTTAAGGTTTTATTTATAGTCTTTTAGCTTCGATATATAGAATGTTAAGCCTTGAGTATATCTTACGATTCTATCTTCATAACGCTCATATCGTAGCTCTAGGATCTTAGTACAAGTTCATTCTAACTTCCTCGAAGCATCGCGCTTCGATTCGGACTTGTTTGTGCATGTTAGTTGGTACAAGAAGAAGTACTGACCAACTAGATGGTGATCTAGTCGGTCAGCAATGCTTCTTGGACCGACTAGTTTGTGCTAATCTTTTCTTGTCCAGTACTGTTTACAGTTAGTCGGTCTACGTTGACTCACCGACCGACTAGTTTGTGAACTAGTCGGTCAGTGATGCTTCTTTGACCGACTAGTTATGGTTTACTGTACATGCCTAATTTCTCCTAAGCTACTGTTTACCGTTAGTCGGTCTAAGAACGTTTGATGACCGACTAGTTGATGATCTAGTCGGTCAACATTTGTTCTTGGACCGACTAAGTCAATTTGTATTCAGACTATTTGTTTTGCCTCTTAGTCGGTCTACGTTCACTGACTGACCGACTAGTTGTGAAACTAGTCGGTCAGAAAGTCTTCTTGGACCGACTAGATTTCTAGGTCTGAATTTCTATCTCTTCTCAGTTCTTCACTTAGTCGGTCCATGTTGTTTGACTGACCGACTAGTTGATGAGCTAGTCGGTCAGTGGTTGTTCTTTGACCGACTAGTTGCCTCAGATTTCTATCCGTTGGGAATTGACCTAACTTTTTTTATGGGACCCTATAAATACGAACCTAGGTCATTTCTCTCTAGGGTAGAGCTGCCATTAAGAGATTCATTGAGATCAAAAGAGATAGCTATTCTCACTCATTTCCAAAGCTCTCTTCCTCACAAGAAATCCATTCTCTCACTTTCTAGATCTAGAATCCATCTTGAGAGAAGTTTGTTCTTGGTGAGCCCTTCAAGCTCTAGCTTGATTCAAGTCTCCAAATCATTCCTAGGCACCCATTGCTGGTCATTTCTTTGGTGCTAGGTCTTGGTGACTTCATCTTCCACAAATCCCTCCTTGCACCTATTTGGTAAGAATACTCAAGGTATAGGATTTTGTGGTAAGATTGTTTATTTCATTATAAATTCTTTTATATTGCTTATTGGTTCTCTCGGTTGTGAGAGAAGGTTATGATCCTGGGTTGTGGGATTCACTATTGCCATTGCTTGTATGATTTGATCTTGTGAAGGTTTTTCACAAGATATTCATAGTGGAAATCTTGGGTTAGGGTTTCTAACCTAAGTATTCGAAGGGGATCCGGGTGGTTGGGACGTAGGATCACCAGGAACAAGTCGGAGAGACTTGGGTGGATCCAAACCCAGTAACATCGTTTCTTAGCATTGTTAATTTTGTTGTTGTCATTCAATTTAAGCTTCCGCAAATTGATTTGGTAGTTGTTTGCACTATAATTTGGAATTATACTCCTTGTTATTTTTAAAGTACTATTCACCCCCCCTCTAGTACTTGTGCAGTAGCTTGTAGGGCATTACATATTTGTGTGTTGGTGTAGCAACCTTTGTAGGAAAAACTTTACCATACTTGTGCATTTGGGATCTTGTCTAGTTGGGGCTAGACAAGAGGGACTTGACTAGTTGGGGTTAGTCAATAGAAAGCTTATACTAGGATTAGTTTTGTTTAGCACTTTGGGAGTGCGGTACGGAGAGCCTGGTAAGTGTAGAGGAGGTGCTCTAGCTTTTTATGGTTGTACCTGTAATATTATTAATCTAGTATCTGTTTTGGGGGCTGGACGTATGTTGTGGGGATGACTGAACCAGGGTAAATCTGATGTGCACTCTATGATTACTTATTATTACTCTGCATCTGCTTATAACTGCCTGTGATTGCTCGTGTGTGCATGAGAATTTTTTATTTGCATATTCACCCCTTCTAGGCTTAGATCCAGATCTAACAAGGACGAGGCAGGCTGAGAGGTCGTTGCAACAGCTGTGGTGATAGACACCACGACATTGTTGGTATACACGGCAGCGGCAGAGATTGAAGCGTCGACAGGTGGGGTGGTCATGAAATTAGGAGATAATGACACCCAAGGAGTCGAGAAGTCAGGTGTGTCAAGGGTCTCCGCGGTCGTGGAGGAAGAAGGGTCGCATCTCTCAAAAGTGTTAGGAACAGCACTCTCAAAACACATATATGAAATCAAATGAACTCTCAGCAGTGTGGTAGTGGTGGAATAGGACACAGTGGTAGAAGTGGAGCTCTTGGCATGAGCAGAAGTGGAGACAGATGTGCTGGGCTCGGGGATCGCGGAGTAGCATCGGTCGAGTCAGGGGTTTTGGGATTTTGGGGGATTTTGGGAGATTTGGCCGCGGGCGAGTGAGATTGGGGATTTTATAAGGTTGGCCCAACTTAAGTCACTTGGCCGAGTGACGATCATCACTCGGTCGAGTAGCCCGATATTATGATTTTAGAAATTTCAGCTGAGTCGAGCGAATCGGCCGAGTGGTTTAAGTCACTCGGACGAGTGATAAGTTCCACTCGGCCGAGTGAGAAATAAAGACAGAGTATGAATTTTTTTTGGTGATTCTGCTCCAGCCTCCTACTCGGTCGAGTAGAATTAGTCACTCGGTCGAGTGAACTAATGACTCGGCCGAGTAGATTGGCCTTACAGAGCATGATAAATGAGCTTTCTGCTATAGGGTGCACTCGGTCGAGTGACAAGTCACTCGGCCAAGTGGCATAAAATTTACAGAGTGATTTTTGGGACTTCCATGTTTAGTGCGTCACTCGGTCGAGTGACTTCTTCACTCGACAGAGTGAGAATCTCACTCGACCGAGTAGGCTGTCTGTTTCAGCTCTCTACTCTCTTTTTTTCTCCGTCTTCTGTTTCTCCCTCTCCTATCAGTTCCTTCCTTCCTTTATCATTTAAGCATGTCCTCAGGACTACTCTCCATCGCCATGGCTACCCTCCATTGAATGGATTCCTCGTATCTTCTTCTTACGATAAAAACGTTGCCCATTGTCAGATTTTTTCTAGACTCTTGACTCACTAAACTAATAAAAATCTAAAACGAAAATAACAACTAAAATTCAACTAAAAATACGAAGATATAAACATCGGGTTGCCTCCCGACAAGTTCTCGTTTAAGGTCTTGAGCTCGACCCCTTATTATTTTACGTTGAGCTCGTGATGTTCGACGCATAGGAGATGCGTGTGTCAAACTTTGTGAGGATGCCGGTAGTATTCAAATTTTGTGCTTCTTCTTGATTGGCCTCCTTTAAGCGCGCGCTTCCTCTCTAATGATGGCAATGGATGACTCCCCTAAGCTTCTGCTCCTGGCTCCTTTATCCTTTCTCGACTGTGGTGAAGTGTTCGTCGGTGGCGCGTTCATTTCTTGCTTCACCGAAGAGAGCTTACAGAGCTCTCTAATCCTCACGACATCAGTGTCGTTTTCCTCTTCCTCGGTGAGAGGCTCTAGGGTATCTCTATTTGGAGTGCCATTTTCAGAAATTGGCACTCTGTCAAGACTATCTGCGTGCAAAGCTCCAATGGCATATGGCATGGCTTCATTGATGACCTCATCAAGTAGCTCTATATAGTCGCTTTCCTCTAGCGATGATCTATTCTTAATGGCACGCGGGAGATGGAACTCGACTTCGATATTTCCTATATTGAGTGACAACGTTCCCTCTCTCACGTCCACGATGACTCCGATGATAGCTAAGAAGGGCACCCAAGTATAAGAGATGTGTCTCCCTCTTCTTTTACGTCCATGACGACAAAGCTACATGGAACGCAAAGTCATCCCGGTATTTGAATTGGCACATTTTCAGCGATTCCCACCAGTCTAGTGATACGTCCATCAGCGAGTTGAATCTTCATGTCGGTGGCCTTAAGGTCGGTCCCCGTATTGAGCTTCTTGAACATGGTGAGAGGCATGAGGCTCACGCTCGCACCCAAATCTACCAAAACCTTTTGTAGGGGGACTCTGCCAAGTGTGCATGGAATTCTAAAGATTCCGGGATCCTTTAATTTCTTCGACAACTTTTCTTCGTTAACAAACCAAGTACCTTGTTCAGCAAGCATGATCTTCTCCGTTCGTTCTTTCCCGTTATCAACTCGTCGATGGGTGTATCACCAGGCCGGTGGGAATCACTGAAAATGTACCGCTTCAAATACCAGGAGGACTTTGTGTTCCATGTGACTTCGTCATCATGGACGTAAAAGAAGAGGGAGATACATCTCTAATACTTGGGCACCCCTTCTTAGCTACCGATGGAGTCATCGTGGACGTGAGAGACAGAACGTTGCCAATTTCTAAAAATAGCGCTCTAAATGGAGATACCACGGATCCTCTCACCAAGGAAGAGGAGAACGACACTGATGTTGTGAGAATTAGAGAGCTCTGCAAGCTTTTTTCGGTGAAGCAAGGAAAGAACGTGCCACTGGCAAATACTTCACAACCACCGGGAAAGAACAAAGGAGCCAAGAGCCGAAGCTTAGAGGATGCATTCCTTGCCATCATTAGAGAGGAAGCGTTCTTAAAGGAGGCCAAGCAAGAAGAAGTGAAGCATCTAAATCCCACCGACCTCCTTACAAAGTTTGACATGTGCATCTCTTATGTGCCGAATATCACGAGCTCAACGTGAAATCATAAGGGGTCGAGCTCAAGACCTTAAACGAGCGCTTGTCGGGAGGCAACCCGATGTTTATATCTTAGTTCTTTTTAGTTGAATTTTAGTTTTTATTTTCATTTTACATTTTTATTAGTTTAGTGAGTAAAGAGTCTAGAAAAATCTGACAACGGGCAATGTTTGTTTATTGCAAGAAGAAGATACAAGGAATCCATTCAAATGGAGGGTAGCCATGGCGATGGAGAGCAGTCTCGAGGACGTGCTTAAATGATAAAGGAAAGAAGGAACTGACTGGATAGGGAGAAACAGAAGACGGAGAAAAACAGAGAGTAAAGAGCTGAAACAGACAGCCTACTCGACCGAGTGAGATTTTCACTTGGCTGAGTGAAGAAGTCACTTGACCGAGTGACACACTAAGCAAGGAAGTGCCAAAAAATTATACTCTGTAAATTTTATGCCACTCTGTCGAGTGACTTGTCACTCAACCGAGTGACTTGTCACTCGACCGAGTGCACCCTGTATCAGGCAGCTCTAATATCTTTCTTTGTAAGGCCTATCTACTCGGCCGAGTCATTAGTCTACTCGACCGAGTGACTAATTCTACTCAACCGAGTAGGAGACTTGATCGGTCCATATTTTACACCTTTTTTCTGCATGTTTTCACGCCATTTCGATTGCTCATATTTTGATTTTCACGAGTATTTGACAATATTGCGATGCTTTTCACTATTTCTTGTTTTTGTCGGATTTCAGGAAATATAGAGCAATCGGGAACAAAAATGAGCTTAAAGGACTTGCACATGTACCGGAGCCTCACCCATGGCTCTATCGAGGAGCTAACGGCGATGGAAGATGGGTGGAAGAAGAAGGATCTTCGTAGGAGCGACGAGGAGGCAAAATGATGAAGATTGTGCATCTACAGCATCTTACTCGGCCGAGTGAATCACTCACTCGGCCGAGCAAGAAGACCGCTCGGCCGACCCGACCAGACACGCTCCAACAGAAGGAATTGGGCGTGCACTCGGCCGAGGGATGATATCCCACTCGGCCAAGTATGAAGATCGCATCGCCCGAGTGGCATGGAAAATCCACCATCAAAAAAGGCCGACTTACTGGAAATGTACAGGCTTTTGACAGTTCCGACTCGGCCGAGCAAGAAATGCCCCCCGGCCGAGTGAGTAAAGCCACTCGGCCGAGTCACCTCTGAAGACAGACCCCAAAAATCCCCAACTTACTGGAATTTTACAGGGTCTGTCACTCGGCTGAGTAGAGAAGCCCACTCGACCGAGTGGAGAATCTCACTCGGCGAGTGACGCCGATGACACACACGCCCAGATTTTCAGACATCCTCCCACTCTTTTGAAATATGCTATCATTTCAACAAACAAAGTATTTTTCTCATATTTTTTATGGATATTAGACTTCATGAAAGTTCCAACACTGCCAAGAACGCGCCAATCGGAGGTCAGATGAAATCTGAAGAATTTCTGCAAGTTGACGCTACAGTGCAGGAATTTCCACTCGGCCGAGTCATTTTCCCACTCGGCCCGAGTGGCGGCGGGCCCAGATTTTAAGTTGCGGTTTAGGCTGTTTTTGGGCATGATTTTGAGGGGTTTTCTAGGGTTATTTGCTAGGGTTTTAGGAGACTATATAAGGGGTTTGTAGCCACCATTAGAGAAAAGTCCCATGATGTTTTCTTAGACTCTATTTTAGAGGTTAGGCCATGCCCTAGGCCCCCTCTTGGATCTAAAAGCTTCTATTTGGATTGAAGATCTTCATCAAAGCTAAGTATTTTGTTCTTGTTATTTGAATCTTTGTTTTTCTATCTTTTTGTATGCAAGCAATGATTTTTATTGATTCTCATATCGTTGTTGCTATGCTTGAGTAAATTTGGTGTTCTAGGGCATGGGGATGAACCCTATGGATCTAATTTCAGATTTGTGATGAATGAATTTCTAAATTGCTAGAATTGCTAGGAGGTTAGGTTGTGATCGATTTATTACGGATAGCTAGGGATTTCCATCGATTGGAGTTTGCAAGAGATTGTATTCTAATCGATGGGAAGGCCTAGATATTCGATTTAGGTTTATAATCGAGATTCTCTAGACTTGTTTTGCAAGAGATTGGACCAAAGCTAGGATTTTTATTATAAATCTATACCCATATTCGTTTGCAAGAGATTGGACGAATACGAACTATCACAACTTAGATCATAACTCGAGTTTGCACGAGAGTGGGCTCGAGGGGCGAATGAACGATGATGTCGATCCTAATGCTAGCGGCTTAGGCTAGGGTTTGCAAGAGAGTGGGCCATGCCCTAGGTTTGCTATAGACCGGCAATAGCGCGAGAGCGTGAGCTTGGTTCTCTATTCAGTTACGACTAGTTCACCTCCACACAAGCCTAGTAATATTGAGATTCACTATTTACAATGATGTATGACGATCCGTAGTGGGGATTTCCTAGCCCTAGACACTTTTATTAAATTGTATTTGAATCGATATTTGACCGACTTCTTTATCACCGACACCGACATCCACCACCATTTCCATTATATCATACCGTAACCATCTCCACCAATAAAACATTCGTAGTCGAGCCAACCTAGGATAGATTGGAACCAACACCACCTCATCGTGTTCAATACCCGCTCGCCACTTGACCGTGCGCTTGCGGTAAAACTACAATCGCTCTCCGGGTGTATTTCCGGGGCCGATTAAGTTTTTGGCGTCGTTGCCGGGGATTTATCTCCATGTATTTGCGCTATACTAGGTTGTGCTCTAGGGTTGTATTTTGGATAGACCAAGTTTTTGGCGCCGTTGCCAGGGAGGTGTTTCCCGTTAGGTGCCAATTTGTCACAATTAGGTTGATTAGGCTACGAAAAAAAATTTTAAAAGAAATTTTCACCCCCGCCACCATTATTATCATTTCTATATTCTTTTGTGCCACTGATATTTTCCTCCAGGTATTTATCTTTGCTTATCAGGTGTTATGGATGGTATTATGTGGACCACAGATTTTGAGGAGGAAGCATTTCAGAACTTATTGGAGGGCCTCTTGGAGTCAGTGAGGTTCACCGGTTCAGAGAGCATTACGACAGGTGATGCATTTATTCTACGATTTGTAGATTTTGTTATGAACCATGTTTCAGCTGCAGGAACAATTGAGGAGGACATCCATGTCAGTCTTGAGGGGGATAGACTATATTTTCGGATTGCCTGCGGGCATTCCCCTCCACATGATGCATTACCACAAGTTGACACATATGAGCAGCCAGCATCAACATTCCAGAGAGAGCCTACATTGATAGTTCACGAGGATGCATCACATGTGGAGCCAGAGCATTACATTTCTGAGGCAGCACTGTGGGACGAGGGCAACTTCATTCAGATAAATCCAGAGTCTTGCCCACCTGCAGTTGAGCTTCCGCAGCCACCTCTACCTTCCACTGAGGCTGTGATCATATGGACCACACATTTTTATGCGTATCTGGATGAGATTCTTGGACGGCAGGCTGAGGACATTGATGCTTCCACATCTGAAGAGACAACGGTACCAGGCACAGATACAGCCACTTCTGATGAGAGAACTGCGATGAGATACTCAGGGCGTGTTGCTACAGAGCCGGGTTTCACCATCGTCACTCCCCCACCCACAGACACAGCTAGTCCATACGATGAGTGGATGGATGGAGATGATTCAGATGGAGAAGAAATTGATGTTATTTACCTCGCAGAGCCGAAGCATGCTTTTGAGGAGGCCTTACACACGGAGCCAGAGCTTATCACCGAGGAGGTCGTGCATCGGGATGAGGACACATCCATTCATGAGGATCCCGAGCACTATCCTTCTCCATTAGAGCTCCCGCAGCCACCTCATCCTTTCACTGACGTCGAGGACTATCCCACAGAGCCTACTGCTCCCACTCAGGGAGATATTTTTACCCACTCCATTTCTGAATCATGTATTCCATTCGATATTTATTTTGATTCAGATATTTTTGACACGTCATACCTTTTGCAGCACACATACGATTATGGACCGGAGGTATGCTTGGACGTGTCACAGTTTGACGAGCCTATCGAAGAGGTCCACACATATGATCCAGATTTACCTGAGCAGCTGAGAGAGGACACCATAGAGATAGCTATCAAAGCACAAGAGGATATTGAATTATTTCCAGGGAAGTGTCGTCCACCACTATATATTTCATATATTTCTATAGACGATCCTCTTTGGGATAATTTTATAATGAGGGTGAATTTTTTTCAGCGAACTGATGCATCCTATTCTCTACAGGGTACAGGTGGAGTCCTTGTGGGAATGCTGGAGGATGCATTGCTGGAGTTCGTTGGTGTTCGTGGACATACGTGCCTGGCAGAGCCACGGAAAGAGTAATTGGAGCAGTTGCCTGCACCAGCAAAGATACTGGATCGGCCTTTTGCTATAGGTTATATCAATCCAGTAGTGTAGAAATTTTTATGCTTTAAATAAACGCGAATTCTCTCGACAGCGAGAGGACCATATAGATTTGATTGAATAAATATCACCTCATATGACGGTAACAAAAATTTTTACACCCCAAACCCATTATATATATTAATTGCCCTCTTTATATTTTGACGTGTCACATCCTTTTTACTCACCACCCATCGAGCATTTCTTTCAAGTGTATACTCACATTCTTATTCGTTTGACTCAATCTCGCTTAGCAAAGCCATGACATTTTTGATCGAGTCATTTGAATATGATTGTTTGGTATAAGCTTGGAGGAAAGCGCTCTCATGCATCATTGCATGTGCATGTAGTTGCATTAGGATTTCATTCATTCATTTCATCATTTTTCATTCACCTCCCTCATATTTATCGTTGTTCCTCATATTTTTCCTTTTATGATCACATTGAGGACAATGTGAAGTTTAAGCTTGGGGGAGTGCATTTACATGCCATCTAGTTGCACTTTTGCTTTATTTTTAGGGTTATTTTAGAATTTTTCAAAATTTTGCATCATCTTTTTGAATTTTCCATCTTATTTTCCTTTTATGTGTGTTCATGCATTATGTTGTGTGCATGTTTTTCTTTTCTTTCCTCTCTTTTATTTTTATATCTTTATTTTCTTTTCCTCCTTTTCCTAGATTTGTTCCTTATAATGACATCTCTTATTGCTTTAGTAGCCATCACGATACTTATTATTCCTTGCCATGCTATTTAGAGTATTCCATAGTCTTGCTATTCACATATGCTTGCAAATCTATTTCTTTTGATGATTCCTCTACATGAATGCATGATATTAATTGAAACTGAATGAATGGATTAGTGTTTAGTATGCTTTTGTTGGAAGTGCACCAAGATTCACGCATCAATTGTATATCAGAAGCATCTGCCTTATTGTCTTATTCACCTTCTGTTGCATGCCTGATATGGTTGTAAACTTTACTGTTTGACTTCACTATTTATTGAAATGATTGAGAATATCCATGCTTACATATGAGTTTTAGTTGAAGTATTATTTTATTGAACCGTTCGTGCACATCTTAGAGTGAACCGAGTGCTACATTATTTCTTTCTCTACATATATCTTTTTATTCTCTACATGTCACTTGAGTTCACCTCCTAAAGCTACTTATATCGCATTTATTTCCCAAAAATCCCTACAAAAGAAAAGGGTTGCTCCAAAAAGTCCAAAAGGCCAAAAAGGAGCCAAAAATCAAAAATACAAATCAAATTGCTCCTACAAAAATCCAAGAAGAAAAATGAGAAACAAAGTCCAAAAGAAAAAAAAATATTTCTCTATCTCATTATTGGAGCCTCAAAATACTTGGGAAAACCAAGGCAAAAATCCCATTTTCCACTATCATATTCCTTTAGATGCGATGCCTCAAGCTAAGCTTGGGGGGGGGGGTGAATTCATTTGACCATATGAGTGAGTACGACATTAGAGTGTAGAGGTGCGCGGATGGGAAAGTTTGATAATGCTGAAACTTAGCAAAATACCTTAGTTATGGAGATTTCTTATGAATCGATATAAATATGTGAATGCCATGGTTTGTTCTATTCTCTATTACATGCTTGGTGTGTATCTTATTTGCTTCATTTATAACTTTTGATTGAAAAGTGCATCACCAATATTTGTATATTAAATTCTATGAAATGCGTGATGTGGATATGAATTGATTGTATGAATTTAGAGAGTCCCTCTTATTATTCTTAAAAGCTTGCAAGTACCATGTTTAAGTAAGATTTGAAATCCTTATAGCATGTGATTCGTATTTTCCAAGTTATCGTGATGTATAGCTTATAGCTTGAGATCTGAGAGAATAATCCAGCAACCACTTCCACCTCATGTTCTTTCTTTTTCTTTCATTTCATTTCCTTTGTTTTCATGTCCCGAGTTCGTCTCTTTACTTATCTTCCTCGAGGACGAGTAAGAGACAAGCTTGGGGGATTTTGATCGGTCCATATTTTACACCTTTTTTCTGCATGTTTTCACGCCATTTCGATTGCTCATATTGTGATTTTCACGAGTATTCGACAATATTGCGATGCTTTTCACTATTTCTTATTTTTGTCAGATTTCAGGAAATATAGAGCAATCGGGAACAAAAATGAGCTTAAAGGACTTGCACATGTACCGGAGCCTCGCCCATGGCTCTATCGAGGAGCTAACGGCGATGGAAGATGGGTGGAAGAAGAAGGAACTTTGTAGGAGCGACGAGGAGGCAAAATGATGAAGATTGTGCATCTACAGCATCTCACTCGGCCGAGTGAATCACTCACTCGGCCGAGCAAGAAGACCGCTCGGCCGACCCGACCGGACACGCTCCAACAGAAGGAATTGGGCGTGCACTCGGCCGAGGGATGATATCCCACTCGGCCGAGTATGAAGATCGCATCTCCTGAGTGGCATGGAAAATCCACCATCAAAAAAGGCCGACTTACTGGAAATGTACAGGCTTTTGACGGTTCCGACTCGGCCGAGCAAGAAATGCCCCCCCCGGCCGAGTGAGTAAAGCCACTCGGCCGAGTCACCTCTGAAGACAGACCCCAAAAATTTCCAACTTACTGGAATTTTACAGGGTCTTTCACTCGGCCGAGTAGAGAAGCCCACTCGACCGAGTGGAGAATCCCACTCGGCCGAGTGACGCCGATGACACACACGCCCAGATTTTCAGACAGCCTCCCACTCTTTTGAAATCTGCTATCATTCCAGCAATTAAAGTATTTTTTTTCATATTTTTTATAGATAGTAGACTTCATGTCGGTTCCAACTCCGCCAAGAACGCGCCAATCGGAGGTCAGATGAAATCTGGAGAATTTCTGCAAGTTGACGCTGCAGTGCAGGAATTTCCACTCAGCCGAGTCATTTTCCCACTCGGCCCGAGTGGCGGCGGGCCAAGATTTTAAGTTGCGGTTTGGGCTGTTTTTGGGCATGATTTTGAGGGGTTTTCTAGGGTTATTTGCTAGGGTTTTGGGAGACTATATAAGGGGTTTGTAGCCACCATTAGAGAAAGGTCCCATGATGTTTTCTTAGACTCTATTTTAGAGGTTAGGCCATGCCCTAGGCCCCCTCTTGGATCTAAAAGCTTGTATTTGGATTGAAGATCTTCATCAAAGCTAAGTATTTTGTTCTTGTTATTTGAATCTTTGTTTTTCTATCTTTTTGTATGCAAGCAATGATTTTTATTGATTCTCATATCGTTGTTACTATGCTTGAGTAAATTTGTTGTTCTAGGGCATGGGGATGAACCCTATGGATCTAATTTCAGATTTGTGATGAATGAATTTCTAAATTGCTAGAATTGCTAGGAGGTTAGGTTGTGATCGATTTATTACGGATAGTTAGGGATTTCCATCGATTGGGGTTTGCAAGAGATTGGATTCTAATCGATGGGAAGGCTTAGATATTCGATTTAGGTTTATAATCGAGATTCTCTAGACTTAGTTTGCAAGAGATTGGACCAAAGCTAGGATTTTAATTATAAATCTATACCCATATTCGTTTGCAAGAGATTGGACGAATACGAACTATCACAACCAAGATCATAACTCGAGTTTGCACGAGAGTGGGCTCGAGGGGCGATTGAACGATGATGTCGATCCTAATGCTAGCGGCTTAGGCTAGGGTTTGCAAGAGATTGGGCCCGGCCCTAGGTTTGCTATAGACCGGCAATAGCGCGAGAGCGTGAGCTTGGTTCTCTATTCAGTTACGACTAGTTCACCTCAACACAAGCCTAGTACTATTGAGATTCACTATTTACAATGATGTATGACGATCCGTAGTGGGGATTTCCTAGCCCTAGACACTTTTATTAAATTGTATTTGAATCGATATTTGACCGACTTCTTTATCACCGACACCGACATCAACCATCATTTCCATTATATTATACCGTAACCATCTCCACCAATAAAACATTCGTAGTCGAGCCAACCTAGGATAGATTGGAACCAATACCACCTCCTCGTGTTCGATACCTGCTCGCCACTTGACCGTGCGCTTGCGGTAAAACTACAATCGCTCTCTGGGTGTATTTCCGGGGCCGATCAAGTTTTTGGCGCCGTTGCCGGTGATTTATCTCTGTGTATTTGCGCCATACTAGGTTGTGCTCTAGGGTTGCATTTTGGATAGACCAAGACTATAGCAGAATCATAAAAATTTCATACTCTGTCTTTATTTCTCACTCGATCGAGTGGAACTTGTCACTCGACCGAGTGGAACTTATCACTCGCCCGAGTGACTCGAACCACTCGGCAGAGTCGCTCGACCCAGTCGATATTTCTAAAGTGTTAATATTAGGGCCACTCGACCGATTGATGATCGTCACTCGGCCGAGTGACTTAAGTCGGGCTGCCCCTATTTAATCCCCAAAACCGACTCGCCCGCAGCCCTAATCCCCAAATCACAGCACCTTCCCCCCTTTTCTCTGACTCGACCAACGCTCCCGTGTCGACTCGCCTGAGTGCATGCCGACCCGAGCGATGGCGCCATATCTGGCGACCCCACCTCTGATCGAGTCCGGCAAACAACCCCCCATCTAGCCCTATTTCATCTTATCTCTTCACATATCTATTTCATAAGCCCTAATCTAATCCTAACCCTATTCAACCCTATTTTTCACCGATTTCTCTTGATATACCCCATGTATAATGAAGTCTTAATGCTAATTAATTGTTTTTGTGCAACAGGAAATCTTTGGGGAGATCGACCGCTGATTTGGAGCCTATGGGAGCTCGCGCGTGCTTATTTGCTTGCTCGGAGTCGCATCATGCTCGGTACAATCGTTCCATATTTTATTCCAAGCATTTTGATAGAAATTGATTGGTGTGCATCTCATGGCATTCGCTGATGCCCCCATGCACTAGATCTAGCGTTCGGCAGCCCGCTTCCCAGCGGAAGAGGACTGGCGATCCTGGTCTTTCTTTCTGTTGGACGGTGCCCCAGCCATATAGCAACCCCGTAGCTACACTCCCAGCATCCATAGCACTACATGTACCACTACCAGCACCACCAACACAGCATGTCCCTGTGATCGAGACGTACGGGATCACTTTCAGAGATGACACACTTTGCGTCAAATTTGGGAGGATCTCGCAGCGTCAGATCATACCCACTAGGTTCGCGTATATTGATACACTTGAGCGCCTAGGGGTATTTTAGGGCCCGCACCAGTTGTATGACAACGTGGAGTGGGGTGATTATTTGTCAGTGTCGACGGACACCTACATCCGCCCGACACTCGAGGTCTTGAGTTTTATTCATAGGACTCCTAGGGGCTATTCTTTCAGGCTCATGGACCAGGAGTGCAAGATCTCGCACGACATGGCCTGAGCAAACTTTCATTGGCCCCATGTCCCAGACCCCGACCGAGCTTATGGTCCCACGCACCACATCTTGTCTGTCTTTTCAGCTGCTCCTTTCTGGGACACGATCACTGGAATGCACCACTTCGACCCTAGCAGGGCGAAGGCCTCGTCTATAGTCCACCCCTGCCTGCGACTTGCACAATGCCTTTTGGCAACCACCATACTTGCCAGGCCAGAGGTAGGGACCATGTACATGCCAGAGCTTTTCATGCTCTATGTGATGACTATGGAGAGAGCCTTAGAGGGCGTCGTGGATGTCTTAGTCCCTGCAATTTCCATTGATATCTCTAGGTGGTATTTTGACCACATCTTTTCTTCGATCGCCTCCACTAAGGCGATATGTTGTGGCAGTCTGATCACCCTCCTAGCACCGATTTTCGACATCCAGCTTCCTGCTGGCATGCACCATGCTACGGACCCCACCTCCTTATCTCTAGATGTTTTGGCCTGTATGCACATGATCCGTCCTCACGGACAGCGTCATTGGGTCTGGTTACATGGTCCCTTCTTTGCTGATTACATAGTACTTCTGAACCCCGTTCGGACACATATTGGACCAGTAGGTGCAGAGTGGAGGTTCCCGATGGACCTCTTGATCCCACCTGTATATGTACTAGAGCCCGACGTAGAGCTGCAGGAGCCCCATGTCGAGCCCCTCGCCCCTGAGATCCTGATTCCCAGCCTTCTTTTGATTCAATCCCTGAGTCCCGACACATCTGTTGCTACTTCTGCTCGTACCTAGAGCTCCACTTCTGCCGCCGTGTCTGATTCCACCACCACCGCACCGCTGAGAGTTGACCTGATTTCTTATATGAGCTTTGAGAGTGCTGTCCCCACCACTTTTGAGATAGTCGACCCTTCTCCCTCTGCGACTGCAGAGACCCTCGACACACCTGATTTTTCGACTCCTGGGGTGTCACTATCTCCTGATTTCACGACCGCCCCACCTGTCGACGCTTCAGTCTCTGCCGCCACCGTATATACCAAGATTATCATGGTGTCTGTTACCACAGCTGTTGCCATGACCTCTCTGCCTGCATCGTCCTCTGTTGATATTCCGACCTCCTCCTCCGTTGCACGTATTTCTGAGTTCATTCCTGCATCTCAGCCTCCCCTAGAGGCTGAGCATCTTGTTGTAAGCTCTGCTCCTCGCACACACCCGATAGTGGCCCCACTAGTATCTGGAGGCCGTGTGAGACCCCCAGTTCATACACCTCCACGTCCCTCTGCCACTGCTCCTGACGACAAAGAGCAACATCTCAACACTGTTTAGTTGGTAGTGAGTGGACTTAGAGTTGACCTTAGGGCTCTCACGACGGTCGTCACTGCTCAGCAGATCCATATTGCCATGATTCCTGGTATTCAGCTCATGCTGAACTAGATTCTCCACCGCTTGCAATAGCAGCAGCCTTCCCCTCAGCAGCCAGCACCTCCACCACCACCGCCCTTATAGCATGGAGGTGATGGCGATGCACCAGCCTAGGCACGACCTCTTGATGCCTATCGTATTTTTGCTCCACACCTCACCCCAATATGTTATATGTCCATCTGTCTTCACCTTTTTGCAGTGCTCTGTATATTTCAGCTTGGGGAAGAGTAAGCATTTCTGGGCCACTATCTTGCATCCATCCATACATCATTTTGCATGCTCTCTTAGCACATATCTTTTGAATATACCATCATGTCATATTTTATTTTCCTTATTTTCCTTTATTTCTCATCATATTGCACCCACACCCATCCACCCTATCTTATATGTCCCTGTGCCACACTTCCCACATTGAGGACAATGTGATGTTTAGCTTGGGTGAGTGTGCGTGCCCACACACTTTTCCCTTTTCCTGCTGAAGGACAATGTGACTGCCTATTACTTGGCGAACTGCTTTGTATCTTCATATCACTTCTTATTACATGAAATACGTATTGAACTTCCAGGTTGAACGAATTGATTGTCGTTTGATATGAATAGATTAGTTTACTTTTAGAAATCAAACTGAATAGATGACATTACCCTACTAAAGTTGTTGTGCACATACAACAAGAGTGAACTGAGCGTTATCATATATTCTTTCTCCACATATCTTGAAAAATGTCTCTATATATATAATCATTGGTGAATCTTTCCTTAAGTGAATCTTATTATTGCATCTTCCCCATGCTAAAAAGAAACAAGCTCCATTATCCCAAAAACTCAAAAGAAAAGAAAATTTTATATCTTTGTATCTTTCTTTGGGATTGTTCTTGTGTATAAAAAATAAAAAAATAATAATAAAAGAGAGATAGAAAAAAGAAAAGTTTCATTGTATATACACAATCCCCTTCTTTACTTCTTTCTTGCTTTCCTTTATATATATGGAGCTACAAAAAATATGGGAAAAGTTCATATTTGATGCCACCACGCTTATAGATAAGCTTGGGGGAGGAGATCCAATGATGTGTGAGAGAGTGACTAGTTATATGTGCATGACGACCTAAGCTAGGTAATTTCTGATACTTAGGGAGATGCCTTAAAGTATAACGACATCTATGAATTGAAAAATTGGCATGAAGCTCATGAAAACCATCTCTTTCTATTCCTATTGATTTGAGTTGCGTGATAACTCTTATACTCCGAATAGAATCAGTTAATTAAAAAGTGTGTTGTCTATAATTATGCATGTCGTTTTTATATGTCTTAGACGATGTTTGATTCTAAAATGATTTCATATTTCATATGATTCATGTTGTTCTTAGTTTTTCTATCAAGTGCACCCATTTGAAATGATATCGAAATAGAAGCTTTAGTGATGGTTCTTATTCATTGCTCATGCTATTTGAGTAAGCAAAACCGAGTTCTGAGAGAATGATCTAGCACTTTCCTTCTTCATCTTCTTTTCATCTATTTGATTTTTCTTTATTTTATTCGCCTAGCTCACTTTTTACTTATCTTCCTCGAGGACGAATAAGAGGTAAGCTTGGAGGATTTTGATAGGCGCTTATTTTACACTTTATTTTTGTATTTTCCATCCCATAACAATTGCTCATATCACTATTTTAACGATTATACGAAGTTTTCACGATATGTTTCACTATTTCTGTGTTTCGTCCGATTTCAGGAAATATGGAGCAATCAGGAGCAATTTAGAGCCACAAACGCTTACACACATGCCAGAGCGTCATTGACGATGATATTGGAGAGCTAACGGTACTAGAGGATGAGTAGAAGAAGAAGAAAGGCAAAAGAAACGACAAAGAAGCGAGAAGAAGGAAAGAAGAGTACTGAAATGGGCTACTCGGCCTAGTGAAGCAGCCCACTCGACCGAGTGAAGTAGCCCACTCGACCGTGTGAAGCTGACAAGCCCAATCCAGCCTGAAGAAGAGCAAGAATGTACTCGACCGAGTGAGAAGCCCATCGACCGAGTGGAGATAAAAATTGTGAAGAAATCCTTTGACGCTTATCTGTTTTTAGAGAGGATCTGCAGTAGGTCCTACTCGACCAAGTATGAATCTCACTCGACCGAGTGAGAAGACTACTCGGTCGAGTGGTCTGAACTTCCAGAACACTGAAAACCCCAATTTCTGCATATTTCTCACTAGACCGAGTGAGCAGTTCACTCGGCTGAATGCGCCGTCGGCCAGATTCCCAAATCTATGGTTTGCAGCTGTTCATGGGCAAATCTGTTAGGAATTTCTGAATATTTTAGGCAGCTATAAATACTTAGTTTTGAGGGTTGCCCAAGGAGAGAATCTTTAGAATATTTTTCTAAGTTTTACTTCTAGTTCTAGTTTTCTTTTGGCAAAAGGATTGGAGAGAAAGATCTAAATTCTTATTCTTGAAGCTTGTATTCCAAAATTGGTTTGTCTAAACTCTTCCAAGTTGATATTTTTATGCTATATTTCTATTTAAATCTGAGTTTTGTGATGAATTCTATTACACATCTTGTTTCTATTGTGATTTCTATGATGAATTGTAATTAATCTCTTTGCTTTAGGGCAAAGGGATGAACCCTATGGATTTAAAGTATGATTTGTGAGATCTGTTGAATTGCTATGTCACTAAGCTTGTGAAGGGTTAGATTGTAATTAATTTACTACAGATAGCTAGGAATTTCTATTGGATCTTGAGAGCTTGAAAGAGGATCTTGATCTAAGGGAAGCCCTAGATATTCGATTTAGATCTATAATCGAGATGCCCTTGAATTTATGCACGAGAGCGACCACAGCTAGCATCTTTATTATATTTCTATAATTATATCCGTTTGCACGACGGTAAAATGGATACGAACTATCACGATCTAGATTTGAACTCAAGTCGCGAGGGTGAGCTTGAGTTGGAATTGAATATTATTGTCGATCTTAATGCTAGTAGTTTGAACTAGGCTTACGCAAGAGCGATGCTCTAGTTTAGATTACTATAGACTTGTGTAGCGAGAAAGCGTGCGTTGGTTCCAAATTTAGTTGCGATAAGTTCACTCTAAATCAAGAGTAGTAATATAGAAATTCGTGTTTCACATTTATTGCTTGAAATCTATAGTGGGGATTCACAAGCCCTAGGCATTCTTATAAATTGAATTTACAACCACCATTTCACAATAGCTTAGTTATATATATATATATATATATATATATATATATATATATATATATATATATATATATACTAGTCATAACCCGTGCCCACCGGCACGAACTCTTTGTTCCCCAAAAAATTATTTACACAGCCAAAATTTAACAAAACAATATATTAGCGTAAAAATATTTAGCGGCACGGGCACCTTCGGTGTGGGCGTCTTCGGCGTGGAACAACAAATTCAGCGTCGAACAACAAATTTGGCGCCCGCGCCTTCGACGCAGGACAACAAATCTTTGTAAAAAATTTTGCAGGCGCCTTCTGCGCCCGCGTCGAAATTTCCCCCGCGAAATCTTTGTTCCCCGGAAATTATTTCCACAGCCAAAATTTAACAGAATAATAAATTAGTGTAAAAATATTTAGCGGCACGGGCACCTTCGGTGCGGAACAACAAATTCGGTGCAGGCGCCTTCGGTGCGGAACAACAAATTCGAAGTAAAAATTAAACAGAACAATAAATTATTTCCACAGCGAAATTCAGCGTGGAACAACAAACATCAGGGTATTTTTACGCTAATTTGTTGTTCCGCTAAATTGTTTTACGCTAAATTTTTTATTTTGTTTAATTTAATGGATCATGATTCTCCACAATATTTTCCAAGACACTTTTAATTTCAAAGTTTAGGTTTCCAAGGCACTTTCCCCATAATCCACAATCTTTCCCAATGCACTTTTCCCCCCAAATTTAATTTTCACACTCTTTCCCAAGGCACTTCTAATTTCAAAGTTTATGTTCCCAATGCACTTTCCCCCAAAAATTTTCACAAAATCCAATTTCAACCATTGATTTATCAAGATCAAATCTCAGCCACTCTTTATCTTGTCCTAGTCAGCCCTAGAATTCAAAAAACGCTGTCAAATATATAATAGATATATATATATATATATAGTTCCTCCCCATGATTCGATACTCGCTCACCACTTAACCGTACGCTTGTGATAAAACTACATTGTTTTTGGAGTTGCTACCCGGGACGACCAGTTGAATACAGGAACGAAGCTAGAGCTCACTGGCATGAGCATACAGTTGGCGGACCAATCCGTCACCTACCCGGTTGGCATCACACGAGACGTCATCCTACAAATATCGGGAGGATAGTGGACTGGTGGACTTCATTATTATGGACATGCCTGAGAAGGGGAGTTCTCAAATCATCTTGGGACGTCCTTTCATTTCCACAGCTGGAGTTTTGAACGACATCTGTCAAGGGATGTTATCTATGAATATTGGAAATATAGAGATCAAATTCCATCTACAAAAGCCGATGAAGGAGCGCTTCCCACACGAAGATGCTAGCTATCTTGATCTATTAGAGGATGAAGCTACCGAAAAATATGTCATGGAGGAGATTGCAAAAGATCCTATGAGGAAAGACATAGACGAAGACGGTGATGTCATACATGATACGGCGTTGGCCACCTACTTGAAGGTCTTAGACGAGGAGCCGCCTAGTATACCACTTCTTCTTCATCAATCGGAGGCCGCAATCTTTACAATTTCTGAAGACCGACGAAGCGAGGCGTACCAACTCCCATCACATGGCCTCATAGGAAAAAAAGATGAGCGCATCTCATATGCACCAAACATAAAAGATCATCATTGACGATCATAGGGAGTCAAGCTTACGATTTTAAACAAGCGCTTAGCAGGAGGGAACCCGAATTTTTCTTTATTTTTAGTTTTATTTCTTATTTAGTTCTTCATTCTACCTAAAAATCCAAATAAACAATGTTTTTTCATTAGAAAACTATAAATTATAAAAATTATAAAAATTTCTGACGCATTCTATCTTGTGAAGGTGACCAATGAAGGGCGAGCTTAAAACGATGAAGGAACGGAGAAGGAACCAAGAGGAGACAAGGAGATGAGTTCTATACCTGCATTGAAGATTATGGGAGGACTACTCGACCAAACACACACAGTGCTCGGTCGAGCTCGGGGCAATCGTAAAAGGGAGCTAAAGGAGGTGTTTTGTAACCAATTCGACTCGACTGAATAGCCACAGTCATCGGCCGCGCTCAGGCGCAGTCAAAACTGAGCTGAAAATGTCGCTCTGGAATTAATTCAACTCGACCGAGAAGTTACAGTACTCGGTCGAGCTTAGTGCAGCAATGTTTCAGCTCGACCGAGCTGAGTAAGCAGCTTGGTCGAGTAGCTGGGCAACAACTTTGGATTAATCTTTTTAAATTTCATATTCAGCTCAATCGAGTAGCCTGAGCTGCTCGACCGAGCAGCGACTAACAGAGTGGGCCCGCTCTTTTTAATTTAGCAACGAGACCAACTGAGCAGCCCTGGCTCGGTCGGCCACATACATATAACACGCGACCCCCCAATCTATCCCACACTTCAAATTAAAACAGCCGAGCTCGACCCTCCCTCTCAAACCCCCACTCGCTCGATCCCACCTCCCGCTTAACCGCCGCACGTGTCGCCCGAGTATGGCCGTCGGCACTCGGTCCGACCCTCCCCCACCACTCCATTCCGCCTCTATTTCTCCCCTCTCTCTCCTCACATCTCCCCCTCTCTCTCATTCATCATTTCAACCCTAAAATTGATTAATTTCTTAATTTGAACCCCAAACCCTATTTATTTTCTTAATCTGCCACTTATACAATTCTTATAATCTAATGTAGGTTTGTTTGGAGCATTCGGAGGACACGCTTGGGTTTGGATTACGTTCACAGGCTTGGGACTAGCTTGGGGGGACTTTCGCTTAGTGTCTTCATGCTTACACTTGTTTTTGCGACCGCTTCGCCTCACGATATTAGGTACACTTGTTCCTAGCGTTATTTTGTATATCCATAACTCTTGTTTGCACCTGTTCACCTACTACACTCACTATGCCACCTAGGACACAGGATAGTAGGAAGCCCCGACAAAGAAGAGGGGATCCGATGACTCCGGCGCTTCCAATTCTCGCCGGACATGCCGTCGACCATCTTCATCCCCCTCACCACCACCCTCAGGCTCCCCATCCCCTACACCACTCACACTAGAGGGACCACACACTAGTGCCGCCACTTCCATTCCCACATCCGCTCCACCTCCCCCACCTCTTCCACTACAGGGGATCCTGAGGACATATGATATTGTCTTCAGGGACGACGCACACCGCGAGATATTCGCGTCCATCTCCCATCGCCCCATCATCCCCACTAGATTCACTGACAACCCAGCCCTCCAGAGTCTGGGATTTCTTGAGGGGGTCCAGTGTCTTTACTAGGCCATAGGTTGGAAGCACTTCTTGCATATAACCACCACCACCTATGTTTGCCTCACCTACGAGGCGATGAGCTCCATTGCATGGGTAGACCAGGGAATTAGATTCAGGCTCTTGGATTGTGATGTTGTTGTCACCTTCGCCATGATCCGAGCCTTCTTTAGTTTCCCACCTATCTCAGATCCTTCTCAGGCCTTCACACTTGACACTGAGGTACCTTCGTTTAGAGCCGATAGTTTCTGGCGACACATTGTAGGCCACCCACATTTTAGCCCTAGTATGGCGAAGTCCTCATCTATCATTCACCCGTGCCTGTGCTATGCTCAATGCCACCTCACCACGACTATCTTTTCTAGGCCTGAGGTCGGCACCATCTCACATCCTGAGCTTATACATCTTAGTGGGATGACCAGACCCGTCAAACGAGTCGATGATGGCATACTTCGACCCTACCTCCTATCAGACACGACCTGTTGGCTATGCAGCTGCCTGATTTCCACTTCCACCTCCACCACAGAGATTTTTTGTGGCGATTTCTTCACCTTCTTTGCCCTCATTCTTGGCCTTGACCTTCCTGCTGATCTCTTGGTCGCCACCGGGCCCACCACACTGACTACCAATGCTCTTGCATGCATGCACGTCATCAGGCCCCACTGTGAGTGCCATTGGATCTACCTCTTAGGCTCCTAGTGTGAGCATCACATGGTCCTCCCACGCCCTGACCTTATACGCATTGAACATGTCCACTTAGACTACCTACTTTCCGGCGTGCTCCCTATCCCACCCATACACGTCCTAGAGCCCAGAGGACCACCCGCTGAGGAGGTTGATGATGATTGTGAGCTTAGCTTTGAGGAGGACCGTGAGAGAGCAGCCATCTCCACCACTTCTGCACCTTTAGCGAGCACTTATGTCCCCACTTCTGGCAGTGCCCCTACCACTACCACACCTTCCACCACTCCAGCCGAGAGTTCAGGGATAGTCCACACTTCTAGCCCTGAGGTCATTGCACCATCATCACCACTACCCATATCTGAGGGCATTTCTGTATCTATTTCTCCTGAGCCTACACTAGGGAATACCTATATTGAGCCTCTCGGCACCGAGCCTGCCGACTCCACTGTCCCTACCACCACTGTCTCTGCATCTGTGGACTCCACTCCTCTCATTCATACAATTCCTGAGTCCACAGTCACACTGTCCACACTCGCTTCTGGAAGCACTTCTATTTCCACCACTGCCAGTTTCACTAAGAGCGTCGTGGTATCTGTTACCACGTCTGTCGTCATGACAACTCTGCCCGCTGATATACCCATTTCGACCTCTGCACCCGATCTCGCATCCATCCCTGTCACTTCTTCTGCCGAGATCCCCGCTAGGCCGTCCTCTCCCAATTTCGCTTTCAAACCTCGTGCAGCCCATGCACAAGCCCATGTAAAGAGAGGTGCACCTGGTGGTGCACGTCAGCCACCTAACTCCCGCCACACTGACGCACACTTGACGGCGATAGAGACTGAGGTTGCTGGGCTGAGGCATGACTTCATCGCCTTCATCCAGAAGGTCAATACCCATCACAAGTCACAGTAGCAGGACATTCATGAGATTTTAGATATTATGATGGCATGGGGTGCACCACCTGCTACACTTGCACCAGTACCTTCAGTCACTCCAGCACCACCTACCGAGACTGTTGCACCACATGTTGAGCCTCCATCTTCTGGTCCGCAGCAGTGGGACCCATCACCATGTCCAGAGGGTGTTGCCACTGCTTGATTTGTATTTTTTTCTCATGTTCTCCCATGTCACTCTTTCTTGTGCCAATCTGACCACACGGGGCCTAGCACTGCATAGCTTGGGGAAGAACCTATTTTCATCCGTCTGCATATACATCATCACATCATTTGCATTCTTGTTCATATATTAGGTATTCAGACCATGCATTTGCAATCATTCATTTTTTCTTCTTTTCCTCCTAGTTTTCTTATTTTTAGGATTTCTCATTAACCACCCACCCCACCCTAGCATCATTCACTATCTTTCACAAGTGTTCTCAGCAGTGAAGATGCTGCTATGTTTAGCTTGGGGATGAGCGCTATCGCTTTTTATTTATTTTTCTTTCACGTTGCATTATTTTCGCTTTATTTTCCATCCATTTTCCACCACATTTTTTTCTTTTTCTGTAGCATCATATTTCTCATCTTTTGGTCTGTGTGCATGCTTGTTTTATTTTTTTCCACTTTTTCTTTTCTTTCTTTTGTTAGATGAGTTCTTTATGATGACATCTCTTATTTCTTTCGTAGCCATCACGATGCTTATATTTCATGCCATACTACTTAGAGTTATTTCATTATCTTGCTATTCATAAGTGCTTGCAAAATATACTTCTTTTGACAACTTCTCTAGGTAAATGCATGAAACTTATTGAAACTGAACGTATGGAGTGGTGTTTAGTATGCCTTCATTGGAAATGCACCAAGATTCACTCATCATTAGCATATCTGAGGCATCGCTTTTATATTCTTGTTCGCATTCTTATTGCATGCCTGATATGATTGAAATCTTTGCTGCTTGACTTCACTATTAGTTGAAATGATTAAGAATATACATGTTTACTTATGAGTCTAGTTGACGTATTATTCTACCAAATCATTTGTGCACATTTTTGAGTGAACCGAGTGTTATATTATTTCTTTCTCCACATATATTTTATATTCTCTACATGTCACTTGAGTTCACCTCTCAAGGCTACTTATACCGCATCCATTCCCAAAAATCCCATACAAAAGAAAAGTTTGCCCCAAAAAGTTCAAAAAGCCAAAAAGGAGCCAAAAATCAAAAATACATATTCTATAGCTCCTACAAAAATACAAAAAGAAAGAATGAGAAACAAAGTTTCAAAAGGCAAAGAAAAAAATTGCAAAATTTCATTATTTGGATCAATACATATACTTGGGAAACCCAAAACAAATTCCACAATTATTTTATTTGGATGCGACACCTCAAGTTAAGCTTGGGGGAGAATTATTTTGACCATAAGAGTGAGTACGACAGTAGCATGGAGATGTGCATGAATGTGGAAGTTTGATAATGCTGAAACTTAGTGAAATAACTTAGCTATGGAGATTTCTTATGATTTCATATGAACATGTGAAAGTCTTGACTCTTATTCCATTCTCCATTGCATGCTTGGTATGAATTCTCTATACTTCAGTTATAGCTTTTGATTGAAAAGTGCATCGCCAATGTTTTGTATATTGAATACTATGAAATGCCTGACGTAGATGTAAGCTAATTGTATAAGCTTTAGAAAAGTCCCTTTTGTTCATCTTGAGCATGCAAGTAATATATTCCTATAAGAAATGAAATCTCTTGCTAGCATGTGATTCATTTTCTGAGTTATCGTGATGGGTGGCGAATGGCGAGAGATCTGAGAGAATAATCTAGCGACACTCTCCTCTTTGCATTCCTTTTTTCATTTTTCTTATTTTTACTCCCGGTGAGCTTCGTATTCGTCTTCCTCGAGGACGAGTAAGAGGTAAGTTTGGGAGATTTTGATGTGTCCATATTTTCCATGTTTTTATTGCATGTTTTCTTAGCATTTTCGCCATCCAAAGTTCAGTTTTATATATATTCTCGCGCTTTTCACGATATATTCGATTTTCGAATAGAATTGTGGATTTTCATGAACTTTGGAGAGATTTGGAGCAACTATAGCATATGGGCACATCTGACATATCCTAAGCATCTATGGTGAGGTTTAATAGGTGTTTGACGAGGTGGAGGAGAAGATTTGATGATGAGAAGAGAGCTCAAAGGAGTTGACATCCTGATTTTCCCAGACCACTCGGGCGAGTGCCTCGACACTCGACCGAGCTGCCATACAGAATGACATTAAGAGCTCCCAGCTGTGAAGTGCACACATCACTCGACCGAGTAGGAAGGCAACTCGGTCAGATCAACTCGGTCAGCTGCTTCTTATTCCAACTCCTAATCGAAGAAGGAGAGTGCATTGGCGACTCGACCGAGCAATGCAGCCACTCGGCCGAGCTGAGCCCAACAGATGCTGATTTCGAAGGCATCTCCAACTTATAGTAGCTCGACCATGTAGACCAGCGACTCAACCGAATACTGCAACTACTCGGCCGAGCGGAATCAATAACAAGTTATGATTTGAGCTTAAAGTATCAACCTCAGTGAATCGGTCGAGTACTGTAGCTACTCGACCGAGTAGCACGTATCTGAATCCAGACCAAGGCAAGAGGAAGCGACTGACCGTATCATCACTCGACCGAGTGGCACCGCACTCGACTGAGTAGGGCGCCGCAGCCCAACTAATTGTGGGCCCAAAGAGCCCTTTTTCCAGATTTTTGTGGGGTCGATCCCCTTTGTATTTAAGCATAGTTTTTATCCTAGTTTTAGAGGAGGCTATCAGATATTATTATTTTTAGTTCTTAGTTTTTTTAGATAGTTTTTGAGCCATTGCCATCGTTTTGAAGACAAAGTTGATATTTTTATTATTGCAATTTTCTTGGAATCTCTTGATCTTAATTCTCTGCGATTGTTTGTTCGTCTTCAGCACTTTGGTAACGATCTCTCATCTCTCTATGCTTATTTTAATGTCTTTCATTATGATCATGATTTCTATTGTTATTCTAAACGCTTTTATTGATATTGCTATGAATTATGACTAGTCGTTTCTAGAGCTAATGGATTAGTCCTAGGATCTTAGGATTTAGATGCAAAGTTAGGATTTTTACGTTGTTTTGGTATAAAATGGATGTGTTTTGGTTGATCCAGCCAAGTTTGTAGGAGATCTCATATAGGGTTTGTGATCCACGATAGTGGCACATATCTTAGATGAGTATCCTATGAACTTAATTAGGCATGTTAGTGAATTAAATTAGAGTTCGTGGACCACGATAGTTGCATGCACTTTGATGGTTTCCATAGATGTCCTATATTCCTAATTGATGATCTACGATAGTAATATAAAAAAGAGCCATCAAATAACAGATCGAAGCTCTAACCCATTATGGTGGCGTGAGTAGAGATTGAGAATAATTTTCGTTCGTAATGCACGGATCGCGTGTAAGGCCATCCACGATGGTGGGGCTAAGCATGGGATACATTAGATGAGTGGCACAACGATATTTGGCCATGAGTTCTACATTTTAAATGCGAAAATCTCATCCTAATAAATCTAATTCAACATAGAAATTGTAACCTAGTACTGACATCCGACGATCCTAGTGGTGACTCATATTGCCCTAGTTTTTATTATATTGTTAATTGAGATAGTAACCATTCGTGACAATCTTTCTGAGTATGCCAAACTAGCATTGTTTTGAGACTTTGAATAGACCCAATACTATATAAGTATCTGCCTCCTTGTGGGTTCGACATTTTTCTATACTACAAAGCATTGACACCGTGCACTTGCGGTAAGTCTCCGAAGTTAAATACGGAGCGCATCAGGCTACTCAGCTGGCCCGTCCTCAGCGAAAGAAAAAGGAGAAGCCCTCCACCGAATTTAAGGTGGTTGCTGGTGAAGGAAATAAGAAAAGGCATCGACTTCGCCTTAGTGACTCGGAGCCATCTTGGTCGACTGAAGTTGTGGAACGACCTGGGCCTTCTGACGCGAGTCAGTTACTCGACGAGATTCAGATTTTCGAGCAGGAGCAGGGAACTCTCCTAGATGGAGACTCAGGGGAGACCTGGGCTCCTCTGGAGCTTCTTCTGCATGAGGATTACTGGCCTTAGGGAGGCCTATTCCCTCCAGTGTCTCTGTCTGAAGACTTTCCCGATGAATTCAGACCGATTTTGCTAGAGAGTCGATCTTGATCGCATCGGGATGTACTCCTAAAATAATATAGTTATACCGCAAGTGCACGGTTAAATGGTGAGCGGGTATCGAATCATGGGAAGGAACTATTGGTATCTATATTGATTACTAGGCGGATGTGAAATGATAATCAAGAAATGTTGGTGTCACAGTCGTGCAAAGTATTGTTTATAAATTCAATTAATAAAAGTGCCTAGGGCTTGAGAATCCCCACTATAGATCTCAAGCATCAATGTGAATTATAAATATCCATATCATTACTCTTGGTTTAGGGTGAACTTGTCGCAACTAGGTTGTGAACCAACGCACGCTCTCGCGCTACGCAAGTCTATAGCAATCTAAACAAGAGCCTCGCTCTCGTGCAAGCCTAGTTCACACCACTAGCATTAAGATCGATAATATTATTCAATTCTAACTCAAGCTCGCTCTCGCACAACATGAGTTCAAATCTAGATTATGATAGTTCGTATTCTTTATACCGTCGTACAAACGAATATAATTAAAGAAATATAATAAAGATGCTAGCTTTGGTCGCTCTCGCGCACCAATTCTAGGGAATCTTGATTATAGATCTAAATCAAATATCTAGGGCTTACCATAGATCAAGATCCTCCCTCGTTTTACCGATGGTGGCTAATCATGAAGTCACCCTGGGGGCCGTTAAGAAGGCCGTGGAGAAGTCTCAAACTGAGCTGGATAGAGTGGGGCTTCTGTGCAGGCTGTGCCTTAACCATATTAAGTAGCTCGAGTATGATTTATGCGAGTCTCGCACGAATGAGGCTTATCAAGATGTCTTAAAGGAGCGAGCAAAGAAAGCTCTGCTAGAGGAGATAGCCAGTGGCGAGGCCATGGCAGACAGGGCGGTCCAGGGATTCAAGGATTCATTACTTGATTTCGATGAGTTGTACACGCAAGGCTATGAACGTTGCCAATCGAAAGTGAATGACCGATTCCTTGGCATTACCGTTGAGATCAACCAGATCCCTGTGCTATTCCCTGATACTGATAACGATGATCTGAGCCAGGGCATGGGGGATGCCACTCATATTAGCAAAGTTGCCCTTACACCGGGTGGTGATGCGGGTGCCGGCACTTCGGGAGATCAAGGGCGAGTTGCTGCGCTTGAGGGAGATCAAGGGCCTAGAGACTTGTTGCATGATCTTGATGCTCTTTTACCCTGCCATAGTTTTCAAATGTATTGGGGGTAATCGAGATATAAACGAAGATAATTTTGTAGTATAAGAGCCAGAAAAACTGGCTTTTATCTCTTTGTTTGTCGTTGTATCTCTTTGTTTTGTCGTCGCTCAAACCGTGTGGTCGTAATGCCTGATGGCCTCTTTCGATAGGTTAGACCCTTACTCAAGATGGCCGGGGTTAAGTCGTTGAACCATGCCAGAAATAGACCACTTCATTTGTGGCGAGGGAGTGGTTCCTTCAACTTATGTCTGACGGTGTGAGAGGGTCGTTCAGTGGCGAAGGGGTGGCCCCTTCGACTTACGGCTGACGACACGAGAGGTTCATTCAGTGGCAAAGGGGTAGCCCCTTTAACTTATAACTGACGATGTGGTAGGGTCGTTCAATGGTGAAGGGGTGGCCTCTTCGACTTACGGCTGACGACACGGTAGGATCATCCAGTGGCGAAGTGGTGCTCCTTCGACTTACGACTGACGACACAAGAGAATCGTTCTGTGGTGAAGGTGTGGCCCTTCAACTTACGGATGACGACATGAGAGGGTCATTCAATGGCAAAGGGGTGGACCCTTCGACTTACGGCTGACAACACTAGAGGGTCATTTAATGGCGAAAGGGGCGACCCTTCGACTTACGGCTGACGACACGAGAGGGTCGTTCAGTGGCGAAGGGATGGCCCATTCGACTTACGGCTGATGATACGAGAGGGGCGTTCGTGGCAAAGGGGTGGCCCTTCGACTTATGGCTGATGACACGGTAGGGTCGTTCAGTGGCGAAGGGGTGGCCCCTTCGACTTACAGCTGATGACACGATAGGGTCGTTTAATGGCAAATGGGTGGCCCTTCGACTTATGGCTGACGAGACGAGAGGGTCGTTCAGTGATGAAGGGGTGGCCCCATCGAATTACAGCTGATAAGACGGTAGGGTTGTTCAGTAGCAAAGGGTGGCTCCTTCGACTTACGGCTGAAGACACGAGAGTTTCGTTCAGTGACAAAGGGGTGGCCTCTTCGACTTATGGCTGACGATACGGTAGGGTCGTTCAGTGGCGAAGGGTTGGCCCCTTTTGACTTATGGCTGACGACACGAGATGGTCGTTCAGTGGCAAAGGGGTGGTCCTTCGACTTACGACTAACGACACGATTGGGTCGTTTAATGGAGAAGGGGTGGACCCTTCGACTTACAGCTGACGACACAAGAGGATCGTTTAGTGGCAAATGGGTGGCCCTTCGACTTACAGCTGACGACATGGTAGGTTCATTCAGTGGCGAAGGGGTGGCCCCTTCAACTTACAGCTGATGACATGAAAGGGTCGTTCAGTAGAAAAGGGGTGGCCCTTCGCCTTACGGCTGATGACACGAGATGATCGTTCAGTGGTGAAGGGGTGGCCCTTCGACTTACGGCTGATGACACGAGAGGGTCTACATGGGTTTCATCAATATGAATTCTGTAACGACCCACTTTCAGGGGCCCGTTACTGTTTGGAACATGCGCAAGTCCTGCTAGGCACCAATAAAGTCAACACATGCTCTGTTGCAGAAATACGCCAAATACTCATACATGAAATGAAAATACAACCTTATTACAAACCAGCAGCATACAGGAAAGGAAATACAACTCGAAATACACATACACACCAAGCAAGCCACTCTGAATAATAAAAACACTCTCACACTCACACTTAGTAAACAACGTCCTCCTGGTCAAACTCTACAACAAACTCAGCGTCTGCAGTCCTTGTTGCAACTTCTTCAACCTGTGTTGTATCTGGCGAGACCACCACAAAAAGAAGGGTCGCTAGGATCAGACGTAACTCAAAGTATCTCTAGCATGATATTTAAAACAATAAACAAGCATGACAAAACTAGCATGGCAATCTAAAGAGTAAAGTGCATACAATAGAGCAGAAAAGTAACTTAACAAATTTACAACTGTTACAATTCTAACAGCAATAAACAATACTAAAATGACCAGTTACGAGATTTTTAGTTGTGCATGATCCTAGTTAGTGACTTATAAAGGGAAGTACAATATGCAACCAAGAGTCCACAAGATATCCCGGGTTACAACAAAATGATACTGTTCAACAAATCGGGACTATTCAACAAAACGATACTGTTCAACAAAACGATAATGTGCAACAGATCAGACTGGTCGCTCCCGCACTTCCACTATTATAAGTTACCCCCCCAAAACCCAGTGTGTGTGCAGGTTACCGTACTTGCAGTTTACGAGTTATTTACTATTCTCACATTTTCAGATACAACTTTCGGTTAAGCATGTCACGGAGTCCAATTCAATTTAATTTACGATACGGTGCAACTTACGATACTATGCATTTTATCAAGTTTATCTAATTGTTCATGTGAAACACTTTACTAATGAAACGAAAATAATTTAGCATGCATCAATATTGTTTTTAAACCCCATAGCTAGGTTACGATGAGTTGCCAATTTGCCTTATCGTGAAAGGCACGTTTTGAATGGTAATAGGGGTACCTGATTCAAAAGCGAGTTAGCTACGCAAACTAGTAATAGGAACGTTTTACAAACTGATTTGTTAGAAACATAGCTTATAACTTAAAACACTTAACTTAAACTAACCTTACTTATATAACTCCTTTAATAAATGCAATTATTAATATAAGTTAACTTTAAGTAATATATTTGAATAACTCCTTTAATACTTACCCCTCTCTCCCCCTCTCTGTCTTTCGTTCCCTTCTTCGTTCCCTTTTTTTCGTTTGCAGAGGGCGCACGGAGGGGCGGCAAGGGCGGCAAGGGCGGATGCAGGGCCTGGCGGTGGCACGGCCAAGGGGGTCGTGGGCTAAGGCGACGCGGCGGCTGGCAAGCCTGGGCGCACGGCGGCGGCGGGATCCGGTATGGCGGCGCATGCAAGGGGGCCAGCGACAGCGGCCATGAGAGATGGGACAGCGGCGGTCAAGTGAGGAGGGGCACTACCTATGGAGGAGGGGAGGGGCTGATCTGAAGTAGGGGAGGAGGGATTTTGATGTTGTAAATTGGGGAAAACTTGGGAGTTGTAGAGGGTGAATTTGAAGGGTTCAGATCCGAATTCTCTATCTTCCTCTTGCGAATTTCTGTTTCTTATTTTGATTTTTTTTGTTTGGTTGAAGGAGGAATGGAACTTGGCTGAAGGTGTTGGTGTTGGATTTCAATTGAAGGAGGCCATATGTTGATTTGGTGACTGAAAGAGGTGGGGATGGTTGATGTCACGCCCCGCTTCCCAAAAATGTGGAGGCGAAGCGTGAGAAGGTCCGCTCAGACTTGAAGCTACAAAGCTGCAAGTCCGATAAGCGTCAATCACTTTAAACCGCAGGTCCTTGCAACGCGAAACGAAACAAAGATAATAATAACGAAAATGAGACAAGGAAAAATCTCAGAATATCCATATTAATAAATTTCAACATCGCAGAAAAGCCACCAGGCTAAAATAAAAGAGTCTAAAAGAGGCCCCAGCATGGCCAACAAAGTACAGAGTACGAAAGCAAAGTAAATGGTGCAAGCACCGACAACTAACAGCAACCTAAACAAAAGCAACTCAACAGTCTCTAAGACTGGTCTCCGGTGTCCTCGAACTCCTCGACGAAAGTAGGCTCAGGCTTAGCGTCAGCAAACACCTCGTCCTCAACAACTGTCTCTGGCTCAGGGTCTAACATGTGACACCCAAAAGAGCAAGGGGCACATGTCAGCAAGTCTACAAGAGACTTGTGCAAGGAAACTGAAAGTAGGTAAAAGTAAAGCAACCTAGCAGTTCTAGCATGATGCAATGACATGGCAGTTAAAGTATGAGTGCAACATGTAAGGTAAAGTAAAGTACGAGCATGGCATGGATGTCAAGTTTTACAATAAACACTCACTGGTACAACACAAGTAAAGTAAGCACCTCGTGCACAGAGATTACGCCTTCTGGCTAGAGTGGCTGCGCAGGCCAACTCCTAAGCTCAGGTGATCGCTTATCCCTACCCCTCCACGTGTATATGGACTGACGCCCATCTTCTGGAACACGAGCCAGGAAGTGTCTTATCACGATGGCATAGGGGTGCACCTAGCCGGACAAGGAAGTACAAGTACAAGTATTGTAGTGTGTGCTACTAATGCGATGTTCAATGCATGGATGACATGACATGGCAAGTAGTAAAGCGTACAGGTAAGAAAAGTAAATGTGACGGTTTAGTATGCATGATCAACAAGTTTAAGGAGTTGGATCTAGCTTCGTTGTCAAGCTAGATCAATTTAGGTGACGGATCTAGTTTCGTTGTCAAACTAGATCAAGTAGGCGTCTAGCCAGCTATCATTTCACTGACTAGTCTCTTTTACGCTAAAAGCAAGGAAGTGGTCTAAAAACATGGCCCTACAAAAAAGTTGGCAAGTTTCACTTGCCTGCAAGTATCACGTCTGAGCACACCGTTCAACAAGTCCAAAATCACAATTCCTATGTGCACAAGTCCACCGGCCTACATCCATTTTATTAATCTTGATTAGTGAGTGCTAAAACATTTAAAATACTTTTAAAAGTACTGATTTTAGTCTTGATTAGCATGCATTGGGTTGGGGGTCCTAGGGGTGCAAAGCGTTACCTTAACACGACGCGAAAGCTACACTGGCGTCGGGTAGCGACGCCAGGGGTTGGAATAAAAGATCGCGCTCCAAGTCCAGATTCCAATTAGATTCCTCGCTGGAAAGTTCAGAGCAATCAACCGGAGCAACGGTTCCAGATTCCAAAGCTAGCACGTGCGACGACGGCATACGACGTGTTGCAACGTCGTACGCCGCAATTCCTCGAAGAGCAAGCACCTAGGTGGGGCCCACAGTAGTCCTAGGGACCTTTGGGGGACCCACAATACCTCTAGAGAACTTGGGGGGCCCACGGTGGCAAGTGGTGCGACGGGTGCGGGGTTGCGACGAATGGCTCTCGGTCGTACAGCCTCGGTGCGGGGGATTCTCTCGGTCGGACACGCTTGGTGCGGGGCTTGCAACGTTGCAACATTGCAACGTCGGTCGGTGCGGGCGATCCGCTCGGTCAGACACGAGCGGATGCGGGGCGACAGAGCGGGTCGGTGCGGGGGTTGGTGCGGAGCGGGGATGCGGGCGACAACAGGCCATGTTCTCGGTCAGACTGAGAGCTTCTCTCGGTCGGTGCGGGCGAACGGAGCGGGCGACTGTGCAGCGATGCGGGCGAGGCTTGGTGCGGGGGCGGCTAGCGATCGGAGCGGGAGAAATCGGCCTGTTTCGTCGGTCGGTGCGGGGATGCTTCGTCGCAACGTTGCGACGATTCATCGCAACGTCAAATTTGAGTTTTGGAAGCGGCTAGGGTTATTTTCCTGCGAAAATAGGTCTTCCTAAAGGTTGTTTATATAGTGTAGAGGGGTTGACTAGGTCTAGGGCTAATCCTAATGAGATTAGGAGTTTAAAATAATTTAAAATTCAAATCTACTCTTCCTAATCACATAGGAATTGGGTGTGGCCAAGATAGGGGCTAAGATTTGGCTCAAAAATTATTTAAAACGTTTGAAACTCAAATAAATTTTATTTGGCCGAAAATAATTTAAAACGTAATTATTAAAAATATTATAAACCTTGCTAAAAATATAAAAGTGGTCAAATAAACTCCAAAAATTATAAAATAAATATCGGGGTGATCGTGATGATGAAAGTGAGCTAACTAAGAAGACGGATCTCAATTTCGACGTCGGACAATGAAACTAAAAATAGAAACGTCTCCCGTCAAAAGTGAAAATCGCAACGTCTCATCGAATAAGATTAAATTGTGGGAAAACGACTCGAGAAATGTCGTTCCAAATAAGTGCCACTATTTAATACTCTCAGAGACGTTCACAATGGCATATCACAACAAAGTGTTCGCAAACATTCAAAGTCTAAAATAAACGCGTGCACGGCCAAAAGCACGTGCACGAACAAAGTACAACGAAAAGTGGTCGTTACATCCTCCCCACCTTAGAAATGATTCCGTCCTCGGAATCAACATCAAGCACTGCTCGGGAAAAGGTGCGGGAAGCGCTCTCTCATCTCCTCTTCACGTTCCCAGGTGGACTCACCAGGGGAACCGTGACGCCACTGCACTCGAACCAAGTCGACGGTCTTATTCCTCAGCTGCTTCTGTCGACAATCCAGAATCTCAACTGGCTACTAATCATAAGACAGATCTGGACGAACCGTAATCTCCGAGAAATCCACAGCGTGGGATGGATCACTAACGTATCGGCGTAACTGGGATACGTGAAATACTTGTGAACTCCCACCAGCGACGGTGGCAACGCCAAGCGATAAGCCACAGCTCCAACTCTCTCCAGGACATCAAACGGCCCAATATACCTCGGACTCAGCTTGCCTCTCTTCCCGAATCGAATAACTCCGCGGTTCGGAGAAATCTTCAGAAAGACATGATCGCCAGGCTGAAACTCCAAAGGTCTCCGTTTAGCATCGGCCCAATGCTTGAAACGGTCCTGCGTAATCCTCAGCTTCTCCCGGATGTTCCTCACAACATCCACGGCCTCCACAATCATCTCCGGTCCTAACAGCTCCCAATCTCCAACGCCATCCCAGCTCAGTGGCGATTGACATTTCTTTCCATATAGCGCGGCGAAAGGCGCCATTCCAATACTCGCCTGGTAGCTGTTATTGTAGGCAAACTCAACGTGATGGAGATGATCCTCCCAAGATCCCTTGAAGTCCAACATGCACGCTCTCAACATGTCCTCCAAAATCTGAATCGTCCTCTCGGACTGGCCATCCGTCTGCGGGTGGTACGCCGTGCTGAAACTCAGACTCGTACCCAAGCTCTTCTGCAGACTCTGCCAAAACTGAGATGTGAATCTCGTGTCTCTGTCTGACACGATACTCACGGGGACTCCGTGAAGTCGTACGATCCCCTGCACTATTCACGTTACATCACTATCTAAACTAGGGGAAGGAAATAAAAAAGGAGAGTAAAAGAATTTACCTCCATGTATCTCCTCGCTAGCGTCTCAGTAGACTGTCCTATTGATCGGCCCCGAAATGCAACCCAAGAGCACAACCAAAAACTTGGTCGGCCCCGGATAAACACCCGGAGAACGATTGTAGTTTTACCGCAAGCGCACGGTAAAGTGGCGAGCGGGTATCGAACACGAGGAGGTGGTGTTGGTTCCAATCTATCCTAGGTTGGTTTGACTACGAATGTTTTATTGGTGGAGATGGCTATGGTATGATGTAATGGCAATGGTGATGGATGTCGGTGTCGGAGATATAGAAATCGGTCAAATATAAATTCAAATACAATATAATAAAAGTGTCTAGGGCTAGGGAATCCCCACTACGGACCGTCATGCATCATTGTGAATAGTGAATCTCAATATTACTAGACTTGCGTTGAGGTGAACTAGTCGTAACTGAATAGAGAACCAAGCTCACGCTCTCGCGCTATTGCCGGTCTATAGCAAACCTAGATTAGAGCCCACTCTCGTGCAAACCCTAACCTAAGCCACTAGCATTAGGATCGACATCATTGTCCAATCGCTTCTCGAGCCCACTCTCGTGCAAACTCGAGTCATGATCTAGGTTGTGATAGTTCGTATTCGTCCAATCTCTTGCAAACGAATATTGGTATAGATTTACAATTAAAAATCCTAGCTTTGGTCAAATCTCTTGCAAACCAAATCTAGAGAAATCCAATTGTAAATCTAAATCGAATATCTAGGCCTTCCCATCGATTAGAATCCAATCTCTTGCAAATCCCAAATCGATGGAAATCCCTAGCTATCCGTAGTAAATCAATCACAACATAACCTCCTAGCAATTCTAGCAATTTAGAAATTCATTCATCACAAATATGAAATTAGATCCATATGGTTCATCCACATGCCCTAGAACATCAAATCTACTCTAGCATAGCAACAACGATATAGGAATCAATAAAAACCATAGCTTGCATACAAAAAGATATCAAATCAAAGATTCAAATAATAAGAATAGAAATACTTAGCTTTAATGAAGAATTCCAATCCAAAACAAGCTTTTTGATGCAAGAGGGGACCTAGGGCATGTCCTAACCTCTAAAATAATCTTAAGAAAACATAAATGGGAACTAAGAAAACATAATGGGGATCCTCTCTAATGGTGGCTACAAAACCCTTATATAGTCTCTCAAAACCCTAGCAAATAACCCTAGAAAACCCCCCAAATTCGTGCCCAAAACAGCCCAAACCGCAACTTAAAATCTGGGCCCGCCGCCGACTCGGCCGAGTGGAAAATGTGACTCGGCCGAGTGGAAATTCCTGCACTGCAGCGTCAACTTGCAGAAATTCTCCAGATTTCATCCGACCTCCGATTGCGCGTTCTTGGCGGCGTTGGAACCGTCATGAAGTCTACTATCCATAAAAAATATGAGAAAAATACTTTGATTGCTGGAATGATAGCAGATTGCAAAAGAGTGGGAGGCTGTCTGAAAATCTGGGCGCTGCGTGTCCTCGGCATCACTCGGCCGAGTGGACTTCTCTACTCGGTCGAGTGGGCTTCTCTACTCGGCCGAGTGACAAACCCTGTAAAAATACAATAACTTCGGAGTCCTCAGGGGTCTGTCTCCGGGGGTGGCTTGGCCGAGTAGCTTTCATCATTCGGCCGAGTGGCATTCCATGCTCGGTCGAGTCGGAACCCTCAAAAGCATGTACATTTCCGGTAAGTCGGCCCTTTTTTATGGTGGATTTTCCCGTGCCACTCGGGCGATGCAATCTTCATACTCGGCCGAGTGGGATATCGTCCCTCGGCCGAGTGCACTCCCAATTCCTTCTGTTGGAGCGTGTCCGGTCTGGTCGGCCGAGTGGTCTACTGGCTCAGCCGAGTGAGTGCTTCACTCGGCCGAGTGACATGCTGTAGATGCCCATTCTTCATCATTTTGCCTCCTCGTCGCTCCTACGAGGTTCCTTCTTCTTCCACTCAACCTCCATCGCCGATAAGTCTGCAAATGAGCCATGGGCAACGCTCCGGTACATGTGCAAGTCCTTTAAGCTCATTTTTGCTCCCGATTGCTCCATATTTCCTGAAATCCGACAAAAACAAGAAATAGTGAAAAGTAACACAATATCATCGAATAATCGTGAAAATCACAATATGAGCAACCGAAATGGCATGCAAATATGCAGCAAAAAAGGTGTAAAATATGGACCGATCAAAATCCCCCAAGCTTACCTCTTACTCGTCCTCGAGGAAGATAAGTAGAGAGACGAACTCGGGAGATGAAAACAGAGAAAATGAAATGCAAAAGAAAGAAAACGAGGTGGAAGGGGTCGCTAGATTATTCTCAGATCTCAAGCCAAAGCTACACAGCACGATAACTCAGAAAATACGAATCTCATGCTATAAAGATTTCATATCTTATTTAAACATGGTACTTGCAAGCTTTTAAGAACAAAGGAAGGGACTCCCTAAATTCATGCAATCAACTCATATTCACATCATGAATTTCATAGAATATAATATACATTTCATTGGCGATGCACTTTTCAATCAAAAGTTATAAATGAAGCATATAAGATACACACCAAGCATGCAATAGAGAATAGAATAAGAGTCATGGCAATCACATATTTATTTCAAATCATGAAAAATCTCCATATCTAATATATTTTGCAAAGTCTAAGCATTATCGAATATCCCCATTCATGCACGTCTCCACTCTAAGGTCATACTCACTCATTTGGTCAAATGAATTCACCCCCCCAAGCTTAGCTTGAGGCATCACATCTAAAGGAATATGATAGTGAAAATGGGATTTTTGCCTTGGTTTTCCCAAGTATTTTTGTGGCTCCAATAATGAGATAGAGAAATATATTTTTTTCTTTTGGACTTTGTTTCTCATTTTTCTTCTTGGATTTTTGTAGGAGCAATTTGATTTGTATTTTTTTGATTTTTGGCTCCTTTTTGGCTTTTTGCAGCAACCTTTTTCTTTTGTAGGGATTTTTGGGAAATAGATGCGATATAAGTAGCTTTAGGAGGTGAACTCAAGTGACATATAGAGAATAAAAAGATATATGTGGAGAAAGAAATAATGTAGCACTCGGTTCACTCTAAGATGTGCACGAACGGTTCAATAAAATAATACTTCAACTAAAACTCATATGTAAGCATGGATATTCTCAATCATTTCAATAAATAGTGAAGTCAAACAGTAAAGTTTACAACCATATCAGGCATGCAACAGAAGGTGAATAAGACAATAAAACTAATGCTTCAGATATACTAATGATGCGTGAATCTTGGTGCATTTCCAACAAAAGCATACTAAACACTAATCCATACATTCAGTTTCAATTAATATCATGCATTCATGTAGAGGAATCATCAAAAGAAATAGATTTGCAAGCATATGTGAATAGCAAGACTATGGAATACTCTAAATAGCATGGCAAGGAATAATAAGTATCGTGATGTCTACTAAAGCAATAAGAGATGTCATCATACAAAACTCATCTAGCGGAAGAAGAGAAAGGAAAATAAAGAAATAAAAAAAATAAAAGAGAGGAAAGAAAAGAAAAACAAGCACACAACATGATGCATGAACACACATAAAAGGAAAATAAGATGGAAAATTCAAAAAGATGATGCAAAATTTTGAAAAATTTTAAAAACCTTAAAATAAAGTAAAAATGCAACTAATACATCTATATGGCATGGAAATGCACTCCCCCAAGCTTAAACTTCACATTGTCCTCAATGTGATCATAGTGGGAGAATATGAGGAACAACGATAATAATAGGGGGCGTGAATGCAAAATGATGAAATGAATGACATGAGATCCTAATGCAACTACATGCACATACAATGATGCATGAGAGCACTTTCCCCCAAGCTTATACCAAACAATCCTATTCAAATGACTCGATCAAAAATATCATGGCTTTGCAAAGCGTGATCATGTCAAATGAATAAGAAAGTGAGTATTCACTTGAAAGAAATGCTCGATGGTGGTGAGCAAAAGGAAGTGGTGTATCAAAATATGGAGAGGGGAATTAATATATATAATGGGTTTGGGGTGTAAAAGATTTTTGTTGCCATCATATGAGGTGATATTTATTCAATCAAATCTATACAGTCCTCTCGCTGTCGAGAGAATTCGTGTTTATTTAAAGAATAAAATTTTCTACACTACTGGATTGATATCACCTATAGCAAAAGGCAGATCCAGTATCTTTGTCGGTGCAGGCAACTGCTCCAACTGCTCCTTCCGTGGCTCCGCCAGGCACGTATGTCCACGGACTCCATCAGACTCCAGCAATGCGGCTCCCAGCACCTCTCCAAGGACTCCACCTGTACCTTGCAAGAGATAAGCCGCATCAATCTGATGTGGATAATTCTTCCCCAAAATAAATGTATTCCAAAGAGTGTCATCAACATAAGTATTTAAAATTAAAAACGGTTGACAACACTTCCCTGGAAATAAATCTCTACTCTCGTATACCACGTCGATCAACTCCTCATTGTTCGCCTCAGGTTGTTCAGGTAGCTTGGGCATATAAGCGTAGGTCTCATCAGGCAGCTCCTCATCATCATCAGACTTATCCCATCGCACCTCATGATCATATTCAATAGCGTCCATGGGTGCTAACTCATCGCTCTCCTCCTCGTATACGTCCCACCGTACCTCTTGATCGTATGTACATGAATCCTGTAGAAGGCACGATGAGTCACCAAAATCTGAATCATAAAAAACATCATACACAGGAGGAGAATCAAATGTAGGAGATGAGGGAGTAAAGAGATCTCCCTGAAGGGGAGCCATAAGCTCTGTGGGATTGTCCTCGGCGTCAGTGGAAGGGTGGGCCTCTGAGGGATGCTCAGCCTCTGTAGAAAGTAGAGGTGGCTGCGGTAGCTCGAAAGGAGGAAGGTAATGCGTGGGATCCTCATGAATGGCTGTGTCCTCGTCCCAATGCACGGCCTCCTCGGTGATAAGCTCTGGCTCCGCATGTAAGGCCTCCTCAAAAGCAAGCTCTGGCTCATGTGGGTGGCAAGGGGGAGCGACGATGGCACAAGCTGACTCTCCCCCAAGCTGAACGTGGACATCCTCCGCAGGCTCCTCAGGTATAGAAGGCAATGTAAATGTCATCATCTCCTTTTCATGCCTCCTTCTTTGTTTCTGTCCTGGAGCTCAAGGCACCCGATTGCATGGCTTGGCCTCCTCAATAGTAGGTGCAGGTGGCTCTATGGGCTCATGTATCTTGACCGCGGTATAAAAGTGGGTCTTGTGCCCCTCAACTAGAGCATAGACTCCATCATCAATTGTGCCTGTGGAAGAGATACAATGAGTAATAAAGTTTTGAAATTCGAGCTCAAAAGGATCACCTGCCGTTATTGTCAATGGACCGGAATTTCGAACTACGTCGACAATGTTTCTCAATAGGTCCATGTACGTGTCCTCCTTTGGCAACTCAGATGTCTCTATTTGTGGAGTGTTGATGGTATAAAGGTGGATATGATCACCTTCAAGTGAAGCATACACTCCATCTATGATAGTACCTGCACTAGAGACATTAGCCATAACAAAATCGATGAATACTTGGTCGTATGGTTTACTTACCGTAACGGTTAGTGAACCGGTAGATCGAGCATCATCTATCATTTGCTCCAAGGCTGCTGCCAACTGTAGATCACTGAACTTCCCCACTTGCATCCTCTTCAAAAACTCACGTGAGGGTCCCTTTAGCCTTCTAGTGAAGATATCAAATAGCGTGGAGTCATTCCACTCATGGTCTGACTCCGTCTGGAACATTTCTAACATTCCTTCAAACCTAGACAAGGCTTCCCCGAAGGATTCTCCATCAGCCTGATAGAATGCAGCGAGATATATGTAGGATTGTATAGAGCCCGCTCGCATTTTCTTTGGAAGCACCATCGCTGCAACAACTGTACCTGATCAAGCAAAGTAAACAACCTGGAAAAGACGTCAGTGGTACAAAGAGAGATAAAGATAATAATAGTAGCAGGTGGTGGGAAAAAAAATCTCTCTCAATGTTTTTTTTGTTTTTAAATGTAGTCTAATCAACCTAATTGTGACAAATTGGCACCCAACTGGAAACACCTCCCCGGCAACGGCGCCAAAAACTTGATCGCGCCCGGGCGTACACCCTAAAGAGCGACCGTGTAGTTTTACCGCAAGCGCACGGTGTAGCGGCGAGCGGGTATCGAACACAGGGAGGACGTATGATAGTGCCTTCTCTGAACAACCTGGCTATGGATCAGAAAAGTAGGAAATTACCTTTCGGCGATGTTGTCACAATCGTCAATCAATATAAAAAGAGATATAAAATCAAATAAAGACGCCTAGGGAATAGGGAATCCCCGCTACTCACCGTATCTCGTCATTGTGATTCATCGGTTTCACAATTGCTAGGGTAGAATGTCAGGTGAACTAGTCGCAACTGAATGTAAAACCTAGCTCATGCTCTCGTGCTGTTGCCGGTCTATAGCAAACCTAGGCTCGGGTCCAATCTCTTGCAAACCCTAGCCTAGGCAAGCTAGCATTTGGATCAACGTCATTGTTCAATCGCATCCCGAGCCCACTCTCGTGCAAACTCGGGCTACGACCTAGGTTGGGATAGTTTCTACCCGTCCAATCTCTTGCAAACGGGCATCGGTATAGAATTGCAACCGAGAATCCTAGTATCGGCCCAATCTCTTGCAAACCGATACTAAGGAAACTCAATTTCAACCCAATTCGGATTTCTAGGGTTTCCTATCGAATTGGGATCCAATCTCTTGCAAATCCCAACCGATATGAACACCTAGCTATCCGTATTATATCAATCCCAAACTAACCCTAATCAATTCTAGCAATAGTTCTACCAAATTGTCACAAATCGGAAATTGGGCTCGTATAGTTCATCCCCACGCCCTAAGACGTTAAAACTACTCACAAATCATATTGCAAATGGAAGAATAATCAATTGAAATAGCAATAGAATTCATGGCAATACTAAAATTAGCAATAAAAATAGAGTTTTTAGTGAAGAGGGAGACAAACCAATGTAGCTTCCAAAGAACCAACAAAATAACACTTTTCTCTCTTCTCCAATCACAAGAATTAAACTCTAAAAAGTCTAATCTAAACAGGCTGCCAAAAGCAATAAAAAAGCTCTCTAAACTAGGTTAGAATCTGGGGTTAAATACCCCCAAAACTGCCCAAAAATCCGTGACCAAAATGCCCCTGCGCCTCTTCAAAATCGTGTTTTCCGCTACAGGCGCTCGGCTCACTCGGCCGAGTGAGAGATGTCACTCGGCCGAGTGAGAGACCCTGATTATTTACAGTAAGTCCGGGGTCTTGGGGGTCTTCACTTCGGGGGTCACTCGGCCGAGTGAGTTGTCGTCACTCGGCCGATGGGCTTTGTTCACTCGGGCAGACGGCAAATGCCACTCGGCCGATGGGCTTTGTTCACTCGGGCGGACGGCAAATGCCACTCGGCCGAGTGGGGCTTCTGATCTCAGACTGACGAAAGACAGTAACTTCGATGTTTTTGATGTCGTCGTCTGGGTGCCACTCGGGCGGACGGGGTACGTCACTCGGCCGAGTCGGCGTCTGATGCTCGGCCGAGTGCACGCTGATACATTGCTTGGAGCGTGCCCGATCTGGCCGGCCGAGCGGTGTCTCGATGCTCGGCCGAGTGACTCCTTCACTCGGCCGAGTGAGATGCTAAAAATGCCCAATCTGAATGTTCTTGCCTCCTCATCGCTCCTACGACGTTCTTTCTTCTTCCGCTCCTCTCCAATCTCAAAATACCCCTCAGGGAAGTCGTCGGTGACACTCTGGAGTGGGTGTATCTCGGAATCACTCCAAATCGCTCCAAATCTCCTGAAATACGACAAAAACAACAAATCGTAAAAAGTATCGCAATATTGTCGATAAATCGTGAAAAACATGATTTGAGCGATCCAAATGGCATGCAAACATGCGGGAAAAAGGTGTAAAATACGGAGTGATCACCTACTCGGAAGGGAATAAAGTGCGCGGATTTGGTCAATCGGTCTACGATCACCCAAATCGCGTCGTTCTGCTTCGGACTCCGAGGTAGTCCAGTCACGAAATCCATAGTGATGTGTTGCCACTTCCACTCCGGAATCGGAAGCGGTTGTAGCAATCCTGCCGTACGCTGATGCTCCGCCTTTACTTGATGACAAACCAAACACTTGGCTACACTCCGAGCCACACTTCGAGCCACACTCCTCTTCATACCATGCCACCAAAAGTTCAGACGAAGATCCTTGTACATCTTGGTGCCACCAGGATGCACAGAATATGGCGAACTGTGTGCCTCCACCAATAATTCCTCTCTGATGTCTCCAGCTGGCACACACAACCTGGCTCCAAATCTCAACGAACCATCCTCGTGAATCAAAAAGTCAGTCCGCAGACCGGCTTCCACCTGCTCCCGAATCTTCACCAGCTTAGCATCTCCAGCCTGTCCAGCCTTGATCTTATCCACGATCGTCGACTGTATCTGCATACTCATCAACGAAGAAGTCTCTCCAGGAAGAATAATCTCGATGCCAGTCTCGCAAAAATCCTGCTGCAATCTCCACTGCGAAGTCAACATCATTACCGCTGGAAGTCTGCTCAGCGCGTCCGGAACCACATTCACCTTGCCGGGGTGATACTGCAAGTCAATCTCGTAGTCTGCCATGAGCTCCAACCATCGACGCTGTCGCATGTTGAGCTCCTTCTGCGTAAAAATATACTTCAAGCTTTTGTGATCAGTGAAGATCTTCACTTTCTCACTCAGCAGGAAGTGCCTCCAAATCTTCAGCGCAAACACGACAGCAGCCAACTCCAAATCGTGTGTCGGGTAGTTCTTCTCATGAGCCTTAAGCTGACGAGAAGCATACGCAACCACATGCCCATGCTGATGCAACACACATCCAAGACCCTTGCCAGAAGCATCGCAAAATATCTCAAATCCTACACTCCGATCAGGCACAGCAAGTACAGGGGCAGTTGTCAACCTCTCCTTCAGAATACCAAAAGCCTTCTCGCAATCATCAGACCAAACATATGGTACATCCTTTCGCGTCAGTCTGGTCATCGGCTCAGCAATCCGGGAAAAGTCCTTAATGAAACGTCGATAATATCCTGCAAGTCCAAGGAAGCTCCGGATCTCAGACGCTGACTGCGGAACAGGCCACTCTCTGATAGCCAAAATCTTCTCGGGATCCACAGAAATTCCATCACCAGACACCACATGCCCGAGAAAAGCAACTTTATCCAGCCAAAACTCGCACTTGGAATACTTAGCATACAAACGATGCTTCCTCAAGATCTCCAACACCGTCCTCAAGTGCGATGCATGCTCTTCCTCCGACTTTGAATAGATCAGAATGTCGTCAATAAAGATAACGACAAACTTGTCTAGAAGGTCGTAGAAGATCAGATTCATCAGGTTCATAAAAACTGCGGGTGCATTGGTTACACCGAAAGGCATAACCACGAACTCGTAGTGACCATACTTCGTCCTGAACGCTGTCTTCGGGATGTCGTCCTTCTTCACTTTAAGCTGATGGTAACCGCTCCTCAAATCCAACTTAGAGAACACTCTCGAACCTCCCAGCTGGTCAAAGATGTCATCTATCCGAGGCAAGGGATATTTATTCTTGATAGTCACAGCATTCAGCTCCCGGTAATCCACACACATGCGACGCGAACCATCCTTCTTCTTCACCAGCAACACCGGTGCTCCCCACAGAGACACGCTAGGATTAATGTAACCCTTCTGTAGAAGCTCATCCAGCTGCCTACGCAACTCCTCCAACTCTGCTGGAGCCATCCGATACGGCGCCTTCGAAATAGGCTGCGCTCCTGGAACAAGATCGATCGAAAACTCGAGAGCTCGATCAGGCGGCAGTCCAGACATCTCCTCGGGGAAGACGTCGTCGAATTCACGTACCACAGCTGGTCTATCCTGCTCCATCTGCATAGCAACAATCTCCACCGGTCTGGCCCGAAACCTGACAGGGCCAAGCGAACTGCTACCATGACTGAACTCAAACACCGGATGTCCGGGGATCTCGAACACCACCTTCTTCCTCCGACAATCAATCGTAGCATAGAAGCTCGTAAGCCAATCCATTCCAAGCACGGCATCGTAGTTGATGATGTCGTGGACAATAAAGTCAGCGTAAAGCTCATGTCCACAGACCACCAAAGGGCAAGAATTGCACCCACGATGCACCGAGATCACGCCATTTCCTGTGACGATGTTCCAACTCTTGGGAAGTGGGGAGGTCGTCAAGGAATGCTTCTCCACGAAGCTCCGAGAAATAATGCACATCGATGCACCTGAGTCAAAGAGGACTCGTGCGGGAAATGTGCAAACCAAAATCACACCTAACAAACAGTCTAACAATCAAACCCTATTCTAGCAAACAATCATATGCAAGCAATCAAACATGGCTAACAATCAAAACTATCTAAGGAAGGAAACGACTAGGTCAAGAGTTACCTGCGATAACTTCATCCACAGCCTCGCTCTCCACTGCCGTCATCAGGTAAGCCTGCTTCCTCGGCTGCATGGCCTGCTGAAAAGCCTGCTTCTGCGGAACGAGGGCTGGTCCACGACATGCAGGTACAGGTGCTTTCTGCTGCAACGGCTGTGCTGCGATAGGTTCCTTCCAAGGCTGCTTAGACTTCGGGCATTCCTTAATAGTATGTGTAGGATCTCCACAAATCAGGCACTGTCACAGCATCCTCCTACACTGCTCTTTAACATGCCCGGTCTTGCCACAGAAATGGCAAGTCTTCTGAGTAGGCCCACCTGGCCTCTTGAAATGCACTGTCTGATTAGGCCTCGCCACTCCTCTGACCTGCTCAACAGGCCTCTTCTCAGCTCCAGATATCTGTCCCCTCTTCTGCCTCGCAATCCTCTCCTGTCTCCGAGCAGCTACCAGCAACTTCTGATATGACTCCATGTCCGTCGTAGACATCAGGCTCTGCAAGTCCAGAGAAAGGCCCTGCAGAAACCTCTGAGCCTTCTCCTCAGCATCCTCTACCATCTTCGGCGCAAAGCGACTCAGTCTAGTAAACTCCTGGTGGTACTGGTCCACCGTCAGATTCCCCTGCTTCAGCTCAATGAAGCGCTGCAACATCTCCCTCCTGGCAGCCTTCGGGAAGTACTCCTCATCGAACCTAGACTTGAAAGTAGCCCAAGGTATAGGGCTCACCAACAACTCCTCCTCTGCATCCCACCAATTTCGGGCATTATCTTTCAGCTGCTTCTTCACCAGATCAACCCATCCAGCCGGGTTGACCTTCGACATCTTCAGATTATCCTCGGTATTCCTGATCCACTCCTCAGCAGCCAACGGTCCCTCAGATCCATCAAAGTAAGTCGGGCCCAGCTCCCGAAACTGCTTCTCTCCTGGCTCGTGGCGAGGAGCACTCTGAGTGTTCTGGAGCATGCCCTGCTGCACCTGCATCATCTGATGCATCATCCTCATGATCTCAGTATTGGTGGGCTCTCTATCCGGTACCTCAGCACGATTAGGCCCACTACCAGATCGGGTCTGTCGTCGTCCAGCCATCTAATGACATAGGAAACGAACAAACAAATTAGACTCAAAGCTTAATGACTTGGATGTTGCAATTTATTTAATGGACATTCTGTTATTATCGTTGTTCCGTTAATTCACAATTGCAAGACCTGGACCTGTATGGGCCACCAACAAAACCTGTCACGCCCCGCTTCCCAAAAACGTGGAGGCGAAGCGTGAGAAGGTCCGCTCAGACTTGAAGCTACAAAGCTGCAAGTCCGATAAGCATCAATCACTTTAAACCGCAGGTCCTTGCAATGCGAAACGAAACAAAGATAATAATAACGAAAATGAGAGAAGGAAAAATCTCAGAATATCCATATTAATAAATTTCCACATCGCAGAAAAGCCACCAGGCTAAAATAAAAGAGTCTAAAAGAGGCCCCAGCATGGCCAACAAAGTACAGAGTACGAAAGCAAAGTAAATGGTGCAAGCACCGACAACTAACAGCAACCTAAACAAAAGCAACTCAACAGTCTCTAAGACTAGTCTCCGGTGTCCTCGAACTCCTCGACGAAAGTAGGCTCAGGCTCAGCGTCAGCAAACACCTCGTCCTCAACAACTGTCTCTGGCTCAGGGTCTAACATGTGACACCCAAAAGAGCAAGGGGCACATGTCAGCAAGTCTACAAGAGACTTGTGCAAGAAAACTAAAAGTAGGTAAAAGTAAAGAAACCTAGCAGTTCTAGCATGATGCAATGACATGGCAGTTAAAGTATGAGTGCAACAGGTAAGGTAAAGTAAAGTACGAGCATAGCATGGATGTCAAGTTTTACAATAAACACTCACTGGTACAACACAAGTAAAGTAAGCACCTCGTGCACAGAGATTACGCCTTCTGGCTAGAGTGGCTGCGCAGGCCAACTCCTAAGCTCAGGTGATCGCTTATCCCTACCCCTCCACGTGTATATGGACTGACGCCCATCTTCTGGAACACGAGCCAGGAAGTGTCTTATCACGATGGCATAGGGGTGCACCTAGCCGGACAAGGAAGTACAAGTACAAGTATTGTAGCGTGTGCTACTAATGCGATGTTCAATGCATGGATGACATGACATGGCAAGTAGTAAAGCGTACAGGTAAGAAAAGTAAATGTGACGGTTTAGTATGCATGATCAACAAGTTTAAGGAGTTGGATCTAGCTTCGTTGTCAAGCTAGATCAATTTAGGTGACGGATCTAGTTTCGTTGTCAAACTAGATCAAGTAGGCGTCTAGCCAGCTATCATTTCACTGACTAGTCTCTTTTACGCTAAAAGCAAGGAAGTGGCCGAAAAACATGGCCCTACAAAAAAGTTGGCAAGTTTCACTTGCCTGCAAGTATCACGTCTGAGCACACCGTTCAACGAGTCCAAAATCATAATTCCTATGTGCACAAGTCCACCGGCCTACATCCGTTTTATTAATCTTGATTAGTGAGTGCTAAAACATTTAAAATACTTTTAAAAGTACTGATTTTAGTCTTGATTAGCATGCATTGGGTTGGGGGTCCTAGGGGTGCAAAGCGTTACCTTAACACGATGCGAAAGCTACACTGGCGTCGGGTAGCGACGCCAGGGGTTGGAATAAAAGATCGCGCTCCAAGTCCAGATTCCAATTAGATTCCTCGCTGGAAAGTTCAGAGCAATCAACCGGAGCAACGGTTCCATATTCCAAAGCTAGCACGTGCGACGACGGCCTACGACGTGTTGCAATGTCGTACGCCGCAATTCCTCAAAGAGCAAGCACCTAGGTGGGGCCCACAGTAGTCCTAGGGACCTTTGGGGGACCCACAATACCTCTGGAGAACTTGGGGGGCCCACGGTGGCAAGTGGTGCGACGGGTGCGGGGTTGCGACGAATGGCTCTCGGTCGTACAGCCTCGGTGCGGGGGATTCTCTTGGTCGGACACGCTTGGTGCGGGGCTTGCAACGTTGCAACGTTGCAACGTCGGTCGGTGCGGGTGATCCGCTCGGTCAGACACGAGCGGATGCGGGGCGACAAAGCGGGTCGGTGCGGGGGTTGGTGCGGAGTGGGGATGCGGGCGACAGCGGGCCAAGCTCTCGGTCAGACCGAGAGCTTCTCTCGGTCGGTGCGGACGAACGGAGCGGACAGCTGTGCAGCGATGCGGGCGAGGCTTGGTGCGGGGGCGGCTAGCGGTCGGAGCGGGAGAAATCGGCCTGTTTCGTCGGTCGGTGCGGGGATGCTTCGTCGCAACGTTGCGGCGATTCGTTGCAACGTCAAATTTGAGTTTTGGAAGCGGCTAGGGTTATTTTCCTGCGAAAATAGGTCTTCCTAAAGGTTGTTTATATAGTGTAGAGGGGTTGACTAGGTCTAGGGCTAATCCTAATGAGATTAGGAGTTTAAAATAATTTAAAATTCAAATCTACTCTTCCTAATCACATAGGGATTGGGTGTGGCCAAGATAGGGGCTAAGATTTGGCTCAAAAATTATTTAAAATGTTTGAAACTCAAATAAATTTTATTTGGTCGAAAATAATTTAAAACGTAATTATTAAAAATATTATAAACCTTGCTAAAAATATAAAAGTGGTCAGATAAACTCCAAAAATTATAAAATAAATATCGGGGTGATCGTGATGACGAAAGTGAGCTAACTAAGAAGACGGATCTCAATTTCAACGTCGGACAACGAAACTAAAAATAGAAACGTCTCCCGTCAAAAGTGAAAATCGCAACGTCTCATCGAATAAGATTAAATTGTGGGAAAACTACTTGAGAAATGTCGTTCCAAATAAGTGCCACTATTTAATACTCTCAGAGACGTTCACAACGGCATATCACAACAAAGTGTTCGCAAACATTCAAAGTCTAAAATAAACGCGTGCACGGCCAAAAGCACGTGCACGAACAAAGTACAACGAAAAGTGGTCGTTACAGTTGAATTTTGGGATGAAGGATTTATGAAGATGGGGGATTGAACACAGAGAGCTGGAAGGATTTGTCTGCAAACAATGGGGAGGAGAGTTTGATGATCGGGAGGGGAGATGCTTTTGATTTTTCTTTGGGTTGGTGGAATTGATGAACAAAGTGGGGGAATTGTGCTGCCAGGAGAAATCAGTCTTGTTTGATGAAGGGTGTGAAGATAATAAAACTGTGAATGGGAGAATGAATGGTATGAGGAAGCTGATGAATTTTCGCAGGGAAGATGTAGGGTGATCCTTAAAGAATGAAGAGGCAGGAGACAGGGTTGTTAGATAATCTGATTTAGTCAATACGATTAGATATTCATTAATGAAGAATGAAGAATGAAGAAAGCAGGAGACATGGTTTACACTTAGTCAAGGATTAGGTTTTAATTTAATTAAGTTCGTTAACTAATGTGATGAACTGAATGTATTTGGTTGAGGTTTCAGGTTGGGGATGAGAAAAATGTGGATGAGACGGTGGAGGTAATTTAATTAATATTTCTTGGTAATTAGTAAAACAAATTAAACTAACTAACTAAAGTAATTAGCAAATGTAATTATGCTATGTCGGTAAATAAAATAAAAATAAGAAAAAAAATAGGGGCACGCTCGCATCGACGCGTAGAAAATAGGACTTACTGACGAAATAAAAATAAATACTCGGACTACTGAAAAATAAAATACGGTCACACCACAATCAAACACGCCTAAAAATACCGGTCGTTACATCCTACCCTCCTTAGAATAATTCTGTCCTCGGAATTCTCTATAGGGCTTGGAAAAGGTAGGGGTAACGTTCTCGCATCTCATCCTCTCGCTCCCAGGTAGATTCTCCTAGCGAGTCACGATGTCACATCACTCTGACTAGATCAATTGTCCTGTTCCTGAAGACCTTCTGACGTCGATCTAGGATCTCCACGGGTTGCTGCTCGTACGTCAAGTCTGGACGAACTGTGATCTCTGAGTAGTCCATGACATGACTAGGGTCGCTCACATAATGACGCAACTGCAAGATGTGGAACACATTGTGCACTCCCTCTAAGGCAGGGGGCAGTGCAAGCTTGTATGCCACTTCTCCTACTCGCTCCAAAATATCGAAAGGTCCAATGAATCGGGGACTAAGCTTTCCTCTCCGACCAAAGAGAATCAATCCTCGGTTGGGCGAGATCTTCAGAAAAACATGATCACCAGGCTGAAACTCCAGATGTCGACGTTTCACATCTGCCCAATGCTTGTACCTGTCCTAAGCTAGCCCAGCTTATCTCTGATGGTCCGAACCATATCCACGGCTTCTGTGATTAGCTCAGGACCAACCAACTCTCGATCTCCTACATCATCACAGCTCAAGGGGGATTGACACTTCCTCACATACAGTGCCGCAAAAGGAGCCATACTAATGCTAGACTGGTAGCTGTTGTTGTATGCAAACTCCACCAAATGGAGATGGTCTTCCCATGATCCTTTGAAGTCCGGCATACATGCCCATAGCATGTCTTCAAGTATCTAAATAATACGCTCTGACTGGCCATCTGTCTGAGGATGGTAAGCCGTACTAAAGCTCAAGTGGGTTCCCAAGCTTTCCTGGATGCTCCTCCAGAAACGAGATGTGAATCTGGTGTCTCTATCCGAGACAATGCTGATAGGAACTTCATGTAGCTTCATAATCTCATCCATGTACTTCTTGACCAATACTTCTGCAGACTAACCCACTCTGAAAGGAATGAAGTGTGTTGTCTTGGTCAATCGATCTACAATCACCCAGACAGCATCATTTTACTTCGTACTTTTGGGTAGACCAGTCACGAAGTCCATCGTGATATGATGCCATTTCCACTCCGGAATGGGCAGGGGCTGTAATAGGCCGGCAGTCCTCTGATGTTCAGCCTTCACCTGCTGGCATACAATACACTTCGCTACGCTCCATGACGCCCCCCGGTTTAGCGTGTTTGATTTGTGCAATAATATGATTGGGGCGTGAGATTTAAATATTTGTAACCGCAAGCGCACGGTGTTGTAGTGTGGCTTGGGGGTCGAACTCAGGGAGGCGTGGATATGCTTGTGTCAAGGAGGATCAAATTCACCCCATGGGCGAGCTAGCCCGAATTAGATAGTGGGTTGTCACAGTAAATGGAATACAAGGGATAAACAATATAAAGGGAAAACCCGGGACTCTGGTTTCCACCATATCGATCGATTCTCGCCGATACGGCCTACGGGTAGGATAACGATCGGAATTAGGGTCTAATGGTGAGACGTTGCCTCTGAAAGTGGTACCAGCGTCCCATGGGCCCGATATTCTGGTCGGCGCCCAGGATGATACGCCGGACTTCTCGGGTTCGGTCAGTGGGCACTCCCGTGTCCATTAACACTGACCGACTCCGGGAGCGCTAAGCTCACAACGATAACTCCCAATGTCTCATCCTGCCGCTCCCGCGCGCTAGGATTCGACGTCTACGCTAAGGGCGTGAGCTATGGCTAGGGAGTCAACCGCCAAGTTTATTCCCCCTTGGCCCAACGATCAAAGGCGGTCTTTTTCCCGCCGATGAAAATAAAACACCCCGCATAACCGGTAGATTCCTAATCCCTATCGATTTCCTAGTCCTATGGACGCATCGGGAAGAACCCACGAAGGGGTTTCCACCAAAATCCCAGATTTGGGAACTACTCACACATATTTAGTAAAAAGCGATCTAAATAGAAATCGACCGTAAAAATCATGATCAGGCGATTGAAAAGCAGTAAGAGCAATGCTAATAACACTATATTAAAGTTTGACAAAGATCGGAAAACTTACAAATATCTAAAAATTTACAGCCGTCAAGAGAGAGAAAAAACAGTAAAAATAACAACTCTCGTTTCTGGAAAACCTAGGGGTCCTATATATAGAATACGATATCACCCGATCGGGTGAAAAGTCACCCGATCGGTGTTGGATATGGAAGACGTTTGTACACCCTTGTGGGGGATGTATGAGGGAATACGGACCTCGAACGTCGCGTACACGAAGTCGTGTGCAAAGGGAATCTGTTCCCTTGCGGAGAGGATCTCTGGATGAGTAGGAAAGTCGCATTATATATGCATAAGTGCATGCGACATATGGCTAATAAAGGGGGAATATCTTAAGCTTATGTTGTACCATGCATATGGTACAACTTAAGCTTATAATGTGCCATGTATCATGGTACACCTTAGTTAAATTGTTCCAAAGGAACAATTTACCCTAAAATAACTACCTTGGGGGCTATAAATAAGACCCAAGGGTAAGCCATTTCTTACACTTTTGCATGGCATTCTTGCATGCATTTTCATTCTAGCGAAGCTCTGCCGAAATACTTCCTCTCCCTCTATCCAAGTTCTTAATCTAAAGTAGAGATTTAGATTGTGGATTTAGTAGCCTTACTCCGTTCGTGAGAAGACTCGATCCGTCGTGGCGAATCCGAAGGCAAAGTTCCGAGACTACCGTGCCGCATACGCAAGCGTAAGTCTCAACTTTATTTATCGATCCTAACTCTATTTTGGCAGGATCCTACATTGGTATCAGAGCCATACGGGTTCGCCCCGGTCAAACCGCCGCCCCGTCGAAACTATGAACGAGTCGTTGTCTTTTTCACGAATGGGTCTCCTACCATTACGGATATGGTAGGAACGCTTCGTGACGGAGAGAACGCAGCGGTTGTTCTTTTCACGTTAGGGTCTCCTATCATTACGGATATGGTAGGAACTCTCCGTAACGGGAAGAACCGACCGTTCACGTAGTATGTTATTCATTTTTTGGCACACGGCCATTAGGAAATAACTAATTTCTCGACGAACGGGTGCTTCATCGACGAACGGGTGCTTCATCGAGGAAGAAGGTGGTAGTTATTTCCATCGGGGAAGATGAAATTTGGTGCATGTGCACCATGGCCAAATGGGCTATGAAGGCCATGCACCCCCCTCCCCAAGCGGAGGGGGTTGGCTACGGCCAATAACCACCGGAGACCACCCCATCAAGGGGGAGGAGTGTGTGCAGCAACCCCATTCAAAGGGGGTGGCCGGCCATGGCCAAAGGGGCCATGGCCGGCCAATGCCAAATGGCCTTGACCATGACCGGCCATGGCCAAGCCATGGCCGGCCATGGCCAGGCCGGTAGTGGCCGGCCTCGGCCTCGGCCTGCCGGCCTGGCCGGCCTGGCCGGCCCTGGCAGTGGCCAGGGCCGGCGCCCTGGCCTCGGCCAGGGCCTGGCCGGCCCTGGCAGTGGCCAGGGCCGGGTTGGCCAGCCCTGGCAGAGGCCAGGGCCTGGCCGGCCCTGGCCGGCCTCTGCCAGAGGCCCTGGCCGAGGGCCAGGGCCCCCTGGTCGGCCAGGGCAGAGGCCCTGGCCGGCCCTTGGCCATGCCTCGGCCAGGGCAGAGGCCCTGGCCGAGAGTAGTTGAAGACCAAATTATTGGTCGACCAATTTTGTTGTTTTGGTCGACCAATCCGGCAGAAGGCCTTGGTCGAATTTGAACGTGCCGACTAGCCCATACGGGGTGTCTAAAGGCTCTACTCCTTGAAGACTAGCCGTAGTGCTCTACTTCATGCGAGATTAGCCGTAGTGCTCTACTCCTTGAAGATTAGCCGTAATGCTCTACTTCATGCGAGATTAGCCATGTCATTGTGCTCTACTCTACGGAGATTAGCCAATGAACTTATAACGTTGTGCTCTACTCTACGGAGATTAGCCAATGTGTTTTCAAATTTTTGAAAAAGGTATTTTCAAATAGGTTATGTCCCGTCCTTAATCGGGATAGCGCAATTTAGAATTCCAAGTCCTACCACGATCCGGCCATGGTTATCTAACCCATGGGTGTGTAGAACAGGTCTCGTGGCTTGGCAATTGTTGCGCTAAAATTCTTTGCGCAAACTCTCACCTATTCTATTTTGAAAGATATGTTTTTCAAAAGTATTTTTCCGCTGCTGGTACCATACGGGTATCATTTCTGATTTCTTTTTACTTGAGATAAGTAAGAGGGATACTTTGAAAGTTACTTCTAGATGGTAGTTGGGAACATAGTGAACTTCTCGATTCTAGAGTAACATTTCAACGCATCCAAGGAACTTATCAAGTGTTTAAAGAATCGAAACTTTATGCATAGAATTTTGATCGTGTTTTTCATTTTCTTTGTAGTTTTTTGAATCGAATATGTCTACCGCTTCTAAGAACATTGTCGCAGAGCTTAACAAAGGTGAAAAGCTCAACGGCGACAATTATAAACTTTGGTCAATTAAAATCCAATATGTTTTGGAGGAGCAAGATGTGCTTGAAACACTCCAAAACATAATGGAAGAACCTGAGTTGGGCAATACGGCCCAACAAAAGAGGGACCGGGAAGCTTATGATACTTGGACTCGAAAGAACAAAATAGCACGTATTACGTTACTGTCCGCAATGGACAATGACATAATGCGTCTATTTCAGGAATTCGATCTAGCCAAAGACATATGGTCTGAGCTAGAAATAAAGTTTGGTGGAACTTCGGTTACCAAACTCCGCTCCTTAAATATTCAATTTGATTCGTACAAAATGCGGCGAGATCATTCTATGAAGAAGCATCTCTGCCACATGGCGAATCTCATATCTGAATTAAAGGATGGGGGTCTTACGCTGTCTGACGAACAGCAGATCCAAGCAGTCATTCGTTCACTCCCAGATAGCTGGGATAACATGAAAATGCACCTCACTCATAATGAGTGCATTAAAACTTTAAGCGATGTATCGAAACACCTCGAACTAGAGGAAGAGCGGATTCAAGCCGCAAAACCAAGTGCAGAAGTGCACATGGCCGCTAGTTCCTCACATGGAGGAAATAAGCAGAAGAATAAACGCTTAAGGTTTGTGAACGAACGAAAGCAAGAACCAGAAACCTCAAAGAAGACTAAGAACAAAAAGTGGCAAAAGAATGTGCACTCAAAGAAGAAAAACTTGAAGAAGATCAAGTGCTTTAAGTGCAACAAGTACGGTCACTTCGCTCGTACATGTACGGATGGAAGTGATAAGGTAACTTGTAGGGCTAGTTACATATGTGTTTCTAGTTCCGTGTTTCTTACTGAATCTAACTATTTTTGGTTGATTGATTCAGGGGCCACAGACCACGTAGCGAAGGACAGAAGGTTCTTCGTAGAGTATCGAAAGATAACTCAAGGAACAAAGTGGATATACGTCGGCAACAACACTCGTGTTGAAGTTAAAGGCGTCGGAACATGCAAGCTAGTTCTCGACAACGGCCGGACTTTATTATTGCACGACGTCCTCTTTGCTCCAGATATTAGAAGAAATATCGTATCCGTGGTCATGTTAATGTCTTTAGATTATGAATGGAGGTTCTATAAACAAAAGGTTGACCTTGTTTGTAATAGTTCTTTAATTGGGTCTGGTAATGTTTGTAATGGATTAATTGTTTTAAACACAATGTATGATGATTCTTCTTTCATTAATGAAAGTTTCCATTTGACAAATGCTTCTAACTATGAATCTGAGATCATTTGTTGGCATGCAAGACTTGGTCATATTGGACCAACTAGAATGGATAGACTTGCCAAAAGTGGCTTGCTATCTAATGTTTCAAAAGTTGAAATGTCAACTTGCGAACATTGTCTTGTATGGAAAACTTGTCGCAAGCCGTTTGGAACTGGCACAAGGGCCGAAGTTCCATTACAGCTTATCCATTCGGACATTTGTGGTCCAATGAATGTTAAGACAAGACACAGGAAGTCCTATTTCATCACATTCATTGATGACTTCACCCGTTTCGGTCACATTTATTTGATTTCCCACAAACATGAAGCTTTAACTTGCTTCAAAAACTATATGAGTTTAGTGGAAAATCAACTAGATCGCAAGATAAAGGTCTTGCGAACCGATCGGGGTGGAGAATATCAATCAACGAGTTTTAAGGAACTCTGTGATGAAAAAGGCATAGTTCATCAAATAACTATGCCTTATACTCCGCAACAAAACGGTGTTGCGGAAAGAAGAAATAGGACATTGATGGAAATGGTCCGATCAATGATGTCTCAGGCAAATTTGCCTATCACCTTTTGGGGTGATGCATTATTGACGGCAGTGTTCATCTTAAACCGTGTACCCTCGAAGTCGGTAAGTTCTACTCCTTATGAGTTGTGGAACAATAGAACTCCAGACTTAAGCATTCTAAAACCTTGGGGTTGTGCCTCTTATGCTCATTTATCCTCTCACAAATATGGCAAACTTGGGCCACGTGGGAGGAAGTGTATCTTCATCCAATACGCTGAAAACTCCAAAGGATATGCTTTCGTCGGTCAAGAGGACAATGGGGGTCTTATAGAATTCGAATCGAGGGATGTTGTCTTCTTGGAAAATGAGTTTCCAAGACAGGGTGAGATAAGTCAAGACTTATCCTTGTTTGAGACTTGGGATCAAGAAGGATCGGAACGTTCGAGTGAGAGAATTCTTGGTGAAGAAGAAAATACGTTTCAAACTTCACCAATGAATGATACGAACGATACCAATCCTATTCCGAGTGGGAGTGATGTTATTCCAAGTGGGAGTGATGTCATTCCAAGTGGGAGTGATCAAACTCAAACAAGACGTAGTAATCGAACGAGGCTAACACCTCTGAGATTTGAGGATGAATTTCCTCAAACATTCATGACCTTACTACAAGATGATGACGAACCTGCAAATTTCAAACAGGCCGTCACATGCCCTGCTAAAGATAAATGGATAGCGGCAATGGAAGAAGAACTTCAATCCATGAAAACAAACCAAGTCTGGGACTTGGTTGATTTACCTAAGGGACGTAGAGCCATTGGGAACAAGTGGGTTCTCAAAATCAAGCATAAGGCTGATGGCTCCATCGAGAAATATAAAGCTCGCCTTGTTGCGAAAGGTTTCACGCAACAGGAAGGAATAGACTACGAAGAGACTTTCTCTCCTGTCGTGCGTTTTACCTCCATTCGCTTAATTCTGGCAATGGTGGCTTGTTTGGACCTCGAATTACATCAGATGGATGTAAAGACTGCTTTTCTTAACGGAGAACTAGATGAGGAGATCTACATGGAACAACCAAACGGGTTTGTACAAGAAGAAAACAAACATAAGGTTTGTAAACTTCGTAAATCCATATATGGTCTTAAACAATCCTCAAGGCAGTGGTATATGCGCTTTCAAGAAGTCGTTTTGTCGTATGGTTTCTCCATGCTCGACGAAGACAACTGCGTATATATTAAGAGGATTAAAAACAAGTATGTAATTATGTCTCTTTATGTAGATGACATACTTATAGCCGGAAATGATAAGCGTATCATCTTGGATATCAAAGCTTGGCTTTCATCCGTCTTTGAGATGAAAGACATGGGTGAAGCTGCATATATCCTTGGGGTTAAAATCTCAAGGAATCGTTCCAAGAAACTTCTTTCTCTCTCTCAAGAGACATATATAAAGAAAGTTTTAGAACGGTTTAATATGCAGGACTGCAAGCCAATTGATACTCCAATAAGCAAAGGCGAGGGTCTATGTTTGGAAATGTGTCCCAAAGATCCAAAAGAAAAGAAAGCTATGGAAAAAGTTCCATACTCCAGTGCTGTCGGGAGCCTGATGTACGCTATGATGTGTACCAGACCGGACATTTGCTATGGTGTTGGTATGGTAAGCCGTTACCAATCTAACCCAGGACAGGCACACTGGAAAGCGGTGAAGAGGATATTAAGGTACCTCAAAGGGACTGCGGACTATGTGTTATGCTATCAAGGCAATACCTTGAGACTCGAAGGCTATACCGATGCTGATTGGGCAGGTGATCTCGACGAGCGAAAATCTACCTCAGGCTTTGTTTTCTTGCTCGGGAATGGTGCAATATCCTGGAGCAGCAAGAAACAAACCTGCATCGCTCTATCAACCATGGAAGCCGAATTCGTAGCATTCAGCATGGCGGTCCAAGAAGCTGTTTGGCTTAGGAAATTCTTAGACAGGCTGACGAATGCCACTGACTCAAGCACTGTTCCTATATACAGTGATAGTCAAGCTTCGATTGCCTACGTCAAAGATCCTAAATTCCATTGTAAGACCAAACACATTGACATTCGATTCAAGTTTGCGAAGGACTATGACAAACGGAAGGAAGTAGACATAGGATACATATCCACGCATGAGATGATAGCGGATCCCCTTACTAAGGCAATCCCCAGAGATGTGTTCTACAAACACTTATCATCTATGGGAATGCGTAGGTGCTGAGTTGTATCTTGTAATATTTCCCATGTCTATAGAAGATCAAAGTTTAATAAAAGAAAGAAGTTCTTTTATATATTGCATACAAGTTTCTTACAAATGATTTATACATTTGTGTTTAAGTCTCAGCTATTTTATTGTGTGTATGTCGGACAGATTAAGGTTGGCTCTCTCACATGAGCAACCGCCTTATCTTATCAGATGGATAAGATAAAGATGAGACTAGTTTAAAGTCAAAATCATTAGACAAATGATTTAGAGTCGTGACTTAAACAAGATAGTCGAATGAAAGATCTGCATCATATGGATGCTTACAAAAGATCTGAGATCTGTATCACAAGGATATTTGAAAGAGATCTCATAGGATTTTTAAATCCTATCTGTCTTATGTAGGATGAGAGTCCGTGAATATTTCACGAGTAGTAAGGGGACTCAAAAAGATAGGCGCTGTGGTGTCTGATCTTTTCATCCGTACAACATCATTAAGACATACTCTCCCTGGGAAAGGAGTGATGTTGTAATACGTGTTCATACCACGTATGCATTTCGACCACTGAGTTAGTAGCAATAGTGTTTGCTATTATGTGAGACTCAAAGGCCATACGGGTCTTAACTCTTACCCTCAAGGACTCCAATTGGTTCCTTTAGATTTGACGAGATGATCGCTATCTTAGCGTGTTGCTAATGGGCTATGATAATTCGGCTCGGCGGGGCACGTTAGAAAAGCGAATCAAGTCAAGATCAGAAGGTTCGCAAGAAGAGGAAGATTGATTTCATATTCACATTTGGACTTTTAAATGATTCAAAGCTGGCCAGCCAATTGTAATCCAGATGGGATTCAATTGTTGAATATAAAGTATGAGAAATGTGAAGAAATAATCTAGGGTAAAGCATGTGTTGAACTACTCAACTTTGCACCTTCGAGGTCGTTGTGTATCTCTAACAAGTGCACAACAACAGACTCTACGCGTATGACGGTCGCACGGTCTATTTCTCGGTATGATAGATCAACGAACTAAGAGAAAGACGTTCTCTTACAATCCCCTCAAGTGTGAGTGGGAGATGTTGGATATGGAAGACGTTTGTACACCCTTGTGGGGGATGTACGAGGGAATACGGACCTCGAACGTCGCGTACACGAAGTCGTGTGCAAAGGGAATCTGTTCCCTTGCGGAGAGGATCTCTGGATGAGTAGGAAAGTCGCATTATATATGCATAAGTGCATGCGACATATGGCTAATAAAGGGGGAATATCTTAAGCTTATGTTGTACCATGCATATGGTACAACTTAAGCTTATAATGTGCCATGTATCATGGTACACCTTAGTTAAATTGTTCCAAAGGAACAATTTACCCTAAAATAACTACCTTGGGGGCTATAAATAAGACCCAAGGGTAAGCCATTTCTTACACTTTTGCATGGCATTCTTGCATGCATTTTCATTCTAGCTAAGCTATGCCGAAATACTTCCTCTCCCTCTATCCAAGTTCTTAATCTAAAGTAGAGATTTAGATTGTGGATTTAGTAGCCTTACTCCGTTCGTGAGAAGACTCGATCCGTCGTGGCGAATCCGAAGGCAAAGTTCCGAGACTACCGTGCCGCATACGCAAGCGTAAGTCTCAACTTTATTTATCGATCCTAACTCTGTTTTGGCAGGATCCTACAATCGGGTGACCTGCTTCGTTTCTTCGGCAGCTCAGAATAGTACTTCACCCGGTCACCACGGCACGGTCGGTTGAGGTTGAAGCTGATCGGTTGGATCTTCGTGCCATCGGGTGAACCGGTCGGTTGATCTCTCCGTGTCGTGGCTTCGAAGAATCGGCTACAAGTGAACCGATCGGGTGAAGGTCACCCGATCGGTTGGCATTCAGCATCAGAATTCCAGAGAGTTGGGGCTTTTGAACCAGTCAATGAACCGACCGGGTGACTTCTTGGCCGCTCCAACTTGTGTCCGGGTGGTGCACGCATGCATCACCCGATCGGTTGGAAGTGACCAACCGGTCGGGTGAGGGGCTGAAAGATGCGATCTTCGTCGTTTGACCCCCTGGATCACGCGTGACTCCTCCCGTTGCTCCGGGGACTCTTGATATCGTCGTTTTATGTCCCCTACGCCGGTAAACTCGTGCAAAATGTAAAAAACACGGAAAAGTGAAAGAAAACAAGAAAACACGAGAAAACGAATACAAGACGACAGAAAATACGGAAAAACACGGAAGAAAACGTGCGCAAATATATGAAATATAAACGCATGTCAAAATCCCCCAAGCAGAACTCTTCCTCGTCCTCGAGGAAGACGAGTGAGAGTAGGAGCTCGGATGGAGAAAATAGAGAGAAGGAGAGAAAAAGAGAACTCGATATCCTAGATCGCCCGTCAGGGCCAACAAAATCAAAAACGACACACCAAGCAAGCAGACGCCAAATCACATCACTAAACCAAGGAATACGAGTCCAGACAAGTGCCGTGGGCCCACGCGGTGAAGCGCGAGTGAGTGTGGTCGTGTGCTAGCAGACGGTGTCACTATCTACGATGTGCGATAAAGCTCGATATACACAAATCCAAGAAATGACCCAAATATCGATTCAATTCGAATTAAGCGGTGAATATATAGCTCAAGCATGCATGAGAATAGAGCGAGAATCGAAACATATCATGTGTCCGGGACTCCACAACTAGGGTTAAGGAAATCACCACACTATAGCCTAGATAATAGCTAAAAAGTTCCTAAAACAAGTGTTTTCGAAAACGATGGGGGATGAGATGATTTGGAGTAGAACACTCGGTGCAAATTCTCGCCTTCCCTTTATTCTCGGTAAGTAGGAAAGTATTCACACTGGAATTTTTTTGGGGTTTTTGGTATTTGTATTTTTTTTGGCTTTTTGGCTATACAAATTTTTTTCTTTTCTTTTCTTTTTTCTTTTCTTTTCTCTTTTTTTGGGGTTTTTTTGGCTTTACACATGTGTACTCTTCCAAGTGGGAGAACGGTACACAACGAGGGGATTTGCACCAAGTAAAACAAAAAAGAAATCGGAATCTAAACACTTGGGCAAAGGAAACTATTCTCGCTAATTAGAGCATGGGCTAAATGGGTTATCCTAGTCCTTAATTGTGGAATCCCGACACATGCGAAATGAAGCGTACGATATATATAGCATGCAGAAGAAGCAGACAGTAGGAATAAATACCGCATATTCAAATCGAAGCGTGATAGTCTAAGGGTCATTCCTGGACAGGTATATAAAGTAAAATCACAAAGTAGAAGCACACCAAACGGCTAGGAACGACGCACGACTCACAAAAAGCTAAGTGGACCCACAGTGCATGAAATGCAGGAGGACTCGATATCCTAGGGTTAGTGAATGTATCGATGCCATGCTAGGTGTGTGTGATTTTGTGGCAATTCATCATAGGGTTCATCTCTAGGAAAAAGAGATAAAAAGAAGAAAAGAAAGAAAAAGAAAAAGAAAAACATGGAGAAAAGCGACTCAAATACCGAAGAAAAAAAGACAAATGACGCACAAAGTGCGACTCCCCCCAAGCTGAAACTTGCATTGCTCTCAATGCAATAGAATTAGATACGGTAGGGCAATGAATAAGGGGGGGAATACGCACAGACACAAAAAAACACACGAAAGACAAGAAAATCATACAAACAAAACTGAAAATAAGAAATAAAAATAAAAATCACACCACACGACATATAAACAGAAAATAATAAAAATAAATAAATAAAAGAAAGAAAATCACACGACACGGCAAATAAACAATCATACAAAGAAAAACGACACACGACGACACACAGAAAAATTTGACTTCCCCCAAGCTAGACGTGACAGTGCTAGCAAAATGATATGATCGTGAAAATGCAGAGATATGCAAGGGGGGTCAATGAACAAAAAGGAAATCAAAAAGCAGCAGAAGGGGAATCCTCGCCCTCATCGGAAGAGGGTGTGGATGGGTGGTCGGGGGAGGCTGGGGGTGTGCAGAGAAGTGGGGAAAGAGGTGGAGGAATAGGTGCAGTGGGGGTGTGAATGATGGGCGGAGTGTCGGTGGTGGTGGGTGGTGGTGGAAGTACAGCGATCAAGGCGGTGGTAGAAGGGATAGAAATGGGGAGAGAAGGCGTGGTGGTGACGGTAGTGGGTGGCTGTGGGAGAGATCTGGAGTGCACCTGCAATTTCTTGCGGCGCACATATGAAGTGACGGTGGAGGAGGGAGGAGGTGGTGGAGGGGCGACAGAAGTAGTCGTGAGAGGAGAAGTGGATATGGGGATGGGAATAGATGTGGGAGGAGAAGAATGTGATGGGGGAGGTGACGATCGTCGAGGTGGTGAAGGTGGTGGTGAGGGGTGTGGTGTGGGTGGTGGTGGTTCGTGGACGTGAGTGAGAAGGCAGAGGATGGTGGCCACGTTCCTCTCAAGTGCGAGGAAACGTGGGTGAGTGAGAAAGGAGGACGGTGATGGGTCCGAGGGGACAGAGGACATGGCAAGATCACGGAGAGATGCGACCTCGGCCTCGAGAGCAAGACGAGCTGAGGCCTGACGGCGACCAAAAGAAGTGGACTGACGTGAAGCGAAAGTGGTGCCGGGAAGTGAAGTGGAAGTAGTGCCGGCGGCAGTGGTCATGCCGGCACCGGACACAAGGCCTGCGATGGCCTCAGAAAGATCCTCAGCAGTGATAGGGCCAGGAGCACGGGTGGTGTGACTCGGTCCAGCCCCAAAGTCTCCCCGGGACGCAGGGATATCATGCTCGCCTAAGCGGGCGGCAGGGGAAGGTGGTCTGCGTGCGTCCTGGGGAAGGAAAGGAAGGCGCAACCCCGCAAGGAACTCGGGATCGGGCGGAAAAGTCCAATCTGCCCGTAAGGCAATAGTCATGCGAGCGAGGTTGGGGAGAATGGTGTAGGGGGCTGGGGGTGGCCGTAGTTGAAATTAAATCGAAGATCAGGGTGGGGCTTAATCATATGAATATGCAGCAGGACATCAAGATCTAGACGTGAGGGTCCTGCGGCAGAGGGAAGATCACGGGGGATGTGGATATTAAATTGGGGATAAGAGGCAATGACAGTGATTATTCCCCCACGGTAAATCTTGCCCTTGCCGGCCCGACTAATCTCGAGGAGCTTGTAAATAAGCCAGTCGCCGGCATGGACGGGGACAGTAGGGGCCCTAAAGCTAATCCCATCATTGTCTGGAACGAAAGGGAAAGTCATGGCCCAAAGAATGAAAACATCGGGGATAGTCACGGTGCCAGACTCATCCCGAGGGAAAAATGCGGAGGATATGATCCGATGGGCCAGACGGAAAATAGGATGGATGATTGAGGATGCCTTGGCCTTACCTCGGGGATAGCGACGGAGTAGGGTGAGGCAGAACCAAAACTGATCGACGTCAAATTCGGGTGGATACCCGTAGTGTCGGATAGCGTTGTCCCTAAGGATGGGGAAACCAAATATAGTATTGATCGTGTTCAGGTTGTTGCGGATGGTTTTGTTACGCACCCAGAAAATGACGGTCGATCCCGACTCACAAACGAGTGTGGAAAGAAATCTAGTGTGAGGGACAGGTAAGACAACGCGGTGGTGTTCAGGAAGGCTATCCAACCTAAGTTCGCGAAAAGAGTCTCGACCTCGGTGAAGACACCGAGATCGACAAGTGATTGGGTGTGGGCAAACTTGGTCGACAGATGCCCCCGAGCATCCAGCCTATGGTAGAAGTCTTTGTGTTCTTGGTTCCGAAATTGATACCCATGTGGGCCCAACATTGGATCCTCAGGGGGATAACAGGTGGGGGAGGGCCGAGTGATAGTGCACGTGGTGTATTGGGAGGAGGACGTGTTTGTTTGCGTCTCTTTCTAGACGGTTCCTCCTCCCGCATGATACCCTTCCCCTTATCACGATCTCGGGACATAGTGGGTGTGTGAGTGTGATGCGAATGAGTGTAGAACACGATAAAATCACGCACACACAAACAATCAAGCGAGTAGAAATTCTAGGGTAAAAAGTAAACTTGAGCAATGGAGCGAAGTTACCCAGCAGAGGTTGGAGTTCCTTGCTTGAAATTGACCCCAATACCGTGCAATCGGACGGAGTGTGGAGCCGCGGCACTTCTCTTCAGCAAAAAATCCAAAAATGGGGGGATTAGGGTTTGATAAAGCGAAATGGGAGAGAGGGAGAGAGGGAAAACAATGGAGAGATGGAAGGGGTAGGTGGTGAGAGAGGCTAGAGGGAGAGTGGAGGTCATGGGAGAGGTTTTTTTACTGTTGGGAAGTCGGGGGAGACGAAACGACGGCGAAAACGGCGAGATCGGGCGAGAAAAACGAACGGGGGGGGGGTTATGTGTAGGGTTAAGTCGAACCGATCGGGTGAGTTGTCACCCGATCGGTTGATAATTAGGTCGAGATTTTCAACTGAAGAAACGCTACAGGCGAACCGGTCGGTTGATAACTCAACCGATCGGTTGGCCGCTCCACAAATTTTCCCGAGAGTTTGGTACAGTTCACCCGGTCTGTCACCCGATCGCTCTGCGTATCACCCGATCGGTTGATCATTTCCCAAAAATTCCCGAGAATTCAGTCCAGTTCACCCGGTCTGTCACCCGGTCTCACATGCCTTCACCCGATCGGTTCGTTGAGTGACTGATACGGCCGGCAGCTGATACATCCCAACCGATCGGTTGAGTTATCAACCGATCGGATGGGGCCTTGTTTTCTGCAAAAGTGCACAAATGACCTTAGTCCCTCAATGGAAATTCTTGCGGCTGGATTTATTTATTAAAAATAGATGAAATAAAGTTAAGAAAAAGTCCTAAAAAGTGGAAACAAAAGTTTAGAACATGGGTTGCCTCCCACGAAGCGCTTTTGTTTAACGTCGTTAGCTCGATGCCCGTTGACGATGTTCAAGGTGGGTGATACGGGTGATGCCCAAAGTCTGGCATCGCTTCTGCTTCAGATCCTGGGGCTTTTGGTGTAGTAGGTGGCGACAAGAAAACTTGCTCGACCACCTTCCCTTTGTTGACGGGATCCGGGGGCTTCTCCCTCATATTGGCGTCCACCGCCACTCGTGTAAGGATTCGGGCCTCATCCCCGGTGAGCCCCATGGGCTCTTTGCATTTTCTCCTCGTAGGAGGAGCTTTTGGGAATCCAGGAGGGATCACATGTCGGGCGACCGCCTCATCAGCAACTTCTTTCTTTGGTGAGCCAACTTGCTCTCCAAGATCTCCCAAGTGGTCGGGGTGATTTCTCGAGAGAATTTCCCAAGAGCTTGCCTCCGCAGCTCTCTCTTCTTCCAGCTCCAGCGTATTGATACTAGGATCATCCGGAGGATCGGGGTGCCTCATTGACAACCCTAAGTCAAATTCGACTTTTTCTTGGCCGACGTTGAGGGAAAGCTTCCCATTCTTCACGTCTATCAAAACACCGACAGTTTCCATAAAGGGCCGTCCAAGGATAATAGGGGTGTGCTTATCTTCCGACATGTCCATCACCACAAAATCCACCGGCACTTGTACTCCACTCACATCGACGGGGAGGTCGTCTACAACTCCCACCGGATACTTGACCGAACGGTCAGCAAGCTGTAATGTCATACCGGTGGGCTCCAAGTCGCCCATTCCTATCCTTCTATACAGCGACAAGGGCATCAAACTGACGCTCGCTCCAAGGTCGACGAGCGCACGATGTATCTTTACCCCCGATCGCGCAAGGGATAGAGAAGCTCCCTGGGTCTTTAAGCTTAGGAGGACTTAGTCTCTGGATAAGAGCACTACATTCTACCGTCAGAAAGACCTTCTCCTTTCTAGAACCCTTTGTCACCAAATCCTTGAGGAATTTCGCGTAGGAGGGTATCGTCTCTATAGCTTCAAGGAAGGGTATTTGTAGGCTTAGATCTTTGACCATGGCAAAGAATTTGCCATACTTCTTGTCTATTTGGGCCTGGGCTAACCGTTGCGAAAAAGGCACAACAGGCTTGAATACCCGGAGGTTCCCTTCCTCATCCTTTTTCTTCTCCTCTCCATGGGCTCCCTCTGGAGTAGTTGGCTTTGGTGACGAAGCACCGTCGTCATTTAATTTTTCAATTGGTCGTTCCACGACCAACGATGCTTCCGGCTCCTTGGGGGGCACTCTCGTGGGGATTTGCGTTCCGCTCCTTAAGACGATAGCGGACACGTTCGCATGCTCATGCGTGAGTGCCAAGGTTTGATTAGCCCCCCTCGGGTTCACCTCAGGCTGTGGCGGTAATAGATTCTGCGGCCTCTGAAGGTTCGCCACTTGCAACCCCAGCTGGGTCACCTGATCTGTGAGAACTCTCTGTCCCATCTCCAGCTTTAGATTTATCTTCTCCTGTTTGGCGATGTATTGAGTCAAGAGGGACTCAACCGGAGAGATGGCCCTCTGATGGCCATATTGCTGCTGGATGGGTTGCTGATTCCTTGGAGCATACTGCTGATACTGTTAAGGAGGTTGCTGCTGCTGAAATTGCTGCTGCTGAGGCCTAGCCGGCTGATATATCTGTTGTTATTGCTGCTGAGTCGGCTGTTGATACGGTGCCCGGTAACTAAGGTTAGGATGATTCCGGTTGTTTTGAGAGTAGGCCGGGTTGGAGTTGGTTCGTGGTGGAAAAGGCGCATTCCCCGTAGGATTGTAAAATAATGTGCTCACCTGATCCAACGGTGGTGAGATGTCACCACCGTCGAATTCTCCAAAGACTTCGGATTCCACCGCAGCAATCTGTTGTGTACCGGCGCCACCGGCGCCTACCATCAATGCGGAGATCTGGGTCGACAGCAAGTCGAACTTGCTGGATAATTTGTCGACGTCCTCGACCCTGTGGATGCCCCCAGATCTAGGTGTGGCTCTCTCGTCACACCACCGTTCATTGTTAGATGCCTTATTTTCCAGAATCTGTCCGGCATCTTCTTCGCTCCTTAACATAAAGGAGCCTCCAGCCGCGGCATCCATGGAAGATTTCAAATCGTCCCTCAACCCATTATAGAACAGATTTATGATCTGCCACTTGGGGAGCTCATGGTGGGGACATCTCTGCTGCATCTCCTTGTATCTGGTCTAGGCTTCATGCAGAGACTCGTGGCTGGCCTGGGAGAAGGAGGATATCTCACTCCTCAGATTCATGGTCTTCCCCGGAGGAAATAACTTCGTCAGGAAAGCATTTGAGAGCTTCTCCCAGGTGTTGAATGTATTCGGGTCCTTTCCCCTAAGCCACAGCTTGGCTTTATCTCGCAGAGAGAAGGGGAATAGCTTCAGACGGATCACCTCAGTTGTGACACCGTTTATCCGGAAGGTGTCACATTTCTCCAAGAAGGAGTCCAAATGTTCAATGGGGCTCTCCATGGGTGCACTCGAAAATTGATCCTGCTGGATCCACGTCACCAGAGACGGCTTAAGCTCGAAGCTTTGTGCCGTAATAGCAGGAGGACGGATGGCGGAGGTGGACTCGATGGATGGCATCGAGTACTCCAGCAGGGACTTGTGAGGCGGGGTGTTTTCCCCATGGTTTCAGGATCCTCTCTTCTTCGTTTCTCGGCGTCCAAACGCCTTAGGGTGGCGTTTATCTCTGGATCAACGGGAATCAAGTTGTCGAGACTTCTTGAACTCCTGCGCATGAAAAACAACAAACACCCGTGAAGCGAAAAGTGGGAAAGAAACAGATAAGATAAAGAATAAAAATAAAAATAAGAAAATAAAAAGGAAAAAGAAGAATGCCAAAATTATCGCGAGGTAGGGATGAGAGCTAGACACAAGGGTTCATGAAATCCTAAAATAACAAGCACGTTGCCTCCCCGGCAACGGTGCCATAAAGCTTGACGCCCCCCGGTTTCGCGTGTTTGATGTGTGCAATAATATGATTGGGGGCGTGAGATTTAAATATTTGTAACTGCAAGCGCATGGTGTTGTAGTGTGGCTTGGGGGTCGAACTCAGGGAGGCGTGGATGTGCTTGTGTCAAGGAGGATCAAATTCACCCCATGGGCGAGCTAGCCCGAATCGGATAGTGGGTTGTCACAGTAAATGGAATACAAGGGATAAACAATATAAAGGGAAAACCCGGGACTCTGGTTTCCACCCTATCGTGCGATTCTCACCGATACGGCCTACGGGTAAGATAACGATCGAAATTAGGGTCTAATGGTGAGACGTTGCCTCTGAAAGTGGTACCAGCATCCCATGGGCCCGATATTCCGGTCGGTGCCCAGGATGATACGTCGGACTTCCCGGGTTCGGTCAGTGGGCACTCCCGTGTCCATTAACACTGACCGACTCCGGGAGCACTAAGCTCGCAACGATAACTCCCAACGTCTCATCCTGCCGCTCCCGCGCGCTAGGATTCGACGTCTACGCTAAGAGCGTGAGCTATGGCTAGGGAGTCAACCGCCAAGTTTATTCCCCCTTGGCCCAACGGTCAAAGGCGGTCTTTTTTCCGCCGATGACAATAAAACACCCCGCGTAACCGGTAGATTCCTAATCCCTATCGATTTCCTAGTCCTATGGACGCATCGGGAAGAACCAACGAAGGGGTTTCCACCAAAATCCCAGATTTGGGAACTACTCACACATATTTAGTAAAAAGCGATCTAAATAGAAATCGACCGTAAAAATCATGATCAGGTGATTGAAAAGCAGTAAGAGCAATGCTAATAACACTATATTAAAGTTTGACAAAGATCAGAAAACTTACAAATATCTGAAAAATTACAGCCGTCAAGAGAGAGAAAAAACAGTAAAAAATAACAACTCTCGTTTCTGGAAAACCTAGGGGTCCTATATATAGAATACGATATCACCCGATCGGGTGACCTGCTTCGTTTCTTCGGCAGCTCAGAATAGGACTTCACCCGGTCACCACGGCACGGTCGGTTGAGGTTGAAGCTGATCGGTTGGATCTTCGTGCCATCGGGTGAACCGGTCGGTTGATCTCTCCGTGTCGTGGCTTCGGAGAATCAGCTACAGGTGAACCGATCGGGTGAAGGTCACCCGATCGGTTGGCATTCAGCATCAGAATTCCAGAGAGTTGGGGCTTTTGAACCGGTCACTGAACCGACCGGGTGACTTCTTGGCCGCTCCAACTTGTGTCCGGGTGGTGCACGCGTGCATCACCCGATCGGTTGGAAGTGACCAACCGGTCGTGTGAGGGGCTGAAAGATATGATCTTTGTCGTTTGACCCCCTGGATCATGCGTGACTCCTCCCGTTGCTCCGGGGACTCTTGATATCGTCATTTTATGTCCCCTACGCCGGTAAACTCCTGCAAAATGCAAAAAACACGGAAAGTGAAAGAAAACAAGAAAACACGAGAAAACGAATACAAGACGGCAGAAAATACGGAAAAACACGGAAGAAAACGTGCTCAAATATATGAAATATAAACGCACGTCACTCCATGCAATGCTTCTCTTCATGCCATGCCACCAGTAATGCTGTCGCAGATCCTGATACATCTTGGTACCCCCAGGATGTATAGAGTAAGGAGAGCTGTGAGCTTCCTCCAACAGCTCCTCTCTAATGGAGCCAGACGGAACATAGCTACTGTCTTCAAACCTCAAGGATCCATCTTCATGAATCTTAAACTCTGGCCTCTGGCCTGCTATCACCAGATCTTTGATCTTCCACAGCTTCTCATCATCCATCTGAGCATTCTGGATCCTCTCTACCAAGGTCGACTGGATATGCATGCCCATCAAAGATGTAGTCATCCCTGGTAGAATCACCTTTATACCCATGTCCCGGATCTCTTGCTGCAATCTCCATTGAGTCGTAATGGTCATCACCGCTGGAAGACGACTCAATGCATCAGGTACGACATTGACTTTCACATGATGGTACTGAAGGTCAATGTCATAATCTTCCATGAGCTCGACCATCGTCTCTAACGCATGTTGAGCTCCTTCTGAGTGAAGAGGTACTTCAGACTCTTATGATCCGAGAACACCTGCACGTGCTCCCCCAATAGAAAATGCCTCCAAATCTTCAATGCAAAAATCACTGCTGCTAACTCAAGATCATGCGTGGGGTAGTTCTTCTCATGGATCTTCAACTGTCTGGATGCATATGCTATGACTCGACCGTGCTGATGTAGTACACACCCAAATCCTTTACCAGATGCATCACAGAATACTTTAAATCCTCCTGATCAGTCTGCAATGTTCAAAATAGGTGCAGTCGTCAATCTCTTCTTCAGCTCCTGGAAAGCATCCTCACATGCTTTCGACCACACAAACACCACATCCTTTCTTGTCAATCACGTCATGGCTCATGCGATCTTCGAGAAGTCTTAGATGAACCTTCGGTAGTAGCCAGCAAGTCCCAATAAACTTCGAATCTCGGTCACCTTTCGGGGGACTGGCCAGTTTTGAACAGCTGCTACCTTTTAAGGATCAACAGCAATCCCTTCTCCTGACACCACGTGGCCTAGGAACGCGGCCTTGTTTAGCCAGAACTCACACTTACGAAGTTTGGCATAAAGCTGGTGTCTTCTCTGGGTCTCGAGAACCTTCCTGAGATGTTCTGCATACTCCACTGCATTCTTCGAGTAGATGAGAATATCGTCGATGTAGACTACTACGAACTTGTCCAAGCATTCATATAATACTTGGTTCATGAGACTCATAAATACCGCAGGTGCATTGGTGACACCAAACAGCTTTACTAATACTCATAATGTCTGTATCTGGTGCTGAATGCAGTCTTGGGAACATCTTCGTCTTTCACCTTCACTTGAAGGTACCCTGTCCTAAGATCCAGCTTCGAATAGATGCTTGATCCATCGAGCTGGTCGAAAAGATCGTCGATGCATGGTAGAGGATACTTGTTCTTTACAGTGATTTTGTTCAGCTCATGATAGTCAACGCACATACGTAGGGATCTATCTTTCTTCTTCACCAGCAATATAGGAGATCCCCAGGGGGATACACTAGGTCGTATCCATCCCTTCTTCAGAAGCTCATCTAGTTGGGTCCGTAATTCTTCGAGCTTAGATGGTGCTAAACGATATGGTCCCTTAGACATTGGTTGAGCTCCTGGCATTAGTTCAATGGCAAATTTGAGGGTACGATCCGGAGGCAAACCTGTAAGGTCGTCTGGAAACACATCCAAGAACTCTCGAACCACTTCTGGTATATCGGGCTCAGCTTCCATTGCAGCTGCTACTGCTTCGGTCGACCTGGCTATGTACTCCACTGGGCCTACCGATCTACTTTCACTAATGAACTCCAACTTTGGATGATCAGGAATCTCGAAGACTACACTCCTTCGACTATAGTCTATGGTGGCATGGAAAGTTCCCAACCAATCCATCCTGAATACAGCATCAAAGTTCTGGATATCTATCATCATGAAGTCAGCAAATAACGCTCGCCCACATATCACCACTGGGCATTGAGGATACCCACGGGTCGACTTTATCACTCTGCCACCCGTGTTGACGTTCCAATCGGATGCTAAAGGTTTGACATGAATGGTGTGGGTGCAAACGAATCGACTTGCCAGAAAGCAGTGTGATGCTCCCGAGTCGAACAAGGAGAGGGCGGGTTTCCCAGCTACTATTATAACACCTAAGTTACAAACACTAATCTAAGAAACCAATGCTAATGAAAGAAATGAATTACGAACTATGCAAGAAATATACCTGTGATCACTTCACCGGTAGCCTCAGCCTCTTCGACGGTCATGGTGTAAGCCTATCGTCTCGGTGGTGGCTGCTGCCTTGCTTGCTGAAACTGCCTCTGCTATGGAGGTAGAGGTGGATGCTGTGGAGCATTCCCAGTCGGGGCAGCACGAGGAGCTGGAGCTGTAGCTGTAGCTGTAGCACGTGGCTTAAAATGTGGACAATCCCTAGCCATGTGTCCTGACTGCCTGTAAACCAGACAAATGCCTAAAAGAATTCGACACTCAGACTTGATGTGTCCAGGCTTCCCACAAAAGTGGCAGACCGGGAGGGCCTGCTGCTATTGCGCTGGATTCTTAAACTGAATCTGCTGAATAGGGCGGTGCATCTATGTCCGTCTGATTGGCCCAGCATGGGTCGGTGGAGGCCTCGCAGATGCTGCCAGCCTTTGCTCTTCCTTCGCTTCGTCTTCGACCATCTCGTGGTTACGAGCAATGGCCAGAACTTCAGCATGTGTGGTCAGACTAGCACCAACCATCATCCTCCGAATCTTAATGTTGAGCCCCTGCTGGAACTGTTGGGCTCGAGTCAATGCATTTGTAACCATCTCCGGAGCAAACCTGCTGAGCCTGGAGAACTCAGCGTCATACTGATCCATGGTCATCGAACCCTACTTCAGGTTGATGAACTTCTTTCTCATCTTAATCATTGCCTGTGGTGGAAAGTACTGAGCATTGAATGTACTTATAAAGACATCCCATGAAATCGGCAATCCCAAGCGGTCATCCACCGCCTGCCACCAATCTCGAGCACCATCAGTCAGTTGCCTCTTGGCGGTAGCCACCCATGCTTCTTCTCGCATCTGAGATGCTCTCAGAGTATCAGTGATGCCCTTGAGCCATTCTTCTGTCTGAAGATAGTTCTCAGTCCCTGCGAAGGTCTTTAGGATCATCCCTTGAAAGTGATAAGCACTCGGGTCATCTTTCTGCTCTCTATGCAAAGCCTGCTCCAAAGCATGTCCAAGCTGCTGATGAAGGGCAAACATGCCCCAGACAAAGGTGCAGTCGGGAATGCTGTCGCGTTCGGATCGGTGTTGGCTCTATTACCAGCATCATTCTGGTTAGGACCCTCATTTGGGTGATTGATCCCGGCTCCAAACGCACTGTCCTCGCTTTCTGAAGTGTTCCTTTCCATTGCTTCCCTGTATTTTATAAGGTTTGATCAGTTCTATTGAGTATTTTATACGGCACATTCTGAACTTCCTGTACTGTACATGTGGTATTTAGCGCGGACCTGCATGGGCCACCAAACTTGTAACGACCCACTTTCGAAGGACCGTTACTGTTTGGAACATGCGCAAGTCCTGCTAGGCACCAATGAAGTCAACACAGGCTCTGATGCAGAAATACGACAAATACGCATACATGAAATGAAAATACAACCTAATTACAAACCAGCAGCGTACAGGAAAGGAAATACAACTCGAAATACACATACATACCAGCAAGCCACTCTGAATAATAAAAACACTCTCACACTCACACTTAGTAACCAGCGTCCTCCTGGTCAAACTCTACAGCAAACTCAGCGTCTGCAGTCCCTGTTGCAACTTCTTCGACATGTGCTGTATCTGGCAAGACCACCACAAAAAGAAGGGTCGCCAGGATCAGACGTAACTCAAAGTACCTCTAGCATGATATTTAAAACAATAAACAAGCATGTCAAAACTAGAATGGTAATCTAAAGAGTAAAGTGCGTACAATAGAGCAGAAAAGTAACTTAACAGATTTACAACTGTTACAATTCTAACAGCAATAAACAATATTAAAATGACCAGTTACGAGATTTTTTTAGTTGTGCCTGATCCTAGTTCGTGACTTATAAAGGGGAAGTACAATATGCAAGCAAGAGTCTACCTGATATCCCGGGTTACAACAAAACGATTCTGTTCAACAAATCGGTACTGTTCAACAAAACGATACTGTGCAACAGATCAGACTGGTCGCTCCCGCACTTCCACTATTATAAGTTACCCCAAAACCCAGTGTGTGTGCAGGTTACCGTACTTGCAGTTTACGAGTTATTTACTATTCTCACATTTCCAAATACAACTTTCGGTTAAGCATGTCACGGAGTCCAATTCAATTTAATTTACGATACGGTGCAACTTACGATACTATGCAACTTATCAAGTTTATCTAACTGTTCATGTGAAACACTTTGCTAATGAAAAGAAACTAATTTAGCATGCATCAATATTGTTTTTAAACCCCATAGCTAGGGTACGATGAGTTACCGATTTGCCTTGTCGTGAAAGGCACGTTTTGAATGGCGGTAGGGGTACCTGATTCAAAAGCGAGTTAGCTACGCAAACTAGTAATATGAGTGGTTTACAAACAGATTTGTTAGAAACATAGCTTATTACTTAAAAAACTTAACTTAAACTAACCTTACTTATATAACTCCTTTAATACTCTGTCGTTATTAATAAAAGTTAACTTTAAGTTATATATTTGTATAACTCCTTTAATACTTACACCTCTCTCCCCCTCTCTATCTTTCGTTCCCTTCTTCTTTCCCATTTTTTCCTTTGCAGAGGGCGCACGGCGGGGAGGCAAAGGCGACAGGGCCTGGCAGCGGCACGGCCAAGGGGGCCGTGGGCTAAGGCGGCGCGGCGGCGGGCAAGCCTAGGCGCACAGCCCTGGCGGGATCCGGTAGGGCGGCGCGTGCAAGTGGGCTGACGGCGGCGGCCTGGAGAGATGGGACAGCGACGGCCAAGGGAGGAGGGGCACGACCAATGGAGGAGGCGAGGGGCTGATCTGAAGTAGGGGAGGAGGGATTTTTATGCTTTAAATTGGGGAAAAATTAGGAGTTGTAGAGGGTGAATTTGAAGGGTTTAGATCCGAATTCTCTATCTTCCTCTTGCCAATTTCTGTTTCTTATTTTGATTTTTGTTGTTTGGTTGAAGGAGGAATGGAACTTGGCTGAAGGTGTTTGTGTTGGATTTCAATTGAAGGATGCCATATGTTGATTTGGTGACCGAAAGAGGTGGGGATGGTTGAATTTTGGGATGAAGGATTGATGAAGATGGGGGATTGAACACAGAGAGAGGGAAGGATTTATCTGCAAACAATGGGGAGGGGAGTTTGATGAACGGGAGGGGGAGATGCTTTTGATTTTTCTTTGGGTTGGTGGAGTTGATGAACAAAGTGGGGGAATTGTGCTGCCAGGAGAAATCAGTCTTGCTTGATGAAGGGTGTGAAGATAATGAAACTGTGAATGGGAGAATGAATGGTATGAGGAAGCTGATGAATTTTCACAGGGAAGATGCAGGGTGATCCTTAAAGAATGAAGAGACAGGGGACAGGGTTGTTAGATAATCTGATTTAGTCAATAGGATTAGATATTCATTAATGAAGAATGAAGAAAGCAGGAGACATGGTTTACGCTTAGTCAAGGATTAGGTTTTAATTTAATTAAGTTTGTTGACTAATGTGATGAACTGAATGTATTTGGATGAGGTTTCAAGTTGGGGAAGAGAAAAATGTGGATGAGATGGTGGAGGTAATTTAATTAATATTTATTGGTAATTAGTAAAACAAATTAAACTAACTAACTAAAGTAAGTAGTAAATGTAATTAGGCTATGGCGGTAAATAAATAAAAATAAGAAAATAAATAGGGGCATGCTAGCATCGACGTGTAGAAAATAGGACTTACGGACGAAATAAAAATAAACACTCGGACTACTAAAAAAAATACGGTCACACCACAATCAAACACGCCTAAAAATACCGGTCGTTACAAATTCGTTTCATCTAGACTTCCCCAAGGATCTGATCCTTTTAGTGGGGAGTTTGATGGGATAGTTTTCATAGAATTCATAGATGCTCTGTTTCGAAAAGGAAGCAAAATTTATTTGATGAAAGACATACTTTATTGAAGAAAGTAAAAAGCATACAGGTATTTCTGAACTTCGTCGGGGGTTACTTTCGTCCCACGCTTTTTATTCGACCTTGAGCTTAGAAGCTCGCTAGTCGTTCACCTTAGTGATAGGCGACCCTGTCATCTTGCACTTCAGTTTCGAGGGCCCCTCCTTGCTGGGCTGATCGCTGACTGAGTTTTTGGGATGCCCGCGCTTGACTAGTGCATCGATCTCTTTCTTGAGCGTCCAACAGTCGTTGGTTCATGCCTATAGTCATTGTGGTACTTGCAAAACTTGAGGTCGTCTCTTTTCTCATATTTGCATTTCTTGGCAGATTCTTGTAATGCCCTGCTAAGCTATTGCACAAGTACTAGAGGGGTGGTGAATAGTACTTTAAAATAATTAAGAGGCTAATTCCTAATTACCTTGCAAACTCTACCAAACAATGCGGAAATGCGGAAATGTAAATGTTAGACAACAAAGAAACAATCGCAAACAAACGATATTACTGGGTTCGGATCCACCCAAGTCTCCCCGACTTGTTCCCGGTGATCCTACATCCCAAACACCCGGATCCCCTCCGGATACTCGAGTTAGAAACCCTAACTCAAGATTTCCACTATGAAATACTTGTGAAAAACCTTCACAAGTCAAATCATACACAAATGAAATTGTGACTCCCACAACCCGGGATCACAAACACACTCTCACAACCGAAAGTGAAACTTACAATATCAAAGTAAATGAAATAAAGATTCTTACCGACAAAATCATATGCCTTGAGTATAACTTACGATTTAGGGCAAAACGGATTTTGGGGAAGATGAAGAGGCACCAAACCCTAGCTCCAAGATGTAGATCAGCGATGGAGAGCTATAAGGTTGTTGGTGATCTAGAATCAAGCACTTGGCTTGGAAGGCTCACAATCAATGAATCTCTCTTAACATTCTACGAAAGAAGCTTAAAAGACTATAAATAAAACTTGACGATGCCGTCTTCAAAAACTTCAATCGAATCTTCATGACTTCTAAAATGGTCCAAAAGCTTCAACGAAGCTTTAGGCATACGATCACGTGCTTTGAGAGTTCTTGAGACGTCGCTATGGATGTTCATATGAATTTGGCGACGATCTCCATAACTGCGCTCACAAAGAGTTAGTTCACGATATATTTATGTTTGTTCATCATCCAAAACCAAATCCGGGGAGTCCAATATCCAACATTCTCCCCCTTTTTGGTGATGACAAACCATCATAAATAATAATTAAAAATAATGATTCAAATGTAATTTACTTACTCCCCCTGCATTGATGACACGTTAATTCCAAAATGAATAATAATAATACGCATCAAGCAGACGAGTAATGTATAAAAAATGAGAATCAACTATTGAAATTTAGGATTTGAAATCCAATTTTTATATCTTAACTCCCCCTGAATCTAATATATCAAATTAAATTCTTGAAAAAAATGCTTTAAATTATCATTTAGCACATGTCATTATTATATCTCTCCCCCTTTGGCATTAGCAAAAAGAGTGGGAGGAGATCAACGACAACAACAATGGCTTCAAATGTAAGCACGGGAGTCGTAGAATACGACCACGGTCCAAATGACACAAAAGAAAAATACGAATGAAATCAAAGCGTGTCAATGAGACCAAAGTCGAAAATCGATAAATAACATCATCAAAACTCAAATTAATTTTACGAATTGAGTTATGGAATATACTCTCCAATATCAACATTCTTGGTTAATCTAGTGCATGGAAAACAATTCTATGTTTTCATAAAATGAATTCTATTTAACCAAGTATTTTCGTCGAGCGACGAAATCAAAACATCAGAGACATATAAATTATTAAATGTGCACAACATAATGAAATGTCAACATCGATGTGTATATATATATATATATGAATGAAGCATGAGTACAACAAAATGATACATCGCCGACATACATAACATCGATCCAACGATCGGGGCACAAAATACAACATCATATCACACATATACCAGAGTATCACAAAACATACATCACCACCAAAATACACCAAAATATATGAAGATACATCAAGAATACATCAACATGTCAAAATCATCCAGAACCACACTCTATCCTACCCAACACTCTCTCACACTAGATCTATCATCCAAGGTGCATCGGAGAGTCCTCAAAGAAGCTCAAGAGGAAGGTGGAGGATCTGTGACGTGCGTTTATATTTCGAATATTCACGCACGTTTTCTTTTGTGTTTCTCCGTATTTTCCGCCGTCTTTTATTCGTTTTCTCGTATTTTCTCGTTTTCTTTCACTTTTCTTTGTTTCTCCATGTTTGCAGGAGATTGCCCGCGTAGGGGACGTTTAACGACGATATCTCAAGTCCCCGGAGCAACGGGAGGAGTCACGCATGATCCAGGGGGTCAAACGACGAAGATTGCATCTTTCAGCCCCTCACCCGGTCGGTTGGTCATCTCCAACCGATCGGGTGATGCACGCGTGCACCACCCGGTCTCAGCCGAAGCTCAAGTGGAAGTCACCCGACCGGTTCACAGGCCGGTTCAACGGGAGCCAACTCTCTGTCTTCTCAAGCCAAATTCCAACCGATCGGGTGACTCTCACCCGATCGGTTCATCTGTAGCTGATGCTGAGGAGCCGAAGACACGGGCACCCAACCGATCCCTTCACCCGATGGCGCCATGATCCAACCGGTCACTCCAAGAACTCAACCGACTGGTTCATATGACCGGGTGAAAGTTCGCCGTTTTCTGTTTATTATCTGTAACGGATCACCCGATCGGTTGACTTGTCAACCGATCGGGTGATACGAGATCCTATAAATAGGACCCCTAGGGTTCCAGAAACGGGGGGCTGCTAGTTTTTACTGTTTTCTCCTATTTGTGACGGCTGTAATTACTCTTTTATTGTAAGTTTTCGGATCTTTCTTAAACTTTAGTATTATCTTAATTGCTCTATTTCCTTCGCATTCCAATCGTCTGATTATGATTTCAACGGTTCATTTTCGTTTAGATCGCTTTTCAATGAATATTTGTGAGTAGTTCCCAAATCTGGGATTTTGGCGGAAACCCCTTCGGGGGCTCTTCCCGATGCGTCCATAGGGTTAGGAAATCGATAGGGATTAGGAATCTAACGGTTACGCGGGGTGTTTCATTGTCATCGGCGGGAAAAAGACCGCCTTTGACCGTTGGGCCAAGGGGGAATAAACTTGGCGGTTGACTCCCTAGCCATAGCTCACGCCCTTAGCGTAGACGCCGAATCCTAGCACGCGGGAGCGGCAGGATGAGACGTTGGGAGTTATCGTTGCGAGCTTAGTGCTCCCGGAATCGATCAGTGTTAATGGACACGGGAGTGCCCACTGATCGAATCCGGGAAGTCCGGTGTATCATCCTGGGCACCGACCGGAATATCGGGCCCATGGGATGCCGGTACCACTTTCAGAGGCAACGTCTCACCATTAGACCCTAATTCCGATCGCCATCCTTCCCGTAGGCCGTATCGGCGAGAGTCGCTCGTTGGAGTGGAAACCAAAGTCCCGGGTTTATTTTCTTGTTGTTCATACCTTGCATTCTTTTCTCGTGACAACCCATCAACCGATTCGGGCTAGCTCGCCCACGGGGTGATTTCGGTCCTCCTTGACACAAGAACATCCTAGCCTCCCTGTGTTCGACCCCCAAGCCACACTACAACACCGTGCGCTTGCGGTTACAAATATCTAAACCCTCACGCGGGTCCCCCGGCTATTCGTGGCTAAGCGAACCGGGGGCGCTGGTCAAGTTTATGGCGCCGTTGCTGGGGAGGCAACGTGCTTGTTATTTTAGGATCTCTTGAACCCTAGTGTCTAGCTCTTATCCCTACCTCGCGATAATTTTCGCATTCTCCTTTTTCCTTTTTATTTTCTTTTTTATTATTATTTTTTCTATTTCTTATCTTATCTGTTTCATTCCCACTTGTCGCTTCACGGGTGTTTGTTGTTTTTCATGCGCAGGAGTTCAAGAAGTCTCGACGACTTGATCCCCGTTGATCCAGAGATTAACGCCACCCTTAGGTGCTTGGCCGCTGAGAAGCGAAGAAGAGAGGATCACGAATCCATGGAGGAGAACACCCCGCCTCGCAAGTCCCTGCTGGAGTACTCGATGCCATCTATCGAGTCCACTTCTGCCATCCGTCCTCCAGCTATTACGGCCCAAAGCTTTGAGCTAAAGCCGTCTTTGGTGACATGGATCCAGCAGGATCAGTTTTCGAGTGCACCCATGGAGAGCCCGATCGAGCATCTAGACTCCTTCTTGGAGAAATGTGACACCTTCCGGATTAATGGTGTCACGACTGAGGCGATCCGTCTGAAGCTGTTCCCCTTCTCGTTGCGAGACAAAGCCAAGCAATGGCTTAGGGGGAAGGACCTCAACACTTTCAATACTTGGGAGAAGCTCTCCAATGCTTTTCTGACGAAGTTCTTTCCTCCGGGGAAGACCATGAAGTTGAGGAGTGAGATCTCCTCCTTCTCCCAGGCCAGCCACGAGTCCTTGCATGAATCTTGGAAGAGATACAAGGAGATGCAGAGAAGATGCCCTCACCATGAGCTTCCAAAGTGGCAGATTATTAATCTGTTCTACAATGGGCTGAGGGATGACCTAAAATCTTCTATGGACGTCGCGGCTGGGGGTTCCTTCATGTCAAGGAGCGAGGAAGATGCCGGACATATTCTGGAAAATATGGCATCCAACAATGAGCGGTGGTGCGACAAGATAGCCACACTTAGGTCTGGGGGTATACACAGAGTCGAGGACGTCGACAAACTTTCAAGCAAGTTCGACTTGCTTTCGACCCAGATCTCCGCACTAATGGTAGGAGCCGGTGGGGCCGGTACACAACAGATTTCAGCGGTAGAATCCGAATTCTTTGGGGAATTCAACGGTGGTGACGTCTCACCACCATTGGATCAGGCGAGCACACTATTTTACAACCCCACAGGGAATGCGCCGTATCCACCAAGGACCAATTCCAACCCGGCCTACTCTCCAAACAACCGGAACCACCCTAACTTTGGTTACCGGCCACCATTCCAGCCCTCGCTGCCTCAGCAGCCACAACAACAAACATATCAGCCGACTAGGCCGCAGCAGAGTCAGATTCAGCAGCAACAATATCTGCAGCAACCTCAGCAACAATTTTATGCCCCCAGGAATCAACAACCAATCCAGCAGCAGCAGCAGTATGGCCAACAGAGGGCCGTCTCTTCGGTTGAGTCTCTCTTGACTCAATATATAACCAACCAGGAGAAGATCAATCAAAAGCTGGAAATGGGTCAGCGAGTCCTCACAGACCAAGTAACCCAGCTGGGGTTACAAGTGGTGAACCATTCAATGTCACAAAACCAATTGCCGCCACAACCTGAGGTGAACCCGAGGGGAGCAACCCAAACGTCGGCACTCGTGCACGAGCACGCAAATGTGTCCGCTATCGTTCTGAGAAGCGGGACACAAATCCCTACTAGAGTGCCCCCTAACAGACCGGAAGCACCGTTGGTCGTCGAGCGACCGATCGAAAAATCAAACGACGCCGGTGCTTCGTCATCAAATCCTACGACTCCGGAGGGAGTCTCTGAAGAAGAGAAGAAGAAGAACGAGGAAGGGATCCGGAAAGTGGTCAAACCCGTTGTGCCTTTTCCACAACGGTTAGCTCAGGCCAAAATCGACGAGAAATATGGCAAGTTCTTCGCCATGGTCAAGGACCTGAGCTTGCAAATCCCCTTCCTGGAAGCAATCGAAACAATCCCCTCCTATGCGAAATTCCTGAAGGATTTGGTGATGAGAGGGTCTAGAAAGAAGAAAGTAGTGTTGACGGCGGAGTGTAGCGCTCTCATCCAGAGGGCAAATCTGCCGAAACTTAAAGACCCGGGGAGCTTCTCAATCCCTTGCACGATCGGGGCAGTAAAGATTCATCGTGCACTCGTCGATCTCGGAGCGAGTGTCAGTTTGATGCCCTTATCGATGTATAAGAGGATAGGAATGGGTGATCTGGAGCCCACCGGTATGACCCTACAACTTGCTGACCGGTCGGTCAAATATCCGATGGGGATTGTGGATGACCTCCCCGTCAATGTAAAAGGGGTGCATGTGCCAGTGGACTTCGTAGTCATGGACATGCCTGAAGACGCACACACCCCCATCATCCTGGGATGGCCTTTCATGGCCACTGCTGGCGTTTTGATTGATGTGAAGAACGGAAAACTTTCGCTAAACGTCAGTGGAGAAAAGGTTGAATTTGATCTGGGGTTGTCCATGAAGTACCCCGATCCCCCAGATGACCCTCGGTGTAATTTGCTGGAGGTGGAAGAAGATAAAGCTGCTGAAGAGAGCTCCTGGGAGATTCTCTTAAGAAACCCCCCCGATGACTTGGGGAATTCAGAAGACCAAGACGGCCCCAAGAACAATGATGCTGCTGGAAAAGCGAATGCAGCACGTACGACCCCTCCCGGGTTCCCCATGGCTCCTCCTGCGAGGAAAGCGGGGAAAGAACCCATGGGCCTCACCAAAGATGAGGTCCGGATCCTTAAGAAGATGGCGGTAAGCGCCAATACGAAAGAGAAGCCCCCGGATCCCAAAACCTAGGAGAGGGTAGTCGAGCAAATCTTTCTCCAGCCGCTGACTACTCCAAAGGCCGTAAGCTCCGATGAAGAAGAGATGCCGAACTTCGGGCATCACCCGTATCAACCACCGTGAACATCACTTGCGGGGCGTCGAGCCAACGACGTTAAACAAGTGCGCTTCATGGGAGGTAACCCATGCTCTAAACTTTTGCCCCACTTTTTAGTGTTATTTTTTACTTTATTTTATCTATTTTTATAAATAAAATCAGCCGCAAGAACATCTGTTCAGGGACTTAGACAATCTGTTGGTTTTTGCAGGAAACAAAGCCCCACCCGATCGGTTGACAACTCAACCGATCGGTTGGGATGTATCAGATACAAGCCGCATCTGTCCCCAAATGAACCGATCGGGTGACGAATGGAGAGACCGGGTGACAGACCGGGTGACCTGGGGAGAATTCTCGGGAAAGTTTTGGGAGATATCAACCGATCGGTTGAGTTAGAGCGCGATCGGTTGAGGCGACCGGGTGAGCAACCCTCAATTCTCGGGAAAATGAGTGGAGCGGCCAACCGATCGGTTGACAAGTCAACCGACCGGTTCGCCTGTAGCACTTCTTCGGCAAGAATTTTCGACCTAACAGTCAACCGATCGGGTGACAAGTCACCCGATCGGTTCGACTTAAAACCCTATAAATACCCCAGACCACCCGTTCGTTCCGCCCTCGCCATTTTCGAACCCCAACCCGACGTTTCGCCTCCTCCTCTTGCGCCGGACTGCGATCTTCCCCAAAATCAACCCCAATCGACCTCCCCCCATTTCCCTATCCATCCCACCATCGATTTCTCTCCATTCTCCTCGATTTCACCCGCAACCAATACCCTAACTTTCACCCATTCTCCAAAATTTCGAAACTTACTGAAGAAATCGCCGCGGCTTCACAACGTGCTCCTATCGAGTAGCATCGGGGCGTCTACGAGCAACGATCTTCATCTCATTTGGGTAAACTCGCTCCTTAGCTCAATTTTAATTTTGCCCCAAATATTCCATTTGCTCGTTGGTCGTGTTTCGTGTTTGTGTCGATTCATTGTATTTTGCATACTCACGCACACACACGACTCCCGCACAATGCCTCCCCGCTGTGCTAAGCCCTCCGACGCCAGCCCTTCCAACCCTAGGCCCACCTGTCATACTCGTCGCGCACAACCCCCCTCCCCACCCACCACCTCCAATCCATCTACCACCCCACGTAACGCTCCCCCGCCTTCCGTTGACGATCCCGAATACGGGATGCAATTCCAAGACGACAACGTGGCCGACCGATTTTCGGCCATGATCCTCCTAGCTGGACAGGGCGGACGGCTAACCCAGGAATCCGTCGACCGAGACCTCTCATTCCTTCAAAGCTTCATCCGCCACATCCGAGAAGACCCACCCGATGCCTCCGAGCTCAGCATCCCACCTCCCACGACTCCTGGTCCCCAGCACAGGCCCCCTTCACCACCCCCAGAGGGTGGTGCCCCCGCTTGATTTTTCCAGCCCACTTTTGTCCCCCCTATGTTCGTGCACATCTGTCTTTGCGGGGCCCTGCTTCGTCTCTGCCTGGGGGAGGACCCATTCACGAGTCGCATCACTTCCTTTTTATTTTTCTTAATTTCACCTTGTTTGTTTTTGACTCCCCCTTGCATATCTCTGCATTTCACGATCACATTTTATTTGCTAGCACTGTCATGTCTAGCTTGGGGGACGTCTATTTTGGTGTGTTGTCGTGTTTTGTCGTTTTTCTTATTTTTGTGTGTATGCTTGTTTTTCCCCTTTTGAGTGTCGTGTCGTGTGGTTTTCTTTCTATTTTCGTGTCGTTTGATTTTGATTTTGATTTTTCCTTATTTTCAGTTTCATCTCTGTGTTTTCCTCGTTTTCATTTCTTTTTGTGTCGGTGCGTATTCCCCCCCCCCCCACCTTCATTGCCCTCCCGTACTCACTCATATTGCATTGAGGGCAATGCAAGCTTCAGCTTGGGGGAGTCGCACTGTGTGCGTCATTTGAGTCTTTCTTTTTCGTTTTTGTGCCGTTTTCATCGTGTTTTATTTTTTTCTTTTCTTCTTTTTATCTCTTTCTCCTAGAGATGAACCCTATGATGAATCGCCACAAAATCACACACACCTAGCAAGGCATCGATAATCACATTCACTAACCCTAGGATTTCGAGTTCTCTCGCATTTCACGCATCGTGGGTCCACTTAGCTTTTTGTGAGTCGTGCGTCGTGCCTAGCTGTTTGGTGTGCTTCTACTTTGTGATTTTACTTTATATACCTGTCCAGGAATGACCCCTAGATTATCATGCTTCGATTTGAATATGCGGTATTTATTTCCCCTGTCTGCTTCTGCATGCTATATATATCGTGTACTTCATTTCGCATGTGTCGGGATTCCACAATTAAGGACTAGGACAACCCATTTAGCCTATGCTCTATTTAGCGAGAATAGTTTCATTTTCCCAAGTGTTTAGATTTCGACTTCTTTTTTGTTTTACTTGGTGCAAATCCCCTCGTCGTGTACCGTTCTCCCACTTGGGAGAGTACACATGTGTATAGCCAAACACCCAAAAATCCAAAAAAAAAGAGAAAAGAAAAGAAAAACCCAAAAAGAAAAGAAAAGAAATTTTTGTATAGCCAAAAAGCCAAAAAAAAATACAAATACCCAAAACCCAAAAAAATTTCTAGTGTGAATATTTTTCCTATCTACCGAGAATAAAGGGAAGGCGAGAATTTGCACCGAGTGTTCTACTCCACATCATCTCAATCCCCGTCGTTTTCGAAAAAAATTGGCTTAGGAACTCTTTAGCTAGTATCTAGGCTATAGTGGCGTGATTTCCTTAACCCTAGTTGTGGAATCCCCGATGCATGATACGCTTATATTCTTATACTCTTCTCATGCATGCTTGAACTAATATTCACCGCAATTTCAAATTCGAATCAGTATTTGGGTCGTTTCCTGGGTCTGTGTATATCGAGCTTTATTGCACATCGTAGATAGCGACACCATTTGCTAGCACACGACCACACTCACTCGCGCTTCACCGCGTGGGCCCACGACACTTATTTGGACTCGTTTTCCTAGGTTTAGTGATGTAATTTGACGTTTGCTTGCTTGGTGTGTCGTTTTTGATTTTGTTGGCTCTGACGGACGATCTAGGATATAGAGTTTTCTTTTTCTCTCTTTCTCTCTATTTTTCCCCTCCGAGCTCCTACTCTCACTCGTCTTCCTCGAGGACGAGGAAGAGTTCAGCTTAGGGGATTTTGACGTGCGTTTATATTTCATATATTCACGCACGTTTTCTTTTGTGTTTCTCCGTATTTTCCGCCGTCTTTTATTCGTTTTCTCGTATTTTCTCGTTTTCTTTCACTTTTCTTTGTTTCTCCATGTTTGCAGGAGATTGCCCGCGTAGGGGACGTTTAACGACGATATCTCAAGTCCCCGGAGCAACGGGAGGAGTCACGCGTGATCCAGGGGGTCAAACGACGAAGATTGCATCTTTCAGCCCCTCACCCGGTCGGTTGGTCATCTCCAACCGATCAGGTGATGCACGCGTGCACCACCCGGTCTCAGCCGGAGCTCAAGTGGAAGTCACCCGACCGGTTCACAGGCCGGTTCAACGGGGGCCAACTCTCTGTCTTCTCAAGCCAAATTCCAACCGATCGGGTGACTCTCACCCGATCGGTTCATCTGTAGCTGATGCTGAAGAGCCGAAGACACGGGCACCCAACCGATCCCTTCACCCGATGGCGCCATGATCCAACCGATCACTCCAAGAACTCAACCGACCGGTTCATATGACCGGGTGAAAGTTCGCCGTTTTCTGTTTATTATCTGTAACGGATCACCCGATCGGTTGACTTGTCAACCGATCGGGTGATACGAGATCCTATAAATAGGACCCCTAGGGTTCCAGAAACGGGGAGCTGCTAGTTTTTACTGTTTTCTCCTATTTGTGACGGCTGTAATTACTCTTTTATTGTAAGTTTTCGGATCTTTCTTAAACTTTAGTATTATCTTAATTGCTCTATTTCCTTCGCATTCCAATCGTCTGATTATCATTTCAACTGTTCATTTTCGTTTAGATCGCTTTTCAATGAATATTTGTGAGTAGTTCCCAAATCTGGGATTTTGGCGGAAACCCCTTCGGGGGCTCTTCCCGATGCGTCCATAGGGTTAGGAAATCGATAGGGAGTAGGAATCTAACGGTTACGCGGGGTGTTTCATTGTCATCGGCGGGAAAAAGACCACCTTTGACCGTTGGGCCAAGGGGGAATAAACTTGGCGGTTGACTCCCTAGCCATAGCTCACGCCCTTAGCGTAGACGCCGAATCCTAGCACGCGGGAGCGGCAGGATGAGACGTTGGGAGTTATCGTTACGAGCTTAGTGCTCCCGGAATCGATCAGTGTTAATGGACACGGGAGTGCCCACTGATCGAATCCGGGAAGTCCGGTGTATCATCCTGGGCACCGACCGGAATATCGGGCCCATGGGATGCCGGTACCACTTTCAGAGGCAACGTCTCACCATTAGACCCTAATTCCGATCGCCATGCTTCCCGTAGGCCGTATCAACGAGAGTCGCTCGTTGGAGTGGAAACCAAAGTCCCGGGTTTATTTTCTTGTTGTTCATACCTTGCATTCTTTTCTCGTGACAACCCATCAACCGATTCGGGCTAGCTCGCCCACGGGGTGATTTCGGTCCTCCTTGACACAAGCACATCCTAGCCTCCCTGTGTTCGACCCCCAAGCCACACTACAACACCGTGCGCTTGCGGTTACAAATATCTAAACCCTCACGCGGGTCCCCCGGCTATTCGCGGCCAAGCGAACCGGGGGCGCTGGTCAATCTGCAGCAGCAGCAGCAGGCTCTGCAGGAGTGGAGGTGGTCACCGGATCAGCTGTAGTGTCCACGGGAGCGACGGAAGTAGAAATCTCAGGCACGACAGGTGAGACGATCTCTGGAGCAGCGACGGTAGTGGCCTCGGGAGCACCAGTTGTAGTATCCACCGCAGGAATGGTGGCAACAGGTGTGCTCTCGGGGTCACCAGCAGAAGAGGCTACAGCAGCACCAGAAGGACCAGCAGCAACAGGAGTACCCTCAGGGGCACGAGAAGCAGCAGCACGAGCAAGCTCGAGAATCTCCTCATCATCCAGCTCCTCGTCATCGTCAGAAACTGACGGAGGAATCTCAATCCCCAGATGAGAAGCGATACGAGAAAGAATCTCCTCAGTGCGAGCATACCGCGACTCCACACGTTTGATCGAACGTGCGAGGTCAGCAAGAGTAGGAGAGGGAGCAGCTGAGGCTGAGGCAGAGGCAGACGCTGAAGGGGTCGTCCTCTGAACATGACGAAGTGCCGCAAGAGACTTATTGACGGCCGTCGCGTTCAGAGGGGGACCGAGAGGGCGCTCATCGTCACGAGGCAAAGTGACACGAAAGTGACGGAATACGAGTGTCAGGAGGCACGGGAATGGGATATGCGCAGACTTCGTGGACTTCCAAATACACTCGAAAGAATCCATCTTATCGAGTATGATCCGGGCCCAGTTAATCTCGCTACCCATGAAGATGGCATAGATCAACTTCAGAAATGGCTGGGACGGCAAAGAGGAGGAGCCGTACTTAGGAAGTAAGCACGACTTCAGAATTAGGTTCAGGACCCAGCCATTGGGCTTGAATGACTTGGAGGGCACGCCAATCATGGCGAGAGGAATCTGGTGGAAGATCTTAGAAAGGATGACCTGATCAAGTGAAGAGATGTCATCGACGGAAATATCTGAGGGAAGGAGGCCAGACGAGGAGATACCCAAAATCTCTCCTAAGATTTCTGCCGTGAGGACTATCGGAGTCCCAAGACAGTCGTCTCAATCGAGTGGGTCTCGTCGTACTGACCCCGGACACGGTTGGCATAGAAGAGTTTCACTAGGCGAGGGTAGGGGTGAGGGTTCGCCTTCGGGTCATATCGAAGGTAATCGAGAAGACCGGAAGACGAAAGAAGATCCGCTAGGCCTATGAAGTCAGAAAACTGTACGAAATGCTCCAGAATCAGCGGACAGTGTTCGATACGGTTGTAAGCCGCAAGACACATAGGGTCGTCGCGACACAACGAAATATCGACACCACCCACCGGCATCGAAGCCTTTCCCTTAGGCTTACGAGTGGAAGTACGGGGTCGGGAGCTAGACTCAGTTTGCCTAGGAGGTGGTGTAGGATCCCTATGGGTCTCAGTCTCGGGTCGGTATTCGGTGTCGGAATCCGAAGCACCGGGAGTGGGAGTACGGAAAGAGGAGGGAGACACGGTTTCCTTCGTAGGCTTGGGTTTTGGCTTGGGTTGAGCTCTAGGTTTGGCGGTCGTCGTCCTCTTCTTCTTGAGAGGAGGCGAAGACGACGAAGGTTGGGTAGGCTTCGGACGGCGTTTGGGAGGGGTTCGCGTGGGTTGATTGGGATCCGTAGGGGATGGCTCTACGGTCATAGGCGAAGGGCTCGTAGGACGGATCAGGATACGTGTGCGTGCCATAAGCGCGGCAAGACACATAAGAAATCGAGAGATCGAATCGATAGAACCCTAAACAGCCCTAGCCGAAACCCTAGAGCTAGATTCTAACCCTAAGAGTTAGAAAAAGAACCCTAGAGAGCTAAACCCTAACCCTAGAGAGCTAGACGAGGGAGGAGGATCACCTAGGGAGGCAGATCGACGGAAAGATGGCTGGAGATAGGTCGGAATCGACGATCGGAGAGGGAGGAAGTCCAAGGGGTCGGGGGTTTTGAGCTGGAGGAGAAATTTGAACTGACTAGAAAATAAATAAGTCGGTTAGGGGAGCTATTAATCGATCGGAATGCGAAAACAGAAGACAGTCCCCGTCACAACTAGTCGGTCACAGTTCAAGCACTGACCGACTAGATCACGATCTAGTCGGTCGGTCAATGAGCTTGAACCGACTAGTTGTAAACAGTAACTGAAGCCAAATTTCCTTACAAGATTTAGTCGGTCTAAGCTCATTCACTGACCGACTAGAACTGAATCTAGTCGGTCAGCCAATGAACTTGGACCGACTAAGAGAGTCCAAAAATAGAAAATTTTGAAATTTTGATATCTCTCCTAATCGCACTTCGACGAAACATCGTAATACTCTCATTAATCATTATACTACCCCATTAAACATCAAAAATCTGAAATTTGACGTTTACGAGCAAATCGAGCAAAAATTCCGAAAATTCAACAAAAATCCAGAAAATTCCAATAAATCTAACATGTGCAAATATAATGAAATTAAATAGCATGCAAGATTATTGAATAAAAATGTATCATAAATCTCGGATTCACCCATAATCCCCAATTCTCGACGCAACCGCACAAAGGAGTTTTCCTTTAGGGGTTTCGTGAAAATATCAGCGATTTGCTTCTGGGTTTCAACGTACACTAATATGATGTCCTTTTTAGCAACATGATCATCTAAGAAATGGTGTCGGACATCTATGTGTTTCGAACGGGAATGGTGTACCGGGTTCTTAGAGAGACATATTGCACTTTGGTTGTCCACCATGATAGGGCAAGTATCACAGTTTATACCAAAGTCTTTAAGTGTGTGTCTCATCCAAAGAACTTGAGCACACGCGGCACCGGCGGCAATGTATTCAGCCTCGGTGGTTGAAAGTGATACAGAATTCTGGTTCTTGGAAAACCAAGAGACAAGAGAATTTCCTATAAAATGGCAAGTGTCACTAGTACTTTTCATGTCGGATTTGCATCCCGCATAATCTGCGCCACTATATGAGATTAACTCATACGTGCTAGATTTTGGATAAAGTAATCCAGAATCAAGTGTGTAACTTAAATAACGGAAAATACGTTTTACCGCTACTAAGTGTGACTCCTTAGGTTGAGACTGATAACGAGCACACACACATACGGCAAACATAATATCGGGCCTACTTGCGGTAAGATATAGTAAACTACCTATCATACCTCAATATAGACGAATGTCTACATCTTTACCGCTTGTATCCTTATCAAGATGCGTAGTCGTGCTCATTGGAGTCTTCTTTCCGGAGGCATTCTCCATTCCAAATCGCTTAAGCAACTCCACCGTGTACTTCGTTTGGTGGATGAAGATTGCATCGTCCATTTGGCGAATTTGGATACCTAAGAAATACTTGAGCTCACCCATGTGGCTCATCTCAAATTGATCCTTCGTCACATTAGAAAACTCTTCGCAAAGAGCGAAGTTAGTAGCACCGAAAATGATATCATCAACATATATTTGACCTAAAATTATATCATTATTCGAATACTTAACAAATAATGTGGAATCAACTTCTCCCATTTTACAACCCAAATCCAAAAGAAAATTCTTCAAACGGTCATACCAAGCTCGAGGAGCTTGTCTCAAACCGTAAAGTGCTTTCTTAAGTTTGAAAACATGATTTGGAAATTTTTCGTTTATAAAACCAGGAGGTTGAGAAACATAAACTTCCTCAACAACATCTCCGTTTAAAAACGCACTTTTAACATCCATTTGAAATAATTTAAAATCCTTATGGCATGCAAAAGACAATAATAATCTAATAGATTCTAATCTAGCTACCGGAGCAAAGGATTCTTCGAAATCGATACCTTCCTCTTGCCGATAGACTTGAGCTACTAACCGAGCTTTGTTCCGGGCGACGACTTGGTTTTCTTCGGTTTTGTTCTTGAAGATCCACTTTGTCCCTATGACGGTGTGGTTCTTCGATGGCAATGGAACAAGCTCTCAAACCTCATTCCTCTCGAATTGAATGAGTTCCTCCTCTATGGCTAAGATCCAAGCACCATCTTCGCACGCTTCATTAACATTCTTTGGCTCTATCGAGGAGGCAAAGGCACAATGAGCGAAGTAGTTCACTTGCGATCTCGTCTTGACACTATCATGGATATTGCCAATGACTTGCGCATGAGGATGGTCACGAACGGTATGAAGCCGTTTGGGAATTCCTTGATCACTAGGAACATTCTCAACAACTTCATTAGTTGGGTTAGTCTCAATAGAATCAATAGAATTATTAGAATTAGAATTACCAATTGAATCACATAAGACATCCATAGAGTCATCATCATTAGTAATTCTAGTTGGAACAAATCCTTCATTAAATGAAACATGAAGCGATTCCTTGATTGTTGAGGTTCGTTTGTTGTATATCCGGTAGGCTTTGCTACGTGAGGAATATCCAACAAATATCCCACCATCGGATCTTGGATCGAATTTGTCCAAACTGCCATACGTGTTCTTAATAAAACATTTTGAGCCGAAAACACGAAAATGTTTAACTTGAGGCAACCTACCAAACAACAATTCATAACAAGTTTGTTTAGTGTCGGGCCTCAAAAGTATTCTATTAAACACATAGCAAGCGGTGTGTACCGCTTCCGCCCAAAATTGATGGCCAAGTTGGCTATCATCAAGCATCGTGCGAGCACACTCCACTAGCGTCCTATTCTTTCTCTCAACAACACCATTTTGAGGAGGTGCGCGAGGGAATGAAAAGGTGTGTGTAATACCAACTTCATCACAAAATGTCTCAAAAGACTCATTCTCAAATTCCCTTCCATGATCACTACGAATAGTGACAATGGTGGTTCCAATGAGATTTTGTACTTTCTTAACAAAAATTGTGAAGTTTTCAAAAGCTTCATTTTTATTACATAATGAAAATACCCAAGTAAACCTAGAAAAGTCATCAACGATGACAAGTCCATATCTAGCATTACCTAATGAAGCAACTCTAGTTGGCCCAAATAAATCTAGATGTAATAGCTCTAGTGGCCGCTTAGAAGAAATGCTTTTCTTAGGTTTAAATGAAGATTTTGGAAGCTTGCCTCGTTAACACGAGTCACAAAAGCTTTTCTTTTGAAAGACAAGCTTAGGGAAGCCTCTAATAGAATTTAACTTGGAAAGCTTAAAAAGTGTTCCAAAGTTCACATGACCAAAACGTCGATGCCATAAGTGTTGCTCACTTGTGTTGGCAATGAGACATTGTTCATGTGATCTTGGAAGATCTAGGATATATATATATCCTTATGGCGTGTGCCAGAAAACAATAATTCATTATTATCTTTTCTTAAAATATGCACATTCCTTTCGCAAAGCTAACTTTGTAACCTTTGTCACAAAGTTGGCTTATTGAAATGAGATTGTGGTTTAATCCTTTAACAAGGTAAACATCACTTATTAGGGGTTTAGATGGATTACTCACTTTACCAACACCTATGATGGTTCCGCTCTCGTTGCCTCCAAAGACTACCCGGTTTCCATTTGCAATGGGAACCACTCCGGAGAGAAATTGAGCGTCACCCGTCATGTGTTTTGAACCCCTGCTATCGAGTATCCATTCCCCTTGGAGCTAAATTTAAAGTTGTTGCTCCGTTTCTTTTTCTTGAGTACCTATAGATATGAAATATCTTATCATGGTACCCAAGGTCATTGGGTCCAAAAGATTAGACCTTGCCAAGTCCAATTGGACTTAGACTTCCCCACATAATTACTACTATGCACAACATTCGAAAAATAAGCATTCATGTAAACTTGTTTTTCATCCATGCTTGTGTCCTTTGGGCTCCAAATAGTGAAAATTTTGGGAGCCCTCATCCTATTGGGTGCATGCATGCGTTGTTGATTTCTACGTGATGCATGTCGTGGATAGGCATAAGGAACATGATGAAATGGTGCATGATGATACTTGTTCATATAATGATGTGGGTGAACATATCCATGTGGAGGAACACGTGCATGAGGGTGTCTCACATGGTGTGCACGTGCCCGTGGATGTGGTGCATAAAAATCATCATATGTGTGAGCATGTGGAGTAGGACGTGTGTTCCTACGTGGCATGGTATTTGTGTACATATAAGCATGACCCTTCTTTGGAGGTCCACCCATAGTGGGTTTCTTTCCAAAAGAGGGCGTGTACGAGATGGAAGCACCATTGGTAATTGAATTACCAATAGAGTGTTTGCTACCACTCGTCGAAGCATCGGAAGTTGGCCTAACAAAGGTAGTGCCCGACTTGGATGAATTTCCCAACTTATACCCCAAGCCAATGTGGTGTTTGGCCGGAAGTAAGTCATTTAGGATATTATCCAAATGGCCCTTACCCTTATTGAATTCATTGATTCGGCCCAATGTGCACTCATATTTCTCGTTGAGAGAACGCGTAGAAGCATCCAAAGTGGATACTTGCGATGTGAGCACATAAACACGAGATTTGAGATTCTCGTTTTCAATACTCAAAGTCGAGTTTTGAGAAGTCAAATTCGCTATCTTGTGTTCCTCCGAATCTTCAATGCTAACATGCTCAAGTTGAGACTTGAGATTTACAATCTCATTTCTCAACTCTTCAACAACGGTGTCGTTGTTGGTGATGATAGTTTTAGGCGAGGTTTGGATGCTAGCTAAATCATCTTTTACCTTAGTATATCTATTTACTAATTTAGAGTATTTAGACCATAATTGCTCATTAGCATTTCTAAGGTCATCCATGGTTACCGCATCGCCTTCGTTGTCGCTATCATCGGAGGATGAAGATCCTTGATCATGCTCCTCTCTTGCCATGAAGCACATGTGTGCTTGCTCCACTTGCTCATCGTCCGACTCTCCGCTTGAGGAATCCTCGGAGTCGGTGAATGTCCCGACGAGTCCTTTCTTATACCCTTTCTTGTACTTCTTGGACTTGTCGAACTTCGGCGCCTTCCACTTCTCCTTTTGCTTATTTTGAGGACACTCCTCTTTCATGTGTCTTGGCATGTTGCATTTGAAACACAAAGGAGAGGAGGCGTTAGAAGAACCAAATTTAGCTTTGTTCTTATAGTTACCTTTCCAGAAGAACCGGTTGAACTTCTTTTCCATGAGTGCCATGGACTCCAAGTCCAACTCGTCTTCCGAGTTTTCATCATCGGTTGATGTGGAAGTTGATGGAGCGGCCTTGAAAGCAATAGCCTTCTTCTTTGGCTCATCTTGCTTTAGGTAGGACTTCATCTTGTCCTGCAACTTCAACTTGCTATCCTTGCGTACCTCATATGACATTAAGGTACCCATTAGTTGAACAACGGTATAAGTTTTCATGTCATTACCTTCCTCGATGGCGAAGGTCCGTTTCTCCCAACAAGAAGGAAGTCCATCGATAATCTTCGAGACTTTCTCCTTTTGGGTGTAGGTTTTACCGAGAGCCTCCAACCCGTTTGTGATGTCGACGAAGCGAGCATAATACTCCTTCATCTTCTCACCCTGTAGCATATGAAATAACTCGTAATCTTTATTAACTACTACGAGTTTAGAGTCTCTTACCCTACTTGTCCCTTCATGCAATATGAGGAGGGAGTTCCATATTTGATATGCACTCTTACATGTGCATATCTTGTTGAAATCCTCATGCTCCAAAGCACATTGCAAGGCGTTCATTGCCTTGGCATTGCTTACCTCCACGGCGATCTCCGCGGGAGTCCACTTCTCGAAATCTTCTTCGGCGGGCTCGACATATTCCTTCATCGTGGTTCTCCATAGTGAAGCACTCCGGAGGAAAGTTTCCATCCGGCATTTCCAGTACCCGTAGTTGGTACCGTTGAAGAATGGAGGCCTCGTTGAGGAATGTCCTTCCATTACCGAAGACGCTCCTTCACGGTTCTTGAAGCTGCTATAGTTGGAAGGTGGACGAACGCTTTTGTTGTCGTAGGCAGACATAGCTATAGACTTGGCTCTGATACCAAATGTAATGCCTTGCTAAGCTACTGCACAAGTACTAGAGGGGGGTGAATAGTACTTTAAAATAATTAAGAGGCTAATTCCTAATTACCTTGCAAACTCTACCAAACAATGCGGAAATGCGGAAATGTAAATGTTAGACAACAAAGAAACAATCGCAAACAAACGATATTACTGGGTTCGGATCCACCCAAGTCTCCCCGACTTGTTCCCGGTGATCCTACGTCCCAAACACCCGGATCCCCTCCGGATACTCGAGTTAGAAACCCTAACTCAAGATTTCCACTATGAAATACTTGTGAAAAACCTTCACAAGTCAAATCATACACAAATGAAATTGTGACTCCCACAACCCGGGATCACAAACACACTCTCACAGCCGAGAGTGAAACTTACAATATCAAAGTAAATGAAATAAAGATTCTTACCGATAAAATCCTATGCCTTGAGTATAACTTATGATTTAGGGCAAAACTGATTTTGGGGAAGATGAAGAGGCACCAAACCCTAGCTCCAAGATGTAGATCAACGATGGAGAGCTATGAGGTTGTTGGTGATCTAGAATCAAGCACTTGGCTTGGAAGGCTCACAATCAATGAATCTCTCTTTTGAAATAAGAGTGAGGAGAGATTCAAGATTGGAATGGAAGAGCTTTGAATGAGGAATGAATGCTTTCTCTTTGATCTCTAAACTTCTCTTAATATCAGCCTTGAGTGCAATGAATGCAGCTCAACAAGTATTTATAGGTTAGAGGAAAGAGAGAGAGAAAAATGTTTCAATTAAAGCTCCAACGGCTCTATTCTGAACCAAACTAGTCGGTCAAAGAACAACCACTGACCGACTAGTTCATCAACTAGTCGGTCAGTCAATCAACATGAACCGACTAAGTGGTGAACAGAGAATAGGTCGAAGTTCAGACTAACAGAACTAGTCGGTCAAAGAACACTTGCCAACCGACTAGTTTCACAACTAGTCGGTCGGTGAGTAAACTTAGACCGACTAAGAGATAAAACAAATAGTCTGAGTACAAATTGATTTAGTCGGTCCAAGAACAAAAGTTGACCGACTAGTTCATCAACTAGTCGGTCGCCAAATGAACATAGACCGACTAACGATAAACAGTAAGTTGGCATGTACAGTAGAAGCTCAACTAGTCGGTCAAAGAAGCATCACTGACCGACTAGTTCACAAACTAGTCGGTCGGTGAGTCAACGTAGACCGACTAACTGTAAACAGTAAAGAGCTATGAATTGACTGACACAAACTAGTCGGTCCAAGAAGCTTGGCCGACCGACTAGATCATCATCTAGTCGGTTGGTTCTTCTTCTTGAACCAGCTAACATGCACAAGAAGTCGCGAATCGAAGCGCGAAGCTTCGGGAAAGTTTGTATGGACTTTTTACAAGATCCTAGCTCTAAGATAGGAGCGTTATGAAGATTTAAAACGTAAGACCTACTCAAGGCTTAACATTCTACGAAAGAATCTTAAAAGACTATAAATAAAACTTGACGATACCGTCTTCAAAAACTTCAATCGAATCTTCATGACTTCTAAAATGGTCCAAAAGCTTCAACGAAGCTTTAGGCATACGATCACGTGCTTTGAGAAGTCTTGAGACGTCGCTATGGATGTTCATATGAATTTGGCGACGATCTCCATAACTGCGCTCACAAAGAGTTAGTTCACGATATATTTATGTTTGTTCATCATCCAAAACCAAATCCGGGGAGTCCAATATCCAACAATTCTTGGACCAGTTCTTCTTGTGGGGACATAAGCGAGGACCTCCGTCTTGGGTGCATTTGGCCTCGCATAAGTTGGGCACTCCTTGTTCCGAGGGCTTCTCTCTCTCGGTCACTTGTCTTGAGATTCCTGACGAGGGGTTCCCTCGGTTGGCTTTTCCCGTCTGGTGTCTCCACGACGGGCAGGTGTGCCCTTTCCATTAGCTTCAGTTGGTTCCTCTGCTTCTTCAGAGATGGTGAACCAATCTGTTATATTGAATATATCTGTGAGGCTGTTATGGGGAACTTGTGGAGTGCCCTCCACAAGTGTTTATCCTGCACTGCTTGAGTGAAAGCCGTGATGACAGTCACATCCGGCGTGTCCTCCACTTCGAGCCTCTCGTCGTTGAATCGTTGGACGAAGGCTCGGATTGGTTCCTTTTCCTTCTGCTTGAATGTGAAGAGGTGGGAGGACTTCCTCTTGGGACGGCATCCTGCGACGAATTTGAAGGGTTTTGGCGAATCCTTAGGGCTCAGATCTATGCCTGTCCTACGTCGGACAGACAACAGAGGGATTAAAATCACAGCGGAAAACATATAGCTAAACACTTTAGCTAAGGCCCTAAGTCGAGCCAGAACCTATCCAAGATCTATGCCGACTTGGGGTGGATCTGATCACCCTAAGAGAGATCTATACTACTGTGACATTATTAAAATTACACTAGAACGCTACTAAATGACATACCCGAAATCTTGGCATTGGAGCAGGCAAGATGTACCGCACCACCTTCTTTCGCTCCTTGAAGCTGAGCTGCCTTGTGCCTTCGATCCGATCTACCCGAAGCGAGCCGATCACTTGTCGAAGAAAGTTTCACTTGAGAAGATCTATGTCAGAGATTTCTGCATCTGATCCAAATCTCCTAGCCATCTTGCTAAGACTCGATTGGAGAATAAGAAGAAAGAGGAGGAATAATTAAGTTGTCGATTTAGCGTGCTAAAAAATCAGGAGCTTCTCGAATCAGAGACTTGGTACAAAATTTCTCCTGGGTGTCCACCCCTATTTATATAGGGAGCTAGATCCCATGCTTGTCATACGAGCAATGTGGGACTAAATAATCAAAGAGGAATTTAATTAAGTTAGTAAGCCTTTCATAAAGGCCTAACTTCAACCAATTAAATCTCCCTCATTATTAAGCTTCAGATACGATACAAGTTATCATTTCGAAGAGCTTCGAATGGTGAACACGTAAGAACAAACGGCGACGAATTTCAACTTCGTTTGACCCTTCAAACAATTGCCCAAAGATGGGCAAAAAGTCACTTTCGTAGCCGCCATCTTGGGTTTCAAATACCATAGGAAAACAAGCGAGGGGGCCCCTATCCCATGGGTGCACCTGCTAGGCCAGCGGGCGTGCCCACCTCCTATGCGGGCGGGGCACCCGCAATCAAGAGTTGGTGCCCCGGCCCGCTCAGCGGGCCTCACCCGCTGGACCAAGCGGGTGCCCCCGCCCGCTCAGCGGGCGGGCCGCTCGCTGGGTCGCAGCGGGAGCCCCACTGGGCGCAGCGGGTCGCACCCGCTTGAGTCAGCAGGCGTGCCTGCCCGCTTAGCGGGCGGGCTCCGCTTGTCTTGCGGGTTGGGCCCTCTTGCCCCAAAGTGGGTTTGACCCACTTTGCCCATTTCCACTGTTTTCCACTTTCTGGGCTCGTTTGAGCTTCGATTCCAACGCGGTTTCTTCCTGTGGATTCATCAGAAAGTCCTCTTCAATCCCAAAGTGCTAAACCCCTTTAGATTTATTTTCACAACCCATTTGTGAGCTTAATTATTCCATTGCAACAAATGCATTCCTCTTATCATTCTTCCTATTACTAAGACGTGAATACTACTCGGTGTGAGACCCTACAGCCTGACCCTACTATAGGTTGGGACTCAAAATCCCTAGACGGCAGTAACCACGAGCAGTAGGTGTCATCCCTATTTCAGCATCATACTTACGTGATTGACCCATTGATAAAAGTGTCGTCGGGATCACTCTGACTGTGTCAGCGATGAATACCGCAGTTTTTGTCCCTTCGTCATAACTGTGTCGCTGCATAGCCTAGGGTATGGTTAACCGTCAACTCCACTAGCCATCATTGGTCAGTATACAACGGTCTTTGTTATATACACGTTGTACATCCTACAATGTACCCCCCACCGAGTATCAACACAAAGATCGTACTGGGTCTATGACACTAACTCCCCTTTAATGGAAGAGACGAATCACATCTTAGTCGTTTACTTACCTCGTATGCTTCAGTTGTCACCCAATCTAAGACCTTTCTGCAGGCCTAGCCTCGAAGTTAGGTCATAGATCAAAGTGGCACGATTCACGAACAGGTTCGTATAAACGACTTCAGGTCTTAAGGAACAGCTTGTCTATCATCACTCTAGAGTTATTATTGACAGTTTAGTTAAAAATTAACCATTTAATAACTCTAAGTTGGCCGTTCAGTGAACTCATTCTCCAATGAGCACCTATGCCTTGTCTCTGACTTCGCCAGGCCGAATGACTATGAGATCATCATTACCCTTAGAGTAAGACAAAGACACAGTGGTCTATCCGATGTGCAGATATCCTATTCTTGACACATCTATGACCACGAACTGTTTAAGGCTCAAGTTCTTATCGGTCAATTACTTCCCACAGTCTAGAACTTCATCTAGATATGTAATGACGTCACTTTACGTCTAAGGAAATTATCTAAGTATATAATACATGGAATTTATACTAGGACAATTTGTACCGTATCATCATTAGAACAAGATGTTTAACTCAGGATAAATGCCTCAAGGGCATACATCTTCCTACAGAATTGCCTGTAAAATAAATCGGCCAATTTGTCGAATGATCCGATACAGCCATCGGGTAATCTATCATACCAGCCTTCTGCCCTTTTGAATATGGTAGCGTGGAAAGCTCGGTAGAGGTACGGATCATCGGCCCCATGAAGCAACATCACGTTTAGATACTTGCAGATGTGCGACCACGGGTCGTCTCTGCCATCATAAGCTAGCAAGGCAGGGAGTTTGAACTTTGGAAGAGAAAGAGCAGAGGTGATGTTCTCCTTCAATGGGGTCTGCTGAAGTGCGGATTGGATGAGTAGGGATCGCCCTTCCCCACCTTGCACTTACATAGCTCCTGAGGATTGGTTTGGGATTTCCTCTCTCCTCCCATATCCACCTGCAAGATTGAGAGGGTTGTAACCTGGGAGGACCCCATATATTACCTGATCCAGGATGTAGTGGGTCGCTTCCTTATAGTTGGAGGGGCTGGGTCCTCCATGGAAACCAAAGGAACGATTATCATTCCCCCCTTCGCCGTATTAGTGAGATGTGGGGGTTGTATTGTGTGGGGCGATCTCTTGGCAATCCACTCTCGGATCTCTTGGATCTCTGAGCATGGATGTGCATCTTGTCGGTGTCAGAGTTGGATTTGAAGGCGGTAGTTGCTCATTTGTGAGTAGCAGATCTCCTATGCTTCCCATGCTTTGACGTATCAGAGTCACCAAAACGTGGAGACCCTTATCGACCCGCTCTGCAAATTGGTCGAATTGTTCTTGGGACACCTTCTGCACTTTGGTGGCCTTCTTGGGTCGCTTGGATGAGGATGTAGATTCTGAGGCATCCTCCACCTGGAAGATGTTCGCTTTTTTTTTATTCTTCGGACCTTGGTTCGGTCCGACGTTGCTGGGTCCAGCCGACATAGCTTATTGGTTGCTTTGGGATGTCGAGCTGGTTAACGTTTCCTACAAACTGTGCCAAACTGTTAAGGCCAAAAATGACCAAAACAATTGTGTTGCTGACGTGGACCCATCTTGTTGGATAGGAGCCTCGTCAGCCAGTTAAGTGGGACCCTATGTTGGAAGAATCAGGGTCGTTGAAGGATGATGGTTGAGTTGTGATGCTCGACCGACCCTCAAGCAATCCATATATCGATCGATCAAGGCCGAGAAGCTCAGGAGCGACCCTCATGTCGGGTCTAGAATTGTAGATCTGCACCACAAGGAAGCATCAAGGGCATCGGATCTGGGTCACGATCCAAATCCCCTCCGATGCTTAAGTTAGAATGGAAACTTAAGTAAGAAAGGGAGCTTGGAGCAGCTGTGATCGACCCACGGAGGTTCGTCTCAGATCTGACGTCGCAAGCTCTTTTGTAGAAGAAAAAGTTAGATGAAGTATGTAGAGTCTATGTATTAGATCGTGTACCTTGGGAGTTGGAACCTCCTGTACTTATTGGCCTCCTGGGTCCTTTTAGTGATTAGGGGATAACGGTCACCAATTATGGTGCTATGATCTCCCCGTTTAATAAGGGTAACCGTAACCCACGTTCCCGCTTATTTATGAGTTCGCCCTTACTTCCACGTTCAATTGGTGGGAGTATAACAGGCGACTGGTAGGTGGGCTTTGACTGAGTCGGTACCAGGCTTCTCTCGTGGGCTTTGTGGGCCTTGGTCACTCGTCGGACGAGTCATCTCGAGTGCCGATCCGATGGCTCAACATCTGTAATATTGCCTATGATGCTGCACCTGAAGTTGGATCTAATGTTGCCTCTGGTGTTGCACCCGAAGTTGCAACACTTACTCATGTTGTATCTGATGTTGCACATGATGCTGCAACATCGGCTCATGTTGAACCTGATGTCACGGATCATGTTGTGCCACAGGACATAATATGCACTTCCTCTGCACCTGGTGACTCTATATTTTCACCTGGTCATGTTCCGACCATGCCAGATCTAGGGGTTCCTAAATCCTGTCGACAATGTCGTAGTTCTACAAAGCGACAAGTAGCCCCCATAAGCTCTACTACTCCATCTCCATCTCCATCATCATCTAAAGGGCTCGGGTTACTTCAGATACATCCACACGCTCTTCATCTCCATTTATAGTGTCAGATGCCTTGAGTAAAATGTTTTTTGATCAGGCTGGTAAGAAATGCTAGGCACTCTGCTCTAATAAGACTATTATTGCCGAGAAGCACTTGGCTGTAGATGCTTTCTCTCATGCCAAGTTCATATCAGTGTTGAAGGATATCAGACTATTTTCATTCTGCTACTTGTTTCATATCTTACAATCCTATGCTTGTTAGGAAATTCTACTGCAACCTCTCCAAATCAGCTGCCGATTCCCATACACGATGGTCTTTTTAGTCCTATATAAAAGGGAAAATTGTAGCATTTTCCCTATCATTGATCAACAAGCATCTGAATGATCTTGTCCAGCCTCCCTCTCGTCCTACATTGATACTGTAGGTGATAACTATGACAATTTCATCAGAGTTGTCACAGCTGAGAAGTTGCAGCACTGGCCGAGAGCCACACCATTTTCTTCATCCTCCTTGTCAACTAAGTATTTTTTTTATATATAGCATTGCCACTAGGAACTGGCTTCCTACTTCAAATGTCTCTGTGGTCACAAAGGACATGTGCAAGTTGATGTTCTGTGTTGGCACCAAGCAATCCTTCAATCTGGGGAGAATCATATTTGACTCTATTATTGCCCAAGCTGAATCCTCAGTTGCATTAACCTCCTTACCACATCCTTGCCTGATCTCACTACTGCTACAGTCCCAAAAGTTCTTACCAACAGCCCATGATTTGACCATCTCATCAGAGAGTATTAGGTTCAATGTAAGCACAATTGCTGGAAAAACCGATGATATCTCCTCTGTGCCTGCCTCACCTCTTGCTGAAGGATCTGCTTCCCCTAAACCAATTTCTCCTACTACTCGAGGCTCTACTCTAACAGGATCTAAAGTATCATCTCCCGCCCCTCTTACTATTGAACCATTATCTGATTCTATATCAGCTCCTCACATTCTTGACGACATAGCTATATATGAGGATGTTGTGAAGGATATTAATAGTCAAATTGGCATCCTACAGTCTCAGAAGGCCACATTTGAAAGCAGACTCATGTTTTTGAAGAGCAAGATGTCATCTACTTCATCCATCTCAGATGTTGCCCCTGGCATGTCTTCATGAGGTATGCTATGCTTTGGATTTTTTGGCCCAAAGGGGGAGAGTAGTTATGCTTGTTATGTTGTGGTTATGTTGAGTGGTGTTTTGGTAGTTATGTCTGACTGTGTTGTGACAAGTTCTATCTGCAGTTTATGTGTGTGATAATTGATGATGAACACCATTTGCTATATGTTGGAGACTGGTTATCTGGTATCTGAATTCATGCTATTGTTCTTCTAGTATCTGTTGACATATTGCTGCTGTGCTACAGGTATATTCCTACTTGTGCTGATTGTGCCATTAAATGTCAAAGGGGGAGTTTGTTGGGTCACACGTGATGTGTTTTAATTGTTGTCATTATTGGCACTTGTTATCTACATCGGGATCTTGTTTAGTTGTCATGAGTCATGTTATATGACATGTTGCAACATTGTCACAACATGTAGCATCTGGAGTCCATGTTGTAAGTCATGTTGCAACATTGTTCACAACATGCTTATTCGACTTACACATGCAGGAGTTTTGACGTCAGGTATTTAGAGATGATATTATTGGTTCATTCAGTTCTTCTGTTAATTCTCCAGAACCTCAGTATTATCCTGTTATTGGAGAAATATCCACCGGAGATTTGTACAAACTATTTTACCTGAAATTAGTTATATGTTCCGAAATATGTGGGATTACTTGCCCGAAGTAGTTCCTAACTTTGTGGGCTGAAAAATCTGCATGAGATCTTGTTTGCACTATTTTCCCAAAAACAGTTCCTAAATTGATGGAGACCAGCGTATAAATGGCTGATGCGGATTATGCTAGGGTTTTAATCTCTTTCGGAAGATTGGTGATCTATATTCGACGGAGGCCGACAGCTACATAGGTATGGATCGAAGGAAGCTTGATTTAGTCTGTTTATGCAAGGAGATCTTGCGCCCAAGGGGATCTTGCAGTGATAACTCCATGGGTTTGATTGGGATCACCCATTGCGGTTTGTATTGAGGGGGAGTGTGTTCCTCCTAATAGAAATGCAATATGTGTGATTGTAATAGTTATTTGATATAGTGGAGTAATCTGAATTTTCTGGGCGTGGCCCCGCAGATGTAGGTGTACGCATCGAACTGTGTTACCAAGTTTTGTGCGTCGTTCGAGTTTTTCGCATTTGCATTCTTATTTACATAAGGTCTAAGTACTAATCTACAATTTATCTTTTATTTTGCTCATGATTCAATAATTGGATCTAAACCAAACCAAATGTAACCAAAACTTTTCCAAACCAAACACATTTGTTGGTGGTGGATTGCCTCCGCCGTAGGATTAACGGTTCAAACGGATCGTAGGAATAACGATTCATCTTTATCATTTTTTTTTATTTTTTTATTTTTTTTGATACATCAGAAAGCACAAAACATGGGTCGTGGAACACGTGTACACCCGCCCTGATCGCTTAACCCCAAACACGGAGAAGACATGTATCCAAGTTTTGTGCGTCGTTCAAGTTTTTCGCATTTGCATTCTTATTTACATGATTAATGTCTAAGTACTAATCTACAATTTATCTTTTATTTTGCTCATGATTCAATAATTGGATCTAAACCAAACCAAACATAACCAAAACATTCCCAAACCAAACACATTCGTTGGTGGTGGATTGCCTCCGCCGTAGGATTAAAGGTTCAAACGGATCGTAGGAATAACGATTCATCTTTATCATTTTTTATTTTATTATTTTTTTTAATACATCGGAAAGCAAAAAAACATGGGTCGTGGAACACGGGTACACCCGTCCTGATCGCTTAACCCCAAACACGGAGAAGACAGGTATCCATCGGAGCCCTAAAAGCTGAAAAATAAAGAAAAATAAAAGGGGATATGGGTTAATGGGATTCGAACCGAGATCTCCCCCGAGACAACCGAGTTATTCAACCCTTAGGATGAGCACCGGAGCTCATTTTTTTTTATTTTTTTACAACAGTTATCTACATGTAACTCGATCATTTTGGTTAAACAGGCATACTGCCCAGCTTGTCGTTGAAGGGACACTTGATTGTACAACCTTGGTTGCAGCACAATTCAACGGACGGCGATTATTGGAATGGGACAGTAATATGGGTTTAGGACATAAAAATTGGTGCTGTGGCTTCTTGTTTAACGGAAGCACATCATCACATGAACACAGTCTTCTTACAGTGGATCTCTCTCTCTCTCTAACTACGAAGCGAGGACATTAAAACATGGGCAATTGTTTATTGTGAAAGCATGATTTATTGAGGGCAATTGTTTCGGGCAATTGTATTATTGAGGAAACATGGCTATTAATTATTGAGGGCAATTGTTTCGGATACTTTGCACCAAGTATGGTTGCCATTTAGTGAAAAAATTATGATTGTGAAAGCATGATTTATGTGAGGACTGAACCTTTTTGCATCACATCAACAAGCATCACTAAAATCATCACACGAAAATTCCTTGCGAGTTTACAGGCGCTGCAGGGGAAAAAAATATAGCTGCAGAAAACTACGTTGAAGTTACAACCCCCACATCACAGGGAGTTAATAGGACAATAACCTATTTCAATGCTATCTTTCTGTTTAACTAGTAAACGATTTGGTATTTTGTTGGATTAAATTGTAAACTCAACTATTGTGTTTCTTTTCATTGTATAGAATGTTAAATCTTATTGTAAACTCAACCATACTTGGTGCAATATCTCCATCTGGCTACCTCCCTTGCAATGTACCATACTGAGCAAGCTTTATCTAAGGGGGAAAAAAATCATGGCAACAAATCGAAGATTCAAAGGCAAACCCTGGATATAGGTCCGCATGCCGAAGACAGGATGCTAGAACGTAATGCCCAAGGGTGGCGTTTTTAGGGGCATATCCCGCTTACTCTCGAGCACCATTCGCAGTGATTTAATCTCGGGGGGGGGGGGGGGGGGGGGGGGGGGGGGGGGGGGGGGGGGGGGGGGGGGGGGGGGGGGGGGGGGGGGGGGGGGGGGGGGTTTGTCTCGAGCACTTTGTGCATATTTTATATTTATGAGTGCTTTAAATTCATGTTTTTTCTCAATACCATGTAATATTAGAGCTTATTGATTTTTTTTTGTAAAATATCAATTTTGTTGTGAATGGATTTTACTGAGTTGGTTAGGATCACAGCTTATCTTATAGATAAGACTGTATCTATTGTACCTTATCTATGTACGCTCATCCTTCAATATAAATAAAGAGCTAGTGTTCCTCACCCAGATGATGATTCATAACACGCTATCAGCACGAGTCTCTATATAGAAATTCCACGCAAAAATACCGATCGTTGCGAAAGCGAAGGAAGGACGGAAGATCCACGCGCGCGGCGTCATCTACCTCAAACGGGCGTCGTCATCCCCGCGTAGGCTTCGTTCAACCGTCCTAAATCCGAAGGACGGATCTGGAGGTATTTCTCGCTCAAAATGTAATTTTTATCATGCGTATGATAGTTTTCTCCATAGATCTCACAAGATCGGAGTGGAAATAGGGCTAATCGCCATAACCGACGATTTTTATCGTCTAAAAATCATGTTTTAAACATGTTTATAATATGTAATACAATAAAAATAATATTTTTACCCCCTACAGCTTCGACGTCGGCCTTGCCGCCGGCCGCCACTGTTTTCTCTCCGCCCCGAATGCGGAACCCCCACCAAATCGACGTTTTCTGCTGATGTGCATGCACCCCCTCCCCCGCAACGGAGGGGGGCCACCGTCCCAAAACCCCCCACCCTCGGTGGGGGGTAACCTCTGGTCCCCCCCCCCCCCCCCCCCCCCCGCCTCGTTGTGGAGGGGGGCGTCGCTCTGATAATCGGCGGGCTTCTCCGCCGATGAAATTGACGGGGGCGACGCCGGCATAACCTAGCCGCCGCCCCCTCCTCTTTCATTAAAACGTGGGCCTGCAACCTACGAGAATGAAAAAAGAAAAAGAAAAAAAAGAAAGGTAAACCCAGCGGGCCTGAAGCCTGCAGGCCAAAAGTTCTTTTAAGGAAAAAAATTGAAAGGACTGCGGGCTTCAGGTTCGCAGGCCGAATTTTTCTGAAAGGAAAAAAGAGAGCTAAAATGTGGGGAAAGGGGCTACAAAAAGAAAATAAATAGGTTTTTGGTTTTCCTATAAATCGTAGAAAATTAAGATAAATTGTGGGGTGAAATGGGACCTTAAGAGGACATTTGAGGATTTTTTTTTTGGGGGTTTATTGGGGTAAATTAAAAGAAAAACTTCTTCCTTTTCATGAAGAACATGTCATTTTGGGCTCTTTTGAAACTTTTTTGAATAATCCCAACTAGCACAACTTTTTGCATTATATGATGCCTTTTTAGGATCATAATTACATGCTCTGCATCACTTTTATTGGCTTATTCTGTGGATAAACTGATATTCTATTATGTAATATTATTAACTTAATAATTAATAAGATCTCGCGACCGCTCTGCCGTTAGTCACCTAACCTAACGGCGTATGACGTTGGCCAGTGGTCCAATAATTATTAAGTATTCAAATTGTTTATCCTTCTGTGAATATGATGCATGTGATGCGTGTGATGAAAATGTCTGCTGTAAATTTCTGTTGAAAATGTTTTGATAAGCACAAATTTTTGCATGGATGGCTAATTGTGGTTTTGATCGGCTGTTTAAGTCCCACACTTTACTTTTCCTGCACTTTTCTTTTCTTTTTAAGAGAAATTGTAGTGAGAAAATTATGTAATGTCCAAGACCGACGACTATTTTACATGGAGACGGAGGCCACACTTGAAGCTGAAGATTTATAAATGAGACCCACGGGGTTTCCAAAGTTGTAATCTCTTTTTTGCTTTCATTTGTGTAATATGGACTGTAATATGGACTTTGGACTCTATTTTTTATGTGGGACTGGTTGATCCACCAATTAGCTCTTCATTTAAAAATTACATCCGCATGAAAATGTTTATTGTATAAAGTATTAATTCATGCAAATTTGTGCTCTGCCAGATAAAATGGCCAAAATCGCAAGTGTCGATTTCGAAGTGCTGGATGCATCAGGAAGAAATTATCTGAGCTGGCAGCTCGATGTGAAATTTCACCTGCGGGCTAAGTCCCTCATTTCTGATGTGACTAAAAATGAAGATCTAAGCGATATAGAATGTTGAGTATTGGTGTTTCATACCAATGTTAATTTGAAGATGATCACAACATTATGTTGTTGCTAATGACTCTCTTTTTAAGTCTCTTAGTTACATTTCAAGAATATCATTTTTGGAGACTAAACACTTGGTATAAGAATGAACATCAAGTGGAGAAGGGCCAGAGCTTGGACTCAAGGGGTGCCAAAGCTAGGAGATGATAGTGAGCATCAAGGCATCTAGACTGAAGCCATAAACTCTAAGGAAAGCAATGTAATCCATGTAATATTTCATTTATTACTTTTCTCCTTTTTGAGTCTAGGTTTAATGTAATGCCTTGATAGATGGTCTACTCATTCATGCATATGCATTTGACCATCTTAGTGAGCCTTAGGATTATCATAGAATCCAACCCAATAGGTTCACCTTGCCCAAAGACTCATTTGGAGTCTCTGGCTCTCCAACAGTCGCCTGCTGAAGGTTTTCCAGTCGACTGGGTGATTCCAGTCGCATGTCGAGCCTTCTACAGTCGACTGTGGTGCACTGCTCAAGTCAACCTTTTATTGACTCTACTTGAGCTTTTTGCATCAGTCGACTGATGAAGTATTTAGAGTCGCATGTATGAGTCGTCTGAAAGGCGTAAGTGCGAAGATTACTTCTCTGTTTTATTCCATCTCATAATGCAGTCGACTGATGAAGGATATACAGTCGCCTGTCTATTTTACAGTCGACTGTCATTTGTTCATCAGTCGCATGTATGCATCGGGGAGTAAGAGTGCAACTCTCTGTTTTATTCCATCCCCTGCTGCAGTCGCCTGCTGAAGGTTTAACAGGCGCATGTACTTGTTTTCAGTCGACTGTATCATCTTCATCAGTCGACTGTCGAGGCTCAGATTATAGCCATTGGGATTTATTTAACCGTTGGATAGTCGACTGTCATTTGTTCATCAGTCGACTGTCAGTGTCGTTTCAGCCCAAAATCTAGCCGTTGCAGCTTTTTGATTTTGGCTGTTTTCTTGGCTTTTGAGAGTTCCTATAAGGTTCATATATATATGAGAGTGCTGAGTTCATTAGAACTTCTTGATGCTATTTGAAAATCATTAGCGATTAAATAAGCCACTATCAAACTCTCTCATTTCTCTCTTAGAGCTCTAAATCTCCTTCAGGCATTAAAGTCAAGCTCAAGGGAAATCATCCAAGTGCTTTCAAGCTAATCTCAACACTTGGAGATCCTCTTCCATGCCTTTCATTCATTTATGAGTAAGTACATCTCAAGGCATAGGTAAGAGTATTTGTTTTACTTAGTGTTTCTTTGAAACTCTACTTCTCTTTGTGGGAATTAAACACTCTCTTTGTGGGAGTATTTCTCTTAGTGGGAATAGGATACTCTCTTTGTGGGAGTAACTCTCTTTGTGGGAGTTGGGTGTCCTAGTGTATGGCTAACCCTAATTCTCTGAGTGGAAGTTAGTAATTCTCTAGGTGGGAGTTTGACCCTTGTGTAGGGTTGGTTGGGTCCTTGTGTAGGACAAATCCTCTTGGTGAGGTATCTCCTTGTGAGATTGTATTCACTTCTCTTTGTGGGAAATATATAATGAATATTGGCGTGGCTGGACATACCCAAGTTTGGGGAACCAGGGTAATATCTTGTGTTTGCTTTTGGATTGTTTGTGTTGATTTATTCCTCTTGCATTTTTATTCCGCATTTGCAAGTTAAATTTTAATTGCACAATTTATTTCCATTACACTATTCATCAACCCCCCTCTCTAGTGTGTTGTTGTTAGTATTGCAAGGGTAAGGCGATCCTTACAATTGGTATAAGAGCGAGGTTATAGCATACTGCAACGATGGCATTCAACGCTACATCCGCGTCTCATGAAGAATGTCATTCTACCGTTCGACCCCCACTCTTCAACGAAACCAACTACCCTAGTTGGAAGATCAGGATGATGATCTACATGGAGGGTCAAGACCTATGAGACATCACGGAGGTGCCATTTGAGAAGCCCACTACACCTGCGGCTTCAAGAACAAAGGCGGAGAAGGACTCGATCAAATTCAATGCAATGGCTATGAATGCATTCCATTGCACCCTCACTGCAAATGAGTTCAACCGCATCTACATGTGTAAAATGGCCAACGAAATTTGGCATACTTTGGAGATATGTCAAGAAGGGACTTCAAAGATAAAGAAATCTAAACAATCTGTGTTTAGATCTAAATATGAAATATTTAAGATGCAGGAACGATAAAGCATTTCAGAGATGTTCACAAGGTTCAAAGATATTGTGAACGCTTTGGAGGGACTTGGGAAGATGATTTCCCAAGAGGATCGTGTAGAGAAGATCCTTGACTCTCTCACATCTCTTTGGGAGTCAAAGGCCAACGAAATTTTGGAGTCATATGACATGTCCAAATACACCGTTGAGGAGTGCATTGGTAATCTCATGGCGTATGAAGTGAAGCTTCAACACAAAAAGGAGTTCAACCATCTAAGCCCGAGAAGCCGGAGAAGCAAAAGGAGGTTGCATTACATACCAAGGAGGAGCCAATCAAGTGGAGGAAGAAATTCCATCGAGAAACTCCTAGTGAAGAAGATGAACAAGAAGAGGCTAGTAGAGAAGAAATTGAGGATCTCGCCAAAAAATTCAAGGCATTCCTCAAGTGCAAGTAAGGTAAATCTTTGTCAAAGTTTACCTACAATTATTACAAGGTTCACACTTGTTACACTTGCAGTGGAAAAGGTCATCTATCCACCGAATGCCCTTCCAAACCCAATAAAGAGACTTACAATGGTAAAGGGAAGAAGCATTGGAAAGGGAAGTCCAAGTCCAAGAACCAAAAGAAGGGGCTTGTCGGGACATTTGATGACTCGAGTGAGGATACATCAAGTGACGAAGAAGAGGATGGCAAGGAGAAAGCTCACGCGTGCTTTGCGGCAATTGATGTTTCTTCACCCATCTCTTCTAGCTCAAATGAAGAAGAGTTAGAAGCTTGGCTCAACTCCCATGAGGAATTTTTCCTCATAGCAATCGGGGAAGAGTTATCGTCAAGCTCTAACAAGGAAGAAGACGATGATGAGACTGAGGAAAAGATCTCATACGAGGAGCTCGAATATCGTTTCGATATGGTCTCCGAAGAAGCTAGTAAATGCATCAATCCTTATAATAAATTAAAAGCCAAATATAAAATTGCTAAGTTGGCAAAGTTTGTGTGCAAGTTAGCTTGCTGGGAATGTTTATCGTGAATTATACATGTGTATGGCCCCAACATCTTAACCGAGGTTCATTGGAGATAGCAAAGCTCAGTATTTGTAGATTTGTTCCATTACAGAATACAATATCGGCTAGACATCCTGGCACCAAGCGGAAGATATTTTGTATCCTTTATACTCTGTATCATAGTTTGAATGTGAGATAGGTTTTTCCCGGATATGTAAGCCATGCACATCACATTTTCTTGTATCATAGTCTGTGTCATTGGTTCTCTCTACAAGTGCAAAATGATGTGTGTGTTAGAGTTGTTTGCACTGATCAACAACTCTGCTCAACATCGAAGTCTTATCTTCTGGCCGATTTTGATGTGAAGTGGATTATGTGATTGTGAAGCAAGTTGTTGAGATTTTGTACCCGTAGCAGGTTGGACCTCGCTACCCAAACCGGAGAAGAGAGCGAGCTACCTCACAGCAAAGATCCGGGGTAGGCTTCCAAGCTGCTCCCCTGAAAGGTTGCCAAGGGCTTGGATCAGGGTGCGTAACTCGATCCTTCCCTCTCAAAGACCCAGGACAGGCACGAGAACTGCACCCCCAAAAAGGCGCCCTCGAGAGAAGGTTCTCCTCGGCAAAGGTCGTCCTCCCCTGACGGGTAGCGCATGGGTCTGGGGCAGGTTTTCGGACTGCGACCCCATCCAAATAGGTTTTATTCTATCTCTGACATGTGTTTTTACATTTCGACTAACACAATCCTCGAGTTTTCTCTTGTGTGCGAGAAATCACAGGTCGAGATCGGGTCGACTATGCACCACAGGGCAAGATTAGCCCGACACTTGGAGGCGAGCTGACTCGCCATAAACCACACCTTCGGGACAGGTTTTCGAGTCACACGCCCGAAGGATCCTCAAGGGCTGTAGACGGGCTACGCACAACGACCCTTCCCTACCAAAGATCCTGGGCAAGCCACGCATTGTGCCCCCAAAAGGCGCCAGGGGCATAGGACCCCCCAGGGGTGCTGGAAGGTCCACAACCCACACACACCCTCTCAAAGTCCTCCGGGGCAGGTCGTGGCCTCGCTACCCATAGCAGGTCGGACCTTGCTACCCAAACCGGAGAAGAGAGCAAGCTACCTCGCAGCAAAGATCTGGGGCAGGCTTCCGAGCTGTGCCCCCGAAAGTTCGCCAAGGGCTTGGGTCAAGCTGCATAACTCGATCCTTCCCTCTTAGAGACCCAGGGTGGGCATCAGAACTGCGCCCCTGAAAGGGCACCCTCAGGAGAAGGTTCTCCTCAGCAAAGGTCGTCCTCCCCTGACGGGTCGCCCGTGGGTCTGGGGAAGGTTTCTGAACTGCGCCCCTACCCAAACAGGTTTTATTCTGTCTCTGACCTATGTTGTTACGTTTCGACTGACACACTCTTCGAGTTTTCTCTTGTATGCAAGAAATCACAGGTCAAGATCGGCCCGACCCTTAGAGGCGATCTGACTCACCATAAACCACACCTCCGGGGCAGGTTTCCGAGTCGCACGCCCGAAGGGTCTCCCAGGGCTAGAGACGGGCTACGCACCACGACCCTTCCCTACCAAAGATTCAGGGCAGGCCACATGCTGCATCCCCAAAAGGTGCCAGTGGCATAGGACCCTCCCAGGGGTGCTGGAAGGTCCACAACACACACACCTTCTCGAAGCCCTCCAGGGCAGGTCGCGGCCTTGCTACCCGTAGTAAGTCGGACCTCACTACCCAAACCATAGAAGAGAGCGAGCTACCTCGCAGCAAAGAATCGGGGCAGGCTTCCGAGCTGTGCCCCCGAAAGGTCGCCAAGGGCTTGGGTCAGGGTGTGTAACTCGATCCTTCCATCTCAGAGACCCAGGGCAAGCATCGGAACTGTGCCCCGGATAGGTCACCATAAGAGCCCTAAGGGTCCGTGGATTGCCTCAGGAGCATCCCCCACCCGAAGGAAGTCCGGGGCAGGCCTCCGAGCTGCACCCCCGATAGGTTGCCAAGAGCCCTGAGGGTTTGGGGATTGCCTCCGAGGCATCCCCCATCCTAAGGAGATCTACAGCAGGCTTCCAAGCTGCGATGTCGACAGTTTGCCCATTGGTCCGAGGCAGGTTTCCGGACTGCGCCCCCACCCAGACAAGTCTTCACTCTATCTCCAACATATGAACTTGCGCACTTGTTGTGTTTTAGAGATATGAGAAACCATATGCCAAGATCGGCATGATCACTAGGGGTGGGCTACTTCGCCACGCTCACATTCTGGGGCAAGCATACGAGCTGCGCCCCCGATAGGTCGTCCGGGCTTACGAAGCTCGCTACCAAACAAAAGGTATGAAGGAATGATGTGTCGTCTGAACTGGGCCGGGCCTCCCGCCCCAAGCTCGAACGACGGGGGAAATTGTTACGCCCTAAAAGCTGGCCTAGTTGATAAAGGCCCACTCAAATAACCCATCAACAATCCTCATCAATGAGGACCAGTTCACCAAGACTAAGAAGATCTCGTTGAGGCTCAGAGTAGTGCACCATTATGGCCGTGTCTTAGAGAATCTCGCCCAAGCAAGCGACAAGCTCACCATCTGAACCAGAAGAGCCCTCTAGCAGATTGCACAAGCCTACACTAGCTCGCCCTAGAGTAGCTCACGCCCAGAGCAGCTTTCCCCATAGGAAGCTCGCTCAGATGTCGCTCTCCTACCAGTTCGCCGAAGGACGATGACGACACGTCACTTGCACCATAGCCAGTTTCACTACAGACAAGGTCCGATAAAAGCGCACCTGACCGCCTAGCCGCCTGACCGCCTGCCGAAAGCACGCCTTGCTGTTTCGCTACCAGACAGCCTGACAAAAGCGCACCTGGCCGCATAGCCCACCGCCTGCCAAAAGCACGCCTAGCCATTTCGTCGCCAGACAGCCTGATAAAAGCGCCACCTGACATTTATGGCTCTGACCGCCTGACAAAAGCACACTTGACACGTTCGGCCCTGACACCAACGGTCGGATCACTGACACCCTGGCACCGCCAGCTCAGCAAAAGCAACCGACTACAACGGTCTATAAATACCCCCTCACCTCTGAGCGAGAGGGAGGTTGGATGAATCAGTAACAAAAGCCCAACGCATCTATTTACATTCAAGGTCGAATATCCTCCACATATTCGCACTTTCCACACTAGTTCGTCACGCAAGCGTCGATCTGCCTCTAAGATCGCACTTCATGTCCGACATTCTCCAAACAGTCATCATCTGACTTAAGCATCAGATGGGCTATAGGCGGACAGCCCACCTAGCCTTTCTGATGTGTTGCTCACCTTGCAGGAAGTTCGCCCCAGCTATCAACGGACGAGCAATCCGCAGCGACTTTGCCAACTGACGAGCGACCCTCATTAGCTGACGAGCAACCTTCATCAATCGGCGAGCGACCTACTCCGATGGATGGGTGACCTGGAGATCCTCATCTACAAATCGTCCTCAAATAGTGATTAGCATTGCCATCACCCCCAAATACTTGAAGTTCGTCCCAGCTATCAGCAGACGAGCAATCTGCAGCGACCTTCGCCAACTGATGAGCGACCCTCATTAGCTGACGGGCAACCTTCATCAACCGGTGAGCGACCTACTCCGATGGACGGGCGACCTGGAGATCCTCATCTACAAATCGTCCTCAAATAGTGATTAGCCTTGCCATCACCCCTAAATACTTGTAACCATCGTGCCCTTGGTTCCCCACATTAATACAAATTCATTATTGGTAGATTCTACCCCGCAACAACGACCAAACCATCCAAATAGTAAAGGTTACCTTTATGCTTCCCCTTCATCATGATCGTAGCCCTTCAGGTCACCCTCGAAGCTCTATTCTTAATCGTCGCTTGGCAGCCCTTGGCTTCAAGCAAACCCAGCGATATGAGGTTACGCTTTTGGTCAGGAACTTAGCATACCTCGTCGATGTCTCATGTAACAACGTCACCCATCTTCATTCGAACTTTTCCAACGCATGTTGTACTGCAAGCTTGATCATCACCTAGTAGGATTGTACTCTTACCACCTTTTATAGAAGGTCATAAAGTACTCTCTTTGTAGTGTCATATGAAAGGAACATCCTGAGTCGAGCACCCAACTATCTAACGTCATGCCCTTCGAAGCACCAACTAATACCCACTCTTTGACCCCAATGTCTTTAATGATGTTGACTGTACCGTCATGCTTCTTCTTCGCATTTAGACAATTTCTAATCTAATATACTCTTTCTTTGCAGCAAGCACATTGATCCTTTGCTAAGTCCTTGCAAAGATGGCATCTACTCTTTTCCCTAGACTTGGATCAGAAATATCCCCTTCTGAGCTCCACCCTTCTCATTTCTCTGACCACTTACCACAATAAAGGCGTCGTTAGCTCGACTTATCGTATCATCGTCGTTCCTCCTGAACTCATTGCTCATAAGAGCATTGGACACTTCTTCAAATACGATTGAGTCCTTACCGTAAGTAAGAACTGATACCAAATGCTCGTAATCACTGGGGTGAGAATTGAGGTGAATCATTGTTTTATATTCATCGTCGATCTTAACTTCGATGTTCCTTAGATCGGTAAGAAGCTTGTTGTAATAGTCGACATGTTCCTCAATAGAAACACTTTCCTCAAGCTTAAATCGAAAAGCTGCTTCTTCAAATATAATCGGTTTTAGATGTTCTTTTTCATGTACTTGTCACCAACTCCTTCAAAACTTCCTTGCATTTGTCTCCTCCATGAAAGGGTATTTCTTCTCTTTTGTCAAATACAGCCATATCGTCCCACAGCATTGTTATTTATAGTTCTACACTTCAAATTCGACATGCTCGTCAGATCCTTGTCCAATGCAATATCTTGACCAAGTTGATTCAAGACACCCAAGACCTCGTATCGCCACATACCAAAGTTGATCTTTCCATCGAACTTCTTAATTTCTAACTTCGTGTTCGACACGATAGTTCGAGCCGCTAGAGCATGCTCTGTAGAAGTCGACGCCTTTGAAGAACTGCATCGCCACCGTTGCTCATCTGATCACCTCCTATGTTAATCTCCAAAACCGCAAGCTCTGATACCAGTTTGTTGTGCGTCAGAGGACAACAGACCGTCAAAAGATCTGGCGGTGAAGAATATGCAACAACCAAATAGATCACTATAAGAATTGCAACTTTAGGCCCTCAACTGGCCAATGGAACACCAATAAGCTTTATTACGAAAGGGAAGAACAAAATACAAATCTTCAACTTCACAATGAAGAAAAAGCACTCAAGATCTTCTCAAAATCTCTTAACATAATCTCTCAAAGTTGGTTCTCAACAATAATTTCTAAAAGTTCTCAATATGTGTTCCCCTATGAAACCCCCGCATAAACACCCATTATATAAGCATGTGGCACAATAGGTGGTCTAATAGAGGAGGGATTCCTATTTGACTAGAACTCTGACTCAAACGGAATTCTACTTCAATCACAACTCTACTTCAGATAGGATACTGTATCATATGTCGGTCCATCCGTGCTGTCGAAGTCAATGATGATGACCGAGCTGATGAAGTGTCGAGCCGAGCTGTCCGAAGCTCGTACTGTAGAGTTGCCGAATTATGAGCCGTTGAGCCTCTGACTTGAGAATCCATGCAGTGTAGAAGTCCATTAGCTCGGTATCCTCGTATCTGACTTGTGCAGAGTCAGATAGGCGGGATCCAAGCGCAAGCGAGCTAGCTTTCCACAAGATAACGCGTGTGCACGTTTCCAATACTTGTTCAGCGTCTCAGTCGAGACAACTTTCTTTCACACAGTAATCAAACATATGAAATTTGACAGATTGAGAAATTAACGATCCGAATATGTTAAGTGATAAAAAAACTATAAGAACTTCAGTGATTTTTGATAGATCGTAGTCAGTATTTTAAGGTATTAGCCCCCAGTATTTCTAATTTTCCAAACAAGGTTGAAAACAATCCCACCTAAATACCCCATAAGATGAGACCCACGCCTCAATTGTAATGCAGTGGTACCATGTGAGATATTTTGGAATGGGCTTCTGTAGGACAAAAGCCCCGCTATTCAGCCACAGGTGCAACAATTATGAATCACTGCATTAATTCTCGCATTGGTTATACAAAGAGGCCGTGCATTCTCAGCTGGACATGCGAACTACCAACTGATCAGTGCTCAAAATGGAAGCATGGATGCTCTTCCTCCTCGTCCTCGCCCTCTCCATCTCCCTCAAATTCGTCCTACGCAATCGCAGAACGAAACCAAACGAGCCGCCACTCCCTCCAGGCCCATCGTCCATCATCTTCTTCCTCAAGAACATCGTGATCCAAAGGAAGTCGGTGTTCGAGGTCGAACAAAGCATCATCGAGCTCCACAAGACCTACGGCCCCATCGTGTCCCTCCGCACCCTCACCGCCCACCCCATCATCCTCGTCCAGGACCGCCACATCGCCCACCAGGCCCTGCACCAGCACGGCGCCACCTTCGCGGAACGGCCGCCCCCGAAAGAGCCCTTCCACTTCCTCAGCTGCGACCGCCACGACATCTGCTCCTCCTCCTACGGCCCCCTCTGGCGCGTCCTCCGCCGCAACCTCACCAACGAGCTCCTCCTCCCCTCCCGCGTCCGCCTCTTCGCCCCCGTCCGCAAGTGGGCCCTCGGCGTCCTCCTCGACAAGCTCAGAGCCCAGGCGGGGAGGGACGGCAACGACGGGCGCGTCTTCGTCCTGGAGAGCTTTCAGTACATGATGTTCTGCTTGTCGATGGCGATGTGCTTCGGGGAGCTGATCGACGACGAGGAGCGGATCGGGGAGCTGGAAGCTCTCCAATACTTCCTCATCCATCTCGTCACCACCTTCAACGTCTTCGCCTTCTTCCCGAGGATCACCAAGCTTTTGTTCCGCCGGAAGTGGGAGAAGATCCTGCAGGTCAGGGGACGGCAGGCGGAGATCTTCCTCCCCCTGATAAGGGCCGCCAAAGAGAAGAAGCTCGCTGCCGGCAAAGACGGCAACTACCTCTCGTACACGAATTACGTCGCGTCGCTCGTCGACCTGGACATCCCGGAGGGGGAGGGGGGGACGAGGAAGCTGAGGGAGGAGGACGAGATAATGAACCTCTGCCACGAGTTCATAAGCGGAAACATCGAGACAACCGCGACGGTGTTTCAGTGGATCATGGCCGAGGTGGTGAGGAGCGAGGGGATACAGAGGAGGCTGGTCGAGGAGATCGAGGCGGTGGTGCCGCCGGAGAGCGAGCACGTCAGCGACGACGACATCGAGAGGATGCCGTACCTGAAGGCGGTGGTGATGGAAGGGCTGCGGAGGCACCCGCCGGGCCACTTCCTGCTGCCCCACTCGGCGTCGGAGGACGTGGAGCTGAACGGATACCTGATACCGAAGGGGTCGGAGGTGCTGTTCAACAACGTGCAGCTGGGGTTGGACGAGAAGGTGTGGGGGGACCCGATGGCGTTCCGGCCGGAGAGGTTCTTGGAATGCGGCCGCGACGAGTCCGGCGAGATGCTGGATCTGAAGGGGACGTCGGAGATCAAGATCATGCCGTTCGGGGTCGGGAGGAAGATGTGCCCGGCCTACAGGCTGGCCATACTTTATTTGGAGTACTCCGTGGCCAACTTGATGAGGGAGTTCGAGTGGGAGGCTCTGGGTCCTGTTGATCTCACCAAAATAGCCTCCTTCACCAATGTCATGAAGAATCCTCTTCGTGCTCGAATTTCCCCTCGGAAGAAGAAGTTGACCTAATCGACGTTTTGGTGAGGTTTAGTGCCTTTGTCAATGATCAATAAAGAGCGGAGCTGTGTAGCCTGCGAGCATTTCGATTGTGAGGTTGTGAGCATTGGATCCTGCGCTATGCGTGGCTTGTGTGCAGTAGATCCTGTAATATGATACATGCATGTATGTTTAGTTACCTGTCAATTGAATAAAATGCACGTTTGTCTATCTATCTATGGAGTTGTTATGAAAACTTATCTGGCATAAAAACCTACGTAGGGTTGGAATTGCTTTAAAACTTCAGATTGCAGGATCTTTAATTGTCCCGTAAATACTAGAGACTGTGTGTTTTAGACTTTTAGTTGAGAGCCAAAGGCCGTTGTCTCGTAAATACTCGAAAATATATGTAAATGTTAGAGAGTAATCAAACTCAAAAGAAGATAGAGATAAGTTTTCTTAGAGATAGAATCAGTAACCATGGCCATAGGCCATGGTTCTCTATATATTAAATTAGAGAGGGAGAGATGAAGAGCCTCAAGAAGACCAAGGGTCCCCATTACACATAGTAATGGAGACCAATGTGTGGGTAATGAAGGAGGGGAGACCAAAGGCCTCCCTCATTCATAACACTCCCCCTTACCCATTCATCACTTTGGTCTCAGCATTTGAGGCAAAGAGGGGTGGATACTTCTGGATCCAGAGTAAGTGTGTTTGCCTCGTTAAAACCTTAGCTGTGGAAAACCCAACAGCTTAAGAAAAAAAAGTGCAACCCACAGGTTACTCCCCCTGATCCGTACAAGCTTCAGGCTTGCAGGTCTTTCAATTGTCGCATACCAATGTTCTTTACAAGATTTACAAAAGTACATTTGGGCAAATACTTAGTAAAAAGATCAGCTAAGTTGTTGCAGGACTGTATCTGCTGAACTTTGATCTGCTTGTCCTCTTTTAGCTCATGTGTCCAGAAAAACTTGGGAAATATGTGCTTCGTCCAGTCGCCCTTGATGTAGCCCTTTTGAAGTTGAGCAATGCATGCAGCGTTGTCTTCAAACAGGACGGTAGGCTCCAAATCACCGGTCTTCAGGCCAGTAGATTGAAGAATGTGTTGGACGACGGATCGTAGCCAATAACACTCTCTGCTTGCTTCATGGATCGCAATGAGCTCCGAATGGTTGGATGATGTAGATGTTGTGGTTTGCTTTACCAATCTCCAGGAGATAGCAGTACCTCCGTAGGTAAAAACAAAACCTGTTTGAGATTTTACCGTGTGCGGATCAGAGAGATAACCTGCATCAGCATAACCAAATAATTTGGGGGAGGCACCTCTCTGGTAGTAAAGTCCAAGATCAATGGAACCCTGGAGGTATCGCAGAAGATGCTTTACTCCGTTCCAGTAGCGCTTTGTCGGCGCTGCACTGTGTCTGGCTAGACGATTAACTGTAAACGCTATATCGGGACGCGTATAGTTAGCCAGATATAGAAGTGCTCCAATGGCACTGAGGTATGGTACTTCAGGACCCAGTATCTCCTCCCCCTCTTCCAGTGGCCGGAAGGGTTCCTTATGTACATCGAGTGATCTTACGACCATAGGAGTACCTAAAGGATGACATTTATCCATATGAAACTTGCGTAGAAGTTTCTTTGTATAATTAGATTGGTGTAATAGGATTCCACCTCTTAGGTGTTCTATCTGTAAGCCAAGACAATACTTTGTTGTGCCTAGGTCTTTCATTTCAAAAGTATGTTTTAGGCTTTCAGATATCTCATTGATCTCTGCAGGAGATCCTATGAGATTTAAGTCATCTACATATACAGCTATGATGACGAATCATGTTTCCGTTCTTTTGATAAAGATACACGGGCAAACTTCATTATTCGTGAATCATTGCTGTGCAAGGAAATCACTAAGTCTGTTATACCACATCTTGCCCGATTTTTAGACCATATAATGATCTATGTAGCCTTACAGAGAATACGTCCCGAGGCATCTCTTTCATCTCTGGGGGTAGATTAAACCCATCAGGAAGTCTCATATAGATATTTTTATCTATATCGCCATATAGATATGCAGTCACAACGTCCATGAGCTGCATTTCTAGGCTTTCCAGAGAAGTTAGGCTTATTAAAAATCGGAATGTGATCGAATCCATGACCGGAGAATACGTATCTTCGTAATCAATCCCCGGTCTTTGGGAGAATCCCTGGGCTACAAGGCGTGCCTTATAGCGAACGATCACAATATTTTCATCTCTTTTTCTTATAAAAACCCACTTATATCCCACAGGCTTTACACCTACTGGTGTTTGGACTACTGGTCCAAAGACTTTGCGTTTCAAGAGTGAGTCCAGCTCTACTCTTATTGCCGCGTCCCACTTTGGCCAATCATCTCTGCGTTTACATTCTGCTAGAGATCGTTGTTCGACGTCATCGTCATATTCAGTGACGTGAACGGCAATATCGAACGCAAAATCGTCGACGACGACTATGCTATTTCTGTCCAGTACTTCTCCAGTACGTACAAAATTTAATGATGTTTCTCCTATTGTTTCCTCTTCTGGGGAAATCAGGAGGGGAGAAGTAGCTGGTCTGAGCTCAGCATCCTGTGGAGGGATAATCTTAGTATCTCCAGGAGTCTTCCTTTTTCGAGGAACTTTATCTTTTGAACCTGGTGGGCGTCCTCTTTTCATTTGAGGTACAACCAATTCTGCTGCCGGTGGATTGCATCCATCTATGGGAATGTCAATACTAGCTGGCGTATTGGCAGCAGGGACGTGTGAACGGACAATCTTCTGGTTGTCCGTGAATTTATCTGACAAAAGATGTACTGTATTCTGGATGTGAAGGATCTTCAGGATCTCATCTTCACACAGATTAATACGCGGATCATATAGGGACAAAGACTTCTGGTCCCAACTAATGGTCTCAGGAGCTTCTGGCTTCTTAGACTGTGTGCCCAGTTTAGGAAAAATTTTCTCATTAAATTCACAGTCAGCAAAACGTGCCTTGAATGCGTCACCCGTCAGGGGTTCAAGGTATCTGATAATAGACGGCGAATCAAACCCAATATATATACCTAGACGACACTGAGGACCCATTTTGGTCCTCTGAGGTGGTGCTATTGGGACATATACCGCACAACCAAACACTCTCAAATGAGAGATATCCGGAGGTGCGCCATATGCTAGTTGCATCGGGGATAAAGTATGACCTCCATAGGGTCTTATCCTAATAAGTGATGCGGCATGTAAAATAGCATGCTCCCAAGCATCCACCGGCAACTGGGATTGCATAAGCAATGGACGTGCAATCCATTGGAGTCTCTTTATAAGGGACTCATCTAATCCGTTTTGGGTGTGAACATGTGCTACAGGATTTCAACTTCAATACCCGTTGCCTGGCAATAGTCTTCGAAGACTTGTGAAGTAAATTCTCCCGCATTATCAAGACGTAGTTTCTTGATATGGTTATCGGGAAAATGAGCACGCAACCTTATTATTTGTGCCAATAGCTTTGGAAAAGCTAGGTTGCGGGTGGACAAAAGGCACATATAAGACCATTTGGTTGATGCATTAATCAGTACCATGAAGTACCGAAATGGGCCACTTGCGGGGTGAAATGCCCGTAAATATCACCATGAATTCTCTCAAGGAAGCCAGGAGACTCTAATCCCACTTTCAGGAGGGATGGTCTCGTTATAAGCTTTCCATTGAAACAAGGGAGACAAGGAAATTCACCCTTTTGAAGAATCTTCATGTTCTTCAATTTGTGTCCACGGGATTCAGTGATGATGCGTCGCATCATTGCTGTTCCAGGGTGACCAAGTCTATTGTGCCAGAGTTGGAACTCTGGCAGTGATTGGCACGTCTGGTGCTAAGTCATATTGCTTCTATTGGTTGAATGTATGTTTGGTAGAGACCCGACGGGAGTCCCTTGAATCGTTCGCAGATGATCTTCCGGTCATCTTTCTGATGAGTTACATACAGATATTCAACCGTATTTTCATCTCTGGTTTCTAAGTGATATCCGTTTAAACGGAAGTCCTTGAAACTTACGAGATTCATATTTGATTTAGGAGAGAATAATGCATTATTTATTTGAAGTCTTGTATTATTTGGGAGCAATATAATTGTTTCACCAGATCCTTCGATTATTTGGGACAGTCCTGAAATTGTGATAACAGGACCGTCATATTTATTTACGCTATTAAAATAGCAATTATCGCGAAGGATTGTGTGTGTTGAGGCACTGTCCACTAGGCACTCAGACATTATCTATATAAGCCAAAAACGAAATTTTATATGAGCGAAAGTAAAGACAACATTCGAAAATAAAAGTTCGTTTTAAAGCAAATAAAAGATGAAGATACATCGAATTCTAAATGCATAGATAAAGGGTGAATCTCAATCGAGCAGGTCGTCGTTCTCGAAGTCTTTTGCAGTAAAGACTGTTGGCGGCTGCACAGCCGCCAAGTTTGTTACAGGAAGAGACTTCTGGCTCGCCTGGTATAGATCTTGTAGGTGGCGAGGAGTGCGGCAGTTTCTGGACCAATGGCCAGTCATGACGCATCTATGGCATTTATCCTCCCAGTTCTTCTTAGGAAGTGACACTTGCTCGGTGTTCTTTCGCTTCCAAGTGAAGTTTCGCTTTCCCTTATTGTTTTTGTTTGTCTGGAGAGCTGCACCTTTGGGTTGCTTCATTACAACTTTCCCTTTAGTGTTTTTAGCCTTCCTCTTGTTTTTCCACTTCTGGGGAGAAACGTGGTGGGCTTCTGGGATAGTAGCAGTGCCAGCTGGACGTAAGTTATGAGTTGCAAGCAGTAAGTCTCGATTCTGCTCTGCCCTAAGTAGGCATGAGATCAGATCGAATAATTTCGTGAAATTGCATTCACGATATAGCTGCATGAGGATTGCATCTTTCTCGTGAAACGAGGTAAATGTCTTTTCCAGCATGCGCTGTTCTGACACTTCTTCACCGCACAACTTCAGGCGTGAGGTGATGTTATGAAGTGCAGAATTATACTCAGTGACGGACTTATAGTCCTGAAGTCTGAGGTTTTCTCACTCATAACTGGCACGCGGTAATATAACATCAATTTGATGTTTATACCGAGCTTCCAGCGCTGTCCACAGGTCCTTTGGGTCTTAAACCGTTAAGTATTCGTCCTTTAAGGTCCGATCTATATGTTTCCTAATGTAGATTATGGCTTTCGCCTTATCTACATCGGATACAGTGGTTGGAGGGCTGCTGCTAGATGTAGCAGAAGCTTCGGCCGCTGCTGGGGCCGAGGAAGGAGCCAAAATGGACCCAAGGAGTGCCATCGAACGCAAGTGGAACTTCAGGTCCACTCACCAACTCAGGTAATTCGTCCCTGCAGAGTCAAGGACTTCGAAATCGACGCTTGCCAATTTTACCATTTATCTACGCAATTTAAAATGAGCATGAATTAATTAAAATTCAAAATTCATGCATAAAGAAATAAACAAGTAAAAATGCGGGGATCGGCCAGATACCCAAAAAAAGTACACAGTCCAAAGTTCGTTTACAGTCCATAAAAAGAAAGAAAAATAAAACTTCGGAAACCCAAAGTGGGTCCTTATATCTGCATTTTGAAACTTCGTCTTCATATGCTGTTGCACCGAGCTTTGGCTTTTTATACAAATTTCCTCACTTACAAATTCTCTCAAAAGAAAATAAAAGTGCAAGGAAAGTAAATATGTATACAATGGCCGATCCCGAAAAACACATTTTTACTTATTTAAACATCCACGCCGTTACGACCTAAAGATCGTAGGAGTCCGACTCCCGCCCGGATCCGCTAACATACCCCATTAACTCACCTTTTCACAAAAGGGCCGCCGCCCCGAAAATCCGGGGCGATATGGAGACGGGCGCGCCTAGCAACGTTCCCCGAACCGGTCGAGGCGAACAACCACAGCCGCTCGACCCACCGGGGGTAGCGCGCTTGGGGACGCTTGGGTAGCTAAGCCGGGCCTATTGACAGGCACGGACGTATCCTTCCGTACCGGCGGACCATAGCCCATGACCGATCGGGGGGCGCGGCCAGGCCGGACAACCCCCGATCGGAACGACCCGCCCGATTCCCACGAACCGCGGCGCCTAGAGTGACACAGCCCGACCTTTAGTTCGTCGCTAATGACAAACAACCTAGGATAGGGACACGACTGACACATACGTCACCCGACCGACTGACAAAGCGCCCCCTGGCAGCTGAGCCATCTGACAGTCAATGCTTTCGGCTCTGACACCCCGACAAAAGCACCCCCTGGCCGTCGCGCCGCCTGACGAAAGCAGGTCAGGCAACCCAGTTCCCGACGTCCTTATCTGGAGTTTCCGCTGACGACCGAGCCAGCTCAACACATCCAGTCAGCATGCCAGGTCAGCTCCGCCTAGTCATCACCCGTCAGGTATAAATACCCCCTCTCCTCTTACGGAAGGGGGGTTGGAGAATTCTCTCTCATTCTATTATTCACACACGAGAGCAAAGGTCTTCCATATCTTTGCTCTCCCACCTATAGCTCGTCACGCGCGGCGGACACACCGTTAGTCCGACCGGCGTGTCTAGCCCCCATTTTAAGCCCTATTACTGACTTAGGCATCGGAGGGGCTAAGGGTTGAACCCCAACCCCGCCCTTCTGACGAGTTTTTCGTGCTGCAGGAGAGCTCGTCCCTGGTCCAAAGTCAGCTTCAGCCCCCTGCCGACCAACCTTCCTCAGTTGCATCCGGCGAGATTCGACCCCGTAGGCACCACCGGCATCGGGTCCAACCTCTTCACCCCACTAATCACTTGTAAAACAGCCTACCTAAACCTTCTTCCCCATATAACCATCGTGCCCTTGGTTCCCCATAATACAAATTTATTGTACGCGAGTTCCACCTCGTAACAATTGGCGCCGTCTGTGGGAACGAAGGGTCACACCCATGTTAGACTCCATGCCGATCTCGCGGAACCCTGACCACGGCAAAGATCTCGTAGGTCAGGAACCGCTCTCTCTACAAATCACCCCGGCGTCCGACCCCCTTCTGGGGATGGGCACCGAAACTGAACATACTTCAGCCCACGCCGTCCTGAAGAGCTTCGAGGCCGTCACTCAGGCCAGGGGAGGCTATCAGACGGCTGGAACAGAGCCTCCGCCCGGCCCCTCAGAGCCCCAGAACGTGAGGCGGAACCTCCACCTTCAGTTCGAGGAGGAGGGAGAAAACAGGGGGCTCGCTGAGGAGATTGCGGCCCAGCAAAGGCTCCTGGAAGAGGAGATGGAAGTTGCGCGGCGGTGGAGGCGCCTGGGGGAGGCGGCCGCCGCGCAAAGGCGTTTGGATGAAGCGGCCGAGACCGAACGAAGGGCCTACCGGGACGAATAGGCCGCACGCCGCCAACTCCGCCTCATCGTCGCGGAGCGCGAGAGGCTAAGGAGAGAGAACAGGAGCAACCGAGAAATCCTCGACGAGACGGCGACGGGCCGGCGGCTCGGGGACGGGCGGGACCCGTTGCTGAACAGGTCCCCGCCCGGAGGAGGCAGCCCGCATCGCCTGCACCACCCCTCCGATACCCTGCGCGAGGAAGCCGCTTGTCGACAACTACGCTTCCTCACCGCCGAGCGCGAAAGGCTTCTTCGGGAGAATCAGGAACGGATGGAGGCCCGAGGAGAGCTGGCCGGGAGGCGCTGGCGCAGGGAGAACCGTAGCTCGCAACCCGTCGGATCCTCGGCCCAAGGAAGGAGTCCCGCCAGACGACTGCCGGGCTACTCCCCGGGGGCGGAGGACCGTCGACGGCCGAGGCGCGACCGAAGCCAGACCCCCGAGTGGCGGAGAGGGGATGCGCCCGATCGCCCTACCTATCCGGAGGAGGCCACGCCGCTTGTACGGTGGATCACGTCCGCCCCAAGGCCCAAAAGGTTCAAACCCCCTCACTTGGCCGTGTACAACGGGAGAGGCGACCCCCTAACACACGTGCAGCAATACCGGGGGGCGATGGAGGCGCAGGACGTGGATGAGGCGTTCCTATGCCGACATTTCTCCCAAAGCCTGAGGGACACCGCACTGGACTGGTACTTTGGCTTGCCCGCGAGATCCGTCGGGAGCTTTGGCGAGCTGTCCCACAAGTTCTGCCAGGAGTTCCGGGCCGGGCGGACGAAGAAGAAGCCCTTAGACTACCTCAGCATGATAGTCCAAGGGGAGGGAGAGACAACAGGTAGATACCTCCGCCGCTTTCAGGAGGAGAGACGGGCAGTGGTGACGTGCGGCGATGAGGTGCTTATGCTGGCCTTCAAAACGGGGTTGCGGGCTCGGAGCCTCCACAAATCCCTGCTCCGGGATCCGCCGACCGACTATGAGGCGTTGGTTGCAATGGTGGAGAGGCATGCGTTGGCCGAGGAGACTCTCGGAGCAAAGGCCTTATTCCCCCGGCGAAGCCGTCCCAAGGTGAACCCCGGTCACACCCTCGGCCGAGGCAAGAAGAAAGGCACCGTAGCCGCGACCAGCTGGCCCGACCAAGGCGGGAACCGCCCGGGCCTCGCCCACAAGATCGCCCTGGCCCGGTGCGCGAGTTTGCTCCGGTGCAAGGGCTCCCCCGAGTCATCCCAAGACAAGAAGGCCCCCTACAGGCACATTACACGCGACTCAACGCCCCCATGATGGAGGTGCTGGCCGCGGCGACAAGGGCCGGGTTACTGCTGGAGCCTCCCCGGGAGATGAGGACGGATCCGGCGAGGCGGGACCCCCGGAGATACTGTCGTTATCACCGGGACCATGGTCACGACACCGACCATTGTTACACCCTTAAAAGAGAGATCGAGCGACTGATCCAGGCGGGTCACCTGGGGAACTTCGTCGCGGGCAGGCGGGCGGAGGAGGGAGAGAGAGCCCCCCGGAGGAGGGGGGACGAGGACCGTCGGCGAACCGCGATAAGGAAGAGCCACGCCCCCCGAGGGCGGTCATGCGAATTGAGATGATAACTGGAGGGTCTTTCTCGGTAGGGCGGGTGCCCGCAATCCCGGGGGCCGGGGCCCGACAGGTGATGGCGGCGGGCACCGGCCGCCGACCGAAGCGAAGAAGGGCACACCGACCCCCTATCACCTTTACCGAGGAGGACTGGCAGGGGGCACGGAGCCAGAACAGTGACGCTCTCGTCATCGAGGCTCGGATCGGGGCGGTTGACGTCGGCCGGCTCCTGATTGACACCGGTAGCTCCTGCGACATCCTGTTCCTGTCAATGGTCGAGAGGATGGGATGGGGGCGTGCAGACCTAAAGCCCTGTATGGGCCCTGTTGCTGGCTTCACCGGCCATGCGATCCCCACCGAGGGAACGATCACCCTGCCCATGACTCTGGGGGAGGAACCAAGGATCGTCACCAAGGAAACGCTTTTTGTCATCGTCAACGTCGCGTCGGCGTATAACGGAATCATAGGGTGTCCGTATATGACGGCCATCGAGGCTCTCCCCAGCCTGCAACATCAGACGATGAAGTTCCGGACCCCGCGGAGGGTGGGACAGGTGCGGGGAGGCCAGGGGGTGCCCGGAGACCACGACCATACGCCATCCCAGCGTAGGAGCCCGAGGCGGGCCCCGACGGCTCTCATCCCTGACGAGAGGGAGGACTTCTGCGACAAGCGGCCGACCCCGGCCGAGGAAGTGGAAGAGGTTCCCGTGGCCTCGGATGAAGAGAGAACCGTCTCCATCGGGACGAAACTCCCGGCTGCCTTGAGGACGGCCCTCGTCGCCATGCTCCGGGAAAATGCGGACATATTCGCATGGTCCCCCGCCGACATGCCCGGGGTTGACCCGACAGTAATCTCCCACAGGTTGAATGCGGACCCGGAAGCCCGACCTGTTCGACAGAAGAAGAGAAGTGCGGGGGGCGAAAAGAAGAGGGCAGCCGAGGAAGAAGTAGAGCGGCTCCTCGAAGCCAAATTTGTTCGGCCGGTGAACTACCCCGACTGGCTCGCCAACGTCGTTCTGGTGAAGAAACCCAGTGGAAAGTGGCGCATGTGCGTCGACTTCACCGACCTCAACAAGGTATGCCCGAAGGACAGCTTCCCTCTGCCCAGGATCGACCACTTGGTGGACCAGGCGTCCGGCTATGAGTTGTTAAGCTTTATGGACGCCTTCTCGGGGTACAACCAGATACCGATGGCGGAGGGGGATGAGGAGAAGACGTCTTTTGTCACCGATAAAGGCACCTTCTGCTACACCAAGATGCCCTTTGGGCTGAAGAACGCCGGGGCGACCTATCAACGGATGGTAGACCGAATATTCGGCCCTCAGGTGGGGCGAAACTTGGAGGTCTACATCGACGACATGCTGGTGAAGAGCGGAAGGGCCCTTGACCACCTCACCGACTTGTAGGAGACCTTCCAGAGGGTCCGCCGATACAACCTGAGGCTAAACCCCGCGAAGTGTATCTTTGGCGTGCAATCGGGAAAATTCCTGGGCTTCATGATAAACGAAGCGGGGAATCGAGGTGAACCCCGACAAGGTGACGGCCCTCATCGGTATGACGGAGCCCCGGACGATCCGGGACTTGCAGCGACTGAACGGCCGGATCGCTGCTCTGGGACGATTCCTGTCGAAGTCTGCGGAGAAATCGCTCCCCTTCTTCAGGGTCTTGCGGACAGCCTTGGGCAAAGCTAAAGACAATAGGAAGGTGATCCCGTGGGACGACGACTGTGCGCGGGCGTTCGCGGAGCTGAGAGCTTACCTACAGAGCCCACCGCTCCTCGCGCGGCCGGGGGAAGGCGAACCCCTAGGGTTGTACTTGGCGACCAACGAGGAGGCCGTTAGCTCCGTCCTGATCAAGGAGGAAGGAGGGGTGCAGCGCCCTGTTTACTATGCCAGCCGGATCCTCCGGGAGGCGGAGACTCATTACAGCCCTATCGAGAAAGCCGCCTACTGCCTAATCACCACGGCCCGGAAGCTCCGACCCTACTTCCAGGCCCACCCCATAATCGTCCACACCGACATGCCCCTCGAAAAGAACCTGAAAAGGCTGGAGCGGTCGGGGAGGATGCTCAACTGGAGCGTCGAGCTCAGCGAGTTCGACATAATGTACAAAGCCCAGACGGCGATCAAGGGCCAAGCGCTGGCCGACTTCGTGGTGGAATGCACCACGGAAGTCCCGCCGGGGAGCCGAACAGAGCTCCCATCGGCGACCACGTCCCCGCGGAGGATCGAGGTGGGCGAACCCTCAGCGCCCTCCCCGACGACAGCGGGCGAATTATGGACCATCCACGTCGACGGCTCCGCAACGAGCTCCGGGACAGGAGCGGGTATCTTCATTCAGACTCCTGACGGATGTTCGTTGGAATACGCCCTACGCTTCAGCTTCCCGGCCGCCAACAATGTCGCGGAGTATGAAGACGCGGTTAACGGGTTAAAACTCGCTAGGGCAGTAGGGGCGACAAACGTGTTGCTCCTAAGTGACTCACGTCTCGTCATCCAACAGATCCTGGGGGGCTTCGAGGCCCGAGAGGAAACAATGAAGCGATACCTGAATCGCATCCAGATCGAACTCTGTAAGTTCAAGAAAGCAGACGTCCAACACCTACCACGATCCAGCAACCTCCGGGCGGATGCCCTGTCTAAACTGGCTTCCTCTTCGGCGGCCGAGATTGGGAAGGCAATCTACGTGGAAAGCCTATTGACGCCAACCATTGACGAAGGAGAACTGATGTGCACGGACGCGATGACATCGTGGATGACCCCCATTATGAAGTACTTAGAGACAGGTGAGCTCCCCGAGGAGCGGATGCTGGAAAAACAGGTGGAAAGGCGGGCCCTATCATTCGTGCTTCTCGACGGAGTGTTGTACCGCCGCCGCCGCGCCAATTTCGACGTCCTGCCCTACCTGAAATGCTTGGGCCCGGAGCAGGCTGAGCAAGTCATCCGCGAGGTACACGAAGGCTTCTGCGGAAACCACCATGGCGGGCGCACCATCGTCCACAAAGTAATGCGCCAAGGATACTACTGGCCGACGATGATCCGGGATGCGGTACAGTACGTCAAGAAGTGCGAGGCGTGCCAGAAGTTCTACCGGCGGACGACTGCACCCCCGGCCAACCTGATGCCCATCTTGAGCCCGATCCCCTTCGCCAAGTGGGGACTCGACATCCTGGGGCCGTTCCCAAAGGCCTCCGGGGGAAGGAAATATCTAGTCGTCGCCGTGGACTACTTCACAAAATGGGTCGAAGCAGAGCCGCTGGCGCGAATCACGTGGACGGACATGAAGGGCTTCATCTGGCAATCCATCATATGCCGCTTCGGGATTCCCCGCTCCATTGTCACGGATAATGGAAAGCAGTTCGATTGCGAAGGCTTCCGCGACTTCTGCTCGGGCGGGGGGATCAAACTCCAGTTCACGTCAGTCGCCCACCCACAGTGCAACGGAATGGCGGAGGCCGCGAATAAATGTATCTTGAACCCAATGAAGAAGAAGGTGGATGCCGCTCTGGGGGCTTGGGTCGACGAGCTGCCGGGAATCCTATGGTCTTATCGTACCACCCACAAGGCCTCAACCGGAGAAAGCCCCTTCGTGCTAGCATACGGATCGGAGGCGGTCGTTCCTGTGGAAATCGGCGAAGAGACACTCCGGCTAAAGCTCTTCGACGAAGAAATCAACGGAGAAGGACTCGGCCTCAGTCTTGAGTTGATAGACGAGGTACGAGACCGGGCCCTGACCAGCCTCGTCAAACACAGCCAGTGGATGGCACGGTATTACGACTCCCGGGTGAAACCACGGACATTCAGGATCGGCGATTTGGTCCTCCGAGATGCCACCTTCCGCCCCGAGACTGCGCAGCGGGGAAAGCTGGCCGCTAAATGGGAAGGGCCCTACACGGTCATCGATGTTGTCGGGCCGGCCACGTACATCCTGGCTACCCCCGAAGGGAGCGAACTGGCCCACCCTTGGAACACAAAACATCTGCTAAAATTCTACCAATAGTTGTGAGTTTTTCCTTTTTTACGCGCAATATACACCTCTACTCGTTTTACGCAACATTGTTGTTCCAACACAAGTTTTGCAGTTCGCCAAAACTCCGAACCTCTGGGGCAGGGCCAACCCTAGCCACCCAAACCAGAGAAGGGCACGGGCCGGGCTACGCGCCCGCTCCCCCCCTCAAGACCTCTGGGGCAGGGCCAACCCTAGCCACCCAAACCAGAGAAGGGCACGGGCCGGGCTACGCGCTCGCTCCCCCCCCCCCCCCTCGAGACCTCTGGGGCAGGGCCAACCCTAGCCACCCAAACCAGAGAAGGGCACGGGCCGGGCTACGCGCCCGCTCCCCCCCTCGAGACCTCTGGGGCAAGGCCAACCCTAGCCACCCAAACCAGAGAAGGGCACGGGCCGGGCTACGCGCCCGCTCCCCCCCTCGAGACCTCTGGGGCAGGGCCAACCCTAGCCACCCAAACCAGAGAAGGGCACGGGCCGGGCTACGCGCCCGCTCCCCCCCTCAAGACCTCTGGGGCAGGGCCAACCCTAGCCACCCAAACCAGAGAAGGGCACGGGCCGGGCTACGCGCCCGCTCCCCCCCCCCTCGAGACCTCTGGGGCAGGGCCAACCCTAGCCACCCAAACCAGAGAAGGGCACTGGCCGGGCTACGCGCCCGCTCCCCCCTCAAGACCTCTGGGGCAGGGCCAACCCTAGCCACCCAAACCAGAGAAGGGCACTGGCCGGGCTACGCGCCCGCTCCCCCCATCGAGACCTCTGGGGCAGGGCCAACCCTAGCCACCCAAACCAGAGAAGGGCACGGGCCGGGCTACGCGCCCGCTCCCCTCCTCGAGACCTCTGGGGCAGGGCCAACCCTAGCCACCCAAACCAGAGAAGGGCACGAGCCGGGCTACGCGCCCGCTCCCCCCCCTCGAGACCTCTGGGGCAGGGCCAACCCTAGCCACCCAAACCAGAGAAGGGCACGGGCCGGGCTACGCGCCCGCTCCCCCCCCTCGAGACCTCTGGGGCAGGGCCAACCCTAGCCACCCAAACCAGAGAAGGGCACGGGCCGGGCTACGCGCCCGCTCCCCCCCTCAAGACCTCTGGGGCAGGGCCAACCCTAGCCACCCAAACCAGAGAAGGGCACGGGCCGGGCTACGCGCCCGCTCCCCCCCCTCAAGACCTCTGGGGCAGGGCCAACCCTAGCCACCCAAACCAGAGAAGGGCACGGGCCGGGCTACGCGCCCGCTCCCCCCCTCGAGACCTCTGGGGCAGGGCCAACCCTAGCCACCCAAACCAGAGAAGTGCACGGGCCGGGCTACGCGCCCGCTCCCCCCCCCCTCGAGACCTCTGGGGCAAGGCCAACCCTAGCCACCAAAACCAGAGAAGGGCACGGGCCGGGCTACGCGCCCGCTCCCCCCCCCCCCCCCTCGAGACCTCTGGGGCAGGGCCAACCCTAGCCACCCAAACCAGAGAAGGGCACGGGCCGGGCTACGCGCCCGCTCCCCCCCCTCAAGACCTCTGGGGCAGGGCCAACCCTAGCCACCCAAACCAGAGAAGGGCACGGGCCGGGCTACGCGCCCGCTCCCCCCTCAAGACCTCTGGGGCAGGGCCAACCCTAGCCACCCAAATCGGAGGGGGCTACGCACCCATGGCCCTCGAAAAATCAAAAGAAGACAGGGGCACACAAACCGGGACGAAATGACGTCAGTTCCCGAGTAGGCGGCCCCGATGTGACTCGACGAAACGAAAGGACGCTCGAGAAACACGCCACCATTAATGATGCGCTCCAAAAGAGGACCCGTAAGAGCCACCTGGCAAAGGCGGTTTCCCACAGGCATGAATTCGAGGAGCCCATTAATAATACCAACTCAGCGCAATAAATAGGGGAGAAACCGTCAATAAGATCTCCCTATAAAGAGGCCATTCCCCCTTCTGAAAGTAAAAAAACCGGCAGACATGAAAAACCGCCACTTGATCCCCCCACCCACTGGGAAAAGGGACGAGATACACCGCCCTAACAAAAGAGAGGTCACCGGCCATCAATGGTTCCCGCCGCCCAGGGCGGCGGTTCCTACATCTCCAGCACCGCTAACAGGATATTCCCCTTACAAACGGATCGCTAAAAGGGTATTCCCCTTACACAAGGGAAATCCGCCTTTCATGCCTCCGTCCGCCCTAAACGACGACGGGTCGGAGAAAGAATGGCATCTGTTCAACGCCGGCTGGGCAGGCGAGAGCCCCCAGCACTTGCCGGCCAGTACCTCCTCGCCGTCGACCTCCGGACGAGGACCTCGGAAAGGCTGCATCCCTGACGAGCCCAAAAGGCAAGTCATGGCGTGTCAGCCCGCCCATGCACAACCGGGCGCTGAACCCCACCCTCAAACCGAAGCAGCAAGGCATGGGGGGAGGAGCGGCCCGATCCTCAAGAACCTCCCCAAGGCGCAAGCCCCAGAAAGACGGCTTCCCTGGTGATCCCCCTTCTCAGTACCTCTACCGGACAGAGGAAACCGTACCCGGTCCGCCGAATGAGATGACAAAGCAATGGAGGGAAGGCGGCCCGACCGGCAAGATCCCCTCTTTCTCTGGCCAAGGAGACCTTACAACACTTCAGCACAGAAGGCGGCCAATCACCTCCGCGCCAAGATCGACTCAAGTTAAAAAGGGGCCACCCGGCCCACAGTGACCCCTAAATCCGGAGGTCATTAAACCTTGGGAGAGGACAGCTCTATAGCCCCTCCCCGAGCCAGATCCGACCCCACGACGGGCGATAAACTGAGAACTCATGTACAAGCTGTAGATCAGCTCTTGTAAATCTAAATGAAAACGTTCCTCCTTGTACACTCAGATTTTTTCGGTGCATACCATAGTGAATAGCTATCCCCCCGCCAAGTGCCGGGTGAGCGAGGCGCCACCTCCCCCCCCCCCCCCCCCCCCCCCCGCCTGACTGGCTTAGGACGCCTAGGAAGTTTACGCCCGCAGCTCGAACCCCGCGACATCACGCTTCGAACCCAGTCATCCCGCTCCCTGAAAGATACCGACAGCTTTCGCTCAATGGGGAAAGAGGTGAACTGAAGCTCGCCCCGCGTAACCGGTTCGGCCCGAGATCAAATCACGATAGGACAACGTGTCTCATCCCGAACCTCTGCGCCGACTCCCCGCCCCGCCCAAAGCCAACAAAGGCCGTCAACATCCCCTTCCCCCAGACCTCGTGATCTCGGACACGGGAATGTTGGGGGCATAATGGGTGATTGTATAACTCACGCAAGAAGCCAAGACACGCGACCGGGAACGGACCGGTCGCATGGCAAAGGCCTCGAACTCGACGCCCGGTCCAGATAAGGCAGCGGCCCTGTCTCGTCGAAGCAGCGCCACAATGTGACCTGACATAACGAAAGGACGCTTGGACAACACGCCATCAGCAGCAACACGCCCCCGAGAGGCCAGAGCAGACAACTCGTGCCGGATACCGCCAAGGAAAAGCGATTCCCAAAACGCGTGAATTCGAGGAGCCCATTAATGGCACTAATCACCCACCTTACCCAGGAAAAACCCTTCCACAAAATCTCGCTATAAATACCCCCCCTCCAGAGGTCAGGGGAAAGAGGAGGGAGAGACCCAGGGGACTCCAGGCATAAAACGGCCCCAAATGCCCCACCGAACTACGGAGAAAGCCGATAGCCACCGACGGACCTCACTTCCCCCGACGATGGCCGCTATAGCCCCACCACCTCCAACAGGATATTCCCCTTACACATGGGAGGCCCCGCCCGCCGGCTTTCCCCCTGCTTGTTACTGTATCAAAAGGCATGTCCAGATGGCCGGCCGCGTGCCGCAACACCCCAATTAACGCCGTCACCTTCGGCGATCCTCACAGGGTGTCGGGGGGGAAAACCCCCCAACGGCTCTCCCAGCGGCGCCACCACCGCCACCTCGTCCTCAGCCTCCCTGGGGTTCCCCCTCGGTGCGCAGGGTCCCCGGCGAGGCCGAGCAACCCTCCAGCACGACGAAAGCGAGGCAGAACGCGAGGAAGCGAGGAAAGGGAAAGGAAGAGGGTCCCCTCCTACGACCGAGGGTCGGACCCCCCGAAGGCTGAACCGCCACATGGCGGCACCCCTAAAAAACATTGGTTCGGCTCCCGGCGCCTCGGCTCGCCCCTGGACAATGAGGCGGTAGGAATTCGGTAATCGACATACGGGAAGACCGCCCCGACGCAGGGATCTGCTCCTCCCGACGAAGCGAACAACAAATGTGGACAACCCTTCGTCCCAACCGCCGGTTGGGCCACATCTTCTCCTAATGTTGTAAATATCACCTAGATTTCCGATAAAGATTGGTGTATAATATTCCCCCCTTCGGACTCCTCCCCCTAAGCCCAAGCGCACATCAGCTGGAAGGTCCACCGGGCACGGCCCGGCTGAAGTTCCGCGAAAACTACAAGCGCGTCCGATGAACGCCTCTCAACAAGAGCCCTAACATTCTCAAAAAGTCGAGCTCCCCCTAAATCCGACCCAATAACCACCACCAACGGCACCTCGTTATGGGACAACGCCCCGCTTGGCTCACACTCCGGAAGAGACCTCGCGATCCCGCTATAGCGGGACACACCCCGCAGGACCAGCATCCCCCCCTAAGCTTGGATCCAAGCCCGGGTCACGTTAAAAGATAGTGCCGCGGTAGCGTTACGCCATCCGAGACGAACCGGGCTTCCGCCTCGCACTCGAATGTCGGGGGCAATTGTTACGACCTAAAGATCGTAGGAGTCCGACTCCCGCCCGGATCCGCTAACATACCCCATTAACTCACCTTTTCACAAAAGGGCCGCCGCCCCGAAAATCCGGGGCGATATGGAGACGGGCGCGCCTTGCAGCGTTCCCCGAACCGGCCGAGGCGAACAACCTCAGTCGCTCGACCCACCGGGGGGGTAGCGCGCTTGGGGACGCTTGGGTAGCTAAGCCGGGCCTATTGACAGGCACGGACGTATCCTTCCGTACCGGCGGACCATAGCCCATGACCGATCGGGGGGCGCGGCCAGGCCGGACAACCCCCGATCGGAACGACCCGCCCGATTCCCACGAACCGCGGCGCCTAGAGTGACACAGCCCGACCTTTAGTTCGTCGCTAATGACAAACAACCTAGGATAAGGACACGACTGACACATACGTCACCCGACCGACTGACAAAGCACCCCCTGGCAGCTGAGCCATCTGACAGTCAAAGCTTTCGGCTCTGACACCCCGACAAAAGCACCCCATGGCCGTCGCGTCGCCTGACGAAAGCAGGTCAGGCAACCCAGTTCCCTACGTCCTTATCTGGAGTTTCCGCTGACGATCGAGCCAGCTCAGCACATCCAGTCAGCATGCCAGGTCAGCTCCGCCTAGTCATCACCCGTCAGGTATAAATACCCCCTCTCCTCTTACGGAAGGGGGGGTTGGAGAATTCTCTCTCATTCTATTATTCACACACGAGAGCAAAGGTCTTCCATATCTTTGTTCTCCCACCTATAGCTCGTCACGCACGGCGGACACACCGTTAGTCCGACCGGCGTGTCTAGCCCCCATTTTAAGCCCTATTACTGACTTAGGCATCGGAGGGGCTAAGGGTTGAACCCCAACCCTGCCCTTCTGACGAGTTTTTCGTGCTGCAGGAGAGCTCGCCCCTGGTCCAAAGTCAGCTTCAGCCCCCTGCCGACCAACCTTCCTCAGTTGCATCCGGCGAGATTCGACCCCGTAGGCACCACCGGCAACGGGTCCAACGTCTTCACCCCACTAATCACTTGTAAAACAGCCTACCTAAACCTTCTTCCCCATATAACCATCGTGCCCTTGGTTCCCCATAATACAAATTTATTGTACGCGAGTTCCACCTCGTAACACACGCAGTTCTAAATATGCTACGGGCATAAAAATAAACAACCACGCATATATCTCAAGCATAACATATGGTAAAGGAGACTAGAAAATATAATTATCTCGTAGACCACGTGGAAACGTCATACACCGTTAGGTTAGTTGACTAACGGCAGAGCGGTCTCAGGATCTTTAAGATATTTATATTTTGAAAAATAGAATCCTAGTAAACCATAGATAATAATTTGCAAGAGTGATGTTTAAATAAAATTTTTTAACATGGACAATATAAATTAATTGTGATTTTACATAGGGGAGAGTCCCTTTAAGTAATTGGCTTCAGGCCATCATTTAGTAGGCAAGAATAATAACCGTTAAGTAATTGGGGCTGCAGGCCCAAAGAATTTATTAAGGGATTGTCGGGGAATTTCCATAAGTCTGTCCCCACAATTTCCACCCCATCAGTTACTGTTTTAGGTCATTGTCGGGGGCCAGAAATCTCCCCACGCGTCAGCCAGAGTAAAAGACCCCCATGTCGCCCCGCAAGGGGGGAAGGCTGCAGAGAAGAGCCCCCCCTCTGCTGGGGGGTGGCTGACAAAGAAGAACCCCCCCCCCCCCCCCCCCCCCCCGATGGGGGGTGGCGACCAATCAGCCCCCCGTCAGGGGGGGCGCTGCCGGAGAAACCCCCCCCCCCCCGCTGGGGGGTGCACTGCCGGAGAACCCCCCCCCCCCCCCCCCCCCCCCCCCCCCCCCCCTGCGCTGGGGGGGTGCACTGCCCGAGAACCCCCCCTCCCCCCCCCCCCCCCCCCGCGCTGGGGGGTGGCGATCAATCGATCCCCCGTCAGGGGGGCGCTGCCAGAGAATCCCCCCCCCCCCCCCCCCCCCCGCTGGGGGGGTGGCGATCAATCGGCCCCCCCGTCAGGGGGGGCGCTGCCGGAGAACCCCCCGTCAGGCGGGGGGCGACCGCCGGAAAATGTTCCCCCCTTCGGGGGGAGGCAGAAAATATTTTTTTATTTAAAATTTTATTTTCATTGTATTTTATCAAGGCAAGATATTGTATTTAGCAGATTTTAAACAAGCCAAAAAGAGGTTGTAAAAATCATGGCTAAAATATAAATTGTTTATCTACGGGAATATGAAGTATACCTCTAGATCGATGGTCTAGGGACGACCGTAGAAAAGATCCGTAGAAATAAAAATCCGAGCTCCCGAAAACTTCGAGAATGCCGCAACGCTCCAACGAATCGTCGCAGCAACCAAAGATTCCTTACGCGTATGGGATAAATTTGGTCGGGATTTTAGGCTTGGATTCTTGCTCAAGGAAGAACACGTGCTGATAACGTGTTAGAGAGTAATCAAACTCAAGAGAAGATAGAGATAAGTTTTCTTAGAGATAGAATCAGTAACCATGGCCATAGGCCATGGTTCTCTATATATTGAATTAGAGAGGGGGATATGAAGGGCCTCAAGGAGACCAAGGGTCCCCATTACCAATAGTAATGGAGACCAATGAGTGGGTAATGAAGGAGGGGAGACCAAAGGCCTCCCTCATTCATAACAGTAAATTTGATCGTCAAAGGCTGTGTTTTCTCTAGAGAAGTGTTGTGGAAAACAACCAGACATAGCGGAAGCAAGCCCCAATGCGAATAGCTATTTAACAATCGCTATGTCGCGATCTTTCAAAGATAACCCACAATAGCACAATATTCAACCAAAACAATCAAGATGAAAAGTAACGAAAGCAGGAAAGCAGGAAAGCAACAAATCAAGCGACACAGAGTTTACCCTTGTTTGGCCCCCTAACGGCGACTACGTCTAGCTTTCCGAAGAGGGTTTCCACTAATATGACCAGAGAGAATTACACCCGACTCCTTCAATCTTCTCCAACAAAAGAGAGCACCAATAACTCCAAACTTGGAGTTCAAACTCTTATCAAACCCAATGGAGATCTCAAATCTCACAAAAAGAGGAAGAAAGCAAAAACTCTCACAAATAATCCCTCGACCCGAAAAGAGAGATCCCAAGAAGAAGATTACAATGTATTTCAAAAAAAATCACAAGTAGTCAATCACCAAACCATGCCCCAAAGCTCCAAGACGCGCGAGAAAATAAAAACTTGATGACAGGCACGCTATATCTCGCGCTCTACAAAAATAAATCCTAGGAAGGGTTTAAATAGACCCATGTGTCGTGTGGAATCTTAGGCGTCCGATTAGATTTGAGTTTTGATTAAAAAAACCTAAAGCAAAAGTCATGTCTGGCCCGTCTTCAGTCGACACAGCCGTGCATGAATCGGCACGGCCCTGTCACACTTGTGAAAAGTGCATGTGCAGCTTCGCATACTCTGCACGGCCATGCCACAACTTACGCAGAATTTAGTAGTCTTCACAAGCAAACTTGGCACGTCTGTGCCAAACTTGGCACGACCATCTCAATCCCAAATAATGAATTTGAAGCATATTTCAACAAACTCTACCCTACTTCAAACTTCATTCATCAAACCATGTCATCTCGAGACACTTCACGGCTCTACCCAGATTTCAGACCTCTCCATCTAATCAAGTAAACACCAACCTGACATTCAGAACTGTGCCCTTTGGCTCATCAACACTCCAAGAGATTTTTCGAGCCAAAACTCCCTTTGAGCTCGAAGAACTGAAACATCTTCGCCACCTTGCTTGTGGAGATCTCTCTCTCTTTGAGCTTGACACCGTGACTTAAAACTCCATCATCGACTGCATTGACACCAAACACATGGCATCCAAAGTACCCGAAGTCGATCCATGGCCCAACTCAACAATAGTCGCCAGAGTTGATCTATCTTTACCCTCTAAAGAATTACAGGGTATCGTCTTCCCCAAACATAAAGTGAGAGCAACATCTTCATCTGATTATGACATCCTCAACTCACTTCCTTTGGATTTTAACTCTCCAATAGGATTCACCACAGCACCACCACGATCTCTGTGAGATCCTCTGCTCCTGACCATTTATGAGCCACTGGTTCTACGCACTCCAGCTGGTCCCTTGGACAAACTGCCTTTTGCCTACCTTGAGCCATGCTACTCATGCCATCTACGTGAGTGCTCACCAATATGCTGCAACTGCTCTACCTGTATTCCCAACTCATCATTACGACCAGCAACAGGTCCTCCTGAGGCTTGGAACTCTACCCTAAAGCCACCTGCATCGCTGTAGACAATCTGAGCCGCACATGGAGTTGAACCACGATTGGATATAACATGAACTCCATCACCTGAAGATCCCTCACTGCATACAGCGGCTATCCAATCCTACAACCGACCTCTCTTCTCAATCACGACATCTCTATGAGTCCCAAATGATCCTCCACTGGAGCTCTCTGGTTCACCAGACCTCTGAGTCAACATCGCCTGACCCTAAAGCCTATAAAGGTTGCCAATATTCTTTGTCATCATCACAAAACGACCTTCCTGTACACCCTTAGTCGCTCTCCCTTAAGCACCACACTACATTCCACACCAGTCAAGACTCCAAGAGAAATAAGATCCCGCTGCAAATCTGGTACATGCCTAACACCCATGAGTGTTCGAATGGCTTTATCCTGCATATTGAACCGCACTGTACCGACCCCTACCACTCTAAACATAGCTCTATTCCCCATGTATAGGTCTGGTCCATCTCTAATAGTATATGTCACAAAGTGATCTCCGTAGCAGAGTCATATGGGAATCGCACCCTGAATCAAGAATTCATGAAGCCTGATTGTCTTCCAAAGAAGACACAGCCAATATTTCTCCATTATCAGCATCAATGCATGCACCACCAACACCAATTCAGGCTGAGCAGACTATTTACCTTTAGCCTTCAATTGTGGACACGTGTTCTTTCAGTGTCTTGCTTTCTTGCAATAATGGCATGTCTGGTCGTTACCACCTTGACCCTTGAACTTGGGTCTCCTAGTCTTGTAACTTTATTTGGATCGCCCATTCTAACAACCCCAAAAGAGCTACATCCTGATCATCAGTACTAAAGGGTTTTCTAGGTCCTTAGGGTACAAATATCAATGTTCGGCCAAAGTCGGACGGACGACGAAAGCAATAAAAGCAGCGAAAAACAACTTTAAACATTTTTAAATATAGCCCTATGAAAATAAAAACCCTAGATAGAATCTCTACTATTCCGGGGTTGGGTCCGACCAACCCGGGTCCGACCAACCCCTAAAGATAGATCTATCAAACTATTGCAATTATAAACTCATATAAATAAAACTACATACATGGCACTTCGCTACCACGCGAAGCGTCGTTTTTAGCAACGTGTCTTTATTATCCTCGAAGAAATGCCCCGTGTTGGGGCTGAGCCGCTTCTCCCAAACCGAACGACGTTCCGAGCTGAACCGCATCCCAAGGCGAATAATCTCCTTGTCGCCAAGCCAACCGCGCAACTCCAGAAAGAGTCATCTTGAGTGGATCCTCTGTCAAGACTTCGGATCCGATCTGAACTCCTTCGTAGCTTTGCTAGAGCCCGATCAGGAGCAATGAAGAATTAAGGAGAATGAGTGAATATTAATTTATCTTAGATCCAGGCTTGCTCACGTTTAATGGAGCTACTCGATCTGAAGCTTGATGCATGTTTCAAGGTGGGGGATTGGCCACTATTTATATATGTGGCTGACCCCTCTCCTTTTCTCCATATCCGATATGGGACTAAACTTTTGAGGAGAAAATTGATTTTAAGTTTGACCTACACGAAGGCCAAAATTCAACGAATTTTTCCTCCATTGCCATTGAGCTTAACAAGTGATATCATATATCAAATCAAAGAGCACTGAACAACGATCGCATAGAAACAAACGGTGATCCATTCCGACTTCGTTTGACCCCTCAAACAATGCCTCAAAGTCAAGCCCAAAAATGTATGCTCGCATAAAACTGCAGCCGCCAAAAACTGTGGGCACGAAGCCCTAGCTGGTGGGGTCCACCAGCGGGCCACACCTGCCTAGCCTGGGCGCCTATGGGTCGGGCACCCACAAGCACCCACCCGCTTAGGATCCCCAAGCATCCACCCCTTGTGATACTCATATGATGTTCAGAATTCCGAAATATGCATGAACAGAGTTGACACTTATGGTGTGTTAAGAATACATTATCTTGTATGATTAGAAGTCTGTATTCTACTCAAACATTGTATCCTGTCATTGCATCAACTCTTTATATCCCATATATAGAAAGGCATAGGGTTTTCCCCAAGAGAAACTTCTCAAGAGAAACAATTAAATTTGCAATATTTAGATCAAACGTCAAATAACATTTCCTCAACAATTTTTTTAAAAATAAGGTGAACATGTGTATCAAGCAACACGGGAAAATTTCCTCCACCGCTGAAACACATTTTACTCAAGTTTCAATCATCCCACCATCAAAATTCCATACAGATCTCTGAAAGAGAGAACTTAAGAGAACTAAAACTTATTTTCCGAAGCACAAAAAAAAGAGAGAGAACTAAAACAGCATCCCATAGTCACCAACATGAATAAACAGAGTATAAGGGACTTACAATAGCAAACCCTATATCAAGGAAATAAGGACATTAGCATCTATTATAAAATGACCATATAAATAGAATTTATCACTTCCACCTCCGAAAACAAATATCACCGATCTCCTCTATGAATACCATAAACAGCCTTAGAATACTATCTTGAAAACAACACGAGAGTAAGACTATCTTGAATAGGAACGGCAATATTGCGTGTCGGAACGGGTATTTAACTATCCAAGCTTATTCCGACCCATTTGCAGGCCGGAAGGGGACTGGTCGCGGACCGGGAAGGGCGGGTACTTTCTTACAAAAACCGGGTCGGGCCGGGCCGGTTCGGGCCGGTCGAGTCATGTCATAACTACTATCTATGTGAATCCCAAATAAAAATTTTATTTGTGAATTGGAAGAATTTTAATTTATTTGGTAATTTGAAATTTGGAATTAGCCCAATTGGGAGACAGCGGAATAAAGTAGGAGTTGTGTTTTTCATGGTCCGCATCAAAATAGTAAGTTTTTTTAGAACCTCTATAGTTTACCAGGGCGGACCGGTACGGGACGCATACAAAGCCCAAGCTTGCCCCGACCCAGCTGCAGGCCGGGTCAAAACCGGGTCGGATAAGTCGGACCGGACGGATCACGCCATTACTGCAATCACTAATCTTGAAGCAAACAAACACAGCAAACTTGTCCATTTCACTTGGTAGTCTGAACTAAACACTAGAACAAACATGAAAAAAGCACATAAGACGTAGGTTTTAGATGGATAGTGATACGTCTATTTTGCAAAGGCCCAACAACACAGGCCCAGAAGCACAGCCCACTGAAAGAAGCCCGAAAGATACGAGCCCGGATGCCCGACCGCCGATCGGAAGCCCATCTGCGCGGTCAGGCCCACCCGGCAAAGCCCCGTAAGGGGCCCCCAAATATCGATCCGACCCGGCCCCGATAACGCACGAGTCACTCACCCACTCCAGCGATAACCGTTCCCCCGATCCCGTTGCCACTTAATGGCTGTTATGGGGAGGTGCTGGCATGGCGCAGGGAGCGGCGACGGGGGGGGGGGGGCGGATCGAGGGGGCACGATCGAGGGCAGACGAGCGACGTGGGTCGGGGGCAATCACGGCGGGAGGTCTATAAAAGGGTTAGAAGGACGGCTGGACAAGGGACCGCATCTCAGGTATCTAAAACCTAAGGTACTCCATCAACGACCTTGTTCCCCCATTTCATCTCCTTCCTCCCCCGCTCGCACTGTGAGACGCCGTTCAGATCTCCTCTCGAGTCGAACCGTCTCCGCCGGGCCTCCTCTTTCAGATCACTGTCTGACTTAGGCATCGGAGGGGATTTGGCCGGAACCAAGGTCCGGCCCCCTGACGAGCGTTCTCGTCTACGCAGGAGGTCATCAGATCCACGGGCCGAGGCTTCCCCTCCGCCCCTCGCCGACCACGTAACCAGCTGGGCGATCGAGGCTACCCCTCGTCGTCCGACCGCCGAGGCCGAGCAAGTCCGACCGAGGCCGAGCGTCTCAACCCGGGCCGAGGCTTCCCCTCGCCCTACCAACGACCGAGGACCCCGATTCGGCCCAGCCGACGCGCTCCACGCCGTCTGTAGCTCCGACTCGCGCCTCGTCTGCATCGACTCGACACACCCGAGGGACCCAAGCGGGCCCCTTGACCACGTTGACCGGGTTGTCCACGGTCAACGCTTTTGTAGTGAGAAAACACTCTGAAACATCTGGCGCCGTCTGTGGGAACCGCAAACTGTCCCACGAAGAAGCAAACCACACCTGCAATGGCACGAGCCAGCAACGGAAGGAAACGCATGCCCCCCATCCCGGAGGAGGGGAATGGCACATCCAACGGCAACCTCGAAGACACGCCCGTCAACAATCACCCCGCCCCCACAACTGAGGAGATCGGCGGGTCGGAATTGGCCACACAGGGACAACTCCGTGCCCTGGCCCAGGAGACCAACGCGAACATCCAGACGTTGGTCGCGGCAGTACAGCAGCTCGTCAGCACTGCGCCGGCTAACGGAGGCGCATTGGGCGACGACCATCGTTGGGCAGGGGGTCCCCCGCTCTTACGATCCGCTGTGGTCGACGACCACGGGAACCAAAGACCGAACGCGGAGCGTCGGTTCACGTTGTCCGACTCCCGCCAGGCGAGATCACGCGCCTCCTCCCCTCGTCGTGAAAGGAGCCGAAGAGAAACTGAAGGCACGGGGGACGAATCGGTGACCGCGTCGTCTCGTCGACCACGGTCACCCCACCGCAGGAGAGGCAATCGACACCACTCGAGAGACCGATCGCGGCGGAGCGGGAGCTCCCGCCGGAGGAGCCGGGAACGCCGGGTCAGCCCGACCCCCAGTGTGGCGAGGGCCGTGGAGCCAGCCCCGCCGGCGCCTGTACCCCCCCCACCACCGAACGAACCGGAGGCAGACGGGTGTCGAACCCCCGGAGGCATCCACGGAGACCGGTGCCCCCTATCACGGAGGATAACCGACGCGCGGGTCCCCTCTCGATTCAAGATCCCGGCGCTGGGGAAGTACGACGGGATAGGGGACCCGGGAAACCACGTGATGGACTACGAGGGGGACATGTCCTTCCAAGGAGCCGACGATGACCTGCTCTGCCGAGGCTTCTATTCTACTCTCAGGGGAGCAGCGAGGACCTGGTACCGCAGCCTACCCAGCCGCTCCATCGACAGCTTCGAGGAACTCACCCAGCTGTTCTGCAAACAATTCATGGCAGGGAGACAGGTAAAGCCTGATGCTGAACATTTGTTTAACATAGTGCAGGGCCCAGCCGAGCCGCTCCGACAGTTCATGCGCCGCTTCAACGCGGAAAGGCTGAACGTAAACATCCCTCCCGACCTGGTTGTCCAAACGGCCCTTAAGAAAGGGCTGCGCCATAGAGGCCTCAAGAAATCTCTTCACAACGATCCCCCGAAGGACCTCCCAGGGATCATGGCGAGGGCCGAGCGCTTCATGTTGACCGAGGAGACCTTGGCCATTGAGGCGGGAAAGGCCCCTCGGGGGACCAAGCGCGGCGACAGCGGGCGAAGCAGCCCCGAGGGGTACCGGACCGAGAAGAGGCCGAGAAACAGGCAGCGGGGAGAGGGTACAAGGGACGCCACCCCAGACGCCGTCCTCGCTCAAGTACAGAAGGAAGAGCGCGCCGACCGCCCCCCACCGAAAGCAAAAAGAGGTGGGAAGAATGGGGAGAAGTACTGCAAGTACCACAAGGACAATGGCCACGACACTGAAGACTGCTGGCACTTAAAGAAGGACATTGAGAAGCTGATGAGCCGGGGCACGCCAGGAGTTTAGCCGACGAGCCGGCCCACGGAGAAGGGACCTCCATGCAGCCGGACAAGGGGAAGAAGATCAACACCGTCCAAGGACCCCTCCGCGTCATAGAGTGAGCAGGCGAGGTCCCTCCCCTCAGTCGTAGCCTAGTCCGAGGGGATTATCTAGGTTTACATCCCTCTGTCTAGCTTTATTTCCTTTTCCTTTCCTCCAAATGTACCGGTCCGACAGGACCCTTAAGAGTACAATTGCATTCCCTTTTGTCTTTTCTTAATCTTCGACACTTCACTAAGGGTGCATAAGAATGAAGACCGCCGCCTTGCCGGAGGGGGAGGGGGTCAGACCGAGCCGGTCCTTCGCCCTCGCCAACTAACTCCTGCATTCTTAAGTCCGGGGGCAATTCCCCGAGCCAGCGCGGACGCCGTCCGGTCCAAAGACAAGGAGCTTCGCCCTCGCCGACCGACTCCCGCGCGCGTAAGTCTGGGGGCAATTCCCCCAGCCAGCGCGGACGCCGACCGGTCCTAAGCCGAGGAGCTTCGCCCTCGTCGACCGACTCTTGCGCTCGTAAGTCTGGGGGCAACCCCCCCATCCGGCACGGACGCCGACTGGTCCTAAGCCGAGGAGCTTTGCCCTCGCCGACCGACTCCTGCGCTCGTAAGTCTGGGGGCAACTCCCCCAGCCGGCGCGGACGCCGACCGGTCCTAAGCCGAGGAGTTCTGCCCTCGCCGACCGACCCTTGCGCTCGTAAGTCTGGGGGCAACTCCCCCAGCCGGCGCGGACGCCGACCGGTCCTAAGCCGAGGAGCTTTGCCCTCGCCGACCGACTCCTACGCTCATAAGTCTGGGGGCAATTCCCCCAGCCAGCGCGGACGCCGACCGGTCCTAAGCCGAGGAGCTTCGCCCTCGCCGACCGACTCCATCGCTCTAAACTTGAAGACAACTCCCCCCGCCAGCTCGGGCGTCAGCCGGTCCTAGGCCGAGGACGAAGCAACAAAGCAAAATACACGAGAAGTCCGAGTAAGTCAAATTTCGTTTATAACAGTGTGTCTTATTTACAGGAAATCAAAGTGAAGAAGCCTCTCTACAAATAATCCGCTCTCAACGGACAATAAAGCTCGTCACCTACAGAAACTAGGGCAACACCGGCAGAGCAAAACTTGTCGACCAAGAACCCAACGTTGCTGGCCTAAGCGAACATCCATGCAACCAGCAATTATTGGCCCTGGAGCCGGTAGCGAAGCTGAAGGAGATAGCAGGGGCAGGGATCCATTTCAAGTAGACTGGCCCAAAGCGAAGCGGATGCTAAAAAATTTGAGGATAAGGCCAGGAGGGACGGCTTAGGGAGCCCGGGCTTGAGAGGACACATCCTCGGGCGCTTCGCCCTGCTCGGAGCGAGGGGGATCGACAAGCGGGGGAGCCTGCCGAACGCGCTCCGCACAATCCCGGAAGGAAGACTGGACGACTTCGACAATCCGAGGGGCGATGAGGTCTTCATACGTACCGAAGGCCTCCCTGAGAACCTCGAAGATCTTCTTCCCCAGGGTCCCGACGACACCCCTCTCCACCTCCTCCGCAAGCCGTGCCACCTGACGCCGATCCGATAGTTCCCTCTGAAGTTCCTCCCTCTCCAGGCGGAACGACTCCGCCGCTTCCTCAGCCGACTGCCGAGCGTCCTCCAACTTTCCCTGGAGGTCACCCACTCGTCCCTCCAACTCGGCCACACGGAGCTTGAGATGCCGAGACTCCATCTGGGCCTCCGTCATAGCCACCTCCGCCGCCCCGGCCCGCTCGTGGGCCCTCATGGAGGACTCCTCCAGCTCCCTCAAGCGGACGGCTCGGCACTGCAACTCCACGGCGAGCGCTGAACCCTGGAAGACGAGACATGGGCTAAGAAGAGAATAAAGGGAAGGAAAGGACAGCAAGATAGCCGAACCTGTTGAAGGATCCAGACCAAGGAATCCGACATCTTGTCGGCAGGGATCTTCTCGAGGAGACTGCGGTCCCGGGGAAGGACGGAGACCTCAGCAACTTGTTGGGCCAAGGCTCGGTCGACAAACACCGAACTCCCAGGGGCGATATCGAGGGAAGCCAAATTGCTCGCCAACAGGGCTCCGATCCCCGGCGATATGGGCGGGGACGCTGCGAGGGGGGTGGTTGTCAAGGCCACCGGAAGATCCCCGGTGGTCGCCGCAGGGAGCACGGAACCCGCCGGACTGGAGGGATCCACATCCTACTTCCTCTTCTTTCCTCCGTGAGGCTCCGAGGGCGCCGGAGGGGAGCGCTTCCGCCTCGCACCATCCCCACCCTCGGGAACCAGAGGGGGCGCGCCAAGGGCAGGAGGGACTGCACCGGACCCGTCGTTACCCCCCACCTCTTGGGCTGGCGGGGCGGGTCCGGCCCTTGCGACCCCCCTGGAAAGGAGATCGCCAGAAGAAGAGGCGGGAGGCGCGGCCACCACCTTACCCACAGAAGGCTCGGCTCGGCGCACCTCCTCCTCAACGGTCCGCCGAGGCGCCCTTCCAGAGGTACTACCCCGGCTCCGAGCGGCTCCACGACGGATCAGCTCATCAACATCACGGGTGAACTCGTGACCAGCCATTCCTGCAAGGGAAACCGAAATCAGGGTAAGCTACGGGGCAACCCAGGACCAAAAAAGCGACCTACCCGGAGACCACAAGACGGCCTTCAAAAGTAGGTCGTCCAACAAAGACCAGATGGATTTCGCCTCCAAGGGGAGGGTCGACAGCAGCGCGGCGGCCGCCAGCTCCGCCTCAGAGAGGGCTAGCGATGAGTCGGGCCGGACCGACCCACCCCAGCCTGTCAGAATTCGGGCATCCTCCCGGAAGACCACGAAGACATAATCCGAACTCCAATCCCCCGACCAGCGAGGTAGCCCGATCAGGCATTCCCTCCTCGAGCGGGCTCGGAGTTGCAACCATGACCCGGGGCCGACCGTCTGGATCCGATAAAAGTAAAAGAGAAGGGGGAGAGACGGCTCCAGACCACGGGTACAGCAGAGCATCACGAAGCCCGTCAGTACCGCGATCGAACAGGGGGTGAACTGGCAAAGGGGCACCATGAGATACTCCATGACCTGGATGAGGAAGGGATTGAGCGGGAAACGAAGGCCCAGGTGGAACATCTCGACGTAAACGCCGACCTCGTTGCTCCTCGGAAGGCAGATCCGCTCGTCGATGAACGGAACTCGAACATCGTACGGGTAGCAAAGATACCTCTCCCGGATCTCCGTGGCCACTGAAGGAGGAGTCCCCGACGGCGTTCGGAGGATAACCGGGGGTACATTAAGCCGCACGGCAGCCGACGCCACGTCATCGCCGACGTACTCCGGGAAGAGCTTCTCCTTCCCCTTATCTCGAGGGGGACGACTACCAGAGGAGGAACCTGATCCCACAAGCCGGGTCTCGCCCCGCCTCAACTCAGGAGGATCCCTCGCCCCTTGGCCTGAACCACCTATCCTAAGAGCAGCCATAATATGGGAGTAAAAAAGGAGTTACCTTTTTTGATTAATTTGGAGAAGACAAGGAGACGAAGGCGGCGGGAGACTCCAAGTTGCGGAAAGCCTAGGACAGAGGGAAGAGCGAGGAAGAAGTGGGATCCACGCAGCCGGGGATCTTATATACCAGACTCAGGAGCGAATTCGAAGCGCCTGACAGGGACGCGTGGCAGGCCTCGAAGAACCGGCGACGTTTCGAAATCGGCGCCAAAGGAAGTCCAATCGATCCGCCTCATCATTACCTTCATTTATGACCGCGCCTCGACTGACGCGCCACTCGGAACCCCAGGAGTCACATCGGTCGAACCGAGCCGACCAAGGCCGATCGGCCCCACCGATGGGGGCAATTGATACGTCTATTTTGCAAAGGCCCAACAACACAGGCCCAGAAGCACAGCCCACCGAAAGAAGCCCGAAAGGTACGAGCCCGGATGCCCGACCGCCGATCGGAAGCCCATCTGCGCGGTCAGGCCCACCCGGCAAAGCCCCGTAAGGGGCCCCCAAATATCGATCCGACCCGGCCCCGATAACGCACGAGTCACTCACCCACTCCAGCGATAACCGTTCCCCCGATCCCGTTGCCACTTAATGGCTGTTATGGGGAGGTGCTGGCATGGCGCAGGGAGCGGCGACGGGGGGCGGATCGAGGGGGCACGATCGAGGGCGGACGAGCGACGTGGGTCGGGGGCAATCACGGCGGGAGGTCTATAAAAGGGTTAGAAGGACGGCTGGACAAGGGACCGCATCTCAGGTATCTAAAACCTAAGGTACTCCATCAACGACCTTGTTCCCCCATTTCATCTCCTTCCTCCCCCGCTCGCGCTGTGAGACGCCGTTCAGATCTCCTCTCGAGTCGAACCGTCTCCGCCGGGCCTCCTCTTTCAGATCACTGTCTGACTTAGGCATCGGAGGGGATTTGGCCGGAACCAAGGTCCGGCCCCCTGACGAGCGTTCTCGTCTACGCAGGAGGTCATCAGATCCACGGGCCGAGGCTTCCCCTCCGCCCCTCGCCGACCACGTAACCAGCTGGGCGATCGAGGCTACCCCTCGTCGTCCGACCGCCGAGGCCGAGCAAGTCCGACCGAGGCCGAGCGTCTCAACCCGGGCCGAGGCTTCCCCTCGCCCTACCAACGACCGAGGACCCCGATTCGGCCCAGCCGACGCGCTCCACGCCGTCTGTAGCTCCGACTCGCGCCTCGTCTGCATCGACTCGACACACCCGAGGGACCCAAGCGGGCCCCTTGACCACGTTGACCGGGTTGTCCACGGTTAACGCTTTTGTAGTGAGAAAACACTCTGAAACAGATAGGAAACCAAAGTGACAAATCCTACAAAATTGCAAATGAAATAGGATCCAACACAGCAGAAGAAAAAAAGCAGCAGACTGGCAGCAATAACAAATTTAGCGGTATCGGCGGAGGGATTTGGTCTGGTTTCTCTTCCAGGTAGCCCTGCGAGATGGCCTGTTCTTGTGGTGCAAGTGGCCTTTGCCACGAAGGCCACGGTACTTTTTACCAGCAGAAGTAAGCCCTCGAAGCTCACGGTGCTTGTGCACACCCTTGCAGATCCAGTTGATTCTTGGATCATTGCGAATGGCGTTGTGAGCAGCATCAACAAGAATAACCTCAAAATACTTGTAGGTCGAGTCCTGAGAGTAATTCATGCGCCGTCAGTTAGTTGAGATAGATCATCAATAAAACTAGAACCGACGAGAAAAAAGGAGAAATAGGAATTGAACAGGAACAAGATTCTCCAAACCTCGTTAATCCAGTAAGAATTCAGGACCTTAAGGCCTCCCAACTTCCTCCCAGCTCTCTCCTCGGCAACTGACCTCTTGTTTCTCTGGAACTTTAGTTGGGTAATACCCTGGTTCTTGGGCTTACCGTACACAATACCCTTGGGAACTGGCCTCTTCCGACCACCACGTCTCACACGGACACGATAAACCACATATCCCTGCACAAGAAAAACACAGTATCAAATATAAATGAACTAGTCTATAACCCGTGCCTGCGGGCACGGTTCAATTTAGATATTTCTTTCTCAAAATCTTAGTCCCCCCGAAAATGTGGGCACGATTCATGCTTAAGGCGCTGTTTTGGAAACGCACTAAATTTCGATTGCCAAAGTTTTTTTGGTAGCTCTTACAAAAGACTTTTTTTTGGAAATATGCTGATAATGTCGTAGAACGACATTGCCAATTGCCAAAAAAATTTCTGAGGGGAAGCAATGGGTATTTAAAAAATGGGTATTTAAGCCGAAAATCTCGATTACCGAATTGGTAGCTCTTACGTTGGCAGCTTAAGGAGAAGCAATGGGTATTTAAACACTATATATTCCAACTGCCAACGTTTTTTTTGGAAGAGCACTAATGTCTCCGTTTTTAAAAAATGCTGATAACGCTGATGGCCAACGTTTCAACCGAAATATGAATTTAATCCGAAGCACTAACGTATTAATTTTGTTTGGAAGAGCACTAATGTATTTAAACCGAACTAATTTTGGGTCAGCCGAAAATTAACATATGCTGATGGCCAATGTTTTTTTGGCAGAGCACTAACTAACGTATTAATTTTGGGTAAGCCGAAATATTCCCAACCTGTATTAATTGTGGGTCAGTCAAAGTTTCAATTTAAGGGCATTAATTTAAGGGTTTAAGGGCTGATGATGTGAATTTCAAAAAGTGGGTCAGTCAAAGTTTCTCCCAACAAAGTTTCCTCCCACCCAAAAATCCCCCCCCCCCCCCCCAAAAAAAAAAAAACTTGATGTGACATTGCCACATAGGATAAGTTCAAAAACAGCCCTCAATTGTAATATAGATGTAACAATCAAAATCATGGATGGGGAGTGATAAACCTAAAATGATATGCCTAGCAAATGGACATTCAAAACAACATGCAAATCACAAGAAACATATTGACTACAAGGCCACGGATGCTATTCGTTAACAGGCACAATGCGTTGACTGTAACAGTTTAATTTGGTAAAAAGGAACCAAGAAGAATCAACTTTTATATATGCATGTACAAGATGTGGTTGATGACTTCACATAGACAGCTCCATTGTAAAAGCGCTTCATGATTGAATGTTCTATTGCTATCTACTTGGGTATAGAGTAATGATAATAGCATAAATATAGTAACAGCAAAGTATTACAAAAAAACCAATTCTATTACCAATAGGCAACAAATGAAAATCAGCTACTATCAATAATAATGTGAGCTTCGTTACAAATCCATAAGATAATGTGCATACAAGTAAGAGTCCACAGACGCGTATAATTTATTTTGCACCTTTAAAAAGAATACATCTTGATTTAGAGACCAACGGAGAAGCCAAAAAAGTGCAATACCTATGTTCTTCGTTAAAAACTCCGGCTGAATAATGGAGGTAGCAAGAAAAATCATGAATGTTGGGTGACAAATCAAGAACATGCCGGAAAATGAACATTCTGTCATACAAATCATCAGCTGCATACTGAAATATATGGTCGCAAATTCAATACATAGGACAAACAAATAGCCAATTGAAAAAAAGAATGGGTGTACATAGAGAATACTGGGAATCGCACAACATATGAGAACTTGTGAAATATATCACCCGAAATGAGCGTGTGCCATATGTCACCCGAAATGTCCACTCTCCCCAATTTTTTGGTATAATTGGCACCGTTCATTTAATCTTTGATGCTAAAACCCAAGCACACCAAAAAAGTTCTAGTGCATCCACCGCTTTTTTTGGTTGACCTACTTGATAGAAAATTAATGGTTTTATAACAGTAAAAGTTTTTTCACCCCTAGCCAATCAAAAACTTTGAAATTTGCCATATCTTTGTTGCGTTTGGATTTTAGAGTATCAACATCAAATTAAAAGTAGACGATTGCCTAAAAATGGAGTGGGCTTTAAACAAGTGCCCTTATATCATTTGATACACATTATACTTACATAATACAAACTAGTTAAACAATGCATGCCAATCATGATAATAACCAATGTATAGTGAATAGCTTGTCAAATTCACTTTACACTACAGGGAAATGTTGGGGTGACATTTGCGAGTGTTAATTTTAACTGTATACACCAAATGCCAAAGCAAAGGTTCACAACAATAACTTTTATATGCTATTTTAACACCAAGCTCCAAGATTTCAGATTCAAACTATCTTACCGCAATGACATCTGAAAAACTTCATATTTGTAGTTTTTTTCGATATATAACAGCTAACATGGTAAAACAAGCTAAACCACAATAATAATTAAAAACTTACACTACCAGCTTCCATAAAGTTAGCTTATAAAAAGCCTCTCAACATGAAGCTGTGCTACTCAGATCAGCCAGTTCTATGGAAATCAGGATTATGATGACCCCATCATCATCATCATCGTGAATACACAAAAGCACAAGGTACAAAAACAAATGCACACTAAGGCTACAAATAGATTTAGAAAGATCAAATAGCACAATTGAAAGCCATTGGTAAGTTCCATCTAACATTCCATAGAAAAGCAGATCAAATATAGTCTGTTAGCAGTTAACCACAATGCCTTCAGATTGATAGACAAGATCATTCTCACAAATATTATGTCCAAGTACCTTTCACATATTGAATCTACAACTTCAGCAAATCAGATAGCACAATTGAAAGCCATTGGTGCCTGAATGATAAGTTTACAACCATTTAACATTCCATCAAAAAAAAAGTAGATCAAATATACGCTTCAGCTTAATAGACTAAGAAATATTCCCACCAAGATTATGTCCAAGTACCTTACACATATTACCTTACACATATTGAATCTACCCCTTGAGCAAATCAAATAGCACAATTGCAAGCCCTTGAAGCCCTTCTGGTATGTTTATAACCATTTAACATTCCATAAAAAGCAGATCAAATGTAGGCCGTTAGCCATCAACCCCAATGTCTTTAGGTTAACAGAAAAGAACTCATCCCACAACAATTACGTCCAAGTTCCTTAAACATATTAAATCTACTATGTCAGCAAGCAATTCCTTGCTAAATAGTTCCATAATTTTTTTCAAAATGAAAATTGTAAGTTTAGGAACTCAAAGGATTTACAAGATGAAAGCTCACGACAGAAGAGGGGACCCACTTTGTGTTTGGTCCTAACAGATACTAAATGTTGATATTAGCCTTATACATATCAGCATTTTTATTTTTTAATAGTAGCCATCCTACTCCAAAACCAAAAGAACGGATGAAAAACCACTTGTTATAAGTCCTGGTTAAAATCCATCGCTGAGAAAAAGCATATTCAATTAAAAAATGGTAAATTGCCCTTGTCATCAACTTCCCAAAAGCCATCTTTCTTCAAAAGTTTTTTTTTTCATTTATGGGCATCTTGTTAAAGTTAGTCAGACATTTCTGCCAGTTTGTAACTCTGCCCCCAAAATTTTCAAATCTTCAGGTTCCCACTTCTCCTTTCTTTAAGTTATATCCTCTGCATCTTCCAACACTCTCAATTCAAGATCTCTTTCACCTTTCTCCTTTAGGGTGTGTTTGGTTAGTGGGAAAAGGAAAGAAAGAAAAATGAAATGAAAAGGAAAAAGAAAAAGAAAGAAAAGGAAAATGAAATGAGATTCTTTCTCATGTTTGGTTACCAAGGAAAATTGGGAAGAAAGTTGAATGGAAAATATAGAAATTGGGAAGAAAGTCGAATTTTTTTTTGTGAAAAATGCACGAATTATTCATGATTTTTTGATACAAACTTAAGAATAATTCGTGGATTCATTAAAAATAACAACTAATTATGTTTGCTAAAAAATATAAATACATGAAAGTGTGAGAAATTAGTTTACATCTCTTTTCCCTCATTTTCCTTGGGTCAAAAAGAGGAAAATCTCAAAGAAAAGTTTTAATAAAATTTTTCCTTTGTTTTCTTTCATTTTCATTTTCCTTTGTTTTTTCTTTCTAACCAAACAAAGGAAATACTTTTCCTTCTAACTTTCTTTCTATTCCTTTTCTTTTCCTTGCAACCAAACACAGCCTTAATTACCTCAAATAGCCACCATCAACACCCACAATATCTTCAGCCCCAACGCACTTAGAAACCCAAAAGATCCACATCTACTTCTCATTCCAAGATTCTAAGATCCAATGTAGAAAGTAAGTGATAGGAACAAAAAAGAAAAATGGAAATTAGTACAAAAAGGCATGAGAGAAATGGGATGACGAGAATACTCACAATAGCGCAAAATAGACATGTTGCATCAAAATATTAGATTGGAGAAAAAAATTACTGCAGTGAGCTACTGCCACTAGAGATACAGTTCAGATATCTGACGGCAACGGGCGACTTATCGATTAACATCGAAGCATTAGTAAGCACTCCAAACGTGTTATGAGTAGAACTATACACAGACACCAATAAAACCCACAATGTTTCTGTAAATATATAACAGAACAGATGCAAACACTTCAAACGGTAGAATCCAAAGAGCAAAAATATGCGATGGTTTCATAAGGCAACAACTGATCAACGAATTCAACAGAAACAACACTCGCATGTTTCGAATGATGATCAGGCATAATGCTTAATGTAAGGAGATTTAAACGAGTTAAAATCCCAACAAAAAAGACCATTTTTTTGTTTGGTTTGATTCACCTGCTTGGCCTTGTAGCCGAGGCGGCGGGCCTTATCGGGCCGGGTCGGCCTAGTGACGCGAACGATGGAAGGAAGCTGGCGATACTCTCAGCACCTCACCCTCTGAAAGAAACGCATCACGTCCGACTGCTTCTTCCTCCATAGCTCCGACACGTACTTATACGCACCTAAATTATAATTAATCAATGTACGAAAAATCCCAATAAAAAACTAAATCTTAGAGACGATTACCAAAAACTGAAGCAAATTCCGTGGATCGAGATCGAAGACTATTGAAGAAGATGACTGGGAAAAGAGCTCACCCATTAGCTGAAGAGATCTCTGTCGTCGGCGCCGTCGGCCTCCTCCGAATAGGGTTAGGGTTCATATGAGAGCGGAAGCCGCACTTGAGCTGGAATGGGGGCGGCTGATAAGAGCTTGTTCTTTTGCGTTGTTTTGAGAGTGAATCCCGGAATATTTACTGTTGGGCGCGCCGTTGCGCGAGAAAGCCGATCCAAAATAACGCCGGCCATTCGATTGGGGTTTCGGGAGAAAGGGACTCCCAAGCCTCGTTGGCAGCGCTTGAATGCGATTCTCGAATCCCTTCGAAACCACGGGATTTCGCTGCTTTCTCGTTCTCTCGTGGGTCCCGGCGCCTATGCTCACCTCCCCTCGTTCATGTTTCGCCTCGCTTGCTCCGTTCTCAAACCCTAGCTACTGGAGCTGAGTTCGCCTCGCTTGCTCCGTTCCTGTTTCGCCTCGCTTGCTCCGTTCCTGTTTCGCCTCGCTTGCTCCGTTCTCAAACCTTAGCGACTGGTTCGGCAAGCTCCATGTTGATTGGTTGGGTTGCAAGCGGTTGATCTATGGATTGATCTATGCTGAGGTGACCTGGCTGCCATGGATCTGCTGTTGCTGAGCTTTGTTTCTTCTTCTCGTGGAATCTAGGGCTGCCGCCTGAGATCATCGCTTCTGATCTAGCGGGAGTGCCCTTGCCAGTGGGATCTGTCAGGTTTTGGGGGTTTTGTCTGCTCGGCTTTGATTGATCCTTGCTGAGTTATATCTACAAGCAATTCTATGATTTTTCGGCTAATTTCTGTGATGAACTAGGTTGCCATTTTTGTTGAGATTAATTTCTATGATGCAACCCAAAAAATTTGGCCAACATCTTGAGCTGATAGGGTATGGCAAACAGGCCCAAGGGTAGAAAAAATATCAGATTCATATGGCTATCAATTGAAACATGTCCATATCACCAAGCACAAAACAATGAGCATATAGGGTCTGTCAACAGCCCCACTGGCTCCAATAATTTCAGTTTCATATGGTATGCAAAGTATCACATGCAAAATGTAATCCGTTTATTTTGTGCATTCACGTGTCATCAACCCAATGCAACCCTAGCAAGTTGACCCAATTTTAAGATGGTGACCCATTCAAGAATTTGCCCTATGATGAAAGCCAAGAAATTAAATTGACACATGCTTAATGTGGATGATAAGGTGTGTTCTTGATATGGTACGCTTGATAAATAATAAGGAATCATCAAAACATATTATATTGGTGGGTTATTCTGAGGGCAGTAGGGATAGTTGCGCATCAATGTAGTCAATCATGGCTAGGGACGGCATTGCTGGATGGTGATCCATGGCGTACGAAATGTTATGGATATGTTTTGTGTGCGTCGAGCCCTATGATGATAAAAACGGTTGGCGTGAAGGTTCCTTCAATATAAAAATGGGTGTTGGTATTTTGTTGGACCTAAAATGGATTTGGAGTGTGTTATTATCAACTACATGCTACCAGTTTTGGTTTTGGTGATATGTTTATTTTCAAGGTATTAAAAATCATGTTTTTCTTAGTTTTGGTGCATAGATTGAAGGAGCAACCGCCAAGCCGACAAGATTTCGTTAAAATGAAATACATCAAATTTCTGAGTGCCCGTAAATATATTGTGTCAAAGTGGTGAAACGATATTTTGACATAGCATCATTTTCAAAGAAATTTCAAAAGAGGAAAAAATGGCATTGGGTCTGTCTGACAAACTATATATGCTCACTGTCTTGAGCATGGTGATATGTAAATGTTTCAACTGATTTCCATATGATTCTGATAATTTTGCTGGCCTTGGGTATGTCTGACAGACTCTATATGCTACCTGTCTTGTGTGCAGGGTGATGTGTGCATGTTTCAACTGATTTCCAAATGAATCTGATATGATCACTGTCTTCTGTGCATGGTGATATGTGCATGTTTCATTTGACATCCAGATGAATCTGATACCCCAAAAGAACACCCCTTGATATCCATAGGGTGAAAAAGTGTGCCAGCGGGGATTGCGATTCCCTTTCTACCGAAACCCCAAACGAACACACCCTAAAGTTTTGATTCGGGTTTCTCACCCAACAATGCGCCCAACAGTGAAAATTGCAGGAATCTCTCTCAAAATAACGCAAAAGAACACAACATACCCTATATGCTCATTGTTTTTTGCTTGTTGATAAGACCATAATTCAATTTTGTTTCCATATGAATCTGATAGTTTTTGTGGCCTTGGGCCTGTTTGACATACCCTATATGCTCCCTGTGTTTGCTTTGGTGATACGTGTTTATTTCAATTGAAATCCATATGAAACTGATATGTTTTCCTCATTTGGATATTGGACTCCCCGGATTTGGTTTTGGATGATGAACAAACATAAATATAACGTGAACTAACACTTTGTGAGCGCAGTTATAGAGATCGTCGCCAAATTTATATGAATATCAATTACGACGTCTCAAGACTTCTCAAAGCACGTGATCGTATGCCTAAAGCTTCGTTGAAGCTTATGGACCAATTTAGAAGTCATGAAGATTCGATTGAAGCTATTGAAGACGGTATCGTCAAGTTTTATTTATAGTCTTTAAGCTTATTTCGTAGAATGTTAAGCCTTGAGTAGGTCATACGGTTTAAATCTTCATAACGCTCATATCTTAGCTCTAAAATCTTAGTAGAAGTCCATACAATCCTTCCCGAAGCTTCGCGCTTCGATTCGCGACTTCTTGTGCATGTTAGTTGGTTCAAGAAGAAGAACTGACCGACTAGATGGTGATCTAGTCGGTCGGAAAAGCTTCTTGGACCGACTAGTTCTTGTCAGTCATTTCCAAGCTCTTTACTGTTTACAGTTAGTCGGTCTAAGTTGACTCACCGACCGACTAGTTTGTGAACTAGTCGGTCAGTGATGCTTCTGTGACCGACTAGTTGAGCTTTCCCTGTACATGCATTTTTGAGCCTGAGCTACTGTTTATCATTAGTCGGTCTGTGTTCATTGATCGACTGACTAGTTGATGAACTAGTCGGTCAACTTTTCTTCTTGGACCGACTAGTTTAGTTTTACTGTATATGCCAATTTTTCACCTAACTTACTGTTTATCGTTAGTCGGTCTATGCTCATTTGGCGACCGATTAGTTGGTGAATTAGTCGGTCAACATTTGTTCTTGGACCGACTAAGTCTATTTATGCTCAGACTTCAGCTTTATCTGTTAGTCGGTCTCAGTTGAGTAACCGACCGACTAGTTGTGAAACTAGTCGGTCAGCTACTCTTCTTGGACCGACTAGTTCCTTTTGTCTGTGCTTTGATCTTTTCTCTGTTCACTCATTAGTCGGTATACGTTAATTGACCGACCGACTAGTTGATGAAATAGTCGGTCGGTGGTTGTTCTTTGACTGACTAGTTGGGTTCAGAAAAGAGCCGTTGGAGCTTTAATTGAAACGTTTTTCTCTCTCTCTCTCTCTCTCCTCTATCCTATAAATACTTGTTGGGCTGCATTCATTGCAGTCAAGGCTGATATTATTGCAAGTTTAGAGATCAAGAGAAATCATTCAAGCACATTCAAAGCTCATTCATTCCATTCAATAATCTCTCCTCACTCTTACTTCCAAAGAGAGATTCATTGAGTGTGAAGCCTTCCAAGCCAAGTGCTTGATTCTAGGTCACCAACATCCCCATAGCTCTCCATCGCTGATCTACATCTTGGAGCTAGGGTTTGGTGCCACTTCTTCTTCCTCAAAATCATCATTGTCTTAATTCGTAAGCATTACTCAAGGCATATGTATTTTGTCGGTAAGAAGTTTCTTATTTCATTTCAATTTCATATTGTAAGTTTCACTCTCGGTTGTGAGAGTGTGGTTGTGATCCCGGGTTGTGGGAGTCACAAATTTCTTTGTGTATGATTTGACTTGTGAAGGTTTTTCACAAGTATTTCATAGTGGAAATCTTGAGTTAGGGTTTCTAACTCAAGTATCCGGAGGGGATCCGGGTGGTTGGGACGTAGGATCACCGGGAACAAGTCGGGGAGACTTGGGTGGATCTGAACCCAGTAATATCTCTTGTTAGCGTTGTTAATTTTGTTGTTGTCTTCAATTTAAGCTTCCGCAAATTGATTTTGTAGTTGTTTGCACGATAATTAGGAATTATACTCCTCGTTATTTTTAAAGTACTAATCACCCCCCCTCTAGTACTTGTGCAGTAGCTTGTAGGGCATTACATTTGGTATCAGAGCCAGATACTTAGCTATGTCTGCCAACGACAACAAGACCGTGCGTCCACCTTCCGACTATGGCACCTTCAGGAACAGTGAAGGAGCATCTTCGGTGATGGAAGGACATTCCTCAACGAGGCCTCCATTCTTCAACGGTACCAACTACGGGTATTGGAAATGCCGGATGGAAAATTTTCTCCGGAGTGCATCTCTATGGAGGACCACGATGAAGGAATACGTCGAGCCCGCCGAAGAAGACTTTGAGAAATGGACAACCGCGGAGGTCGACGCGGAGGTAAGCAATGCCAAGGCAATGAACGCCTTGCAATGCGCATTGGAGCCCGAGGACTTCAATAAGATATGCACATGTAAGAGTGCATATCAAATTTGGAACTCCCTCCTCATACTACATGAAGGGACGAGTAGGATAAGAGACTCTAAACTCGTAGTTGTTAACAAAGATTACGAAATGTTTCATATGCAACATGGCGAGAAGATGAAGGAGTATTACGCTCGCTTCGTCGACATCATAAACGAGTTGGAGGCTCTCGGCAAAACCTACACCCAAAAGGAGAAGTGTTCGAAGCTTATCGAAGGACTTCCTTCTTCTTGGGAAAAGCGTACCTTCGCCATCGAGGAAGGTAATGATATGAATAAGTACACTGTAGTTCAACTAATGGGTACTTTAATTTCATACGAGGTACGCAAGGATAGCAAGCTAAAATTACAGGAAAAGATGAAGTCCTACCTAAAGCAAGACGAGCCAAAGAAGAAGGCTATTGCTTTCAAGGCCGCTCCATCCACATCCACATCAACCGATGATGAAGACTCGGAAAACGAGTTGGACTTGGAGTCCATGGCACTCATGGCCAAGAAGTTCAACCGTTTCTTCCGAAAAGGTAACTATAAGAACAAAGCTAAATTTGGTTCTTCTAACGCCTCCTCCTCTCCTTTGTGTTTCAAGTGCAATAAGCCAGGACATATGAAAGCGGAGTGTCCTCTCAACAAGCAAAAGGAGAAGTGGAAGGCGCCGAAATTCGATAAGTCCAAGAAGTACAAGAAAGGGAACAAAAAGGGACTTGTCGAAGCAACATTCACCGACTCCGAGGATTCCTCAAGCGGAGAGTCGGACGATGAGCAAGTGGAGCAAGCACACATGTGCTTCATGGCAAGAGAGGAGCATGATCAAGGATCCTCCTCTTCCGATGATAGTGACGACGAAGGCGATGAGGTAACTATGGATGACCTTAGGAATGCTAATTCTCAATTATGGTCTAAGTATACTAAATTAGTAAATAGGTATACTAAAGTAAAAGATGACCTAGCTAGCATTCAAACCTCGCCTAAAACTATCATCACCAACAACGACACCGTTGTTGAAGGGTTGAGGAATGAGATTGTTAATCTCAAGACTCAACTTGAACATGTTAGCATTGAAGATCCGGAGGATCACAAGATAGCGGATTTGACTTCTCAAAACTCGACTTTGAGTATTGAGAATGAGAATCTTAAATCTCGTGTTTATGTGCTCACATCACAAGTATCCAACTTGGATACTTCTATGCGTTCTCTCACCGAGAAATATGAGAACACATTAGGCCGAATTAATAAATTCAATAAGGGTAAGGACCATTTGGATAAAATCCTAAGTGACTTACTTCCGGCCAATCACCACATTGGCGTGGGGTATACGATGGGATGTTCATCCAAATCGGCCACTACCTTTGTTAGGCCAACTTCCGGTGACTCAACGAGTGGTAGCAAACACTCTATTGGTAGTTCTTCTACCAATGGTGCTTCCACCTCGTCCACACCCTCTTTCGGAAAGAAACCCACTTTGGGTGGACCTCCAAAGAAGGGGCATGCTTATATGTACACCAATACTATGCCACGTAGGAACACACGTCCTACTCCACCGGCTCACACATATGATGATTTTTATGCAACACATTCACGGGCACGTGCACACCATGTGCGATACCCTCACACACGTGTTCCCACACATGCATATGTTCACCCACAACATCATATGAATAATTATCCACATGCACCATTCCATCATGTTCCTTATGCCTATCCACGACATGCATCACGTAGAAACCAACAACGCATGCATGCACCCAATATGATGAGGGCTCCCATGATTTTCACTATTTGGAGCCCAAAGGACACAAGCATGGATGAAAAACAAGTTTACATGAATGCTTATTTTTCGGATGTTGTGCATAGTAGAAATTATGTGGGGAGGTCTAAGTCCAATTGGACTTGGCTTCCAAAGGTCTAATCTTTTGGACCCAATGACCTTGGGTACCATGATATGAAATTTTCTATCTTTAGGTACTCAAGGAAAAGAAAAAGAAAAGGAGCAACAAATTTAAATTTAGCTCCAAGGGGAATTGGATACTCGATAGCGGGTGTTCAAAACACATGACGGGTGACGCTCAATTGCTCTCCGGAGTGGTTCCCATTGCAAATAAAAACTGCGTCGTATTTGGAGGCAACGAGAGCGGAACCATCATAGGTGTTGGTAAAGTGGGTAATCCTTCTAAACCCATTATATGTGATGTTTACCTTGTTAAAGGATTAAACCACAATCTTATTTCAATAAGTCAACTTTGTGACAAAGGTTACAAAGTTAACCTTGCGAAAGGAATGTGCCATATTTTAAGAAAAGATAATAATGAATTATTGTTTTCCGACACACGCCATAAGGATATATATATCCTAGATCTTCCAAGATCACATGAACAATGTCTTATTGCCAACACAAGTGAACAACACTTATGGCATCGACGTTTTGGTCATGTGAACTTTGGAAAACTTTTTAAGCTTTCCAAGTAAAATTCTATTAGAGGCTTCCCTAAGCTTGTCTTTCAAAAGAAAAGCTTTTGTGACTCGTGTCAACGAGGCAAGCTTCCAAAATCTTCATTTAAACCTAAGAAAATCATTTCTTCTAAGCGGCCTCTAGAGCTATTACATCTAGATTTATTTGGGCCAACTAGAGTTGCTTCATTAGGTAATGCTAGATATGGACTTGTCATCGTTGATGACTTTTCTAGGTTTACTTGGGTATTTTCATTGTGTAATAAAAATGAAGCTTTTGAAAACTTCACAATTTTTGTTAAGAAAGTACAAAATCTCTTAGGAACCACCATTGTCACTATTCGTAGTGATCATGGAGGTGAATTTGAGAATGAGTCTTTTGAGACATTTTGTGATGAAGTTGGTATTACACACACCTTCTTTTTCCCTCGCGCACCTCCTCAAAATGGTGTTGTTGAGAGAAAGAATAGGACACTAGTGGAGTGTGCTCGCACTATGCTTGATGATAGCCAACTTGGCCATCAATTTTGGGCGGAAGCGGTACACACCGCTTGCTATGTGTTTAATAGAATACTTTTGAGGCCCGGCACTAAACAAACTTGTTATGAATTGTTGTTTGGTAGGTTGCCTCAAGTTAAACATTTTCGTGTTTTTGGTTCGAAATTTTTTATTAAGAACACGTATGGTAGTTTGGACAAATTCGATCCAAGATCCGATGAGGGGATTTTTGTTGGATATTCCTCGCGTAGCAAAGCCTACCGGATATTCAACAAACGAACCTCAACGATCGAGGAGTCACTTCATGTGTCATTTAATGAAGGATTTGTTCCAACTAGAATTACTAATGATGATGACGCTATGGATGTCTTATGTGATTCAATTGGTAATTCTAACTCTAATGATTCTATTGATTCTATTGAGACTAACCCGTCTAATGAAGTTGTTGAGAATGTTCCTAGTGACCAAGGTATTCCCAAACGGCTTCATACCGTTCGTGACCATCCTCATGAGCAAGTCATTGGCAATATCCATGATAGTGTCAAGACGAGATCGCAAGTGAACTACTTCGCTCATTGTGCCTTTGCCTCCTCGATAGAGCCAAAGAATGTTAATGAAGCATGCGAAGATAGCGCTTGGATCTTAGCCATGGAGGAGAAACTCATTCAATTCGAGAGGAATGAAGTTTGTGAGCTTGTTCCATTGCCATCGAAGAACCACACCGTCTTAGGGACAAAGTGGATCTTCAAGAACAAAACCGACGAAAACCAAGTCGTCGTCCGGAACAAAGCTTGGTTAGTTGCTCAAGGCTACCGTCAAGAGGAAGGTATTGATTTCGAAGAATCCTTCGCTCCGGTAGCTAGATTAGAATCAATTAGATTATTATTGTCTTTTGCATGCCATAAGGATTTTAAATTATTTCAAATGGATGTTAAAAGTGCATTTTTAAATGGAGATGTTGTTGAGGAAGTTTACGTTTCTCAACCTCCGGGTTTTATTAATGAAAAATTTCCAAATCATGTTTTTAAACTAAAGAAAGCGCTTTACGGCTTGAGACAAGCTCCTCGAGCTTGGTATGATCGCCTAAAGAATTTTCTTTTGGATTTGAATTTTAAAATGGGAGAAGCCAATTCTACACTTTTTGTTAAGCATTCGAATAATGATATAATTTTAGTTCAAATTTATGTTGATGATATCATTTTCGGTGCTACTAACTTTGCTCTTTGCGAAGAGTTTTCTAATGTTATGAAGGAACAATTTGAGATGAGCCACATGGGTGAGCTCAAATATTTCTTAGGTCTCCAAATTCGCCAAATGGACGATGCAATCTTCATCCACCAAACGAAGTATACGGTGGAGTTGCTTAAGCGATTTGGAATGGAGAGTGCCTCCGGGAAAAAGACTCCAATGAGCACGACTACGCATCTTGATAAGGATACGGGCGGTAAGGATGTAGACATTCGTCTATATCGAGGTATGATAGGTAGTTTACTTTATCTTACTGCAAGTAGGCCCGATATTATGTTTTCCGTATGCGTATGTGCTCGTTATCAGTCTCAACCTAAGGAGTCTCACTTAGTAGCGGTAAAACGTATTTTCCGTTATCTAAGTTATACACTTGATTTTGGATTACTTTATCCGAAATCTAGCACATATGAGTTAATCTCATATAGTGATGCCGATTATGCGGGATGCAAATCCGACAGGAAAAGTACTAGTGGCACTTGCCATTTTATAGGAAATTCCCTTGTCTCTTGGTTTTCCAAGAAGCAAAATTCCGTATCACTTTCAACCACCGAGGCGGAATACATTGCCGTCGGTGCCGCGTGTGCTCAAGTTCTTTGGATGAGACACACACTTAAAGACTTTGGTATAAACTGTGATACTTGCCCTATCATGGTGGACAACCAAAGTGCAATATGTCTTTCCAAGAACCCGATACACCATTCCCGTTCGAAACACATAGATGTCCGACACCACTTTTTAGATGATCATGTTGCTAAAAAGGACATCATTTTAGTGTACGTTGAAACCCAAAAGCAAATCGCCGATATTTTCACGAAACCCCTAAAGGAGGACTCCTTTGTGCTGTTGTGTCGAGAATTAGGGATTATGGGTGAATCCGAGATATAGGATTCATGTTTCATTCAATAATCTTGCATGCTATTATATTTCGCAATATTTCATTCATGCTAGACTTATTGGATTTTTCGGGATTTTATGTGATATTTTGAATTTTTGCTCGAATTCATGTTTGAATGTCGTATTTGAGATTTCGATGTTTAATGGGGTAGTTTAGATGATTTTTGAGAGGATTGCGATGTATCGTCCAAGTATTTTGAGGAGAGAACTTCATTATCAATTTTTGGACTCATCTAGTCGGTCTCAGTTCATTAACCAACCGACTAGATTCGCATCTAGTCGGTCAGCTAATGAACTCAGACCGACTAGCTCTATCTCTCAACTTTTGAACTCCTTTAGTCGGTATCAGTTCATTCACCAACCGACTAGATTCGTATCTAGTCGGTTAGTAAAAGAACTCAGACCGACTAACTCAAGCTATTTTGAGTTTCCTCTCCAGCTTAACTCTTTAGTCGGTTCAAGCTTACGTATCGACCGACTAGATTGAGTTCTAGTCGGTCAGTATTTGAGCGTAGACCGACTAATTCTCGTTCAGGAAATCTTCGACTGTTCTCTGTTTCCACTTAGTCGGTTCAAGCTCGTTACCCGACCGACTAGATCGTCATCTAGTCAGTCAGCCATTGAACTGTGACCGACTAAGTGCTCAGGGGAAGTCATGTCTTTTCGCGATTTCGACCGACTTAAATCTAATCTAACCGATTCTTTTTCATTTTAGTCGGTCTCCATCTTTTCTCCAGCTCGAAAACCCCCGTTCTTCCGTCGATCTCCGGCCTTTTTCCGACCAATCTCGCCGTCGCCGACCGTCGACCTTCGACCTAGGGTAACCCCTCTCACTCCCTCTCCTGTCTAGGGTTCATTTTCAGCTTAGGGTTAGGTATTTCTCTAGATTTCATCTTCTAGGGTTTCGAATAGGGCTTCTTGAATTCGGCTAGGGTTTCTTCGCTTTGATCTCTCTTGTGTCGTGTCGTGCCGCGATTATGGCTCGTACACGTATCCCGATCACTCCCTCTAGCCCCTCGCCGATGACCGTAGAACCTACCCCTACGGACCCCGATCAACCTTCGCGAACCCCTCCTAGACGTCGTTCGAAAACCACCCAACCCTCTTCGTCTTCGCCTCCTCTTAAGCGTAAGAGGACGGCGACTGCGAAACCCCGAGCCCGACCTCAGCCCAAGCCCAAGCAAGTTATTTTTCGTGCTCCCACTCCACCCGGTGCTTCGGATTCCGACACCGAGTATATCCCCGAGCCTGAGACTCATAGGGAACCCACTCCTCCTACCCATCCTGAGTCTAGCTCCCGACCTCGTTCGTCTACCCGTAAGCCTAAGGGAAAGGCTCCGATGCCGGTTGGCGGTGTCGATATCTCGTTGTGTCGCGACGACCCTATGTGTCTCGCGGCTTACAACCGTATCGAACATTGCCCGCTGCTTCTGGAGCATTTCGTCCAGTTCAGTGACTTCATAGGGCTAGCTGATCTTCTTTCGTCCTCAGGTCTTCTCGATTACCTTCGATATGACCCGAAGGCGAATCCTCACCCCTACCCTCGCTTAGTTAAGCTATTCTATGCCAATAGGATCCGGGGTCAGTACGATGAGACCCACTCTGTTGATACGACTGTTTTGGGGACTCCTATAGTCCTCACAGCAGAAATCTTAGGAGAGATTTTGGGTATCTCCTCGTCTGGCCTCCTCCCCTCAGACATTTCTGTTGATGATATTTCTTCCTTAGATCAGACCATCCTTTCTGAGATTTTCCATCAGATTCCTCCCGCCATGATTGGCGTGCCTTCCAAATCTTTCAAGCCAAATGCATGGGTCCTCAATCTGATTCTGAAGTCGTGCTTGCTTCCCAAGTACGGCTCCTCATCTCTACCGTCCCAGCCTTTTCTGAAGCTGATCTATGCCATTTTCATGGGGAGCTCGATTAACTGGGCTCACATTATACTCGATAAGATGGACTCTTTCGAGTGTATTCGCAAGTCCACGAAATCGGCTCATATCCCCTTTCTGTGCTTGTTGACCCTTGTTTTCCGTCACTTCCGTGTCACTTTGCCTCGTGACGATGAGCGTCCACTTGGTCCTCCCCTGAACGCGACGGCCGTCAAGAAATCTCTTGCGGCGCTCCGTCACGTTCAGAGGATGACACCTTCAGCGTCTGCCTCTGCCTCTGCCTCAGCTCCTCCCTCTGCCACCCTTGATGATGTCGTTCGGTTACTTCGTCGTCACGAGTCTCGTTTGGCTCGTACCGAGGAGGTAGTTTGCCGTATGGCTAGTCTGATGGGTATTCAGCTTCCTCCTCCTGTTTCTGAGGATGAGGAGATGGATGAGTTGGCCGAGGAGGACATTGAGGAGCTTTGTCGTGCTTCCACTCGTGCCCCCGAGGGCACTTCTGGTACTGCTGCTGCTGCTACCACATCTGCTGCTGGTGCTACCTCTTCTGGTGCTGCTGTTGCTGCTTCGTCTGCTGGTGCCCCCGAGAGCACACCTGTTGCCACCACTCCTGCGGTGGATACTCCGACTGGTGCTCCCGAGGCCACTACTGTTGCTGCTCCAGAGATTGCCACTTCTGCCGTCGCTCCTGCTGACATTCCAGACGTTCCTGCTGATCCAGTTTCCTCCACTTCTCCTGCAGAGCCTGCTGCTGCTGCAGATCCTGCCGGTTCCTCTTGAGCTTCTTTGAGGACTCTCCGATGCTCCTTAGATGATACATCTAGTGTGAGAGAGTTTGGTTAGGATAGAGTGGGGTTTTGGATCTTTTTGATGATGTATTTTGATGTATTTTGATACTTTTGATGATGTATCTTCTTGTATGTTTTATGACACTCCGATATCTGTGATATGATGATGTATTTTGTGCACCGATCGGTGGATCGATGTTTTGTATGTCAGTGATGTTTATTTTTGATGTACTCTGGTTCACATTTTATATATATATACATCGCAGTTGACATTTCATTCTATTGTGCACAATTTATAATTTTTTTTATGTCTCTGATGTTTGATTTCGTCGCTCGACGATATTAACTTGGTTTAATAGAAATTTCTTCTATGGAAACATAGAATTGTTTTCCATGCACTAAATTAACCAAGAATGTTGATATTGGAGAGTATATTCCATAACTCAATCCGTAAAAATGATTTGAGTTTTGATGATTTCGTTTCACGATTTTCGACTATGGTTTCATTGACACGCCTTGATTTTATTCGTATTTTCTCTTTGGTGTCACTTGAACCGTCGTCGTATTCTACGACTCCCGTGCTTTTTTATTTGAGGCCATTGTTGTTGTCGTTGTTATCCTCCCGCTCTTTTTGCTTATGCCAAAGGGGGAGAGATATAATAATAACGATGTGCTAAATGAAAATTTAAAGCATTATTCCAAGAATCTAACTTGATATGTTAGATTCAGGGGGAGTTAAGATATATAAATGGATTTTCAAATCCGATATTTCAATAACCTACGTTTGGTATTCGATAATTCAATAATCGATTCTCATTTTATATACTTCACTCGTCTGCTTGATGCGTATTATTATTGTTTAAATTGGAATTAACGTGTCATCAATGCAGGGGGAGTAAGTAAATTTCATTTGAATTATTATTTTTGATTATTATTTATGTTGGTTTGTCATCACCAAAAAGGGGGAGAATGTTGGATATTGGACTCCCCGGATTTGGTTTTGGATGATGAACAAACATAAATATAACGTGAACTAACACTTTGTGAGCGCAGTTATGGAGATCGTCGCCAAATTCATATGAATATCAATTACGACGTCTCAAGACTTCTCAAAGCACGTGATCGTATGCCTAAAGCTTCGTTGAAGCTTATGGACCAATTTAGAAGTCATGAAGATTCGATTGAAGCTATTGAAGACGGTATCGTCAAGTTTTATTTATAGTCTTTAAGCTTCTTTCGTAGAATGTTAAGCCTTGAGTAGGTCTTACGGTTTAAATCTTCATAACGCTCATATCTTAGCTCTAGGATCTTAGTAGAAGTCCATACAATCCTTCCCGAAGCTTCGCGCTTCGATTCGCGACTTCTTGTGCATGTTAGTTGGTTCAAGAAGAAGAACTGACCGACTAGATGGTGATCTAGTCGGTCGGCAAAGCTTCTTGGACCGACTAGTTCTTGTCAGTCATTTCCAAGCTCTTTACTGTTTACAGTTAGTCGGTCTAAGTTGACTCACCGACCGACTAGTTTGTGAACTAGTCGGTCAGTGATGCTTCTGTGACCGACTAGTTGAGCTTTCCCTGTACATGCACATTTGAGCCTGAGCTACTGTTTATCATTAGTCGGTCTGTGTTCATTGATCGACCGACTAGTTGATGAACTAGTCGGTCAACTTTCCTTCTTGGACCGACTAGTTTACTTTTACTGTACATGCCAATTTTTCACCTAACTTACTGTTTATCGTTAGTCGGTCTATGCTCATTTGGCGACCGACTAGTTGGTGAATTAGTCGGTCAACATTTGTTCTTGGACCGACTAAGTCTATTTATGCTCAGACTTCAGTTTTTATCTGTTAGTCGGTCTCAGTTGAGTAACCGACCGACTAGTTGTGAAACTAGTCGGTCAGCTACTCTTCTTGGACCGACTAGTTCCTTTTGTCTGTGCTTTGATCTTTTCTCTGTTCACTCATTAGTCGGTATACATTAATTGACCGACCGACTAGTTGATGAAGTAGTCGGTCGGTGGTTGTTCTTTGACCGACTAGTTGGGTTCAGAAAAGAGCCGTTGGAGCTTTAATTGAAACGTTTTTCTCTCTCTCTCTCCTCTATCCTATAAATACTTGTTGGGCTGCATTCAATGTAGTCAAGGCTGATATTATTGCAAATTTAGAGATCAATAGAAATCATTCCAAGCTCATTCAAAGCTCATTCATTCCATTCAATAATCTCTCCTCACTCTTACTTCCAAAGAGAGATTCATTGAGTGTGAAGCCTTCCAAGCCAAGTGCTTGATTCTAGGTCACCAACATCCCCATAGCTCTCCATCGCTGATCTACATCTTGGAGCTAGGGTTTGGTGCCACTTCTTCTTCCTCAAAATCATCCTTGCCCTAATTCGTAAGCATTACTCAAGGCATAGGTATTTTGTCGGTAAGAAGTTTCTTATTTCATTTCAATTTTATATTGTAAGTTTCACTCTCGGTTGTGAGAGTGTGGTTGTGATCCCGGGTTGTGGGAGTCACAAATTACTTTGTGTATGATTTGACTTGTGAAGGTTTTTCACAAGTATTTCATAGTGGAAATCTTGAGTTAGGGTTTCTAACTCAAGTATCCGGAGGGGATCCGGGTGGTTGGGACGTAGGATCACCGGGAACAAGTCGGGGAGACTTGGGTGGATCCGAACCCAGTAATATCTATTGTTAGCATTGTTAATTTTGTTGTTGTCTTCAATTTAAGCTTCCGCAAATTGATTTGGTAGTTGTTTGCACTATAATTAGGAATTATACTCCTCGTTATTTTTAAAGTACTATTCACCCCCCTCTAGTATTTGTGCAGTAGCTTGTAGGGCATTACAATATGTTCATGAAGCAAGCGCCAAATGAGACTCCTCCCGAGGTTGCCAATAATCCAAAGTGGTTTCCATATTTCAAGGTATGTGTGTATGCGTGTAGAGGGCCCTTAAGACTTTATTTCGTGAATGTAAATGTAACATTTGTCTGCTTAAATACGTTGTAGGATTGCATAGGGCTCATCGATGGGACACACATCGATGCCATGCTCCCAGCACATCTCGCACCCCGTTTTAGAGGTCATAAGGGGGTGATGTAAAATGTCCTTGCGGCTGTAACACCAAACAAAAGATTCACATATGTCATGGCTGGGTGGAAAGGATCCGCAAATGATTTTACTGTCCTCAAAGATGCATTGTCATTACCACCCCCCACGGGTTGCGAGTTTATGAAGGTAATAGGCATACATAAACCAACTTTATATATTCGAATATTAAAGTGGTCGTTTGATGGTATAGTTGGTGTATGTTTCTGTGTGTAGGAAAATATTACCTGTGTGATGCGGGTTATACTACCATGCCGGGTTTCATATCTCCGTTCAGGGGCGTTAGATACCATTTGAAGGAACATACCGATCGAGTTCCGCGAAATCGCAAAGAACTTTTCAATCTGCGCCATTCTTCCTTAAGGACAAAGATAGAGTCTACCTTTGGTATCCTGAAGAACAAGTTCAAGATCTTGACATCCAAGCCCTACAATCCCTTCCCAAGCCAGGTTGACACAGTCCTTGCTTGAACGGTTTTGCATAACTATATCCAGATACAAGATCCGCATGACCCTCATCTCCTAGATGATGGTGTTATGATCGAGGAAGACGGTGATGTTATCAATGAGCAAGATGCTTCGATTATGGATATGTCACAACAGTTGCCATTACGTGAACAAACCCAACAAAGGGACCAGTGGAAAATACAGAGGGATATAATTGCATGGGATATGTGGGTTGACTATTGTAAAATTCATAATAATGGGAACACAAGTGAACATGGCATGTGAGGTGTTTTTATGTTTTATTTATGGGTATGGCATGCAAGGATGTGGACTCAATAACACTTTATGTTTTATTTATGCGTATGACGTGTATGTAGGTTGCCTCAATACCACTTTATGTGTTATTTATGGGTATGGAATTGAAAGACGTTTTCCTATCATGTCACCAATTGAATATTAAATTTGCTCTATTAAATTTTCATTTCGCGTTTGATATTTCCCTTTGCTCTATTATTGCAGTCATGTCTGGGAATCCGAACCAAGGGCGTATGAATGACCGGACAAATCCGAACCAAAGTTGGAGTGAGAATACGCTTTTGCGACCGATGGCGTGTAGGGTGGGTGCCTTCCACTACCCAACGCAAGGCTTGCAAGGTGGAGGGACAAGTATGCCCTATCAAAACCACCCGCAATATAGCATGCCAATGCAAATTCCTTCTCCCCATGGATACATGCATATGCTACAAGGGGGGAGATGGGGGAAGGAATGGGAAACCCACATTATTTTACCCCGTCTCCCTCTATGGGTATCCACATGACTTCATCGCCCAGTGGGAATGACTCGATGAGGAGGGGAAGTGACTCATCACGGAAGTCGAGTCACCGCGATGATTCGGAGGAGCCTTCGGTGGAAAGCCCAAGGAAAAAGTCGAAGTCCCATGTGAACAAAGTGTGGCCGTGGGAGCAGGATTTGGAACTTATCCCTTACCTTGCGGAGCAAGTAGATGAAGGAAATAAAGGCGATAAGTCGTTCAAACTTACTGCCTTCAACTCCGCAGCGGCCCACATCAATGCATTATTTCAAACAACATATACCGGGCTAAATGTCAAGAACCACTATAAAACCCTCCGTACTCGTCTCGCCGAAGTGAATGAATGCTTGGCCATTAGTGGCGCGGGATGGTGTGATGATACCAAGACGATTACATTGGCACCAGAATCTTATGGCCCGTTGGCAGCGGTATGAACTCCAATTTTATACATTAGTCGACATCGTCTTCATATGTATTTTACATACCGTACAATAAAATGCGCCAATGTGTGTGTGTGCAGGCCAATCCTAAAAAGATTCAATATATGAATCACCCCATTCCGTGGCTTGAGAACCTGCGGAAAATCGTTGGAGACGATGCGGCAAGGGGGAACATAGGAAGGATGTTTTCCAAACCTTTGGAGGGCCATACCCGGATGGTGAAGGGGATCAAGAAGCGAATTATCAACAAGAGCATGATTCGACGGCCACTGAGGGTCCCCCGTCCATCCCCCCGGGTTCATTGGGGGTATCTACTCCACCGGGGCCTTCCCCTCGTACACCTCCATATGTGGGGAAGAAGACAACTCGTCGCCAACGCCTACATGATGTTCATGACATTATGGAGAAAATGGTTAAATCAGTGGACAAAGTAGGTATGGCCGTTGACCATGTCGCTGAAGCTTTAAAGAACTCATGGCAAAAGGATTTGGGTTCGTGTATTTTTTCCCACACCGAGTATCCGTTGGAGATGTTGGCTAAGTTGTACGACCATCTCGCCGATGTAGAGCCAAGGGGTCGGAAGCTTCTTGGGCTGCCTCCAGTGACCATGAATATGAAGATAAAGCTCATCATCGCGGATCTTGAGAAGAAGCGTGATGACGGCTATGAAGATGAAGGGTGGGATAATGAGAGTATTAACTAATGGATACCTTGTGGGTGCTGAAGACGATGGTGCTTTTTGTATTATGTAGCTACTGTAGTATGACTAGGTACAATACTTTTTGTGTGTGGGTCTGTTTGACATATACTATATGATGCCATGTTGTTTTGTGCCCTACTGGATGTTTGCAATACCCTAAATGCTCACTATTTTGTACTTGGAGATATAAGCTTGTTTGCAATACACTATGTACAGTACCAAATGAATCTGCATTTTTTTCTTCTCTTGGTCCTGGCTGACAGACCCTATATGCTCATTGTTTTGTGGAGGGAGATATGTGAATGTTTAATTTGAAATCCATATGAATCTGATAATTTTTTTCTCCCCTTGGTCCTGGCTGACAGACCCTATATGCTCATTGTTTTGTGTTGTTTGATATGTGCATGTTTCATTGGATTTCCATATGAATATGCATTTTTTCCTTCTCTTGGTCCTGGCTGACAGACCCTATATGCTCATTATTTTATGGAGGGGGATATGTGCATGTTTAATTTGAAATCCATATGAATCTGATAATTTTTTTCTCCCCTTGGTCCTGGCTGACAGAGCCTATATGCTCATTGTTTTGTGAAGGGTGATATGTGCATGTTTCATTTGATTTCCATATGAATCTGATATTTTTTTCCTCCCCTTGGTCCTGGCTGACAGACCCTATATGCTCATTGTTTTGTGCTGTTTGATATGTGCATGTTTCATTGGATTTCCATATGAATCTGCATTTTTTTCTTCTCTTGGTCCTGGCTGACAGACCCTATATGCTCATTGTTTTGTGGAGGGGGATATGTGCATGTTTAATTTGAAATCCATATGAATCTGATAATTTTTTTCTCCCCTTGGTCCTGGCTGACAGACCCTATATGCTCATTGTTTTGTGAAGGGTGATATGTGCATGTTTCATTTGATTTCCATATGAATCTGATTTTTTTTCCTCCCCTTGGTCCTGGCTGACAAACCCTATACGCTCATTGTTTTGTGTTGTTTGATATGTGCATGTTTCATTGGATTTCCATATGGATCTGCATTTTTTCTTCTCTTGGTCCTGGCTGACAGACCCTATATGCTCATTGTTTTGTGGAGGGGGATATGTGCATGTTTAATTTGAAATCCATATGAATCTGATAATTTTTTTCTCCACTTGGTCCTGGCTGACAGACCCTATATGCTCATTGTTTTGTGCAGTTTGATATATGCATGTTTCATTGGATTTCCATATAAATCTGCATTTTTTTCTTCTCTTGGTCCTGGCTGACAGACCCTATATGCTCATTGTTTTGTGAAGGGTGATATGTGCATGTTTAATTTGAAATCCATATGAATCTGATAATTTTTTTCTCCCCTTGGTCCTGGCTGACAGCCCCTATATGCTCATTGTTTTGTGCTGTTTGATATGGGCATGTTTCATTTGATTTCCATATGAATCTGAATTTTTTTCTCCCCTTTGTCCTGGCTGACAGACCATATATGCTCATTGTTTTGTGAAGGGGAATATGGGCATGTTTCATGTGATTTCCATATGAATCTGAATTTTTTTCTCCCCTTGTTCCTGGCTGACAGAGCCTATATGCTCATTGTTTTGTGAAGGTGGATATGTGCATGTTTCATTTGATTTCCATATGATTCTGAATTTTTTTCTCCCCTTGGTCCTGGCTGACAGACCCTATATGCTCATTGTGTTGTGAAGGTGGATATGTGCATGTTTCATTTGATTTCCATATGATTCTGAATTTTTTTCTCCCCTTGGTCCTGGCTGACAGACCCTATATGCTCATTGTTTTGTGAATGTGGATATGTGCATGTTTCATTTGATTTCCATATGATTCTGAATTTTTTTCTCCCCTTTGTCCTGGCTGACAGACCATATATGCTCATTGTTTTGTGAAGGGGGATATGTGCATGTTTCATTTGATTTCCATATGAATCTGAATTTTTTTCCTCCCCCTTGGTCCTGGCTGACAGACCCTATATGCTCATTGTTTTGTGCAGTTTGATATGTGCATGTTTCATTTGTTTTCCATATGAATCTGCATTTTTTCCTCCCCTTAGTCCTGGCTGACAGACCCTATATGCTCATTGTTTTGTGAAGGTGGATATGTGCATGTTGCATATTATTTCCATATGAATCTGAATTTTTTTCTCCCCTTGGTCCTGGCTGATAGACCCTATATGCTCATTGTTTTGTGAAGGTGGATATGTGCATGTTTCATTTGAAATCCATATGAATCTGAATTTTTTTTCTCCCCTTGGTTTTGGCTGATAGACCATATATGCTCCCTGTTATGTGAGCAATACCATATAGGCTCGATATGTTTACTTCATGCCCAATGATGAAGGGTGTTCACATATGACCGTTTGTCATTCTACTCCCAATTTCTTGGAAGGTTGGCTGGTTGGTTCATTTTTAGTATCTGTATCATACATGTCTTTATATGAATTCCATATGAATCTGAATTTTTTTCTCCCCTTGGTCCTGGCTGCCAGACCCTATATTCTCACTGTTTCTGAGGTAAGATTTGTCGCTTGTGAAGGGCATGCATGTAGACGGTATATAAAAATTGAGACACCGCCAACAACTAGAATTTGGAAATGATTAACTACAATTCTGAGGGCTAATAATTGTATATACTCTTTTATGGTTTTTGCATTTATGTGGTTTTGTCGTATTTTGTGTATGCAATGAATTTTTTCTCGTTCTTTTTCCTTCAAGACGTCGTCTCCATTGTCATCCTTCTTATCCCATCATAGGTACGCCTTTCACTGTCAATTATCACATCATTTCCTTGTATCTTTTATATTTCCATTACTAATCTATAATTGTGCAGGGTCAAATGAGTGCAAGCTCTAACCCTTCAGAGCGATCACACCCGCGGGATGAGTTGGAATGTGATCCAGCAGACTACCGGCTTTGCCACTGTGGCCTGAGGTGCCCAAGGCAGACTTTTTGGTCCCGGTGCGACCCTGGGAGGAGATATTGGACTTGTTCGTCTCGCGTCGAACACTGCGGATTCTACGAATGGAAGGACCTCGCTCACAATGCTTGGTCGCGCAACGTTATACTTCGTTTGAAGGATGCCAATGAAAGGGGGCAGATTTTGGATAGCTCTTCAAGCACACTGTCGGATAGTAGGGTTTACGATCTAGAGGGGCAGTTGGGTACGGTAGTTGGACAACTTGAGAGAAACACGGAGAAAATGAATAGGATTATCGGAGATATTGACACAATTAAGCGTTTGTTGTTTTCTATATTAGGCCTAATCATTTTAATGGTGTTGGTTGTGTACACTAATAATGTATGAATGGGTTTTCGGATAACTTGTATTGATACCAATATGAAACTTTTATTTTTTGTATGAAGGGGATATGTGCATGTTTGGATTGATATCCATATGAATCCGAAATTTTTCCTGCCCTTGGGTCTGTCTTTCAGACTCTCTATATGCTCACTATCTTGTGTATGGTGATATGTTCTTGTTTCAATTTCTATCCATATGATGCTTAAATTTTTTCTCCCCTTGGTTCTGCCTGCCAGACTCTATATGCTCCCTGTTTTGTGCATGGTGATATGTGCATGTTTCAATTGCTCTCCATTGAGGGGTGGTGAAATTATCCTATTCTCACCTCTACCTACCACATACCACAATCCCACTTTCCACTCCCAACTTTCCCAACCTCAAAAGAACACTAAAAAGTTTAATGGGACCCACATAACTTTTCCTCTACCAATTCCTCTCGACTTCCACCCCCAAAAGAACACAAAACCCCATTTCTCTCTCTTCTAAATTCCTTTTCCTCCCAACTTTCCCTCCCCTACTTCCACTCAAAAGAATAAGCCCTAAGTGGAGGGCGTTTTCAGATGAGAGAGAGATGGACCGTTGGATTGTGTTTGTGTAATTGGAGACGACAGATCCGTTTATCGTTTGTATCATGATGCGATTCTTTGGATAGATGAACAGCGAGATTTTGTTTTGAAGATACGTGTCATCAATACACGATAATTAGGGCCCAGATCCACTTGTGCACCAAGCGGCAAATCTCTTAGGGCCTGTTCTTTTATGTTAAAGTAGTTGGTTTGTTGAAGTGGTGAATAGTGTCGGATAAAGTAGAGTATTGTGTTTTTTTTGGGTGAAAGTGGTTTGTGAACGTGGATGTTTGAATTGTTTGTGGGCCCTACACAACTTTACTGTGTTTTTTTTGTGTTGAAGTGTGTTGTGAATGATGTTGTGAATGTTCGAGGATGAAAGTTGGAGGGTGAAAGTGGTAAGAATAGGGGAACAATGACCCCGCTTGCATTTGTGATGGGAATTGATATAAAAACCAAATATTCCCCATTCACAAAATAAAAGAACAATGCCCGCCTTGCATTATGACAAACTAATTAAAATATCCCAAAAAAATAATACAGTTTATTATGACATTACCGTATTCTCTATGTTAACCATCAATAAATAAGTAAGAAAAAATTTCAGCCGATGGTGATATTGTGATACATAAACCCAAAATACATCAACCATAGATATACTGTAAAGTACAACAAAAAGTCGTCCAAATACCAACTACCTCAAAATACATCAACCCTCCAAAACGACATCAAAGTCACAAATTTACATCTCCACATCAACTGATATTGTGATACAACAGTAACAGTGTTAAACATCAATTAACAGATCCCAACGATAAACAAATAGAACTTAAAAACACACCTTCCATATGATGATACAACAAATAATCCATAACAGTGTTTAACATCAACAAACATTGTTATACATCAAAATTACATAAAAACCTATTACAACTAAGAGATATAGCAGTCCGGCCTTAATGGAACGGTAATCGGATACGATGCTCTCCAACTGCCCAGTGGTCCTCTCAAGTAGACCGACAACAGTATCCAGCCGTCCCTCCATCTCTAACATCCTACTCTCGGTCAAAGGTGGCGTCGAACTTACAGTAGTGGGCCTTCGGTCAATCTCATCAATGTAATGCATGATCACCATTCTGGATAATTCAAGTGGGGGGATTCTTCCATATGAAGAATGTGCATCGATTCTCTCCAGCTGTAGAACTCCAAAATCTACGCCCAGGGTTTGCTCTTGTCCATGACGTCCTCCTCGGGACCTGAAGCCCACAATTACATATCTTGTAGTCATCGAAATCGGCATCAAATTCACCACGTGTCGCATCTCTCTGTCGAGATCGACAAGTAGATCTTGACTGTTGACCCATATGTACCTGGCAAGCAAAAAAACTCCCCATTAACATGTAACATTTTACATATAAAAGTGATAATTTTAAATGAATGAGGGAACATCATACCTACGAAAAGTATTGATCATTGGCATGATAGGGTGGCGGCAGCGTTCAGAACTCAGAACGAACAGTCAAACAAAAAGAGCATATAATAATAGAAGCAGATTGGCAATGGAAGAATTAAGAATAATGATAACCGTAAAAGTAATTCAACCCCCAAAAAATACAACGAAAGCAAAAAACATTAAAAACATGCAGGAAGCTTATTGCAGACATTCATATAGTTTAACAATCAGTAGCCCTCAGATTATAATTTTCCATATCCCCTTTAGGTTGCATGGCAATGGCTCTTTCATTTTCTACCCACACAAGCCCACGACATGAATTGAATCCAACCAATAACACATCATCTCAAGCAAATAATCCATAGGGAAAAAACTCCCAAAGAACACATTCTTTTCAACCCATTTCATGGTTAATTACCAACTCAGAAATCAATTATTATTCAAATTATGCCCAAACATGTGTATTGAAGGAAGTTAATTGCCTGCCATCCATAGTGACAGATACATATTTTTCCACATAATCATCATAGGGCTAGTTCACCCAAAGCCCCCAAAAATTTTATATTCTTCATGCATTGTATAAAAATCCCGTATCAGGCCAGATGATTGGGCTTGCATGCTCAGAATTCATGCAACAGCAGGCCAGAAGATGATACAACACTCCAATGGCTGCATTCAAAACAATTGATGCTACAGCAGGCCAGATGATACATCAAGAGCAAATGATACTGGATTTTTTTCAGCAATTGTTACAGCAGGCCAGATGATACATCAAATGCTACATCAGGCCAAGTTATTCCATGCAAAATCAACTGCCATATTCTCATGCTCAGCATTCATGCTACATCAGGCCAGAACATATGCTTGCATGCTTTAGCACATTGACACACATAATTATACACACACAAGGCTTGAAGGACAGAGCAAATACACACAAAAAAAATACAGCAAGAGCACAGAGCAAAGAGCAGACATGATACATCATGCTACTGACGTGCGTTTATATTTCATATATTCAAGCACGTTTTCCTTTGTATTTCTCCGTGTTTTTCCGCCGTCTCTTATTTGTTTTCGTCTGTTTTCCCGTTTTCTTTCACTTTTCCTTGTTTGTCCATGATTGCAGGGGATTGACCACGTAGGGGACGTTTAATGATGATATCCCAAGTCCCCGGAGCAACGGGAGAAGTCACGCGTGATCCGGGGGGGGGGTCAAACGGCGAAGTATTCATCTTTCAGCCCCTCACCCGGTCGGTTGGTCATCTCCAACCGATCGGGTGATGCACGCGTGCACCAACCGGTCGCTACCGCAGCTCACGAAGAAGTCACCCGACCGGTTCACAGACCGGTTCTGCGGGCGGCTGTTCTCTGTCTTTTCGAGCAGAATTCCAACCGATCGGGTGACTCTCACCCGATCGGTTCATCTGTAGCTGAGAAAAAGAGCTGAAGACACGGGCGTCGAACCGACCGGTTCACCCGACTGCTCCAAGATCCAACCGGTCGCTCAAGAATTCACCTGATCGGTTCGTGAGATCGGGTGAAAACTCGCCGTTTTCTGTAATTTATCTGTAACGGATCAACCGATCGGTTGACTTGTCACCCGATCGGTTGATCCGAAAATCTATATATAGGACCCCTAGGGTTCCAGAAACGGGAGAGTTGTATTTTTTTACTGTTTTATTTCCTTGTGACGGCTGTAATTGTTACTCTTAAGTAAGTTTTCAGATCTTTCCAATTTTTTAGTATTGTCTTTACTACTCCTTTACTTCCGCATTGCAATTGTCTGATTATGATTCTAACGGTTAAATTTCATTTAGATTGCTTTTTCATGAATTTTTGTGAGTAGTTCCCAAATCTGGGATTTTGGTGGAAGCCCCTTCGGGGGCTCTCCACGATGCGTCCATAGGGTTAGGATATCGATAGGGAGTAGGAATCTAACGGTTACGCGGGGCGTTTCATTGTCATCGGCGGAAAAAAGACCGCCTTTGACCGTCGGGCCAAGGGGGAATAAACTTGGCGGTTGACTCCCTAGCCAAAGCTCACGCCTTTAGCGTAGACGCCGAATCCTAGCACGCGGGAGCGGCAGGATGAGACGTCGGGAGATATCGTTGCGGACTTAGTGCTCCCGGGATCGATCAGTGTTTATGGACACGTGAGTGCCCACTGATCGAATCCGGGAAGTCCGGTGTATCATCCTGGGCACCGACCGGAATATCGGGCCCATGGGACGCCGGTACCACTTTCAGAGGCAACGTCTCACCATTAGACCCTAATCCCGATCGCTATCCATACCCGTAGACAGTAGCGGCGAGAGTCTCTCGTCGGGTCGGAAACCAAAGTCCCGGGTTTACTTTCTTTTTGCTCTTACGCTTTCATTTCCTTTCGTGACAACCATCCACCGATTCGGGCTAGCTCGCCCCTCGGGGTGATTTAGGTCCTACCTGACCCAAGCACAACCTCGCCTCCCTGAGTTCGATATTCCCGCACCCTACACTAACCGTGAAACTTGCGGTAAACGACACCGCGCCGCCGCGCATATCACGCGGGGCGCCGGTCAAGTTTATGGCGCCGTTGCCGGGGAGGCAACGTGCTTGATATTTTAGGATCTCTTGAACCCTCGTGTCTAGCTCACATCCCTACCTCGCGATAATTTTCGCATTCTCCTTTTTCTTTTTCTTGTTTGTTTTCCTCATTTTTATTTCTTATTTTATCTGTTTCTTTCCCACTTGTCGCTTCACGGGTGTCTGTTGTTTTTCATGCGCAGGAGTTCAAGGAGTCTTGACGACTTGATTCCCCTCGATCCAGAGATTAACGCCACCCTTAGGCGTTTGGCCGCCGAAAAGCGAAGAAGGGAAGATCCCGAATCCATGGAGGAGAACACCCCACCTCACAAGTCTCTGCTGGAGTACTCGATGCCCTCCATCGAGTCAACTTCCGCCATCCGATCTCCAGCTATTGCGGCCCAAAGCTTTGAGCTGAAGCCGTCTCTAGTGACATGGATCCAGCAGGACCAGTTTGCGGGTGCGCCCATGGAGAGCCCGATAGAGCACCTGGACTCCTTCTTGGAGAAGTGTGACACCTTCCGAATTAATGGTGTCACTACAGAGGCTATCCGTCTGAAGCTGTTCCCTTTCTCTTTGCGGGACAAAGCCAAGCAGTGGTTAAGGGGGAAGGACCCCAATACTTTCAACACCTGGGAGAAGCTCTCCAATGCTTTTCTGACGAAGTTCTTTCCTCCGGGGAAGACCATGAAGTTGAGGAGTGAGATCTCCTCCTTCTCCCAGGCTAGCCACGAGTCCCTGCATGAGGCTTGGACGAGATATAAAGAGATGCAAAGAAGATGCCCTCACCATGAGCTTCCGAAGTGGCAGATTATCAATCTGTTCTACAATGGGTTGAGGGATGACCTTAAATCTTCTATGGACGCCGCGACTGGGGGTTCCTTCATGTCCCGAAGCGAGGAAGATGCCGGGAATATTCTGGAAAACATGGCATCCAACAATGAGCGGTGGTGCGACGAGAGAGCCACACCAAGAACTGGGGGTATACACAGAGTCGAGGACGTCGACAAACTTTCAAGCAAGTTCGACTTGCTTTCGACCCAGATCTCCGCACTGATGGTAGGAGCCGGTGGGGCCGGTACACAGCAAGTTTCTGCGGTAGAGTCCGAATTACTTGGGGAATTCGACGGTGGTGACATCTCACCACCGTTGGATCAGGCGAGCGCACTATTTTACAACCCCACGGGGAATGCGCCATATCCGCCAAGGACAAATTCCAACCCGGCCTACTCTCCCAACAACCGGAACCACCCGAATTTCAGTTACCGCCCACCATTTCAGCCCTCGCCGCCTCAGCAGCCGCAGCAACAAATCTATCAGCCGGCTAGACCACCGCAGAATCAGGGTCAGCTGCAACCGTTTCAGCAGCAACCTCAGCAACAAACGTATGCTCCCAGGAATCAGCAGCCGTTCCAGCAGCAGCAGTATGGCCAACAGAGGGCCGTCTCTCCGGTTGAGTCTCTCTTGACTCAATATATTACCAACCAGGAGAGGATCAACCAAAAGCTGGAAATGGGCCAGCGAACCCTCACGGACCAAGTAACCCAACTGGGATTACAGGTGGCGAACCTTGCTAGGTCACAAAACCAATTGCCGCCACAACCAGAGGTGAACCCGAGGGGAGCAACACAAACATCGGCACTCGTGCACGAGCACGCGAATGTGTCCGCTATCGTTCTGAGAAGCGGGACACAAATTCCTACTAGAGTGCCCCCTAGCAACCCGGAAGCACCATTGGTCGTTGAGAGACCGACTGAAAAATTAAACGACACCGGTGCTTCGCCATCGAATCCCATGACTCCGGAAGGAGTGTCTGAAGAAGAGAAGAAGAAGGAGGAAGAGATCCCAAGAGTGTATAAACCCGTTGTGCCATTTCCACAACAGTTGGCTCAGGCGAAAATTGATGAGAAATATGGGAAGTTCTTCGCCATGGTCAAGGACCTAAGCCTGCAAATCCCCTTCTTGGAGGCAATCGAGACAATCCCCTCCTATGCAAAATTCTTGAAAGATTTGGTGACCAAAGGGTCAAGAAAAGAGAAAGTAGTACTGACGGCGGAATGTAGCGCTCTTATTCAGCGGGATAACCCGCCGAAGCTCAAGGACTCGGGGAGCTTCTCTATTCCTTGCACGATCGGGGCTGTGAAGATTACTCGTGCACTCGTCGATTTAGGAGCGAGTGTTAGCTTGATGCCCTTGTCGATGTACAGAAGGATAGGAATGGGTGATTTGGAACCCACCGGGATGACGCTACAACTAGCTGACCGGTCGGTCAAATATCCAGTGGGAATTGTTGATGATCTCCCCGTGAATGTGAGAGGGGTGCATGTGCCTGTGGACTTTGTAGTCATGGACATGCCCGAAGACGCACACACCCCCATTATCCTGGGACGGCCTTTCATGGCCACTGCTGGCGTTCTTATAGATGTGAAGAACGGAAAACTCTCCTTGAACGTCAGCGGGGAGAAAGTTGAGTTTGACCTGGGAGTATCCATGAAGCACCCCGACCCTCCTGATGACCTCCGGTGTAATTTGCTTGAGATAGAAGAAGAAAAGGCTGTAGAGGAGAGCTCCTGGGAGATTCTCCTGAGAAACCCCCCCGATGACTTGGGGAATTCTGAAGATGAAGAAGGCCCCGAAGACAAAGAAGCTGATGGAAGATCGAGTGCAGCGAGAACGACCCCCCCGGGTTCCCCAAGGTTCCTCCTGTGAGGAGAACGGGGAAAGAGCTCACGGACCTCACTAAAGACGAGGTCCGGATCTTGAAGAAGATAGCGGGAAGCGCCAACGCCAAGGAAAAGCCCCCGGATCTCAAGAACAAAGGGGGGGTGGTCGAGCAAGTATTTTTCCAGCCGCTGACTACCCCGAGCGCCTTCAGCTCCAACAAGGAAGAGATGCCTAAGTTTGGGCATCACCCGTATCAGCCACCATGAGCATCTCTTGCGGGCGTCGAGCCAACGACGTTAAACAAGTGCGCTTCATGGGAGGCAACCCATGTTCTAAACTTTTTCTCAAATTTTTAGCGTTATTTTTTACTTTATTTTCTCTATTTTTATAAATAAAATCAGCCGCGAGGACATCCGTTCGGGGACTTAATCAAATCTCTTGGTTTTTGCAGGAAACAAGCCTCAACCGATCGGGTGACATCTCACCCGATCGGTTGGGACGTATCAGATACATGCCGAGATCTGTCCCCATATGACCCGATTGGTTGAGTAATGAAGAGACCGGGTGGCAGACCGGGTGAGCTGGGGAGAACTCTCGGAAAATTTTGAGGAATATCAACCGATCGGTTGAGTTTGAGCGCGATCGGTTGACCTGACCGGGTGAGAAGCCCTAAGTTCTCGGGAAATTTAGTGGAGCGGCCAACCGATCGGTTGACAAGTCAACCGATCGGTTCGCCTGTAGCATTTCTTCGGCAAAATTTTCGACCTAACCGTCAACCGACCGGGTGACAAGTCACCCGATCGGTTCGACTTAAAACCCTATAAATACCCCCCGACGCCCGCTCGTTTCCGCCCTCGCCCGATCACGAATCTCGCCGTCGATTCGCCTTCCCCTCTTCGCCAACAACCGATCTTCACTCCCCCACGCCCTCTACTCCCCCATTACTCCCACTCTCCACCTCCTTCATCAACCCCTCCATCATCTACACCATCTCTCTCCTCCCATTCCGGATTTTTGACCTAATTTTCCCAAATCCACCTCCATTTCGAAAATTTTTGCCGAAGGAGTTCGCCGCGGCTCCACGATACTCTCGCTGAACAGTGTGGGGCACCAACGAGCAAGCTCCACCACTCCGCTTGGGTAAACTCACTCCTATTCTTATTTTATATATTTGCCCTGTTTATTGTGCTTGCTTGTTGGCTTGTGTTAGTGTGCATCCACGATTTTTTGCACTAATTCTTGCTCATACACACACACATGGCTAAAGATAAGGATAAGGGAAAAGGAATCATGAGGGAAGAGGAGCCGTCTCGAAAGAGACGAAAACAAACGCGCCCTCCTTCCCGTACACGAGCACTTACACTTGGCCCTCCTCCACCTATTATCCCCCCTGTGGACCCAATGTTGGGCCCGCATGGGTATATCTTCCGGAACCAGGAGCACAAAGACTTTTACCGCAGGCTTGATGCTCGAGGGCATCTATCTACTAAATTCCCGCATGCACAAACACTTCTCGATCTCGTTGTCTTCACCGAGATCGAATATCTTTTCGGCAACTTAGGATGGTTAGCTTTCCTTAATGCATCTGCCACTTCCCACCTGGCACTCACACTCGAATTCCTCTCCACACTTGTTTTAGAGTCCGGGTCGATCGTTAGATTCCGGGTGCGTAACCGTAGTGTCACCACAACCCTGAACACGATTAATGATATATTTGGTTTCCCCAATCTCGGGGATGATTCTATCAGACACCATGGGTACACGCCCGAATTTAGCGTCGATCAATTCTGGTTCCGCCTCACATTGATCGGCGACTACCCCCGAGGTCGGGCCAAGGCCTCCTCCATCATTCATCCCGTGTTTCGTCTAGCCCACAGGATCATCTCTTCCACATTCTTTCCTAGGGACGAGTCAGGCACTGTGACTATCCCCGATCTTTTTATCCTTTGGGCCATGACTGTTCCTTATGTCCGGGATGATGATGGAGTTAGCTTCAGGGCCCCTACCGTCCCCATTCATGGCGGCGATTGGCTTGTTCACAAGCTACTCGAGATTAGCCGGGCCGGTAAGGGAAAGTTTTGTTGCGGGGGCATCATCACTATCATATGCTCTTACCCCCAATTCAATATCCCCCCCAACAATCTTCCTGTTGCCGCAGGACCATCACGTCTTGATATTGACGTCCTGCGGCACATTCACATGATTAGACCCTACTCAGCTGGCCGCTACATCTTCAACTATGGCCACTCCCCAGCCCCTTACACCATTCTGCCCAACCCCGCTCGCATGCCCATTGCTCTCGTGGGAGATTGGACTTTCCCTCCTGATCCCGACTTCTTTGCGGGGTTGAATCTTCATTTTCTCCCCGCTGGCGCACGCAGATCACCGTCCCCTACCGCCCACTTAGGCGAGCAGGATATCCCTGCGTCTGCGGGAGATTTAGGGGCTGGCCCGAGTCGTCCCGTTTCTGCTCCGGGACCGATCACGTCTGAGCACCTCCTTGCGGCCATTTCTGGCCTTGTCTCCTGTGCTGGCATGACCACTGCCGCCAGCACCTCTTCGACCTTACCTGGCAGCACCACCTCTGCCTCGCGTCAGTCTACGTCTTTTGGTCACCGTCAGGTATCTGCCCGTCTAGGACTTGAGAGGGAGGTCGCCGCCCTTCGTGAGCTCGCCATGTCCTCTGTTTCCTCGGACCCATCACCATCCTCCTTTCTTACTCACCCACGTTTCCTCGCACTTGAGAGGAATGTGGCCGCCATTCTCCGCCTTCTTACTCATATCCACGGCCTCCACCTTCACCGCCTCCACCTTCACCGCCTCCAACTTCACCACCCAGGCGATCTTCTCCTCCACCCTCCCACACTTCTCCACATCCATCACCCCCCTCACCACATTCTTCTCCTCCCTCTTCACATCCCATCCCGGCATCCACTTCACCCCTCCCGACCACTTCCACCGCACTCACGCTACCTCCATCCTCCTCCGTCACTCCATACGTGCGCCGGAGGAAATTACCGGTACGCTCCAGATCCCTCCCACCACCTCCCACTACCGTCACCACCACATCCACTTCCTCCATTTCTATTCCTCTCACCACAGCCTTGATTGCCTTCCTACCACCACCACCCACCACCACCGACACTCCTCCCATAGTTCACACCACCACTGCCCCTATACCCTCACCTCATTCCCCACTTCTCCGCACACCCCCTGCCTCCCCCGACCACCCATCCACGCCCTCTTCCGAGGATGACGAGGACTCACCTTCTGCTGCTTTCTGATTTCCCCTCTTTTGTTTCTGATTACCCCTTGCACATATCTGGATTTCATTGATCATATCATTTCGCTAGCACTTTCTGGTCTAGCTTGGGGGACATCTGTTTTGATTTGCTGTCGTGTTTTGTCTGTTTTTCTCATTTTTGTGTGTGTGCTTGTTTTTCACTTTTTGAGTGTCGTGTCGTGTGATTTTATCTTTACTTTTCTTTTCGTATTTTTTGATTTTGTTCTCAATCTTTCTCTCTTTTTCATTTTCATCTATGTGTTTTCCTCGTTTTCATTTCTTTTCGTGTCTGTGCTTATCCCCCCCCCATTTTCATTGCCCTCCCGTACTCACTCTTATTGCATTGAGGGCAATGCAAGTTTCAGCTTGGGGGAGTCGCACTTCGTGCGTCATTTGTGTTGTTTTTCTACGTTATTTGAGTCATTTTCCATCGTGTTTTTCTTTTTTCTTTTTCCTTCTTTCTTTAGCTCTTTCTCCTAGAAATGAATCCTATGATGAATCGCCACAAAGTCACACACACCTAGCATTGCATCGATAATCACACTCACTAACCCTAGGATTTCGAGTCCTCTTGCATTTCACGCATCGTGGGTCCACTTAGCTTTTTGTGAGTCGTGTGTCGTGACTAGCAATTGGTGTGCTTCTGCCTTGTGATTTTACTTTATATACCTGTCCAGGAATGACCCCTAGATTATCATGCTCCGATATTGAATATGCGGTATTTGCTTCTAATGTCTGCTTCTATATGCATGCTATATATATATCGTATACTTCATTTCGCATGCGTCGGGATTCCACAACTAAGGACTAGGATAACCCAATTAGCCTGAGCTCTATTTAGCAAGAATAGCCGCCTTTGCCCGAGTGTTTAGATTTCGACTTCTTTTTTGTTTTACTTGGTGCAAATCCCCTCGTCGTGTACCGTTCCCCCACTTGGGAGAGTACACAAGTGTATAGCCGAAAAAACCAAAAAGCCAAAAAATGGGAGAAAAGAAATGAAAAACCCAAAAAGAAAAGAAAAGAAAAAGATTGTATAGCCAAAAAGCCAAAAAAATTATGCAAATACCCAAAACCCAAAAAAAAATCCCCATGTGAATATTTCCTACTTGCCGAGAATAACGGGAAGGCGAGAATTTGCACCGAGTGTTCTTCTCCACATCATCTCAACCTCCGTCGTTATCGAAAACGCTTAGCTTAGGAGCTATTTAGCTTGTATCTTGGCTATAGTGGCGTGATTTCCTTGACCCTAGTTGTGGAGTCCCCGATGCATGATACGCTTCTTTTCCCACTCTTCTCATGCATGCTTGAACTTATATTCGCCGCTTAATTCAATTCGGATCGATATTTTGGGTCATCTCTTGGATTTGTGTATATCGAGCCTCATTGCACATCGTAGAAAGCTTCACCATTTGCTAGCACACGGCCACGCTCACTCGCGCTTCACTGCGTGGACCCACGACACTTATTTGGACTCGCTTTCCTAGGTTTAGTGGTGTGATTTGGCGTTTGCTTGCTAGGTGTGTCGTTTTTGATTTTGATGGCTCTGATGGACGATCTAGGGCTTAGAGTTTTCTTTTTCTTTCTTCCTCTCCATTTTTCCCTTCCGAGCTCCTACTCTCACTCGTCTTCCTCGAGGACGAGGAAGAGTTCAGCTTGGGGGATTTTGACGTGCGTTTATATTTCATATATTCACGCACGTTTTCCTTTGTATTTCTCCGTGTTTTTCCGCCGTCTCTTATTTGTTTTCGTCTGTTTTCCCGTTTTCTTTCACTTTTCCTTGTTTGTCCATGATTGCAGGGGATTGACCACGTAGGGGACGTTTAATGATGATATCCCAAGTCCCCGGAGCAACGGGAGAAGTCACGCGTGATCCGGGGGGTCAAACGGCGAAGTATTCATCTTTCAGCCCCTCACCCGGTCGGTTGGTCATCTCCAACCGATCGAGTGATGCACGCGTGCACCAACCGGTCGCTACCGCAGCTCACGAAGAAGTCACCCGACCGGTTCACAGACCGGTTCTGCGGGCGGCTGTTCTCTGTCTTTTCGAGCATAATTCCAACCGATCGGGTGACTCTCACCCGATCGGTTCATCTGTAGCTGAGAAAAAGAGCTGAAGACACGGGCGTCGAACCGACCGGTTCACCCGACTGCTCCAAGATCCAACCGGTCGCTCAAGAACTCACCCGATCGGTTCGTGAGATCGGGTGAAAACTCGCCGTTTTCTGTAATTTATCTGTAACGGATCAACCGATCGGTTGACTTGTCACCCGATCGGTTGATCCGAAAATCTATATATAGGACCCCTAGGTTCCAGAAACGGGAGAGTTGTATTTTTTTACTGTTTTATTTCCTTGTGACGGCTGTAATTGTTACTCTTAAGTAAGTTTTCAGATCTTTCCAATTTTTTAGTATTGTCTTTACTACTCCTTTACTTCCGCATTGCAATTGTCTGATTATGATTCTAACGGTTAAATTTCATTTAGATTGCTTTTTCATGAATTTTTGTGAGTAGTTCCCAAATCTGGGATTTTGGTGGAAGCCCCTTCGGGGGCTCTCCACGATGCGTCCATAGGGTTAGGATATCGATAGGGAGTAGGAATCTAACGGTTAAGCGGGGCGTTTCATTGTCATCGGCGGAAAAAAGACCGCCTTTGACCGTCGGGCCAAGGGGGAATAAACTTGGCGGTTGACTCCCTAGCCAAAGCTCACGCCTTTAGCGTAGACGCCGAATCCTAGCACGCGGGAGCGGCAGGATGAGACGTCGGGAGATATCGTTGCGGACTTAGTGCTCCCGGGATCGATCAGTGTTTATGGACACGGGAGTGCCCACTGATCGAATTCGGGAAGTCCGGTGTATCATCCTGGGCACCGACCGGAATATCGGGCCCATGGGACGCCGGTACCACTTTCAGAGGCAACGTCTCACCATTAGACCCTAATCCCGATCGCTATCCATACCCGTAGGCAGTAGCGGCGAGAGTCTCTCGTCGGGTCGGAAACCAAAGTCCCGGGTTTACTTTCTTTTTGCTCTTACGCTTTCATTTCCTTTTGTGACAACCATCCACCGATTCGGGCTAGCTCGCCCCTCGGGGTGATTTAGGTCCTACCTGACCCAAGCACAACCTCGCCTCCCTGAGTTCGATATTCCCGCACCCTACACTAACCGTGAAACTTGCGGTAAACGACACCGCGCCGCCGCGCATATCACGCGGGGCGCCGGTCAGCTACTGAGCCATCCACATGCAAATTCCACCCCACTGCAGACATGTGAAGATTATTTCCTACTTATGGTGTTGCTTCATTCATTAATGCTCATGTTTCTAGTTTGGTGTCCATATGCCCATTTTAAAAAGTTGTGAGAAAGGTAGAGAACTGAATATTAGCCACAGTTAATGTTGCTATGTGATTTAATGCAAAATTAGCTTCAATGAGTGAACCTGACATAACATTAGACCCAGGATTCAATATATGATCAGTGTGAAATTGGTCCTCAATACCTACAAGAATCAGGACCAAAAACATTACATATATTAACCTGTCACTGATTCAAGCCAAGTGTGAAATGAAGAGAATTGAATGCAACAACAGGCAAAGTGTAAAGAAAAAAATTCCCAACTCTCAGTTATTCTTCAAATAGCAAGCTCATCTATTTTCAATCTACAACAAGAGCAATTAGGACTGCTGGAGAATAGATAAAGCAGGCCAGAGCATATGATTTCATGATACAACAAGAGCAAGTGAAAATACAGATAAGAACAGCAGGCAAGATAAATTGTCAGAAACACAATACTGATGGGCTGCAGCTTGTTGCTACCTCACCACATCAGTTGTTTTTCAATAATTAGCCCTCAGATAATTTAATTTTACATGTCCACTTCTGGTTGCTTGCAAATGGTTCCTACATTATCTCCCCATTATTTCCCAATGCGTGAATTGAATCTAACCAAACCCACTTATGAGCATGCTTAAACCACATCTGGCCTGCTGTAGCATGAATAAAAATTATCATCAGTCATTTCTTTAATATTCTGCACCAAATAGGGGAATTTAGGATTCTAATTGCAAGCCCTCCAAGAAGAATTTCAGTTCAGTACGCCACATTATCATCATTGGGCAAAGCCAATACACCGAAGAAACACAAACATGAGAGACATCATATAAGTAAAGAAACACCAGCAAAGATACATAAATAAACACCATGGATAGAATACATAGTTTATAAAATAACAAGGCAAAACATGCATAGAAGATATCTTGTCATGCCTCAAAATAAATGAAAGGCATAGATACAGCAGGCGAGAGCATATGATGTCATGCTACATCAAGAGAAAAAGGGGATGCAAAAAAATTCATGCTACAGCAGGCAAGAGAATTTGCAAAAAATGAGCATTTGATTTCAAGCTCAGAATTGCCACAAGAAATACCAAATTCAACTACCAAACCAAGTGCAAACTGAAGAGAACTCAATGCAACAATAGGCCAAGTGGCAAGAACAAAATTACAAACTCCCAGTTATTCATCAAAGAGCATGCTCAGCTATTTTCAAGCTATAGCAAGAGCAAAGTGCCAAGAGCCATCATAAACTTAAAGCAAAAAAATGAGCATTTGATTTCAATCTCAGAATTGCCACAAGAAATACCAAAATCAACTACCAAACCAAGTGGCAAATGTAGAGAACTCAATGCAACATAAGGACAAGTGGCCAGATAACTGAAACACTCACATTCCAACTGATGGGCTGCAGCTTGATGCTACCTCACCACATCGGTTGTTTTTCAATAATTAGCCCTCAGATAATATATTTGTACATGTTCACTTCTGGTTGCTTGCAACTGGTTCCTACGTTTTCTCCCTATTATTTTCCAATGCATGAATTGAATCCAACCAAACCCAATTAGGAGCATGCTTAAACCACATATGCTCTGGCCTGCTGTAGCATGAATAAAAATCATCTGATGCCATTTCTTTAATATTCTGAACCAAATAGGGGAATTAAGGAGCCTAATCGCAAGCCATCCAGAAAGAATTTCAGTTCAATAAGCCACATTATCATCATTGGGCTATATGATCTAACTTCCAAATTGGTCTGCTGGTTTGTGTTAAAGTTGAAGTGATAGTGAGTTGGTTTCACTGTTCAATAATCCAGATCTGATAGTCGAGGCAGACGTAATTTCTCTAAAACTTGGGGATCTGATCAGCTCCAACTTTGGATCTTAGATTGGCGATCAAACCAGGCTCTATAGCCCCCTCTTTGTTCTTCTGCATGACGGTAATCAAACTACTCTCAGAAGTAGGAACGAAGGACGAAGCCATTTCTTTCAAGGGGAGAAAATCTTAAGCGAGAAAGACGAAGACGGTATCTTCAAATTCCTGCACTGTAGCCGTTTTATATCGACAAGAAGATAACCGCTTGTTAGGACACACGTCGAAGATCCAAGGCATAAAGCATCTTGGGTTTCGAACCGGTGGATCATCCGAATCAGCGAGGCAGACATTTTGGCGCCTGGAACTTGAGTGTTAATTCCTTGACTGTCGTGCCCCATTAATGCGATGTAATGTTGCTTGACCCCAACAGGCAAACTATCTGAGGTTGTGCGACATGGGCCATTGTTGAATCATTGGGCCGGCACTCGAGACGACTCGACCGACAAGTGACTAAGGCCCACAGAGCCCACAAGAGAAGCCCGATATTGACTCGGTCAAAGCCCCCCAGCCAGTCACCCGTTGCACTCCCATCACTCGATTGTGGGATTGAAGGCGGGCTCATAAATAGCGAGAACGTGGGCAACTTTTGCTCCTATAAAAAAGGGTAGATCATGGCACCATAATGGGTGATCATTATCTTTCCAACGTCACTGAAAGGACCCAGGAAGCCTATAAATACCAAAAGGTTTTCAATTCCCAGGGTACGAGATCTAATACATAGACTCTACTCTTTCAGCATATATTTCTTCCACTAAAGAGCTTGCGACGTCAGATCTGAGAAGAACCTCCGTGGGTCGATCTCAACTGCTCCAAGCTCACTCTCTTCCTTAAGTTCCCATTCTAACTTAAGCATCGATGGAATTTGGATCGGAACCCAGATCCGACCCCCCTGACGCTTCCTTGTGGTGCAGATCGTCGAGTCTCGATCTTCTGTGAGGGTCGTTCCAGAGCCTCCCAGCCTCAATCCATCGACATACAGGCCGCTCGAAGGTCGATCGAGCATCGCAAGCCATCCATCATCCATCAACTGACCCTGGTTCTTCCAACCTAGGGTCCCACTCAACCTGCTGATGAGGCTCCAACTCAGCACGAAGGGTCACGTCAACATCACAATTGTTTTGGTCATTTTTGGCCTTAACAGATAAGTATTTTTGTGATACATCTTCATCTTTTCTATTTTTTCATTTGGTATCACATTAAATACCTATCCTATTCTTTATACTCCCACGATTATTTTCTTTTATTTAGCACTAGTTGTTGTTGTTTCTCTACTCCCACTTTTGGGATAATGCCATAGGGGAAGAGAAATAAATAAACTCATAATTTTGTGTTAATTAGAAGCGAAACATGAATCTAATATTGATATAGCCTTAAATTCAGGGGGAGTAAGATATAATGAATTTGGATTCAAAAATCCTAAATTCAAAAACTTTGGATTCATTCCATGTCACTGATATCATACTCATTGGTTAATTGATTATTTGATGCACATATCTAAATTGTCTAACTTGATTGGCATCTATGTAGGGAGAGTAAGTATTCTGTAAAGCACAATTATTTATTTTTGTTTATGTCTGTTTGTCATCACTAAAAGGGTGAGAATGTTGAGTATTGACTTCTCTCTACTTGGTTTTGATGATGAGCAGACATAAATACTTGTGACTAATCCCCTTCATATAGTTAATTCATTGCCTAATCTAATCATGATGATCAAATTGCAATGAATGACAATCATGATCAATCAAAGACTCAAAGAGATGATTGGGTGATTAAGATATATAAAAGAAGCTTCTAAGACTTCAAGTTCAATCAAGAGAAAGACATGAAGCTACAACTCTTTGTAAATATTTTTATTCTTATATTTTCTTTCTCTTAGAATGTAGACTTGAAGTAGAGTTATCTTGGAGCACTCACACTTTACTCAATCTATCCTAGGAAACTCTTAGAAATCATTTCTTAGGACTCTTGTTCATAAAACCCTTAGATGTGCATTCTGTTTGTCTGATAGCCGACTGCTGCTCAAAAGCCAGGCGCCTGTCTCCATATAGTCGCCTGTGATTTATTCATCGATCGCATGTAATGCACAAAATCAAGCTAGGCATTTGGGCTTTTACTCTTAACTTCTAAACAGGTGACTGATGTACAAAGTACAGACACATGTCTATAGATCAGGCGCCTGTGACTTGTGAGTCAGTCACCTATATCATCTTGTCCAAAGATCCCTATTTTGTCAACATATGCACTTGTGCTTTCAGGCTATATACGTTGGTTTTACAGGCGCCTACCCATGGCACATGTGCTTGTATATTCTACTACAGTCGCATGTCCAGCCCTTGCCCAAAGTTCTCATTTTGGCAAGTTACGCACTTATGCACACATGCGCTGAACGTTGGTTTCCCAGTCGCCTGCCCATTGCACAGGCGCATGTGGATACCACATCAGTCGCATGTCCATTGATTACCCAGATTCTTGAATTTGTCAACTTACTCACTTCTGACACTCAGTGGGTTCCCAGGCACCTGCTTGTTTTCAGGCACCTGTCTATCCTTCATGAGTCGACTGTCTTACGTGGTAAGTTACCATTTGAATTCTCACCTACCCTCTGATATAGTGCAACAGGTGCTTATTGATCCTTCATCAATTGCATGTCCTGGTTGTTGAATTAATCCGTCGGCTGTTGTGAGATGGATTTTGAAAGGGGTTTTGGGTAATCTGTTTGGGGCTTTGAGAGAGCTTATAAATAGACCTTTTACTATTCCATTGGAGAACTCTTGGAACCCTTAGAACTCTATTGATTCATCTCTCAAGCGCAAGCACTCAAGCTTTCAATCTCCCATTCTCTCTTGCTCACCAAACCTAGAATCCAAGTTCAAATCTTTTAGGCAGTTGGTAGTGACAAGTTGATGTGCTCATCTCTTCATTGAAGAGACCACAACACACTCCACATTCATGCTCCTTCAAGTTCTACTTCAAGGCATAGGTGTTTGTAAGTGTGTATTTCAATTTCATAACTCTTTCGTTAGATTGGTTTTTGCTCTCTTTTTGTGAGAGTGTTTGCTTGATCCCAAGTTATGGGAATCAAGGTCACCAATCTTGTGTATTAATTACACTTGTAGGGGTGCTACAAGTGTACTTGAAAGGAAAACTCAAGCTATGGTTTTAGCTTGAGTATCTAGGTGTTATCCCAGGTGGTAAGGACGTATGATTACCGGAAACAAGTCAGGCTTGACTTGGGTAATCCGAACCATTGAACATAGTGTGTTTGCTTGTTTTAACTGTTGTTTCATATTATTTCCGCATTGTTTGTTAGTTAGGATTTTAATTAAGCATAATTTCCTCATTAATTTTATAAACACTATTCAACCCTCTTCTAGTGTTTTCTCATAGTACAGAGTCCTTAATTACAATGGCTTCCCAAGAAAAAATATAACATAACGCAGTTTCGAATACTTCTATCCTAGAGATTATGAACAAGAGCATGGTAGGCATACTATGATTCGATCTAACACTAAAAATAACCCCTAAACATATATCATGATCGACGACAAGGAATTGAACAAAAAGAGGTAAAATTTTCACCAAAATGATTATGCATATTAAAACTTGGCATCGTGGAATTCTTAATATGAAATAAATACACAAATGATGCATGAAATGCACCCTGCAAAGGAGCTGGAGTACGCACATGAACATGGTCTAGTTCAAGCATATCCTCAATCATGTGGCATGTGATGCACTCATGTAAGTGGCGTGCAATGCGGTAGTTGTTCGTGAACGTCTTGATGGTGGCTACTGCTGCTACTAACAAGCATATATGTCACCAGGCCTGGTAAGAAATTGGTGTATATCACATATTTTCTTTTAGTATATTACAAATTTGGTAGGTAGTTTAGGTCAAATAAGGGTTCGTGGTTATCATCTCTCCTTACCTCCTACTGTCATGTAGTTCAGTAGTCAAATTTCATCGCCTATCACATGTTGCTTGTAGTCTATTGTCAAATTGGTAGGTAGACTGGGTCAGAGGAAAGTTAACGCTTATCGCTTCTCCTTACCTCCAAATACTATCATACAATTGTGTAATCAGTGTTCCCACCTATCCTATATTTTCTCACAATTTATTACCAAACTGGTAGGTAGACATGTCATAGGGAAATTATCATTTTTCATCTGTCCTTGCATCCTGACAATGTCATATAGTTGGGCAATCGACGTTCATGCATATCCTGTATTTGGTTGGAATCTATTATCAAACTGGCAGTTGACTAGGTTGGAGAGGAGTTAGATTTTATCACTTCCCTTTACCTTTCAAATCTATCATGTAGTTGGGTTAGATTTTATCACTTCCATTTACCTATTAAATCTATCATGTAGTTAGGCACCCGGTGCTTGTTGTCTATACCATATTTGATTGCATTTGCTTGGAGGTAAACTACCTAGAAAGTTTTCTAGTACCAAGAGGTAGGTTGGCACCCATATGTGATCATGGTACATGTAGGCGAGTTGTATTGATATTGGATGACTCCATAAGGTGTTTTGATGATGATCAACCTATATGCTTGTGCTAACCTGTGTTATGCAGCCATATATAAAGCATATGGTGATGTGTTAAGGCTTAAGACTTGGATGCAACTTCTATGACAAAAGACATGGAAATTATCATTACATCAATTGAGCATTAGAGTTGTTATTATTGTATTATTGAAATTTTTATTTCTTTATCTTAGATTATATTGTAAAGCCTTGATGACACACACACATCATTATATGAGAAAATTGGCTAACTAGAATGGGTCAACCCTCTCTTTTAACTTCTACCATCCAATTTAAAATCTTTGCTAGAATACCACACCCCCTGCGAAAAGACTAAAATACCATCCCATTAATTATTTTCAACATATACTAGTATATATTAACGTATATTAACGTATACTAGTGTATGTTAACGTAGACTAAAATACCCCCATAAAATACCCAGGCCTGAATATGACAACATATACTAGTGTATATTAACGTGTACTAGTGTATATTAGTTTATGTTAACGTATCTTAGCATTTTCTTTAACACATACTTATTAGTTCATTGTTCTTGCAGTTGGCTTTCATGAGAGTAACACCTGAAGCCGCAGAGTTGGAAACGGACTATTACAAGAGTGTACGAGCATACCTTGATTACAGACCGGCTCATCAAGGATATCCAATGCTTACTGGAGGAGCAAATGATGATGAGAACGTCCCCGGGTTTCTTAACTTGACTTTGGCTTTGAAGAAGCTAGATAGGAAGATAGCCGTGAGCATCCAGATGTTGGGAGATCGGTTGACCGTGTTGGAGGAGAGGGTGGCATGTTTAGAGAAGGACATGTCGGATGCCAAAAGGGTTGATCTCAATGTTGCGAAGCGTATGCGAGACATGTATTCCTATCAGTTTGGACTGGATACACACAAAATGGAGAAGCAATTAAAAGCTGAACTGAACCTCCCACCATCTAAAAATGAACCCCCTAAAGTGATTGAGCTCAATAATGCTGGGAAGTTTGTTGATGTTGAGGTGGATATTGGGCCATTTTCATACGAACTAATAAGTATGTGGTAAAGAAAATGCTAAGATATGTTAATATACACTAGTATACGTTAATATACGTTAATTAGTATATGTTGAAAATAATTAAAGGGGGGTATTTTAGTCTTTTCGCGGGGGGGGGGGGGGTGTGGTATTCTAGCAAAGATTTTAAATTGGGTGGTAGAAAGTTAAAAGAGGGGGTTGTCCCATGCTAGTTAGATAATTTTCTCTCATTATATAGGTTTCATGACTTAGAAATCCCATATCCTCAAACTTGAAGCATATCATCCCTATTCTAAGTCAAAATTTTGATTTCAAGTGTCCATTAATCGACCAATAAACCTTTCTAGTCGACTAATGCGTATCCATTCTTACAAATTCAATTAATACATTGATTAGTCAACTGACCTTTTTTATGACAGACTTATATTGACTAACAATTTCTATATTTTGTACCATCAGTTGACTAACTAGGACAGTAATCGACTAACCCACCTCATTGATCTCCAAACTTTGACTTGTAAATCGATTAACTAACAAGCATATATGTCACCAGGCCTGGTAAGCAATTGGTGTATATCACATATTTTCTTTTAGTATATTACAAAATTGGTAGGCAGTTTAGGTCAAATAAGGGTTCGTGGTTATCATCTCTCCTTACCTCCTACTGTCATGTAGTTCAGTAGTCAAATTTCATCGCCTATCCCATGTTGCTTGTAGTCTATTGTCAAATTGGTAGGTAGACTGGGTCAGAGGAAAGTTAACGCTTATCGCTTCTCCTTACCTCCTAATACTATCATACAGTTGTGTAATCAGTGTTCCCACCTATCCTATATTTTCTCACAATTTATTACCAAACTGGTAGGTAGACATGTCATAGGGAAATTATCATTTTTCATCTGTCCTTGCATCCTGACAATGTCATATAGTTGGGCAATCGACGTTCATGCATATCCTGTATTTGGTTGGAATCTATTATCAAACTGGCAGTTGACTAGGTTGGAGAGGAGTTAGATTTTATCACCTCCCTTTACCTTTCAAAGCTATCATGTAGTTGGGTTAGATTTTATCACTTCCATTTACCTATTAAATCTATCATGTAGTTAGGCACCCGGTGCTTGTTGTCTATCCCATATTTGATTGCATTTGCTTGGAGGTAAACTACCTAGAAAGTTTTCTAGTACCAAGAGGTAGGTTGGCATCCATATGTGATCATGGTACATGTAGGCGAGTTGTATTGATATTGGATGACTCCATAAGGTGTTTTGATGATGATCAACCTATATGCTTGTGCTAACCTGTGTTATGCAGCCATATATAAAGCATATGGTGATGTGTTAAGGCTTAAGACTTGGATGCAACTTCTATGACAAAAGACATGGAAATTATCATTACATCAATTGAGCATTAGAGTTGTTATTATTGTATTGTTGAAATTTTTATTTCTTTATCTTAGATTATATTGTAAAGCCTTGATGACACACACACATCATTATATGAGAAAATTGGCTAACTAGAATGGGTCAACCCTCTCTTTTAACTTCTACCATCCAATTTAAAATCTTTGCTAGAATACCACACCCCCCTGTGAAAAGACTAAAATACCCTCCCATTAATTATTGTCAACATATACTAGTATATATTAACGTATATTAACGTATACTAGTGTATGTTAACGTAGACTAAAATACCCCCATAAAATACCCAGGCCTGAATATGACAACATATACTAGTGTATATTAACGTGTACTAGTGTATATTAGTTTATGTTAACGTATCTTAGCATTTTCTTTAACACATACTTATTAGTTCATTGTTCTTGCAGTTGGCTTTCATGAGAGTAACCCCTGAAGCCGCAGAGTTGGAAACGGACTATAACAAGAGTGTACGAGCATACCTTGATTACAGACCGGCTCATCAAGGATATCCAAATGCTTACTGGAGGAGCAAATGATGATGAGAACGTCCCCGGGTTTCTTAACTTGACTTTGGCTTTGAAGAAGCTAGATAGGAAGATAGCCGTGAGCATCCAGATGTTGGGAGATCGGCTGGCCGTGTTGGAGGAGAGGGTGGCATGTTTAGAGAAGGACATGTCGGATGCCAAAAGGGTTGATCTCAATGTTGCGAAGCGTATGCGAGACATGTATTCCTATCAGTTTGGACTGGATACACACAAAATGGAGAAGCAATTAAAAGCTGAACTGAACCTCCCACCATCTAAAAATGAACCCCCTAAAGTGATTGAGCTCAATAATGCTGGGAAGTTTGTTGATGTTGAGGTGGATATTGGGCCATTTTCATACGAACTAATAAGTATGTGGTAAAGAAAATGCTAAGATACGTTAATATACACTAGTATACGTTAATATACGTTAATTAGTATATGTTGAAAATAATTAATGGGGGGTATTTTAGTCTTTTTACGAGGGTGTGGTATTCTAGCAAAGATTTTAAATTGGGTGGTAGAAAGTTAAAAGAGAGGGTTGACCCATGCTAGTTAGCCAATTTTCTCTCATTATATAGGTTTCATGACTTAGAAATCCCACATCCTCAAACTTGAATCATATCATCCTTATTCTAAATCAAACTTTTGATTTCAAGTGTCCATTAATCGACCAATAAACCTTTCTAGTCGACTAATGCGTATCCGTTCTTACAAATTCAATTAATACATTGATTAGTCAACTGACCTTTTTTTTATGACAGACTTATATAGACTAACAATTTCAATATTTTGTACCATCAGTTGACTAACCGGGACAGTAATCGACTAACCCACTTCGTTGATCTCCAAACTTTGACTTGTAAATCAACTAACAAACTGCCTAGTCGACTAATGCAGACCGTCACTGTTTTTAGATGTAAACCTGTACATTTGTATATGAACAAAGACATCTGACTCAAGAATATCATCCAGGCATGTATAAATAGAAGTGACATATCCGAGCTCATTGTCACAAATATAACACACAGCAAGAATGCCATCTCTACAAGCTCCAAACATGTACAAGGAGACACGAATCTCAAATACATAATGTTCTCATACAAAGCCCTCAACTCCCAAAGTTTAACATCTCTTAATGCTTGTGTGTATGTGTTGAACTACACTCCTCATATATAATAACTGTAAATCCAAATTACAAATCCACCTCTATTAGACATGATTTGTGTGTGTTAACGAATTCTTTTTTCCCCCTTACTTTTGTCTGTTTGAAAAAACAAAAGAGTCTAATAAAAGTTAAAATGGATCAACAATATACAAACGTAACCAACGGAACAAGAACAAGAATGATTCAATTAGGTGCATTCCTATCTGCCAGCCCAAAATCCGTGAAATCCAAGAGGAAAATTCAAGTGCTTTGGCACCTCAAGCTTTGCTACCAGTGCGTTGGCTCGTCCTATGAGCTTAGCGTCCAGTATCACCAGGTAACACTTCTGCTTTGATACTGCATACTGCTCCCGAAATGGAGAGAGAAATCAGTAGTCATATGGTTAGTTTGTTAATTTCATCTAAGAGAGAGAATGAATAACAAAGACATCAGATTCAATGTCTTACTTCAACTACTAGAATGTAGCCATCATCCTCCCCTGATGACCCCCTAGCAACAAATATGGGCTCTCCGACGAACGTGCGTGTGCCGGCCCACCACGAAGCGGCCGACCCGTCAGAGCAGTCGAGCTTCAGCACCGTGTCAAAGGGGAAATGCGGCAAGAATCTCCGGCTGCCAGAACTCGCTCCCGCGTAAGTGTAAGCGTTCCTCCGGCCAGAGTAGGCATGATTGATCGCCGGAAAGTCTGCCGATCTCTTCCACTGATCCGAAGGACTACCAACCGAGCATTGCCTATCTTTTCCATTTGAATCCAGCTCAATCGACACCTATTGAACGAGTGTGCATCAATTCATTAGAGCTGATACAAGAAGAGCGATTTGGAAGTGAAATGATGAAGGGCACGTTACCTGAACTAGGTGAGGCAGCGTCGCCCCTTCGTCTTGGACCACATTCATGAAAGCAGGGTCCAGCCTGCCCGTTTGCCAATCGTAGCCTATAAAAGAGAGAGATAGCCGTTAGAAAATTTGTCCGCTTGTCGGTGTGCCACAAGTACACACATACCGAACATCTTTTGGAAGTTGAACCATCGATAGGAGCAAACAGAGGCGTGCAACTGGATCTTCACATCGCCGGTGCCATCTCTTTCCTCGAACGCGTTGCCGATGTGCAGGACCCAGAGCTGAGTCGGAGCCTCGACCGGCACCCTCCAATCCCTTTGGCATTCGGCAGCCCCCTCGGAGAACCTTGGCAGCAGATAGATGGGCGACGTTGGCTGGCTTGGGTTGACTGATAGTGCCGATATCATCGGAGATAGGCCGGATACTGCGAGCATCGATCCCGGTACGTCGAGCTTGATTCGGTTTCCGAGGATGATGTAGTGATTGTCGGTGAAGGCCCAGTCGTGGATCATGAGCTGGTCCGGGATGACGAAGTCCTTCCTCTGTTTCAGGTTAAAATTGCAGTCGAATTCTGCAACGAGAAAACATCAATTTTTGCCCGTAATACTGCGGCTAATCCAATATGTTTAGTTCATGTTTGATTGGTACCGTAAAAGGTGAAGTTGGAGCGAGGAAGGAGCATGTCTTCAGCATTGCATGAGAGTACCAAGAGCCTGTTCCTCTTTGGATCGATCTTATAGTGCGAAAGCAGCCTCTTTGGGGGCATCCTAAATACCCCTGCAACCCAGGCCGGATCACTTCAGCATATAGCACTGACTATCAAGTTTGCAAATTTCCACGAAGCTACGGTTGTACCATAAATTGTATTTATATTGAGAATATTGGATATCATATAACTATAGAGTCATCTCCTCGTACACCAAGACACAAAAAGTGGAATTGTACTGCTAAAAGTACATGTATTTTGTATATGAAGAGATGCAGCACACGTCAGATCAGATGGTACTCATTATTCCCATTTATATTTCACACATATTGTTAACAATGTTAGAGGAGCAAATGGTTTTCTGTAATTTAAGGAGATGATGGGAACATGGCAAGAAAAGTTTGCGACAATTAGCCAAATTTAATAATGACATAATCAGTAATAAATTGAATATCGTAATGGGGTCTTACCGTGGAGTATGGGTTTTAAGGCCGCGGCCGCCACATCAACACCAATCTCCATCAAATTCAATCCCGTCCAGCGTCGGCCAATCCCCGCCGTCCGATCCCGATGCGGGTCATCCTCGCTCCGGCCGTCGACCAAATTCACGGTCCCCAAAGTCTCCAGCGTCGCCGCGTCAACCTCGTACGGATCGCCCCCCTCCCACAAACACATCAGCCTCCCACCCCACTTCACGACGCTCGTGTTCGCCACATTCTTCATCACCTTCACGTTCCCAAACCTCCTTCCCCCTTTCAACACCGAGAACGGGCCCCGGTGAGTGAACCTCCACTCCCCGACGCCGGTCTCTGTCTCCTCTTGCTGGGCCTCCGTCTTGATGTACCTCGCGGAGTAGCTGACGGCGCCGTCGGGCCCGAAGTCGAAGGCCCGGAGGTACCCGTGGCCGTCGAGGGGGTGGACGGTGGAGCCGTGGTCGTCGGTGAAGAGGCCAGGGCCCGTCAGGTAGTAGGTCCCCTGGGGGAAGTCGGCGGGTACGGAGCCGACCGTGGCTCGGAGAGGAACGGGGGATTGGGTCTCGGCCCGCTGGGAGAGGAAGAGGAACTGGTAGTCCCAGTAGGCGGCCGACGGGGAGTCGGGTACGGGTACGGGTTTCTCGATAATGATATCGGGTGCCGGGTCGATGAGGGTTCGGGTGGCTGAGGCTGTGACAGGGCCGCGCATGTGGAGGGATGCCGATGCTGAGGTCGAACGGTGAGAGAACAGTCTGGCCACCGCCGGTGAGGGAGAAGGGAGAGGTAGGTGTAGGACGGCTTGCATTGTTTTTTTCCTTGAATTTTTTTAATTCTTCTTGTAATCGTTTTGGTTGTGTTTGTTTGGTGTCGTTTTTTTTGGCGGGGGATCGGAAAGAGTTGGGAGAGAGAATCGAGAAGGGGGTACTGTTATATAAAGCGCTGGAGTTCGGAGATCAGCCACGAGCTTTGGGCATAATTACGACAATGGCGGATATTTCTGGATTCTGTACTGAGAATTTTCTGAGATACCAAGAACGGCCGCTTTGTTCGTGTCCTCCCCAGCGCGGGGCCCGCCAGCTGTTGCGGGCGGACAGGTGGGGCGCGGGAATGGAATCTTCTGACATGTAGATCGGTCTGCTGTTATTTTTGAGGATGACTATTTACACCTCCCCGCTCGGTGCGGCTCCCCGCTCGGTGCGGGGAGGTGACGTTTTGCCTGAAATCGCAAAGAAAGCAAGAGAAAAAATAGAAGATGTGACACTTAGTTTTAATTTTTTTGCTATTTTTAGAATATTGTCAACTCCATACACCGAGCATTCGGTGTATGGAGCAATTCTCTTATTTTTTGGCCAATGCTATCTGCACCGCAAGAGACTTGCGGTGCAGTGTACTAGTTAACCCAAAAAAGATAAAAAAACATCAGATCAAAGACTGAGTCTTGTATTGTGAGGTGACATTTATACTTGTTTGGGAAAAAAACAAAGCCCAGCACCGCACAATGCGTTGCATTTAGGCCTTCTGTATTTTTTTTTGGTTATCTTTTCAATTAACCTCTCTAATTTTTGTCTCGTTTTCATTGAACTTCAACGGACCTTTTCCTTTTTATTCTAAAACTACCGTTTTGCACTTTGTTCTTGCAAGTGACATATTTCTTAAAACCTTATTAGTGAATCCAAAGAACTTTAGTAAATTAAATTTGATGGCATATTTGCTAAACAAATTTTCTCAATTTTGCCTCTTCTCCACTCAACCCCCAATTCTCTATTCCCTCGTATATGCAATTCCCTGTTTTCCCATCAAACTCAATGCCCTTCTGTTTTGTCTGCTTTCAATTTTTTCCCCCAACCAAACTCATCCCCAAAGCTAAACATGATATTGATCGACTCAAATCCATTGCTTCCAGTTGAAAAAAAAGAATCAAGTTTTTTTAAGTGGTAAATGCTCATCAATTAAAATTTTTGGGTTCATTAACATGCAGGTCAAATCCGCACACAATGAAATTTGTTTAGAGTGGGAATCACGGGTACAATGATTTACAAGTTTTTGGGTGATGGAGAGGTTAGCACGACTTGGAGCTCGCTTCAGATGTGAATGGTCCAAGGTCGACTGGGGATCGCCTGAAGGTCGCCTTCTCCCGGTAGCTGAGGCGAGCTTCCTGCGAGGATTAACAACTGGTCAGAAAGGCAGGGCTGGCTGTCAGCCCGTAGCCTCTCCGATGCCTAAGTCAGCTGGTGACGTAAAATGTAGGTGCCGGACACACTTGACGACCGTAAGACAGATCGGCGAAGTGAGGTGAGCTTATGAGGAAAGTACAGATATGTGGAAGATATCTGACCTTGTGTATTGAAATGAGTTAGAAGATTTAACCGACAAACCCCCTCTATGGTGACATGAGGGTGTTATTTATATGGCTGAGAGGTGGTTGCTCGCATCTTGTTAGCTGTCGAATCAACCCTATTGGCACTCGAGTAATGAGGCTGTGTCAGAGATATTTACCGCTAATGGTGTCAGGAGCATTAATGAGACGCGAGTGGCGGCCATCAGTTCTCGCCCTTAACCACTGGCATTAATGGAGAGTAGGTGAGCCTACGTCACCCCGTCAGAGATATTTTTGCTTGGCCGCCCTCAGGGGCGATCCATAGATCGGCGATTAAGCTCGGCTCCTCCGGACGATGCTTCTTGTTGGAGGGTAGGCGAGATTGTCCTCGGCATGGAGAGCTTGTAGGTCGCACCGTCAGGCTTCTTAGTTGACCTTGGAGGCGAGCTTGTGGCGGGGCGAGGCGAGCTTCTCTGAGTCGAGGCGATCTTCAGCTCGGCTAGTGTCCCATCAGGAGGGTCGGTGAGGTGTTTTCTTGGGCCCCCAGTGCATACAGGACTTAATTTCATGGGCCGGCCTTTAGGACGTAACAATTGCTGTAACGACCAGTATTTTTATAATACGTATTTTGCCGTATTTAGTTTTGACTTGTGATTTTTCGTATCTGTACTTGTTACGTACTTGTATTACCCATTGCTAGTATACGTATTCGTTTTGCAAACATATTTTAATACATAATTTTCTCAGTTATACTTATAAATATATTATTATAAAATTTTCAAATTGTTGATTAATTTTCAATTTCAAATTCAAATTACTTCTATTTCAGATATGAGACTTTTCTTAAAGTTAATTAATCCCCCTTAAATTCAATTTATTCCTTGTCCCTTCCATGTTTTCCTTAGGGCTTAAAACTTTCCTATTATTAGCTAAAACCCTAATTTACCTAGGTCCAACCGCCACCTTCACTTTTTTGCTTTTATTTCATTGCATGCAACTATAACCCAATCCCAAGTCTCACACACACTTCCTATATTAAACCTAACAAATCAATATAACCTAGGCTATCACTCACGCACACAGCCTGTACAGTAATAAAACCTAGTGTTAAAACCCATGGAAGGAACCCAGCCCTACATATTTTTAAACCTAAACCAAACCAAGCTATAAAAACATTTCTTTATAAAAACCCAAAGCTTTCACAGGGAAGTCACGCACGAACCAACCCAACCCTCACGTGAACCCTAGGGCCCTAAATAGGAACCTAAAACTAAAACCCTATTTCCCTCTCCCCACGTGATACACTCTCTTCCCTCTACAAAAGAGGAATAAACCTAAACCTAGGGCAAAAAGATATAGACCCAGGCCGCCTCCTTTTGAGCCCTACAGAACTTCCCTCCTCCAAAGCTCATAACCCATCTTCACCCCCCTAATACAACACCACAGCCCGATCTCCCCTCCTTCTTCTTCTTCCCGATGTCACCGCCCCAAACTAGTCGTCGTCATCTCACCACCGGCAAACGAACCATGTTCCTTGTCGTCGTCGACCAGCCAACAAACCCCGCGCGTGCCTCAGCCCGGTAGTCCACCACCGCGCATCCACTTCCCTACGCCCCCACCTGTCTCTCCACTCTTTCCAGTTCCTGGCCACATCCTCACTCAGGCAGCCCTCCCCTACTGTCGCTCGGCGTCCCTACTCCATGCAGGCAGCCATCTCAGCCCTCAGCCACTGGTAGAGCTCCCTACCGCCGTACAGAAGCCGTTGCAACCGCCGCCCTTGTTGCTACTGACCTGTTGTTCCTGCAAGCAGCCCATGATCCGCCGGAACCCCCGATTGCTGGCCCTCAGACCGCCGACGGCCCCCTAGTTGCCCTGCCACTGCTCTACCGGTTAGCTGTCCCCATTACTGTCTTGCCGTTGTTGCCGCTGCCCAGGCCGCTCCGCTGTCGACCACCCCTCCGGTGACCTAACTCCCCTCTCCTTCCGACGGCCTGCAGATGACCCCTGCATATGAGCAAACCCTAAGGCAGAAGCAACCATCATGTAAGTTGTTACATGTCTATTGTGTATATAAGATAGTGTATTAATATATTAGTTTATCTTATCTATAAGTACTTATAATATCAGCTTAATATGATAGTTAGAATAATGTAATGTTAGTTTAATATAACAGTGCATGAGTTAGTGTCAGTGCATGAGTTTTGATATAATTTATATGTCTGTACTACAGTTATTTAAATATAAGGTGAGTTTTGGAAATTAATAAGGTAGTGTGTATATTAGTATCAGAGCATAAGCTATATTACCTTGCCACTTTAGCACTGTTAGCTTATGTCATATATTTGATGACGTAGATAACCGTACTCCTCATTACAACCACCTGAATTTGAAATCATTAAATCAGGCAAGTATGCGAATTTACACAATTATTGGAGTATTTATGTTTAAATGCATTTTCTGTGAGTGCGTGTGGACCCATATTAAGTAAATTGATAATGCTATGTAAACGACGTGTAGTGCTTGAACGTACTTGATTGAAGAAATGGAACATCATGTCAATCTTGAACTTCGGCATTGATTTGGCTATTCCCGTCGGTCATATATGACTAGTCTGGCTCGTGTTCCAGTAGGGTCATGTATGACTAGTCTGGCTCGTGTTTCAGTATATGGCGGTACGGATATGCAACATGCGGGTAATAGGGCACTCTCCAAGATAGAGAGAGTGATCCCTTGTACGAATAACCTGCGGGTAATAGGGCATCCTTTGTGACATACACTGTCTTGTCTGGTCAGGTCTTGTCTTGTAGCCGGTAGCACACGCTACGGCCATTGCCATGCCACGTTTACTTTCTTGCGTTGTCTTTTACTTTCTTGCCATGTCTATACGAATTTCCATGCCCATTTATTCACTTTTAAAATGCTTTAGAACTGCCATGCTAGTAGTACCTTACTTTACTTTGTTTAAATTGAAACGTTTAAACTATGCTGTCATCTTGCTTAAAACAATTAATGCTCCATAATTTATTTGCCATTTGTACACCTTGCCTTGGGCTTTCTTACTCCTACTTGCAGGCCCTTGCTGATATACATTTGTGTTTTTGGAATGTATGTCAGATTACGAGATAGGTTACCAGGAGGACTTGTTTGAGACGCCTGACCTAGTGAGCTAGAAGTTACCATAGATGCTGAGTCGCTCCCTACGGAAGTCTCGAGCCTCTTTTTCTGTCGCTGCTTTAGTTTTTGCTTTAGTGCCTTGTAGTAGGAAATTGTACCTGGTTGTAGTTTCTTTTGGCCATGCTGAGGCACTGCTGTTTATTTCATGTACGAACTCTGGATATGGCTTTAAATAAATGAAATGTGTTTTTTATTGTTCTGATTGCATGCAAGAACCTGCTACGTGTTGTTATCACAGACGCTTAGTGGGCTCGAGCTTCACAACTCCAGCCCATGTAGACATTCGTCTCGTTCTCGCTTCCGTCGTTTGGGAAGCGGGGCATGACAGGTTTTAGTGGTGGCCCATGCAGGTCCGTACATTTGCAAACTTTGGAACAATAGAAATACTATCATTAGCCAAAACGTCTAGAATTACCTCGTACACTGAATTTACCCGGTATCTTCTCTCAGCATAATAGGGAGACCCAACACCAGGATTATATGAAGAGTTAGTTAGACACCCGTGCTTGTTAGTTAGACACCTTTGCTAAGACTTAGTATAACCATCTTAGGAGTCATATTAGTGGTTTCTCACCCAGCTCTGACCATATTAGATTTTAGAGTTTCATTTGGTCGTTCGCTTGGACCTATCAAATTTCGGGTCCGGTAGAACTTAGTGAACGTCTCATCCATGCAAGTCGAACCTGTGAAGCCTGCAATAATTAGAGACTTCAAAGGCGTATTTTCGGAGGATGTTCCAGGTCTATGCTCTAGATGAGATTGCAATCTTGAATCCTCAAGAGACCCTTTCCCTGAGTTCTCTATCGCAGTCTAGTTCGTTAGAAAATCTTCGTACTAAGCATTCTTAATCTTTAGTCGACCCAATAATTATACCCCTTATTTTATTATTCCTAATCATTACACTTTCATGTTAATGACCGTAGTATTCCATTGTAGCAGTTTCACTAAGTTGTTTCCTAGTCATATTTATGTTTTGACTATTCAATTCTATTCCTTGCCCTCGATTCACGTGATACCTTTATGTCAGCCATCATTAATCTTTTGAATCTTCCCTATTGCATATCCTGATTCTTTTAAAAGTACTTTTCGATATTCCTTTATTGAATTCTTTGCCCAGTTTAATTTCTTTGAAAGCCTTAGTATATACTTAGATTCCCTACCTTTCAGTTGACTTAAATTTATTCTTGATTATGAAACTCCCTTTGACAAAATCTTTAGTTATTATCTCGTAACGATTTTCTAACCTATATCGTCCGTACTTCTATTTCACATAGTCTCATATGTTTACACTACTTTCTTCATATAACGAACTTTATTTTTTTAAAAAAAACTTATTTCTATTTCACTAATTCAATGCATCATTCCTTTTCTTACTATACTACTGACGCCCCCCGGTTTTAACGCGTCTGAATGTGGGCAATGTATAAGTAATTGGGGGCGTGAGATTTAAATATTTGTAATCGCAAGCGCATGGTGTTGTAGTGCGGCTTGGGGGTCGAACTCAGGGAGGCGTGGATGTGCTTGTATCAAGAAGGATCAAATTCACCCCATGGACGAGCTAGCCCGAATCGGATAATGGGTTGTCACAGTAAATGGAATGCGAGGGATAAACAATATAAAGGGAAAACCCGGGACTTTGGTTTCCACCCAATCATGCGATTCTCGCCGATACGGCCTACGGGTAGGATAGCGATCGGAATTAGGGTCTAATGGTGAGACGTTGCCTCTAAAAGTGTTACCAGCGTCCCATGGGCCCGATATTCCAGTCGGTGCACAGGATGATACGCCGGACTTCCCGGGTTCGGTCAGTGGGCACTCACGTGTCCATTAACACTGACCGACTCCGGGAGCACTAAGCTCGCAACGATAACTCCCAACGTCTCATCCTGCCGCTCCCGCGCGTTAGGATTCGACGTCTACGCTAAGGGCGTGAGCTATGGCTAGGGAGTCAACCGCCAAGTTTATTCCCCCTTGGCCCAACGGTCAAAGGCGGTCTTTTTCCCGCCGATGACAATAAAACACCCCTCGTAAGCGGTAGATTCCTAATCCCTATCGATTTCCTAGTCCTATGGACGCATCGAGGAGAGCCCACGAAGGGGTTTCCACCAAAATCCCAGATTTGGGAACTACTCACACATATTTAGTAAAAAGCAATCTAAATCGAAATCGACCGTTAGAAACATGATCAAGCGATTGAAAAGCAGTAAGAGCAATGCTAATAACACTATATTAATGTTTAACAAAGATCGGAAGACTTACAAATATCTGAAAAATTACAGCCGTCAAGAGAGAGAAAAAACAGCAAAAAATAACAACTCCCGTTTCTGGAAAACCTAGGGGTCCTATATATAGAATACGATATCACCCGATCGGTTGAAAAGTCAACCGATCGGGTGACCTGCTTCGTTTCTTCGGCAGCTCAGAATAGGACTTCACCCGGTCCACATGGCACGGTTGGTTGAGGGTTGAAGCTGATCGGTTGGATCTTCGTGCCGTCGGGTGAACCGGTCGGTTGATCTCTCCGTGTCTTGGCTTTGGAGAATCGGCTACATGTGAACCGATCGGGTGAAGGTCACCCGATCGATTGGCTTTCAGCATCAGAATTCAGAGAGTTGGGGCGTTTGAACCGGTCTCTGAATCGACCAGGTGACTTCTTGGCCGCTCCAACTTGTGTCCGGATGGTGCACGCGTGCATCACCCGATCGGTTGGAAGTGACCAACCGGTCGGGTGAGGGGCTGAAAGATGCGATCTTCGTCGTTTGACCCCCTGGATCGCGCGTGACTCCTCCCGTTGCTCCGGGGACTCATGATATCGTCGTTTTATGTCCCCTACGCCAGTAAACTCCTGCAAAATACAAAAAACACGGAAAAGTGAAAGAAAACAAGAAAACACGAGAAAACGAATACAAGACGGCAGAAAATATCGGAAAAACACGGAAGAAAACATGCGCAAATATATGAAATATAAACGCACGTCAACTACTTTCACAACAACTTATTGTACATACTTTTAAATATTTTTCTAAGCTAATGGAACCCCAACTTTTAAGTGTGTCAGTTTTATATTTATCGTATTCATACTTCAAAATTTTTGTACAAATCTATGTCCATTTGTAAAACAATCACTGCATCACTATACTCATTATTTTCTTCGTCTAATACTTATTCCGTGTTTTAACTTATACCATCTACTCGCTATTCTTATATATTTTATAAAGATATTATTATATTTTACACATATCTTTCATTCTTCTACTTAACTATTCCTAACTTTTTTGCCACCTGACCAAGCTAACTCCTTATCCATGCCTCATCTAGAATCGTTCATCGATCGCAATCTTGATCCGTGGCATCATTCAACTCTGAATCCTACACTTTTGCTTAGTTATCACTTTAGTGCTTGTCATTGCTTATGTCAACTTTAGTATAAGTATAGTGGGTTCATTAGTATTATTTGTGATGTTGTTGTGGTGCATGTATATAGGTAATGTGTGTGGACCCGTGTGTGAGAATTCCGGTGTCCCACTCAGGTATGAATGTGCACCCTCTTGACATACTAGTATAGTTGCCTATTGTGTTGTATTATCATATGCGATGATATACGTAATAGATGCATAGTTATACATATAGTAGTAAGCGTCATACTTATACATATGTGTGCGGATAACTATATCACTATAGGAATACCTGTGCGTATTAGAATTAGTGTTTGACTACCTATTAGAGGTGTACGTATTTCGGTTGTACTTATCTATGTTTATAATTATATGCTAATAAGATTATGTATTTGTTGGGTGTAATGTATATGATATTAGGTGTACTTAAAGTTGAATGTACAAATCCATTGTATGATTTATATATTAGTGCGTATGGGCGTGTGCTCATGCGTGGATAAGTATGTGCTAGGTTATAAGTATATATACATATTGTATGTGTGTCTTACATATAGTAGTAGGATTATAATATCGTAATAGTCATAACCCGTGCCCTCGGACACGGTTCATTTAAGATATCACCTCAAAATCTTTGTTCTCCCCAAAAATTATTTCCCCCTCCAAAATCTAAATGAACAAAAATCTAGATTCGGTGTGGGCGCCTTCGGCGCATAACACGTGCCCCGGGCACGGTTCATTTAAGATATCCCCTCAAAATCTGTGTTGTCCCCAAAAATTATTTTACCCTCCAAAAGCTAAACGAACAAAAATCTAGCTTCGACGCGGGCGCCTTTGGCGCATAACCCGTGCCCCGTGCCCTCGGGCACGGTTCATTTAAGATATCCCCTCAAAATCTTTGTTCTACCCAAAAATTATTTCTCCATATAAAATCTAAACAAACAAAAATCTTGCTTCGGCGCGGGCGCTTTCGGGTGTAGGGAAAATTTTTTAACCCGGACCAAAAAGTTTGGAAAAAGGTGGAATGGGAGGAGTTTTTTAGCAAAAAGGGAGATGTGTCGGTATTCTGCACAAATGTAGTGATTGTGAGGGGGCACGAAAATAATGGGGAAAAGTGCATAAGTGTCGGTGTGTGTGTATGGTGTGTGAGTAAAAAGTGAAATGAGAGGGGTTTTAAGCAAAAAGGGGAAATATGTGGTATTCTGCGCAAATGTAGTAATTGTGGGGGTTTGAAAACCAAAGAAAAAAGTGGTGGGTTTTCCAAACACTTATCTCAACCCTTCTTTTACCAAGATTAAATCCTAGACATTCTTCTATCAACCTCTTTATACATCAGCATGACATCAGCTTGTCCTAGTTAGCCCAAGGATTCAAAAACAGTTTTCAAATGTAATATAGATTTTATGTTTACAATATTAATATCAGTAAATTATGATGTTTACAATTTACTCTTCTTCCTTGAAAGTAATAGGTTTTATTAAATTAGTTATGCCCCCAGGGCAAAAAATTTCGCACAAACACATGCTAGAAGACATGCTTATTTAATGTGGATAACATGAACATATGTTAATCCCATCAAAAGACCAATTTGAGAAAGGTTGAGGCAGCTAATTCTTTAGTGAACATAAATTAAATTACATGGAAGAGAACTTAAACAAAATAGGACGTGCCGGAAACAAATTCGAGACCCCATTGTAATTCTGAGAACATCACACAACTAAAATGGACAAAACCGAGAAAAAATGCAATTATGCTCCTCTTTTTCTTGGCTCCGCCTCTGGCTTCTCGACAGCCTTCGACTTTTCCTCCTCTGCTAGCTTTTTCCAATTAAGGGTACAAATCAAATTGGAAACCAATTGGACGCAATAAAGGAGCAAAAATGATGAGGGCTAAAAAGCCATATATCATTGGAACACATTAAGGGTACGCAAAAGTTCAAATAAATAATTTATCCAGAATTTCCTATTATGTTGATACAAAAATTCTTTTGAAGCCCTTTCAGAATCTGGACATTTGCAAGAGAATCCACTGTTCCTACAGTCTACATGCATCATAATTTTCTAGCTAGCAACATCCCAGTCCCAATGTGGAGACATAAAAAAGGTTATTTTTGTGTGTGAAAAAAATTGTCATCGTCAAACAAAAGAATAAACCGTTGGCAATTCACCGAACAGTATAAAAGCTTAAACCAGTTTATTCTTGCATTATCAATATGTGATGAAACTGATACATTGCATGATCGATGTTTACATGTACCAAAAGCTCATGTAATTTGATCTCGGGAGAACCCGGGGTCGGAAAAATTAATAAATCCCCGTGCGATCTCCCCACAGAAAACAAATTTAAATTAAGGATCAGTGACCTACCATGCGAGTGCACGCGACATGGCAAAGGTCTGAGCAACACAAAGTACATACCGAGCATACCATAATCTCCCTTTGTCTCTCTCACGGTTCATCGATTCAATACCCGAAAACAAAGAGTTTTCAACCGATCATCGTAATTCAAGAAAAGCGTCTTCACATCTGATCTTGAACCATCTTCACAAACAAAGATTTCCGGCCTACACCAAATCAACAAAATCCTCCTCGTCCCGTCGCCCACTCGTCAATTTCAACAACGAAACCGAGTTCTGCTCGGGCAAAAATTTGTTACAAAAGCAATCAATCCCCAGATGTAACCGAATCAATATAAACGTGAAGAACAATACGGATGATAAAAATAACCTCAAGATCTTTAGAGATCGATTACCTGCAAAAATCTTTTAAAAGGTTTAATAGATCTGACAGATCTAACCAAAAGGTGAAACAAAAAAGCTAAAGGGATATTGATATTGATGGCAGATAAAAGAAAAAAATAAAAATTTCTCAGATCAATCCCTCATCATTTTTGCTCCCTTTAAAATTTATCTGGACACAATTGATCTGGACACAACTAAAAATTTCTTTTATATGCCATCAATATTTTTTTCTTTTTATTTCTCAGATCAACCCACAATTTAGATATTGATGGCACAATTGATCTAGACACAACCAAAAATAAAGATCGATTACCTGCAAAAATTGATCTGGACACAACTAAAAATTTCTTTTATCTGCCATCAATCCCTCATCATTTTTGCTCCCTTTAGCAAAAATCTTTAAAGGGATCCCGGGTTCTCCCCCAAAAGGTGAAACAAAATAATAAGAAGAAGAAATCGCGATCTTTGGGAGAACCGACGATGTGCCTTGAGCTTTGAATGATGCAATTGATCTTTGGTCTTGATCTTTGGGAGAACCGACGGGGAGAACCGACAGCCGCCTCTGGGTAGGGGGAGGAAATGTTTTGCGACGACGGCACGAATGATGTCGACGGCGGCGAAGAAAGGGAAGCTTTGCACCAAAATGATGGATATGTAATTCTATGATTAAATCCATCGCCACGGTCCGAAACATCCCCACATGAAATTAGATGCCTGCCATCCAAAATGATGAAACGGAAATAAATGAAAATGATTCTAACAAATAAAAAAGCAAAAACAATCAAGAGACCAAATTCTCTACATATACCTTTCAATGGAGAGAAGATACAACATTGTAATCGGGCTTCGTACTGGACTTAACCTTGAGACTTAGCAGCAGGGATAAACACTGTACTCGACAATCATAAATTTGACCCCCAAAAGAAATTAAATTGACACTATAATTGCAATGTGAATGATATTCAATTGTTTAACTATATATAGGAAGAAGAAATCTTCAGATACAAATTCGTGTACACTCATAACTAATCAAATAATCAATTAGTACTCAAACGAATTCTGCTAGCTATATCTATGCGAGCTTCACCATCACAAGTCTCCCAATTGCTTTAATTTATACCACCACGATGCCACACCTCTCCGAGAAACGTCTTGGCAGCGGCGGTTTCGTAAACATCTGTGTCAGAGAATCCGAAGACTCCACAGCGGAGAATCCCAATCCTCGGTTGTCGTTCACTCCCAAGCTCCACATGACTGCCATTATCAGCTGCCGGTACGCGAAAAAGAACTGCTTTATCGACGCTTCAATCGCCTTAAGAGCCTGTAACAAATGTAGTCTCCCCAAGTTATCGCCCTCGCCTCTTCTCCGGCTATGAAACAGTCTCATTGCCGCCTCTTGCACTCTCGGCCCGCCGTCAGGATCCACCTCCACTCCCAAGATCCGAGGCACCTTGTGCTTCAGTTCTTTCGACAAATTCGTTACCTCAAGTAGTTGCGAGATCTGAGGTTTTTAGGGGGGAGGTGATGAAGGAGGGGGGAGGGGAGAGAGAGAAGAAAGAGAGAGAACAGACTGTTGCCTTCTCCTCTTGATTACCTTCTTCTCCTCTTAAAGCATATTTTCGGCAAGAGATAGGACTGTTGCTCTCTTGGGAAAGTTCTCAGCAATCAAATGGCTGTTGCTATCCCCAAAAAAAGCCCCTTGCTCTCCCCCAAAAGCAGACTTGCTTTCCTAAGTCAAATGGCAGGTTACGAAAAGAAATGGGACCCACAAAAAAATCAAAAATACAAACCATTCATCTCAATGTTTAATTCCAACCATTCATCATCCAAGATTAAATCCTAGCCCTCTTTCTATCAACCGGTTTGTCCTAGTCAGCTTATCCTAGTCAGCCCTAGGATTCAAAAATCACTGTCAAATGTATAATAGATTACTCCCATACGGGATGATGTGTGTGCATGTGTATACTAGGAGGTATACATAATTGTATATTTATAACTATGTATGGATGTGTGTATGTAGTAGTATACTAGCTCTATGTAAAATTTCTACGGTTGTGTATACTTGTGTAAACATATAGTATGTATGTCTAAGTTTTTGTGGAGATATAAGGTAGGTGTGTAATGATGTAGGTACAGATATGTATGTAATGTGTACGTGTGTATTTATAGGTATGTGACTATATGATATATGTGTAAGTGTATGAATGTGAGTGATACTTTGTTTTTATTATATATGTATGCCTGGGGTAGAGTGCTCTCAACGCCTAGGTCTGGTCAACCTTAAGTTGGCCATACACAAGAAAGTCAGAGGACGGACTTGATTTTAAGGTCGGTAGATTGTAGTGGCCCTAGTGCCGTGAAGGTAGGACATGTCCATTTTTGTGTAAGGTTTTATGCTTTAGTGGTGATATATTAGTATTATTATTGATGTATAATTAGTGATGTATGGGTGAATGTTAATATTATTATTAGTATGAGTGCTATCTAGTGTTAGTAGCAGTATTACTACTGCTATTATTATTAGTAATAATTGAGCGTTTATGAGTAATGGCATGAACGTTATTTATGTGTAGCGTAGGAGATTAGTAGAGAGTGCGGTGCATGTATATTGGAAGGAGAAGTGCGCGAGCACCATCCTCACGTATTTTCCGCACCTTGGTTGATAAGAATTCCTAGGACGGAATTTTTTTCTTAAGGTGTGTAGAATATAACGGCCAGTATTTTTATAATACGTATTTTGCCGTATTATGGTTTTGACTTGTGATTTTTCGTATCTGTACTTGTAACGTACTCGTATTACGTATTGCTAGTTTACATATTCGTTTTGCGAACTCATTTTAATACGTAATTTTCTCAGATATACTTATAAATATATTATTATAAAATTTTCAAATGGTTGATTAATTTTCAATTTCAAATTCAAATTAGTTCAATTTTAGATATGAGAATTTTCTTAATGTTAATTAATCCCCCTTAAATTCAATTTATTCCTTGTCCCTTCCACGTTTTCCTTAGGCCTTAAAACTTTCCTATTATTAGCTAAAACCCTAATTTACTTAGGTCCAGCCGCCACCTTCACTTTTTGCTTTTATTTCATTGCATGCAACTATAATCCAAGGCCAAGTCTTACACACACTTCCTATATTAAACCTAACAAATCAATATAACCTAGGCTATCACTCACGCACACAGCATGTACAATAATAAAACCTAGTGTTAAAACCCATGGAAGCAACCTAGCCCTATATATTTTTAAACCTAAACAAAACCAAGCTCTACAAACATTTCTTTATAAAAACCCAAAGCTTTCCCAGGGAAGCCACGCACGAACCAACCCAGACCTCACGTGAACACTAGAGCCCTAAATAGGAACCTAAAACTAAAACCCTATTTCCCTCTCCCTACGTGATACACTCTCTTCCCTCTACAAAAGAGGAATAAACCTAAACATAGGGCAAAAAGATATAGACCCAGGCCGCCTCCTTTTGAGCCCTATAGAAATGCCCTTCTCACAAGCTCACAACCCATCTTCACCCCCCAATACAACACCACAGCCGATCTCCCCTCCTTCTTCTTCTTCCTGACGTCGCCGCCCCAAACTAGTCGTCGCCATCACACCACCTGCGAATGAACCATGTTCCTTGTCACTGCCAGCCCGCCAACAAACCCCACACGTGCCTCAGCCCGGCCGTCCACCACTGCACAGCCACCTCCCCACGCCCCCACCTGTCTCTCCTCTCTTTCCAGTTCCCGGCCACATCCTCACTCCGACAGCCCTCCCCTACTGCCGCTCGGCGTCCCTACTCCATCCCGGTAGCCATCTCAGGCCTCAGCCGTCGGTAGAGCTCCCTGCCACCGTCCAGAAGCCACTGCAACCGCCGCCCTTGCTACTGCTGACCTGCTGTTCCCGCCGACAGCCCTCGATCCACCAGAACCCCCGACTGCAAGCCCTCAGACCGTCGGCGGCCCCCTAGTTGTCACTGCTACTGCTCTACCGGTCAGCCGTCCCTATTACTGTATTGCTATTGCTGCCGCTGCCCAGGCCGCTCCGCCGTCGACCACCCCTCCGGTGACCTAACTCCCCTCTCCCTCCTGCGGCCTGCAGATGACCCCTGCATATGAGCAAACCCTAAGGTAGAAGCAACCATCATGTAAGTTGTTACTTGTGTATTGTGTATATAAGATAGTGTATTAATATATTAGTTTATCATATATAAGTACTTATAATATCAGCTTAATGTGATAGTTAGAATAATGTAATGTTAGTTTAATATAACAGTGCATGAGTTAGTGTTAGTGTATGAGTTTTGATATAATATATATGTATGTACTGCAGTTATTTAAATATAAGGTGAGCTTTGGAAATTAATAAGGTAGTGTTATATATATATGTTAGATTAGGCATCAGTTTGTAGATAGTGTTAGTATATTGATATCAGAGCATAAGCTATATTACCCTGCCACTTTAGCACTGTTAGCTCATGTCATATATTTGATGACGCAGATAACCGTACTCCTCATTACAACCACCTGGACTCGAAATCGTCAAATCAGGCAAGTGTGCGAATTTACACAATTATTAGAGTATTAATGTTTAAATGCATTTTCTGTGCGTGCATGGGTGTGTGGACCCCTATTAAGTAAATTGATAATGCTATGTAAATGACGTGAAATGCTTGAACGGACTTGATTGAAGAAATGGAACATCATGTCAATCTTGAACTGGTGCATTGATTTGGCTACTCCCGTCAGTCATATATGACCAGTCTGGCTCGTGTTCCAGTAGGGTCATGTATGACTAGTCTGGCTCGTGTTTCAGTATATGGCGGTACAGATACACAACATGCAGGTATGTCACGACCCGCTTCCCTAAAATGGAGGCGAGATGTGAAAAGGTCCGCACGAGAGTGGAGCTGTGAAGCCCCAAACCCGATAAGCGTCAATAAAACATAAGCAGGTCCCTGTAACCACAATGGAACAACAATAATAATACAAGGAGAGACTGAAATAAAACCTCACATCTCACAAATTGTCCAACATGAAAAATAAGTCCAACATCCAGAAAAGCCACCAGGCTAAAAGAAAGAGTCTAAAGGCCCAGAACAAGGCCAACAAAAGCATCAACATAACAAGGTATGGGTGCTACGCACCGATAACAAAACAACTGTCTAAACAAAAGGGAAACACAACGAAAACACTAGGACTGGTCCCCAGTGTCCACGTACTCCCCGTCAAACACAACCTCGGGCTCGGCGTCAGCAAACACCTCGTCCTCAACAGGGTACTCAGGCTCGGGATCTAACATGTGTCACCCAAAAGAGTAAAGGGGCATATGTCAGCAAGTCTAAAAGACTTGGGCAAGGAAACTGAAAGTAAGGCAACTAGCAACCTAGCAGTTATAGTATGCATGACATGGCAGTTATAACATGAGTGCACAAGCAAGACATGGCAAGACAATTTGTACAAGAGAACAATCATCGGGACAAGACAAGAGTAGCCAAGCTACTATCAATCTCAATCAATTCACTATTCACGTTGTTTGTAGATGTTTACGACTTACAGCTGAATGGTTTCACATTCGCTGATTGGCCGCTTAACAACTACCCCAAAACCCAGAGTTTACGCCTTACCACTGCAGTTGCTGATCGGGCAGACTCCCAGTTGATTGGCCGCTTAACTCTTACCCCCAATACCCACACGTAATGGAGCCAGGGTCCCCGCACATGAGCTCAGCAAGTGAGCCGGGGTTGCCCCGCACATGAGCTCGCATTCTTAAACATTTGGCATAGGGGTGCACCTAGCCGGAAGCAAGCAATTCGGGCATTGGCTATCAACCAACACATGGCCCGCTTCTGGAACACGAGCCAGGAACACAAGCATTCGTAGCGAAGCTACGCAATCACAGAAGCACTTAAAGAATGCAATGACATGACAATTAATTCGCGTACCGTTAAATGGAAAGTAAACATGACATGGTAATTGTGCAACATGCTATATGTCGGAACTAGCTTCGTTGTCAAGCTAGTTCCCCAATTTGCGCCTAGGCGAGTATCATTTCGTCGCCTAGTCTCTTTTACGCCTACAACAAGCAAATGGCCTAAAACATGGCCTAAACCCTAAGTGGCAAGTTTCACTTGCCTAGCACCGGGGATGACGATCACGAAGGTTCGTCTCGCGGATGCTATTCTACGGGGAAAAATCGTTGTTATGGGGAACAATCATCAAACAACATGAAATTTTATTAGGGTTTCATAAAAATACAAATAGGTTATAAAAACACCAAGGGATCGATTTCTTACCGAGAGGAGGCGGAAGAAACACTCCGGAGAACCCTAGGATCAGATCTGGAAAAGATTGGAGAAGTTTGGAGAACTAGGGTTTTTGGGGGATTTTGGGGATTTGATGGAGATTTGGGGAAAATGAGAGGTGGAATGAGTGGATGGAGGGTTTAGATGATGAATCTAGGGCTTGGAATGAAGGAATGAAGCTTGGAGGAAGATGGGGGCTCAATGGGGGAGATTTTAGGGTTTAGGGTCGAGTGGAGGAAGATGAAATCGTTTGGGATGGGTTTTAAATAGGATGGGCTGGCGGCTGCCCAGAAATTAGGGTTTCAACACAGGTTAGTCGGTCAAAGAGCAACCACTGACCGACTAGTTTGGCAACTAGTTGGTCGGTCGACCAACGCAGACCGACTAAGTGTAAACAGTAACTTCTGAACGAAAATAGAATTTAGAATTAGTCGGTCCATGAACAAATACTGACAGACTAGTTCAGCATCTAGTCGGTCGATGAACGTTCTTAGACCGACTAAGAGTAAACAGTAACTGATACTAAAATTAGATGATGAGTTAGTCGGTTAAAGAAGCATTGCTGACCGACTAGTTTGCAACCTAGTCGGTCAACCAACGTTCTTAGACCGACTAACGATAAACAGTAACTCCTGAGAAATTTAGAAAGCCAACTAGTCGGTCCAAGAAGGATTACCGACCGACTGGATCGTCATCTAGTCGGTCGGCGCCCCTTCTTATACCGGCTAATGAGCACCAAAAGTTCCGATACGGAGCGCGGGGCCCCGGGATCGATTCCTAAGACTCCTAGGCTTGATCTAATAGTAAGATACGACCGTTATGAAGTCCGTCACGAATGACATACTTCGAAATCGACAATCCTAAGGAAGAAACGAGAAAATACGACGAACCGATCGAAAATAAAAGCTACGGAGACGAAAACCACACATGAGGAGAAAATCCACCAAAACATATATTATATTATAATAAATCCAGATACATGAAAAGCAGTCGTTACATCCTCCCCAACTTAAGAAAAATTCCGTCCTCGGAATTTCCAAATACTCACGAGTCCGGAAACAAATGTAACGACCCGCTCTCCAGGATACCCGGGAAGTACGAATCCGTCCCAAGTATTCCTAGATCAACGAGTATTGTGCTATTATTTATACATAGTATTGTGTGTATATATATACTGCATTGAATATATGTTACGCTGACAGCTTGTATGTAAGTATATTTGTACCATGTATATGTGGATAAATATAGACTTACGTAAGTGAATATTGGATATGAATACATATGAATGTATACTTGCATATATAAAGTGAGTGTGTACTAGAAGGTTGATATACTATACATACATACTGTCAAAACTATTTACTACAGTGATATGTACTGTGTGCATACTTGAGTGCGAACTATTATATATAATTGTCTATATAGTTGAAGGTGTTTATTACTTACTTGCTTAAGTGATATGTTTGTGTATGGTTACCCACTGGATATGTGGTGCATCATATCGGTGCGTAAAGTATTAGTGTATGATTACCTACTATAATTGTATCGATATTTGGATATACCTATTTGCATATGTATGTTAGTAAGGTTGTATGCATATTGGGTGTGATATATATAGTAGTATGTGTATCTATAAATGGATGTATATTTGAACTATACTCTGATGTATCTAGGTATACCCATAGGTATGTTTATATGTAAGTATGCTAGCTGTGTGACTTATGAGTAGGGTGTGTTTAAATATCGTGTGAACATGTATGTATGTAGATATATATAAATACAAGGAGTGTGAGATTACCTATAGAGATGTATGTATTTAGATATATCTATTTGTATCCATGTAATGGCATATGTCTTTGATCATATACTTGTGTGAATCTTTATGTAAGTACATGTGTGTTGAGTGAATAAGTTTATGAATATTAGTGTGTATATTAATGCCTTGGGTGTATCTATAATATTTCTACTTATTTCTATGTACGACATTGATACATGTGTCCATGTGTATAAGTGTACTAGCATGTGTGTACATATTAGTCTATATATATGAGTATTCTCATGGAATATAGATATATTTGTAAGCACATGGAAGGACGTGGAATGTATAATACTATGTATGAGTTATGATGATTTGTCTTTATACATGTATCCTTGGATAAGAATGGGTATGTATATGTGTGTGATCTATGGTATAGTGTATGTATATATGAATATGTAGTATATCCATATAGCGTGGTATGTATTTCGTGGGTAGGGAGACCCTTGGACTATTTTTAATCTCCGGTTAGACCCTTAGCATATAAAGTCCGAGGGCGGACTTTATTTTTAAGGTGGGTAGAATGTAATGACCCTACTTTTCATATACGCGTATTTGTACGTATTTTTGACATAGATACGTCCGTATATTTTTGGGAAGTATGCCCATATTTTTCTTTTAATTATTTGAAGTAGGAATTTATTTTAAAAGATTTTAAACTCATTACTTGAATTTAGTAAATGAGAGTATTTGGAGAAATACATGTATTTGGAGTGTATGAAGTATTTCTTCAAGTATTTTTAATTTCTTAAAATACAAAAATCCACATTTTTATTACCATGACAACACATCCTTTTAGGTGTCATGTTTTTAGTTAATTAGAGACACATGGCTTAGTAGGTGTAAGAAGGAGAGGGATTTGGGGATTCCTAAAACCTATGCATGAAGAACAAAACCAAGAAAAAGAAAAAGAAAATCTCATTTCACTCTCCCCCTCACTCCCCATTTCTGGCCAAAAATTAGCATGCCCCCTTTCTTTCATTTTTCTTCATCATCTTCCTTAGAAAATACTTCCAATTAGCTCCCCTCTTCAACCTCTAAAAAGCCCCAAAATTCCTTTTCATTCCAACACCAAAAACTAGCCAAAATAGCCAAAAAAATCAACCATATGGAGACAAGATTGGAGCTTGAAGAAGGAGACTAGGAGCTCAAGTTCTTCAAGGAATAAGAAGGGCCAAAGAAATATTTTGGAGGACTTTTGCAAGGTAGAAATTCCTTTCACTTAGGTAGAATTTAGTTTTAGGACAAGGAGATTTGAGTTAACTTTTTCATGCTGAAATTTGATCCAGAAAAACTGAAACTTTGACTAAGTTCTGGGGTTAATTGGCTAATGGGAATGCTTTGGAAATTTTATATGTTGGGTATCTCATTGTTATGAACAACTTTCATTCAGATCATTTTGCCAAATTCTAACTGTATGATTTTATAAAAATTCGGATATGCACACTGGTTTTCAATCAAAACTGTTCTGAAATTCCAGTATTTTTATTCTCTGTTAAACTGAGAATATCTCCCAACGTAGATGAAAGAAAAATATGAAAAAATATATGTTATTCATATTGTAGTCCTTAATAACTTTTACGTTTACAAGTTTTGCAAATTCGGACTGAAAGCTAGGGTAAAAACTCAGTTTCTAAAACTGGTCTGTTTTTAGACAGTTTTGACATCTTTCAGTAAAACGAGTAGAACTCCATGCACACTTAATGAAATGAGATGTTCTTAGTGCCGTTGGAAAGCTGACTTCAAGAGCTTCAACCCATAATTTTTCTAGATTTTAATTCGGTGTGTAACTTATAGAAAACTGGACTTGAACTGAACTCAGTTTCTAGTTCAGAATGCTGAAATTATGCCTGTTAGGAGAAAATCCACCATAAATCACATATGTCAACTGAGCTTATGAAAATTGGTCAGTGAAAGGAAAACACCCATATCTACAACTTTCGTGAGGGACCAGACACCAATTCTGACTGTAGGTAGGCTAAAAGTGATATTCTTTTTGCTGTAACAGTTTTGACAGATTCATATGCTAATTTTGCTTAGTACTTATCATGGTGTAGTTCTGTTTGAAGTTAAGTTTGTTTGTGCTAATCATGTTCTCAATGACATGCTCTTGATACATGTAATTATGCAGATGGTTCATGAAATATTCGTTATGTCAATAATGTTTAAGTTCAATTTGTTTATGCTTTTGTGCTCACATTAGTATGTTCATAACGATGAGTTTGTGATGATATTCCATGCAATTCTTTAATTGAGATGATGATGATGATGATGATGTGAATATGGTTATACGTTTCATGTATATTATGAGAAATGAGAAAGGGAATGCACAAGGCGATGCATGTCCCAAATATGTGATGAACTATGGAAAGAAAAGAAATGGAAGATGTTATGTTTCATGAAAATGACTAAGTCCTCTTAAAGGAGGGTGACATGGGGTTTGGGGGAAACACGGGTAAATTAAAGGAGTTAAGGAGCGGACAGATGATATGAATTCTCACCCGCTGTATCACTCCCGGAAGGGCGAGTTGAAAGGGTTGGAGAGGCCGCTGGTGTACCCGTGATGCACCATGACGGTAATTGATGGTTTACTCCGTTTGTCCCACAAAAAAACCGAGCAGGTCTCGCTCTAGTGCCTTGCCCCGTTCGGGCATAGAGTTGCGAGAGGCCCCCTCCGGTGCCCGTGTTGCTGGTTAGGGTACCACTTTTTCACCCACCCTGGGTGAAGTCCGCCTCCTTAGCGTCCTACGGTTTACACGGGTTTCCAAACATGAGAATGAATAACTTAAAGCAATTGTCTTTTAATTATAAATATTGTTATCCCATGGTTACTTGTTTCTCTGTTAAGTTAATGTTGTTAACTCATGCTGATCCATTCCATTGTTTATTATAAATGTCCAGTACTTGCATGTTATTATGTTCTCCCACTTACCTTCAACACTTGCATGTTATAACATGGTTACTTATGCATGTTCACAAGTTCTTCTTTGATGCTTATACATCGTGTTGTGATTACTTTTATGTCCTGAGAGCTTTACTTGTTAGACCACCCTCCCTAGATAGGTAGACCAGTTCTAAAATTGGGTTCTACTAGAGTGTTAGGAGTTTCTACTGGGTCACGCGTTGACGTGTCCCCGTTGACTTTCAGGTCATGTGAGTTGGAGGTTGGAGATAGTGGCTGGAGATTTGGAGTTGGTGATCTGTTGTAGTATTGGGTGGTGAGGGGTATGATGAGAGACTTGTACTTTTGGTGTTTCTTTTCGGGTGGACCTTTGTACTTAGAGTCGTGAAAATGAAGATGTTGGGGTATGTATAAGATGTATCAATGTATCAATAAAATGGAATATTGTTCTTTTGTTATTTTCTCAGTGTTTTTATCTGTGATGGAGTTTTACTTGTACTTCCCAGCACGTGCGTAGTACCTGCAGCATTCTTTTGTTCTCTTCCTTTCTCTCTTTCTACGTAACACTCGTTGATCTAGGAATACTTGGGACGGATTCGTACTTCCCGGGTATCCTGGAGAGCGGGTCGTTACAACAAAAGTGGGAAACGCTCTCGCATCTCATCCTCATTCTCCCAAGTAGACTCTCCAGGTGAGCCATGTCGCCACATCACCCTCACAAGATTGACAATCTTGTTCCGAAGTGATTTTTGACGCCTGTCCAGAATCTGCACTGGATGCTGGTCATATGTCATATCGGGGCGAACGGTAATCTCCGAAAAATCCACAGCATGAGACGGATCGCTAATGTATCGACGAAGCTGCGACACATGGAAAACATTGTGAACTCCTTCCAAAGATGGCGGCAAGGCCAAGCGATAAGCTACCTCGTCGACCCTCTCCAAAATGTCAAACGGTCTAATGTATCGTGGGCTCAACTTCCCACGCTTCCCGAAACGAATCACACCACAATTCGGAGAAATCTTCAAGAACAAATGGTCTCCAGGCTGAAACTCCAAAGGACGGCGTTTAGCATCCGCCCAATGCTTAAAACGGTCCTGAGCAATCCTCAACCTCTCCCAAATATTCCTGACGATATCCACGGCCTCCACGATCATCTCAGGTCCCAACAGCTCCCGATCACCAACGTCATCCCAACTCAATGGAGATCGACATTTCCTCCCATAAAGAGCGGCGAAAGGCGCCATGCCAATACTCACCTGGAAGCTGTTGTTGTAAGAGAACTCCACCAAATGCAGATGGTCCTCCCACGAACCCTTGAAATCCAACATGCACGCTCTCAGCATGTCTTCCAAAATCTGAATCGTCCTCTCGGACTGGCCATCTGTCTGCGGGTGGTACGCCGTGCTGAAACTCAGACGCGTACCCAAGCTCTTCTGCAAACTCTGCCAGAACTGAGATGTGAACCTCGTGTCTTTGTCAGACACGATACTCACGGGGACTCCATGAAGTCGCACGACCTCCTGCACGATTCACGTTACATCACTATCCAAACTAGGAAAAGGAAATAAAAACGGAGGGTAAAAGAATTATACCTCCATATATCTCCTTGCTAGCGCCTCAGTGGTCTGTCCTACTCGGAATGGAATAAAGTGCGCAGATTTGGTCAATCGATCTACGATCACCCAAATCGCGTCATTCTGCTTCGGACTCTGAGGTAGTCCAATCACGAAATCCATAGTGATGTGCTGCCACTTCCACTCCGGAATCGAAAGCGGTTGTAGCAACCCGGCCGTACGCTGATGCTCCGCCTTCACTTGCTGGCAAACCAAGCACTTGGCTACACTCCGAGCCACGCTCCTCTTCATACCATGCCACCAATAATTCAGACGAAGATCCTGGTACATCTTGCTGCCACCAGGATGCACAGAATACGGCGAACTGTGTGCCTCCACCATCAGCTCCTCTCTGATATCCCCAGCTGGCACACACAACCTGGCTCCAAACCTCAGCGAGCCATCCTCATGAATCAAAAAGTCAGTCCGCAGACCGGCTTCCACCTGCTCCCGAATCTTCACCAGCTTCGGATCCTCAGCCTGGCCAGCCTTAATCCGATCCACGATCGTCGACTATACCCGCATGTACATCAACGAAGAAGCCTCCCCAGGAAGAACAATCTCCACGCTAGACTCGCAAAAATCATGCTGCAATCTCCACTGCGAGGTCAAAATCATCACCGCGGGAAGCCTACTCAAAGCATCTGGGACCACATTCACCTTGCCAGGGTGAAACTGCAAATCAATATCATAATCCGCCATAAGCTCCAACCATCGACGATGTCGCATGTTGAGCTCCTTCTGAGTGAAAATATACTTCAAGCTTTTGTGATCGGTGAAAATCTTCACTTTCTCACTCAGCAGGAAGTGCCTCCAAATCTTAAGAGCAAACACAACGGCAGCCAACTCCAAATCATGCGTCGGGTAATTCTTCTCATGAACCTTAAGCTGACGAGATGCATAAGCCACAACATGCCCGTGCTGATGCAACACACAACCGAGACCCTTGCCAGAAGCATCACAAAAGATCTCAAATCCACCGCTGCGATCAGGCACAACCAGAATAGGGGCAGTCGTCAACCTCTCCTTCAGAATTCCAAAAGCACTCTCACAATCACCCAACCAAACAAAAGCAACATCCTTCCGCGTCAACCTGGTCATCGGCTCAGCAATACGGGAAAAGTCCTTAATGAATCGCCGATAATAACCAGCAAGTCCAAGGAAACTCCGAATATCAGACGCAGACGACGGATCGGGCCACTCCCTGATGGCCCTAATCTTCTCGGGATCCACTGAATTACCATCTCCAGTCACCACATGCCCAAGAAAAGCAACCCTATCCAGCCAAAACTCGCACTTCGAATTAGCATACAAACGATGCTTTCTCAAAATCTCCAACACCGTCCTTAAGTGCGAGGCATGCTCTTCCTCCGACTTCGAATAGATCAGAATGTCGTCAATAAAGATAACGACAAACTTATCCAAAAAGTCATAGAAAATCAGGTTCATCAGATTCATGAAAACTGCGGGCGCGTTAGTTACGCTGAAAGGCATAACCACGAACTTATAGTGTCCATACTTCGTCCTGAACGCTGTCTTCGGAACATCATCCTTCTTCACCTTCAACTGATGGTAACCACTCCTCAAATCCAATTTAGAAAACACCCTCGAACCTCCAAGCTGATCAAAAATATCATCGATGCGAAGTAACGGGTATTTATTCTTAATGGTCACCGCATTCAACTCCCAATAGTCCACGCACATGCGACGCGAACCATCCTTCTTCTTTACCAACAGCACCGGTGCTCCCCACGGAGACACACTAGGATTGACATAACCCTTCTGCAAAAGCTCATCCAACTGCTTCCGCAACTCTTCCAATTCAGCAGGTGCCATACGATACGGCGCCTTCGAAATCGGCTGCGCACCTGGAATAAGATCAATAGAAAATTCCAGAGCTCGATCAGGTGGCAAACCAGACATCTCCTCGGGGAAGACGTCGCCAAAATCTCGCACCACAGCTGGCCACTCCAGCTCCATCTGCATAGCCACAGCCTCCACCGGCCTGGCCCGAAATCTGACAGGACCAAGCGAACTGCTACCACGGCTGAACTCAAATACTGGATGTCCGGGAATCTCGAACACCACCTTCTTCCTTCGACAGTCGATCGTAGCATAGAAGCTCGCAAGCCAGTCCATCCCAAGAACTGCATCATAGTTGATGATGTCGTGGACAATGAAATCAGCGAAAAGCTCATGTCCACAGACCACCAACGAGCAAGAATTGCAACCACGATGCACCGAGACCATGCCATTCCCTGTAACGATATTCCAACTCCTGGGAAGAAGGGACGTCGACAAGGAATGCCTCTCCACGAAGCTCCGGGAAATAATGCACATCGATGCACCAGAGTCAAAGAGGACTCGTGCAGGAAATGTGCACACTAAAACCACACCTAACAAACAATTAACAATCAAACCCTAGTCTAGCAGACAACCATGTTCAAGCAAACAACACAATCTAACAATCAAAACCAGCTAGGAAAGTAACAGCTAGATTGAGGATTAGCTGTGATAACCTCATCCACAGCCTCGCTCTCCGCAGCGGTCATCAGAAAAGCCTGCCTCCTCGGCGGAACAGCCTGCCGAAAAGCCTGTCCCTGTGGAACAAGAGCTGCTCCACGTCCAGCAGGAACAGACGCTCGCTGCTGCAACGGCTGTGCTGCAACATGTGCCCTCCGCAGTTGGTTCGCATGCCGACAATCCTTCGCGACATGGGAAGCATCACCACAAACCAGACACTGGCCCAGAAACTTCCGACACTGATCCTTGATGTGGCCAGGCTTGCCGCAGAAATGGCAAGACTTCAGAATTGGCCCTCCTGGCCTCTTAAACTGAGCGGACTGATTAGGCCTGAATCCAGGTCTAACCACAGCTCTCGCCTGTTCCACAGGCCTCTTCCCAGCACCAACAATAGACCCCCTCCTCTGGTTCACGAGCAGCTCCTGCCTCTTTGCTGCTATTAGAACCTTCTAATAAGACTCCCGGTCAGAAGAGGTCACAAAACTCTGGAGCTCCGAAGCAAGCCCCTGCAGGAACCTCTGAGCTCTCTCCTCAGCGTCCTGCACCATCTTTGGTGCAAACCGACTCAGCCTCATGAACTCTTGGTGATAATGGTCCACCGACGAGCTCCCTTGCTTCAAATCGATAAAACGCTACAGCATCTCTTCCCTGTCAGCTTTCGGAAAGAACTCACCCTCAAATCTGGCCTTGAAGGTAGCCCAAGCTATCGGCTCCACCAACATCTTCTCTTCCGCATCCCACCAATTCCGAGCATTATCCTTGAGTTGCCTCTTCGCCAAGTCAACCCATCCAGCTGGGGTGATCTTGGCCATCTTCAGATTGTCCTCGATGTTCCGAATCCACTCATCGGCAGCCAGAGGACCCTCAGAACCATCAAAATATGCGGGACCCAGCTCCCGAAATTGCTTCGCTCCTGGCTCAGAGCGAGGGGCATCCGGAAGAGCCCGGGCAGCTCGAGCAAGTGGAGCATTCTGGACTTGCAGGAGCACGCCCTGCTACACTTGCATCATCTGGAGCATCATCCGCATCATCTCACCGCTGGTGGGTTCCCGCTCAGGCTCCTCATCATGAGGGAGCGCACCACTGCCCCCACCACGGGTGAAACGCCTTCCTGCCATCTAATGACACAGAGAACGAATCAGATTAGACTCATAGCTTATGACTCGGACGTCGAACTTAGTTTATTAGACATTCTAATATTATTATCGCTATTCCAAAAATCGCAGTTACAGAAGGACCTGCATGGGCCACCAACAAAACCTGTCACGACCCGCTTCCCTAAAATGGAGGCGAGACATGAAAAGGTCCGCACGAGAGTGGAGCTGTGAAGCTCCAAACCCGATAAGCGTCAATAAAACATAAGCAGGTCCCTGTAACCACAACGGAACAACAATAATAATACAAGGAGAGACTGAAATAAAACCTCACATCTCACAAATTGTCCAACATGAAAAATAAGTCCAACATCCAGAAAAGCCACCAGGCTAAAAGAAAGAGTCTAAAGGCCCAGAACAAGGCCAACAAAAGCATCAACATAACAAGGTATGGGTGCTACGCACCGATAACAAAACAACTGTCTAAACAAAAGGGAAACACAACGAAAACACTAGGACTGGTCCCCAGTGTCCACGTACTCCCCGTCAAACACAACCTCGGGCTCGGCGTCAGCAAACACCTCGTCCTCAACAGGGTACTCAGGCTCGGGATCTAACATGTGTCACCCAAAAGAGTAAAGGGGCACATGTCAGCAAGTCTAAAAGACTTGGGCAAGGAAACTGAAAGTAAGGCAACTAGCAACCTAGCAGTTATAGTATGCATGACATGGCAGTTATAACATGAGTGCACAAGCAAGACATGGCAAGACAATTTGTACAAGAGAACAATCATCGGGACAAGACAAGAGTAGCCAAGCTACTATCAATCTCAATCAATTCACTATTCACGTTGTTTGTAGATGTTTACGCCTTACAGCTGAATGGTTTCACATTCGCTGATTGGCCGCTTAACAACTACCCCAAAACCCAGAGTTTACGCCTTACCACTGCAGTTGCTGATCGGGCAGACTCCCAGTTGATTGGCCGCTTAACTCTTACCCCCAATACCCACACGTAATGGAGCCAGGGTCCCCGCACATGAGCTCAGCAAGTGAGCCGGGGTTGCCCTGCACATGAGCTCGCATTCTTAAACATTTGGCATAGGGGTGCACCTAGCCGGAAGCAAGCAATTCGGGCATTGGCTATCAACCAACACATGGCCCGCTTCTGGAACACGAGCCAGGAACACAAGCATTCGTAGCGAAGCTACGCAATCACAGAAGCACTTAAAGAATGCAATGACATGACAATTAATTCGCGTACCGTTAAATGGAAAGTAAACATGACATGGTAATTGTGCAACATGCTATATGTCGGAACTAGCTTCGTTGTCAAGCTAGTTCCCCAATTTGCGCCTAAGCGAGTATCCTTTCGTCGCCTAGTCTCTTTTACGCCTACAACAAGCAAATGCCCTAAAACATGGCCTAAACCCTAAGTGGCAAGTTTCACTTGCCTAGCACCGGGGATGACGATCACGAAGGTTCGTCTCGCGGATGCTATTCTACGGGGAAAAATCGCTGTTATGGGGAACAATCATCAAACAACATGAAATTTTATTAGGGTTTCATAAAAATACAAATAGGTTATAAAAACACCAAGGGATCGATTTCTTACCGAGAGGAGGTGGAAGAAACACTCCGGAGAACCCTAGGATCAGATCTGGAAAAGATTGGAGAAGTTTGGAGAACTAGGGTTTTTGGGGGATTTTGGGGATTTGATGGAGATTTGGGGAAAATGAGAGGTGGAATGAGTGGATGGAGGGTTTAGATGATGAATCTAGGGCTTGGAATGAAGGAATGAAGCTTGGAGGAAGATGGGGGCTCAATGGGGGAGATTTTAGGGTTTAGGGTCGAGTGGAGGAAGATGAAATCGTTTGGGATGGGTTTAAATAGGATGGGCTGGCGGCTGCCCAGAAATTAGGGTTTCAACATAGGTTAGTCGGTCAAAGAGCAACCACTGACCGACTAGTTTGGCAACTAGTCGGTCGGTCGACCAACGCAGACCGACTAAGTGTAAACAGTAACTTTTGAACGAAAATAGAATTTAGAATTAGTCGGTCCATGAACAAATACTGACCGACTAGTTCAGCATCTAGTCGGTCGATGAACGTTCTTAGACCGACTAAGAGTAAACAGTAACTGATACTAAAATTAGATGATGAGTTAGTCGGTTAAAGAAGCATTGCTGACCGACTAGTTTGCAACCTAGTCGGTCAACCAACGTTCTTAGACCGACTAACGATAAACAGTAACTCCTGAGAAATTTAGAAAGCCAACTAGTCGGTCCAAGAAGGATTGCCGACCGACTGGATCGTCATCTAGTCGGTCGGTGCCCCTTCTTATACCGGCTAATGAGCACCAAAAGTTCTGATTCGGAGCGCGGGGCCCCGGGATCGATTCCTAAGACTCCTAGGCTTGATCTAATAGTAAGATACGACCGTTATGAAGTCCGTCACGAATGACATACTTCGAAATCGACAATCCTAAGGAAGAAACGAGAAAATACGACGAACCGATCGAAAATAAAAGCTACGGAGACGAAAACCACACATGAGGAGAAAATCCACCAAAACATATATTATATTATAATAAATCCAGATACATGAAAAGCAGTCGTTACAAGGTAATAGGACACTCTCTAAGATAAAGAGAGTGATCCCTTGTACAGATAACATGCGGGTAATAGAGCACTCTCCAAGGTAGAGAGGGTGATCCCTTGTACGGACTTGTCTTGTGCACTTGGGTTGGGGTAGGGTTGAGCTGTTACACGGTTTAGAGGGTTTGATCCCCCTCTAACCGTAAGGCATGAACCGTTCGTGACACACACCGTCTGGTCTGGTCTGGTCTTGTAGCCAGTAGCACATGCTACGGCAATTGTCATGCCACGTTTACTTTCTTGCATTGTCTTTTACTTTCCTGACATGTCTATATGAATTGCCATGCTCATTTCTTCACTTTTAAAATGCTTTAGAACTGCCATGCTAGTAGTACCTTACTTTACTTTGTTTTAAATTGACACGTTTAAACTATGATGTCATCTTGCTTAAAACAATTAATGCTCTATAGTTTATTTGCCATTCGTACACCTTGCCTTGGGCTTTCTTACTCTTACTTGCAGGCCCTTGCTGATACATTCGTGTTTTTGGAATGTATGTCAGATTACGAGACAGGTTACTAGGAGGACTTGTTTAAGACACCTAACCTAGTGAGCTAGGAGTTGCCGTAGACGCTGAGTCACTCCCTGCGGAAGTTTCGAGCCTCTTTTTCTGTCGCTGCTTTAGTTTTTGCTTTAGTACTTTGTCGTAGGAAATTGTACCTGGTTGTAGTTTCTTTTGGCCATGCTGAGGCCCTGCTGTTTATTTCATGTACAAACTCTAGATGTGGCTTTAAATAAATGAAATGTGTTTTTTATTGTTCTGATTGCATGCAAGAACCTGCTACATGTTGTTATCACAAATGGTTAATGGGTTCGAGCTTCACAGCTCCAGCCCATGCAGACATTTGTCTCGTTCTCGCTTCCGTCGTTTTGGGAAGCGGGGCATGCAATTGCCCCCGTCATTCAAGCTTGATGCGGCCAGCCCAACTTTAGCTTGGATGAAGAATCACATTTCCTCGGACGATGGCAGGTCAATTGCATTCAATGAACTCTGACTGCCAAATCTCAGAAATCATGATGGCGATCCGGCGACGGGGAGAGTTTGAGGCGCCCATCCGCTAAACAGATGACACGTGGCTGAGGTGATTGGTGGAGAATTCAAGGCGCCAGCCTAGACCCGCTCGGATCTCGCCACGTGGGCCACGCCTGATGGTGGTGATCGCCCGCATCTTCTTATAAGTAGATTCAGAGAGGGAGCAGGAGAGGCTTTTGCCAGAATTTTTCGGAACTTCAGATTTTCCCCCTTGCATCGTCGAGAGCAGCTACCGTCGATTGCCATCGTTTGCCAGAGCTTCATTTGTTCATTCTTCTCTAGGTACACTCTCGATCCCAGCTATGCCTTCATCTGCTTCTTCCATAGCTTCTTCTTCTTTAAATGTCTGCATCGAACATCACTTCGGGGAGGTTGGCGGAGGTGACGCCACCGAGTCGGAACCGGTGGTGTCTGAGATGCCGTCAATGTCTAGGCCGGAGGGAGACACGGTAGTTGAACAGGCCGTCGCTTCATCGTCGGTGATGATGAGGGACCCTAAGAAAGGGAAGGCACCCAAGTCGACTGCCAAGGCCGCCATGGTCACAGGCGGTGGTGGAACCATGGCTGTGGTCAATGCAGGAATTTTAGCCCAAATGTCTTAGCTGTTGCCCTCCGAGATCCCAAAGATCAGTGCTAAGTGCATCCGGCCCCCCTTACACAGTCTGCCTCCCCGAGCTCAACGAGTGGGTCTGCTTCCCATGGGACTACAAGGTCAGCGTGTACTACCCGACCTTTGCCTTGGGTCTCCGCTTCCCGCTCCATCCCTTCCTTCTCCTCATCCTCCACTTTCTCGAGCTCCCCCTCTTTCAATTGACGCCGAACTCCATCAGCGCGATGGTCGTCTTCCTCGTGCTATGCTCCGCCAACGGAATAAGCCCGACGCTGCCGCTCTCCCAGTACTTCTTCGGGGCGAAGAAAACAGTGGACTCGTACTACGTCAGTGCGAAGAGGGACAGGATGCTCGTCCTCGAGCTACCGGGGAAGGTGAGGGACTGGAAGCAGAGATTCGCGTTTGTCTCGACTCCGGCAGATCTGGCTCTGAGGTCGAACTGGGGGACGCTGAATCCTGCAGTGAATGCCGAAATTGCCCTGGAGGGGAGCGACCTGGAGAACGCCAAAATTTTGGGGGAAATCCCAAGGGAGGATAGGGTCTTCAAAGACCTAGTTGTGGATGAGATGGTCGCCCAGCACGTCTGGTTTGAAGGTACTCCGTGTGCCGCAAACAACATCTGAAAAGCTCACCCTGATCTGTTCTCTTTTTGCAGGAGCGGCCATGAGCATGTCCATGGAGGAGGTGATGAGGAAGGCGAGGGAGGCATCATCAAAGCCACCTCCAAGCAAGGGCAGTGGCCAGCAGCCCGCCTCAAGGAGCTTGGCACAGGCAGGGCAGAAGCGGAGTCTGGAGGTGTCTGCCACTGCTCGGGCCGAGAAAGGGGAGCGGATCAATAAGTCGAGGAAGAAGGCTGTGGCCACAGATCCTCTAGCCCGCTCGAGTGAAGTGGCAGCTGGCAGAGTAGTCGAGCTAGATTCAGAGGAGCCCGCGGTCAGACCAGTGACCGCAAAGTGCCAGGGCCCATCGATCGGTGCCACTACCGTTGTCTCCACTAGTTCGGCTGCTTCACCAAGACCTCTGATGGTGTCAACCACTACCAGCCATTCTATAGTGGCGACCTAGCCCTACGGATGCCCATCGCATGGGCTGGGGAAGCCGGGCCATCCAAGCTACGAGGCCGTATTGGCCACCTTCAAGTCGACGAAGGAGGATGTTCTTGCCATCCTGCCGGAGACAACCGTCGTGCCGTGCTACCTGGTAGAGGCCCAGGAGTCTGTCTTCAACGAGGCCGATGTGGCAGCCCACCTGGCAGAGAATAGTGTGGTGTCGAGGGACCGAGAGGCCCTGCAGGATGTTGGTGTCGAACGCCTCTGCAACATGGCCATCTGGCATAACATGCAGGTATGTCGTCCTTTGCCCAAGATATCGAGCTTCTTCTCTTTCCCATTTGCTTATTACTTGATCTTCTTTGTAGGCGGTTGCCGCTCTTGTATCCCTCCAACGACACTTGTCGGAGGTTAACCGGCTCGAGGCGGCGCTCGGGAGGAAGGTGGTCGACCTCAAGGGTGCCGATGTGAAGCTGAAGGACACCATCGAGAGGTCGGCAAAGGTCCATGGGGATTATCAGATCCAGACGAATGAGACCGCCAGGCTAGGAAAAGCCGTCGGGGAGGTGCAGGAGAGGGCCCATGAAGAAGAGACCCGGAGGGTCGCCACCGAGAAGCTGTTGACCTCAGAGAGAGAGAGGTGACTGGAGCAAAGATCGTCGAGCTTGACGGAGAAATGCTGAACTGGTGAAGATCGACCGGGACCAAGTTTGGGTCTAGGCTGTTCTTCAATACCAGAACAATGAGCTCGTCCCCGTGCTGACAGCCATGAGGGCGGAGGGCTTCGATGACGGTATGGAGACCAGCTTTGATAGGGCAAAGGCGAGGTTGGGGAAGCTCTACCCCGGCATGGAGATCGAATTTGCCCGGCTGTCAGTAGGGTCCTATGATGAGGCAGAGGCTTCAACCGCTTCAGGGGCAGAGGTGGCAGGGATTTCAGGCGACAGCTATCAGGAAGGTGATCAGGCAGACACACGGGCCCCGGAGGGCGGCTGCCAAGGGGGTGGCAGCCGAGACGAGGTGCTATAGACTAGGGCAAAATTGTATGGCCGACCCTGGGGCCGAGCCTGGAGTCTTCCTTTTGATCTTGACCCTAAGATGTACGAAGTCAATACAAATAAAATTTGATAATTTTCCTTAATGTTGCTGTTTGTTCAATCTGTTCGTTGTGCGAACTGTGCTTTTGTATGTGTATGCCCCCAACATTCTGATAGTGACGAGCGTAAGGCTGAGGAGAAGGAGAATGTTGTGGAGTTGCAAGTCCACTCCGGTTTTGAATGGGGGGTGATAGGGAGAAGACAACCCCACGACCTTTGTTGGCGACGCACTGCCCCAGAGTTCTTTGAGAGGGCAGGTATTGGGCCGTCGCCGACCCTGCATGACCACTCCAGATTTGAAGGCTAGCTGCCGAGAGAGGGGCAATAGGGAGGAGCCGATCCCGCGGCCTCTGTTGGTGGTGCACTACCCCAGAGTTCTTTGAGAGGGAGTGTATTGGACCGGCACCGACTCCGCAACCTCAATTCAGGCAGAAATTGGGTCGTCGCCGACCCCGCATGACCACTCCAGATTTGAAGGCTAGCTGTCGAGAGGGGAGCAATAGGGAGGAACCGATCCTGCGGCCTCTGTTGGCGGTGCACTACCCCGGAGTTCTTTGAGAGGGCGGGTATTGGGCCGTCGCCGACCCTGCATGACCAATCTGGATTTGAAGGCTAGCTGCCGAGAGGGGGGCAATAGGGAGGAGCCGACCCTGCGGCCTCTGTTGGCGGTGCACTGCCCCGAAGTTCTTTGAGAGGGCGGGTATTGGGCCATCGCCAACCCCGCAACCTCAATTCGGGCGGGTATTGGGCCGTTGCCGACCCTTCATGACCACTCCAGATTTGAAGGCTAGTTATCGAGAGGGGGGAAGATAGGGAGGAGCCGACCCCGTGGCCTCTGTTGGCGACACACGACCCCCGGAGTTCTTTGAGAGGGCGGGTATTGGGTCGTCGCCGACCCCGTAACCTCAATTCAGACAGGTATTGGGCCGTCGTCGACCCCGCATGACACTCCAGATTTGAAGGCCAGCTGTCGAGAGGGAGGGCGATAGTGAGGAGCTGACCCTGTAGCCTCTATTGGCGGTGCACTGCCCAGGAGTTCTTTGAGAGAGCAGGTATTGGGTCATCACCGACCCCGCAACCTCGATTCGGGAGGGTGTTGGGCCGTCACCGACCCCGCAGATTTGAAGGCTATCTGTCGAGAGGGGGCTGATAGGGAGGAGCCGACCCCGCGGCCTCTGTTGGCATTGCACTACCCGGAGTTCTGTAAGAGGGCGGGTATTGGGCCGTCACCGGCCCCGCATGACCACTCCAGATTTGAAGTCTAGCTGTCGAGAGGGGGGTGATAGGAAGGAGCCGACCCCGCAACCTCTGTTGGCGGTGCACTGCCCCAGAGTTGGGTGTTGCAAAGGCTTTAGGCTCCGAGACGGATGACCGACCTTCGCCGAACATGGGAGGGCTAAAATGCAAATCCAGAAAACGCACTGAGTGTACAAACACAACAGTTTATTAAAAGTATAATATTGACCGAATGTACATGTGTATTTATTGAAAAAAATCGAGCAATTGCTCAGCATTCCAGGGATGGGCCAGCTCTTTGCCCTCCATGTTCGCCAAAATGTATGTCGCTGGTCCCACGACGTCTATTATGGTGCATGGTTCTTACCACTTTGCAGAAAGCTTACCTCGTCAGCTGATCTCGGGCCTGAAAGTGGCATCCCAGAGGATGAGGTCGCCGACTCTGAAGCTTCGCTTTCTAACGTGGGAGTTGTAGTATCTCGTCATCCTTTGGTTGTGCTTGATTAAACTTGTTAGCGCATGATCCCTTACCTCGTCGACGAGCACAAGATTGATGTCGAGACCCTCTTCATTAGCTTCTTTGTTGAAGTATTGGAGCCAGAGAGACTCCTCGTCGACCTTCACTAGGACGATGGCCTCTGCCCCATAAGTCATCATGAAGGGGTTCTCACCTATTGATGCTTTACACGTCATGCAGTAGGACTAAAGGATGCCAGGTAGTTCGTCATGCCAGGACCCGGGGCGCTGCCGACCTTCTTTTTCAGCGGCTCCAAGATGCACTTGTTCGCGGCTTAAGCGAGACCGTTGGACTGCAAATGCGCCACAGAGGCAAAATGAAGGTTGATGCCCCAATTCGAGCAGAAGCTCCTGAAGTCCACGGAGTCGAACTGCTTCACATTGTCCGTCACTATGGAGAAAGGTATCCCGAAGCGGTATATAATTGACTTCCAGACGAAGTTCTTCATGTCCACCTAGGTAAGCACGCCAATGTCTCTGCCTCGATCCACTTTGTGAAATAGTCGACGTCGACAACCAGGTACTTCCTTCCTTCAGTTACTATCAGGATGAACGGTCCGAGGATGTCGTGGCCACACTTGGAAAATGGGACCATGTTGAGGATCAGAATCAGATCAGCTGGCGGGGCCATTGTATGTTTGAAGGATTTTTGGCACTCCCCGCATCGCTTGACATAGTTAGTCGTATCCTCCACCATAGTCGGCCAACGATAGCCTTGTCGAATCGCCTTATGCGCCAGGGTGCGTCCTCCATAGTGGTTCCCACAGATCCCTTCATGGATCTCATGGATGACATCCTCTGTCCTCCTGGGCCCAAGGCACTTCAGATAAGGCAAGATATTGTATCTTGCACGATGCTCCCGGTAGAGTATGCCGTTGAAGATCACGAACATCAAGGCCCGCCGCTCGATCTTTTGCGCCTCCAGTCTGTCCTCTGGCAGGGTTCTAGTTTCTAGGTAGGCGACGATCAAGCTCATCCACGGCAGCTCCCGGTCGACGCATAGAAGCTCTCCCTCCCCGAAACTTAATGTGAGCAGATTCTCAATGTAGATGGCCTTCCCAATCTCAGCCGGATAAGAGGATGCTAGTTTTGAGAGGGTGTCAGTGCAAAGGTTGTTTGACCTCGGGAGGTGCTAGACTACAACCTTCTTGAATTTGAGTAGCTCTGCGTGGGCACACTTTAAATATAGCTTCATCAGATCTTCCCTTGCTTCGAAGCTGCCCTCAATCTGCTAGACGATGAACCTCGAGTCACTCACCAACAGCACATTCGTCGCCCCCAGTGCCCTGCATAGCTTCAGCCCATTGATGGCGGCCTCGTATTCCGCGACATTGTTGGTCGACGGGAAGTTGAAGCGGAGGGTGTACTCCAGCAGGCTTCCCTCCGGGGTCTCGATCACTATGCTGGCTCTGCAACCCGCCACCGAGGCCAACCCATCGACATGGACGATCCACAGCTCGCCTCCATTCTGCACGGAAGTAGATGGAAGATTCTCGTCAATGAGCTGGACTATTGTGTGTCCGGTTGGGCGTCGGGCATTGCACCGACAATCTCTTCGATGGTGCACTCTGCCACGAAGTCTGTCAATGCTTGGGCATTGATCATCGCCCTGGGTTTGTAAATGAAGTCGAACTCGCTGAGCTCGATGCTCCAGTTCAGCTTCCTTTCCCGATCTCTCCAAACTCCTCAAATTCTTCTCAAGCGGTAAGTTGGTGCAGACAATGATGGAATGCACTTGGAAGTAGGGGCGGAGCTTCCTCGCCATCAGTATTAGGCCATATGTGACCTTCTCGATCGGGCTGTAGTGGGTCTCCGCTTACCGGAGTACCTGGCTCGCATAGTAGATCGACAGCTGAATATCTCCTTCTTCTTTGATCAGGACCGAGCTAACAACTTCTTCGGTGGTGACGACATAGAGACCGAGCTGCTCACATAGAGACCGAGCTACTCTCCTTCCTCCGGCTTGGCGAGCAGCGGCAGGCTCTGTAGATAGGCTTTAAGCTCGTCGAAGGCTTGGGCACAGCTGTCATCCCATTTCCCTCCCTTCCTCATGCCCTTCCTGACGTCGAGGGCCTCCCTCAAGATTTTGAAGAAGGGGAGTGACCTTTCAACGGACTTTGATAAGAATCTCCCCAATGCGACGATCTGGCCATTCATCTTCTGCAAGTCTCTGATCGCCTTTGGCTCGCTCATGTTGATGAGGGCAGATATCTTGTCGAGGTTAGCCTCGATTCCTTGCTTCGTGATCATGAAGCCGAGGAACTTTTCAGGCTGGACGCCAAAGATGCACTTCGCCGGGTTGAGCCGCAGATTGTAGCGCCGCACTGTCTAAAAGGTCTCCTCAAGATCGGCGAGATGGTCCTAGGCTTTTTTGAACTTCACCAACATATCATCAATGTAGACTTCCAAGTTCCTACCGACCTGGTGGTGAATGATCTTGTCCATCATCTGCTGATAGGTCGCCCCAGCATTCTTCAGGCCGAAAGGCATCTTGGTGTAGTAGAACGTCCCTCAGTCAGTGATGAACGACGTCTTCTCCTCATCATGGGGCGCCATCTGGATCTGATTGTAGCCAGAGAAGACGTCCATGAAGGTTAGAAATTCATAACCGGAGGCATTGTCCACCAGATGGTCGATCCTGGGTAGCGAGAAGCTATCTTTTGGGCATGCCTTGTTAAGGTCAGTGAAGCCCATGCACATCCGCCACTTACCGCTGGACTTCTTCACCATGACCACATTGGTGACCCACTCGGGGTAGCTTACTTCTCTAATGAATTTGGCCTCCAAGAGTCGCTTCACCTCCTCCTCCACTGCATGCTTCTTTTAGCCTCCTGCCCCTCTCTTCTTCGACTGTATGGGGCGTGCTTCAGGGTCGACATGTAGCTCATGGGCGATCACGTCTGGGTCGACTCTGGTCATGTCTAAGGGCGAACATGCGAAGATGTCTACATTTGTCCTGAGGAGGTCAATTAGGCACGCCCCCATCCCCACGACAAGCTTCGTGCCGATCGACACTGTCTTGTCCGCTTCCTCTGCCACCGGTACCTCCTCTACGTCCTACACAGGAACATGTTGTTAATGAGAAAAGTCCTTTCGATCGTCGAGGGGGTCGATCGGCAAGGCTTGCTTGGAACTGTAGGAAGATATATGCCCATAAGGCAATTTATCTTGATTATACGTCTTGTTCATACCGTATATGGTACGTATTATTCTAAGTATAAAAACATTTGTATTAATATACTTAGATAATATCCATAGACTTATAGTTAGGTCCTTACATATCTGGATGAGATCTCGATTATGAGTAAGTAAGCGACCGAATAGAAAACGTAGGTCTTAAACGGTTCGTGATCATAGATGTGTCAAGAACTGGATATCGACACATCGGATAGATCACTGTGTCTTCGTCTTACCTTCGGGTAATGATGATCTCATAGTCATTCGACTTGGTGAAGTCGGAGACGAGACACAGGTGCTCATTAGAGAATGAGTTCACTGAACGACCAAGTTAGAGTTATTAAATGGTTAACTTTAATGATCTGTCTTTAATAACTCTAGGGTGATGATAGGTTAGTTGATCCTTAAGACCTGAAGTCATCTGTACCAACCTATGAGCGGACGGTGTAGCTTAGACCCATGATCTAGCTTCGAGGACCAGTCCTGATGAAAGATCTTAGGTTGGGTTGCACCTGAAGCTCTCTAGGTGGGTAAATGACTAAGATGGGATTCGTCACTTCCATTAAAGGGAAGTTAGTGTTATAGGCTCAGTACGGTCTTTATGTTAATCCTCGGCCGGGGTACGTTGCAAGTAGTACAACGTGTATACAATAAAGACCGCCGTATACTGACCAATGTTGTCTAAATAGGGTTGACAGAAAACCATACACTAGGCCAACAATAACAAAGTCTTGACGAAGGGATTTTAGCTAACGGAATTCATCACTGACACATCCAATGCAAACCCTATGATACTTTTGTCAAAGGGTCGATCACGTTATGATGACTCTGAAACAGGGACGACAGCTACTGCTCGTAGTGACCGTCGTCTAGGGGTTTCGAACCCCAACCTGTAGTAAGGTCAGACTGTAGGGTCTCACATCGAGGAGTGTTCGTGTCTTAGTAATAGGAATATAGAATAGAGAGAAATGTCATTTGATGATATTCACAAGTTAAGTTGTGAAAGTTAGTCGCATTAGCAATAGGGACACAACGTTGCATTAGATGCTAACTTTAACTAAACGTGTTGTAAATTAGTTACGACGAATTTGGTAGGAACAAACTTGTTGGAAAGGGTTACCTGGATGACGGGATCATCCCGGTCTAAACACAGGTTCAAACCGCGTCCAAATCGGAGCTCAGACGAGCCCAGAAACGCAGAAAGAGTTCAAGGGGAAGTGGGTTAGACCCACTGGGCCAAAAGGCCCAAGTGCAAAGACCAAACGGGCGACGCCCGCTGGCTGCAACGGGCGCACGCCCGTTGCACAGCGGGCGCGGACCGCTGCAGCAGCGAGCGTGGCCCGCTGTGTGCAGCGGGCGTGGCCCGCTGCACAGCGGGCGTGCAGCGGGCCCGCGCCCGCTGATGCAGCGGGCCAGCGCCCGCTGCAAGCGGGCGCGGCCCGCTGCACAGCGGGCCAGCGCCCTCTTGTGCAGCGGGCGCTGGCCCGCTGCAGCAGCGGGCGGGCGGCCCGCCCTTGCCCCCTTGGGCGGGCGTGCCCGCTAAGTCTAGCGGGCGCGCCCGCAACTTAATTCGAAATTAGGGGTTTTTGAAACCCTAATGACGGCTACGAATTTTGTGAAAATTGCTAAACTTTGAGCAATTGTTTGAGGGGTCAAACGAAGTCGAAATTCGTCACCGTCAGTTCCTACGCGTTCACCATTCCAAGCTTTTCTGATTGATAGCTTGTTTGGTGTCTGAAGTTTAGTATACGAGGAGAATTAATTAGTTAAAGTTTGACTTTGTGAAAGGCTAACTTTAAATTTGAAATTAAGCCAAATGGCTTAATTGAATTTTTCTCTTCATATGGATTGTCCCACATTGCCCGCAACGAGAAGCTGAGTGCTCACTCCCTATATAAATAGGGGTGCACTCTCCTCGTTGAAAAACACACCAGTAAACGATCAAGTAGCTCCAGATTTTTAGAGCAAGCTCGATCGGCGACTAAATCTCTCTCTCTATTTTCCTATTCTCCGGAGTAGTCCTAGCACGACTACGAAGGGGGTTTGGATCTGATCCGGACGTCTAAGACGCGGGTTTCTTCTCAAGTGAAACTTTCTACCGCGTGTGATCGGCTCGGAGGCAAAAGCGGCTCGGGCGGATCGGTGCGAGGGTGCGAGGCGGCTCAAGGAGATCGGGTCAACGCGGCTCGACTACGAGGAGCTTCTCAAGACGGTGCGGAACATCTTGCCTGCTCCAGGGCCAAGATTCCGGGTATGTGGTTAAGCGTTTTCTAGCGTAGTTTTTAATTAGTCGCTTAGTGTAGATCCTTCTTGGGGTGGTCAGACCCACTCCAAGTCGGCATAGATCGGGCTAGGTTCTGGCTCCCCAGAGCCTAGCTAAATAGTTTAGCTAGTGTAGAAATTCGATTTCTGGTTTTTCCGCTGCGCTTTTGTTCCTCCGTGGTCCGTCCGACTTAGGACGGATACGGATCCGAGCTCTGGGGGTCCGCCAAAACCCCAACAGGAACCCTTGTGCTTGGTGGAACCAACGTAGCAGCTTTGGGAGAGCTTCTGTGACCCCCGCACCAGTCCAACTCCATGCAAAGTCTGAAACTTCACTATCTGATGCAGGAGTGAGGGAGAGATTCAACGGCTGTCATGTAAGGTCACCTTATGATGCCATTGTACGCCGAGGTGACGTCGACGACAACAAACTGCGTCATTCGAATGACGACCTTGGGCCTCTCCCCTAAAGTGACCGGCAGCGTGATTACCCCAACAATGGGAACCAAATATCAGGTGAAGCCGACAATCAGACCTAAGCATGGTTTCAGCTCCGCCTGGTCCAGCCCCACCTTCAGAATCGTGGACAAAAACAAGATTTCACGCGAGCTGCCTGTATCAACCAGGAGCCTGCTCATAATCACTGTCTCGACGACAGCTTCAATGACGATGGCGTCCTCATGGGATAGCTTGACCCCCTCCATGTCATCATCAGAGAAGGAGATAGGGGGACGAGACACTCTCCTCCACTTTGCCCCCGCGTCGGCGTCCGTCGTCTGGACTTGTCGAGCATATGCCTTACTCGTTGATGTTGATGTGCCACCTTGGGCCGGCCCATCGCATATAACCTCTACATGCACAGCCGGCTTGGGCCTGTGGTGGGCCACTTGCTCGGCATCATGGGTCAGTTGACTAGGCCCCGCAGCTGCTCTTCTCCCTCGGTCGGGTCTTTCTGGGTCGACAAACCTCCGGAGATGACTACCATGGATCAGCCGCTCAATATCTCTCTTCTGGGCGAAGCAGTCATCGTTGTCGTGGCCATTGTCGTGGTGGTACCGGTAATACTTCTGCATGTTCTTCCCGCCGGGAGTCTGCCAGACAGGGCCGTTCCCATCACTTCGGCCCCGGGGGCGTTGAGCCGAGTGTAGTGTAACACCTCCTGCGATCTCTCTAGCCCGTCTCTCGGAGCGGGATTTCTGGGAGCGAAGAACCCCCTCAGAGGTCCGGGGCGATCTTGCGCTCAGGCCCCCCCGTCACGCCCTCGGGGGCAGTCTTGGTCATGACCTCTGTTGCGTTCCTGGTCGCGGCCTTGGGGGTGTTCATCCCTTCTATGTCGCTCATTGAGCCTAGCTTCAGCACGTAGAGCTACGACTGTTGGGGCCTTCTGCACCGTCCCTAGGGCCTCCTCGCTCATCATAAACTTTTCTGCCTGAGTGAAGAGGGCGGGGTGATCGGCGGGTGGTTCTTAAAGTAGCGACCTGTGAAGACTTCTGTTCATCAGTCCCTTCTTGAAGGCTGCCATGATGAGCTCATCACCGTAGCTCGTCACGTCGAGTTTCTCTTTGTTGAAGCACTGCAGGAAGTTACGGATGGTGCCCCCTCCTTCTGGACCACCGTGAACAGATAGTCTGATGCCATCTTCTTCTTCTGTCCTGCCAAGAATTGGTGGCAAAACTTCCGTGAGAGGTCGCCAAAGAATCAACGGAGCCACTAGGCAAGCCATTATACCACTCCACTGACGCCTCCTTCAAGGTGGTTTGGAAAGCTCAACAAAGGAGGGCATCGCCTGCCCCATGGATCTCCATAACTCCCCGGTATAGCTGCACGTGCTCCATAGGATCGCCCGAACCGTCATAAAGTTCAACATGAGGTAGCTTGAACCTATGGGATACCGGGGTTGAGATTACCCTGTGAGTTAGCGGATTGGCCTCTTCGGGGCCAGGGAGAGGTGCTGGCTCTCCATCCCCTCAATTGGAAGCATCGGATGAGCCACCTCGGCACTCAGAGGCATTCCTCCATCTCTCTCGAGGGATAGGACTGTGGTCATGGCTCCTCCGTCGCCCAGCACAATGTCTAGGAGAGCGGTGATCTTGCTGGGGGCTCTTGTCATGAAATTTGCGCCCCCTCACCTCGGGCTAGGTGATCTCCCGTGACGGTAGCTTTCAACGGGATGGTCCAGCAGGGCGTCCCTCCGCACCATCGAGGCCGACGCCTAGGTGGCCGCCCATCCGTTTGGCACTCAAATCGAGACGGGGATACTAGGATTAGAATTTGTAACCGCAAGCACACGGTGTCGAAGTGTGGCTTGGGGGTAGAACACAGGGAGGCGTGTGTTGTGCTTGTGAACAATCAGGATCCTAATCACCCAGTGGGTAAGCTAGCTTAATCGCTTGTTGGGTGTCACGATAGAAAATTAATGTAAAAGGTGTAAGAGATAAAAAAGGCAACCTAGGACCTTAGCTTCCGTCCTATCACGAGTTCTCACTATTACAACCGAAGGATAGGAATATGATCGGATTCTAGGGTTTAGTGGTGAGACGTTGCCTCTAATAGTGGTACCTAGCGTCCCATGGGCCCGATATTCCGGTCGGTGCCCAGGATGATACGCTAGGTCTACCCGGGTTCGGACGGTAGGCATTCCCATGTCCAACACCACCCTACTTTGGGAGCACTAAGCTCGCAACGATTGCTCCCGACATTTCATCCAAGCCGTTCCCACGGGCGAGGAATCAATGTCTACACTAGGGGTGTGAGCTGTGGCTAGAGAATCAAAGTCCCGTTTTATTTACCCTTGGCCCGACAGTCAAAGGCGGTCTTTCTTCCGCCAGTGACAATAAAACGCCCCCGCGTAACCATCTAAATCCCTATATCCTATCGAATCCCTAATCCTATGGTCGTTTTAGGGAGAACCCACGAAGGGGCTTCCACCAATGTCCCAGATTTAAGGATTACTCACTAATCATGGCATGAGATGCAATAAAATAGATTTTAGCCATCAAAATAGAAATCAAGCAATAGATTACTGTAGCAAATGGTAATATAAACACAATACTAAATTATTGAAACGATCAAGAACCTTACAAATAAAAATAAATTTAGAGCAGCCAAAATCCCTAAAAACAGCTTAAGAAAATGGGGATTACGTTTTCTGAGAAAACTAGCTCTATTTATACATTTTGGCAAGATGCCAGGGAATATTCCCACTAAAAGACAAAAATAAACGTTCACCCGATCAGTTGAAACATCAACCGATCGGGTGAGACAGTGGGAATTTTGGTCTTCAGCTTCTGGTAATTTTCACCCGATCGCTGAACCGATCGGGTAAGTCGTTGGGTTCTCGAGCTTGCGAAGAATCTGCTACAGGTGACCGGATCGGTTGACAAGTCAACCAATCGGGTGAACTTTGGCACTCAAAATAGAAAGCTGTGTCACATCCACCCGATCACTAAACCTATCAGGTGGAGTTGGCTCTTCCTCTGGACTGATACGGCCGCACGAACCGATCGGGTGGATCTGTCCACCTGATCGATTGAGAGCTGATACATGATCTATCTTGACGATTGGCTCTCAGGGTCTCGTGCGACACCTTCCATTGCTCCGGGGACTCATGATGTTAGCCTTGTATGTCCCCTGTGCCAGCAATATCCTGCAAAAGCACACAAACACAACAAAAGTGAAAAGGAACTAAAAACACAAGAGAATGGATTAGAAACAACGAAAAATGAAGGGAAATTACGGAGAAGACGTGCATGAATATATAAAATATAAACTCACGTCAAAATTCCCTAAGCTGAACCCTTCCTCGTCGTCGAGGAAGACGAGCGAGAATAGAAGCTCGGAGGGGAAAATAGAAAGAAAGAAACAGAAAAAGAAAAGGAAATCCTAGATTACCCGTCAGAGCCAACGAAAACTAACACGCCACACTAAGCAAGCATGCGATAAGCATCACACTAAACCCAGGAATATGAGTCCCTACTAGTGTCGTGGGTCCACGCGGTGAAGCGCAAGTGAGTGAGGTCGTGAGCTAGCAGACAGTGTAACTATCTAAATTGTGCAATCAAGCTCCATATACACATACCCGTGGAATGACCCAAATATCGAATCAATTCGAGTAAGCAGTGAATAATGGTTCAAGCATGCATGCGAATAGAGTAAGAATAGAAACATATCATATGTCAGGGACTCTACTGCTAGAAACTAGGAAATCACCGCACGATTGCCTAGATGATCGCTAGAAAGCTCCTATGCCAAGTGTGTTTGAAAACGAAAGGGGTTGAGTAGGTGTGGAGGAGAGCACTTGGTGCAAATTCTCGCCTTCCCTTTATTCACGGCGGATACGAGTAATATTCACAACAGTAATTTTTTTTGGGTTTTGGATATTTGTATTTTTTTGGATTTTGGCTATACATGTTCTTTCTTTCCTCCTTTCTTTCCTTCTCTTTGTTTTTGTTGAAAAATGTGTACTCTCCCAAGTGGAAGAACAGTACACGACAAGGGGATTTGCACCAATTAAAACAAAAAAGAATTCGAATTTTAAACACTTGGGCAAAAGGAAATTTTTTCGCGGATCAGAGCGTGAGCAACATGGGTAATCCTAGTCCTATCGGTAGAGTCCTGACACATGCGAATTGAAGCGTAAATATATAGATGATTCATGCATAAAGAAGCAGACAGTGGAGGCAATATACCGCATATTCGAAATTGAAGCATGATAGTCTAGGTCATCCAAGGACAGGCATATAAAACAAAATCACAATGTAGAAGCACACCAACTAGCTAATCACAACACACAACTCATAGAAAAGGCAAAGTGAACCCACGGAGCATAAATTGCAATAGAGGGTTAATGAGAATGATTATCGTAGCTAAGCTAAGTATGTGTATTGTTCCGTGGCAGTTTCATCATGTGGGGTCATCTCTAGGAGAGGGAGAATAAAAGGATGGAAAGAAAAAGGAAAACACGATGAAAACAACTCAAAAAATGGTGAAAAAGACACGACTGACGCACGTAGTGCGACTCCCCCAAGCTGAATATTGCATTGCCCTTAATGCAATAGGAGTAAATGCAGGAGGGCAACGAAAGATGGGAGGGAAGTATGCACCGACAAAGAAATGGGACAAACATGAAAACATACAAAAAGAGACATAGAAAAATATAGAAAATAAATACCGAAACGAACTATATAAAAGACATACACATGAACACAGACAAAACAAACACACATCAAACAAGACACATGACAACAATCACTAAAAATTGATTTTCCCCCATGCTGATCTCAATAATGCCAGAAAAAAGATGTGATCATGGTGAATCAGATAAATGGCTAGGGGGAAAATCAGAAAAAAGGGAAATCAAGGTGCAGGAGCGGAAGGCTCCTCATCCTCCTCGGAAGAGAGCGGAGGGGTGTGGTCGGGAGAGGTGACTGGTGTGCGAAGAAGTGGAGAAAGGGGTGGAGATGGTGGACGGATGGGCGCTGTGGGGATGTGAATGATGGGTGGAGTGTTGGTGGTAATGGAAGGTGGTAAGGATACGGAGACTGATGAGGATGGTGTGGGTAGTGATCTCGCGTGCACATCGATCTGTTTCTTGCGACGCGAGTATGTCGTGGTGATGGAGGTGAAAGGTGGTGGGAGTGGTGGGTCAGTGGTAGTGGGAGTGGGAGGGGAAGATCGTTGCGGAGGCGATGGGGGAGGTGATGGGGGTGGGGATGGTGGTGGAAGACCGTGGACATGGGTAAGAAGGTGGAGAATGGCGGTGACGTTTCGCTCGAGAGCGAGGAAATGGGGATGTGATAGGAAAGAAGTGGATGGATTCGAGGAGGTGGAGGAGGATGCTCCAGTGCTCAAGGCAGCCATCTCGGCCTCGAGAGAGAGGCGAGCTGAAGTAGCACAGCACACGGCAGAGTGTGTGCCAGTAGCAGTGGTCGTGTCGACATGAAAGGCCAGGCAAGCAGGGCCGTGATTAGGGCCTCGGAAGAGACGGCAGCAGCTGCCAGGGTGGTGACACTAGGTCCAGCCCCGGGGTCTCCTTTGAACTCAGGGATATCTTGCTCGCCCAAGTGGATGGCAGGGGAAGGTAGTTTAGGAGCGTCAGGGAAAACAAACTGAAGGTGTAGCCCCCCCAGAAACTCAGGATCGGGTGGAAAAGACCAATCTCCCGGAAGCTCGATGGTAACACGGTTAGGGTTGGGGAGAACAGTGTAAGGAGCAAGGGGGTGGCCATAATGGAAAGCAAACCGACCGCCGCCTAGCGGTTTGATCATATGGGTGTGCCTCAGGACATCGATGTCAAGATAGGTAGATCCTGGGGCACGGGGAAAATCAGGGGGAAGCTCGATGTTGAAGGGAGGGTGTAGGGCAATGATAGTGATGAGGCCACCGCAGCAATATTTTCCTTTGTTTGCGCATATAATATCAATAAGCTTTTGAATCAGCCATGCAACGACATTGATACGTATGCGCGGTGCCTCGAAATTAATCCCGTCAACACCGGAAATGTAAGGAAAGGTCATCGCCCATAAAATGAATAAATCTGGGATGGTCACGGTACCGGACTCATCCCGTGGAAAGAATGTGCTCGAGATAATGCGATGGACGAGACGAAAAACCGGGTGGATGATAGAAGAGGCCTTGGCCTTGCCCCTAGGATACTGATCGTGTAAAGTGAGGCGTCGCCAAAAGAAGTCGACATCAAAGTCGGCATGCAATTCATTGGGGAGGATGTTGCCCTCAAGATTAGGGAAACCGAAAATATCGTTGATGGTGATCACTGGGGCACAAAAGTTTCGGTTTTGAAGGCGAAAATCGATATTTGACCCCGTCCCAATTTTGATAGTGGAGAGAAATTCTAGTGTGAGAGCGGGGTAGGATAGGGCATGGGAGTGCAGGAAACTAAGCCAACCTAAGTTTGCGAATAGGGATTCAACTTCGGTGAAAACACCGAGATCGAATAGGGTTTGTTCATGTGCAAACTTGGTGGCTAGGTGAGAACGTCGGCTGAGGCGAGAATAGAAATCTTTGTGTGCTTGGCTCATAAAACGAACTCCCTGCGGTCCAAGCAGTGGGTTTACCACAGGCACGACATGATGGGGTTGTGGTTGGGTAGGCGGTGGTGAAGGAGCGCGTCCATGCGTAGGACGTGTGAGTCGTTGTCTCTTGCGAGACGGGTCCTCCTCCAACATGGGTTGCTTACCCTTATCTTTGTCTTTTGCCATGATGTTATGGCGATTTGGTTTGATATGCAGGATGATATATGGATGCACGCAACAAATGACAAAGTGACAAAATAAAAGTTCCTGGGCAATGTAATAATCAAGCTATGGAGCGAGTTTACCCAGCAATGATACGATTCCTAGCTCCCAAAAGATCCCGCAATGCACGAAGGAGTGATCTGGGGAGCCGTCACATGCTAATCCAAAGAAAACAGAATTTTTGAAAATCTGGAGGTTATGGCTAGGGTTTTGAGTGGGTTGCGGCTTGAACGTGGTTGACAGAGGGGGTTGATGGCGGGGAAGTGGTGGAGGAAGTGGGGGAGTGCGATTAGGAGAAGTAGGAGTGATGGGGGAGATCGATTTGGAAGAAGGGGAAACGAACCGTTCGAATGCAATTTCTGGAGGTCGGGTGAAATGAAGTCGGGGGGGGGGGGATATATATAGGGTTCGGGTGAACCGATCGGGTGAAAATCACCCGATCGGTTGGAATAATTTTCAAAACATTTAGTGGATCAACGGCTACTGTAACGACTGGTTTTTCATGTATTTGGATTATCTATATTATATATATTTTGGTGGATTTTCTCCTTACGTGTGGTTTCAATCTCCGTAGCTTTCGTTTTCGTTCGTTTCGTTGTGATTTCCTAGCTTCTTCCTTAGATCGTTGAGCTTGGAGTAAGTCACACATGACGAGCTTCATATCGCTCATATTTTAAAGATAAGTTGATATTAGAAGCCGTAGGAATCTTCCCGGAAACTTCGCGCTTCGATTCGAGACTTTTGTGCACTTTAGTTGGTTAAAGAAGGGGAACCAACCGACTAGATTCCAATCTAGTCGGTCAGGAACTCTTCTCAAACTGACTAGTTCATTAAATCATTAATTCAGAAGTTACTGTTTACTCTTAGTCGGTCTAAGAACAACCACCGACCAACTAGATGTGAAACTAGTCGGTCAGAACTTGCTCTCAGACCGACTAGTTCCTTCGATTAATTTTACCTAAGTTACTGTTTATCGTTAGTCGGTCAATGAACACTCACCGACCGACTAGGTTGCAAACTAGTCGGTCGACGGGCCTTCACAGACCGACTAATTCATTTCCCAGATTTATTCCTTCTTTCGCTGTTTGCTTTTAGTCGGTCACAGTTGGTCGACCGACCGACTAGTTCTTGAACTAGTCGGTCAACAACTCTTCTTTGACCGACTAATCGCCCCCGAAACCCTAGGTTTCGGACAGCCGCCGGGTTGTTTCCTATTTAAACCCCAAATCGTTTTCTTTTCTTTCTTTCTCTTCTCTTGGCCATTTTTCTTTCCCCCTTGACCTCTGATCTTCCCCAACCTTCCTTAGCTCTTCTCTTTCATTCCCGAAGCCCTCACCCTCTCCATTTGCACCAGCCACCTCCTTTAGGCCGTCGGTAAACCCCCAAAACCCCTCAGAACCCCATTTCTCAGATTTTCTCGCCATTTCCAGATCTGAGCCGTAGTTCTTTGGATCGTTCTTCCGTTGCCGTGCTTGCTCGGCATCGTTCTTCCACTACGATATGGGTAGTAAATCGATCCTTTAATATTCTCATACCCCACCTTGTGATTTTTCTTAAACCCTAATAGAACTGATTTCGTTTTGTCATGGCAGCGAATCCCATTCCGTAGAATAGAGTTGTGAGATGTTTTACCGTCGACCGTCATCGTCGGTATCAGGCAAGTGAAACTTGCCACTTAGGGTTTTAGGCCATGCTTTAGGCCACTTATTTGTTGTAGGTGTAAAAGAGACTAGGCGACGAAATGATACTCGCCTAGGCGCAACTTCAGGATCTAACTTGACAACGAAGCTTGATCCGACTACTTTTAATTGTTTGCATCTTATCTGCCATGTTTAAATTCAATTAAGGGTACGCGAATTATCTGTACATGCCATGCTATCCATGTTGAATGTTGCATCCGTAGCACACGCTACATTACTTGTACTACTTGATCCGGCTAGGCACCTGCTTCTAGCGGGCACAACCCTACGCCAAAAATACCTTGGATTGTGAACCAGAAAACGAGCTCTTGTGCGGGGCAACCCTGGCTCATTTACTGAGCATCGTGTATAGGGACCCTGGCTTATTTACATGTGGGAGGGGTAAGGGTTAAGCGGCCATTCAATTGGGAGTCTACCCGATCAGCAACTTCAGTTGTAAGGCGTAAACTCTGGGTTCTGGGGTAGTGTTAAGCGGCCACTCAGTGTGAATGTTAAACAGTTCAGCTGTAAGGCGTAAACATCTACAAATAACTTGAAAACGTGATTAGTGAGAAGATTGAGATTGTTAGTAGCTTGGCTACTCTTGACATGCCATGATAATTATTCTCTTGCACTTATTGTTACACCATGTCTTACTTGTGCACTCATACCATAACTGCCATGTCATGCATACTATAACTGCTAGGTTGTTAGTTTACCTTTCTCTCAGTTTCCTTGCCCAAGTCTTTTAGACTTGCTGACATGTGCCCCTTTCTCTTTTGGGTGACACATGTTAGATCCTGAGCCAGAGTTTATTGTTGAGGACGTGGTGTTCGCTGACGCTGAGTCAGAGCCCGTGTTCATCGAGGAGTTTGAGGACACGGGCGATCAGTCGTAGAGACTGTTTGTGTTGTTGTTAGACTGCTTTAGTTGTCGGTGCGTAGCACCAATACTTTGTGTCGTGTTGGCTTTTGTTGGCCATGTTTTGGGCCTAGACTCTTTCTTTTAGCATGGTGGCTTTTCTGGATGTTGAACTTAATTTTAATGTTTGGACATTGCTGAGATTTGGGATTTTATTTCTGTATCTCCTTGTGTTATTATCTTGTTCTGCTCATGGTTACAGGGACATGTATATGTTTTATTGACGCTTATCAGGCGTGTAGCTTCACAGCTCCACGTTTGAGCGGACCTTTTCACGTCTCGCCTCCATTTTAGGGAAGCGGGGCGTGACAGCTACAGGTCACCTAATCGGGTGAAATCTCACCCGATCGGTTGACCGCTCCCCGAAAAACACGCCAAGCTTCTGTTTTCATCACCCGATCAGCGACCCAATTGCCGACTCTATCACCCGATCGGTTCACTCTCCGACTGAAGCTGGATACTTACTGAAACGATCCACCCGATCGGTTGATGTATAAACCGATCGGGTGGGGCAATTCCTGCAAAAAAAGTGAAAATCCTGTAAGTGTCCCCACAAAAATCAGCACGAAAGTATTTATTCACAAAAATTAGAAAACTAATCCTATCAAAAACCGACAGAAGTTTAGAACATGGGTTGCCTCCCATGAAGCGCTGTTGTTTATAGTTGTTTGCTCAACTCCCGACATGATATTCAGGGAGGCTTAAACAGGTGACGCTCAACGGTCAGCGTCCTCTCAGCTGTTGGGGCAGAAATCCTGATTGTTGATAGCGGCTACAAATGGATGGTCTCTTTTGTGCTATTCGGGGGTTTCTCTTTTGTGGTGGCGACACTTGCCACTCTCTTCAAAATTTGAACTTCGTCAGCGGTGAGCGTCAAAGGCTCTTTCCCCTTGCTCTTCGTCCGAGCTCTCTTTCCAGGTCTAGGGGGTTTGACTATGAGACACATTCTGGCTCAAGAACTTTCTCTCCATCCAGCCTAGTGTGCTCCTCGATTCCATCCAAGTCTTCAGGGGGGTTCCTTGAAAGAACTTCCCAAGCTCCTGCTTCATTTACTCTTTCTTCTTCTATCTCCAGAAGGATGCATTTGGGTTCCTCTGGTGGTAACTTCATCGACAGTGCCAAGTCAAATTCTACTGATTGATCTCCGATGTTTAAGGACAATTTCCCCTTTTTACGTCGATGAGTACACCAGCGGTTGCCATAAAAGGTCTTCCAAGGATAACCAGAGTGTGATTATCCTCGGGCATATCCATAACCACGAAATCCACCGGCACACGCACACCACGGACATTGACTGGCAAGTCGTCGACTACTCCCACCGAGTACTTCACTGATCTATCTGCAAGCTGCAGGGTCATCCCCATGGGTTCCAGTTCACCTATATTGATCCTTCTGTACAGCGATAGGGGCCTCAAACTTAGACTTGCTCCCAAATCAACAAGCGCTCTATTTATAGACACCTCCCCTATGGAGCAGGAGATAGATAAACTTCCTGGGTCCTTGAGTTTTGGTGGATTTGCTCGTTGAATCAGGGTGCTACATTCCGCCATAAGGACCACTTTTTCCTTTCTCGTCCCCTTCGTTACCATATCCTTAAGAAATTTCGCGTACGAGGGAATGGTCTCGATTGCCTCCAGGAATGGGATTTGCAGACTTAGGTCCTTCACCATCTAGAAGAAACTGCCATACTTTTCATCAATTTTGGCTTTGGCAAGCCTATGTGGACATGGTACTGACGGCTTGAAAACCCTCGAGTCGTCGACCTCATTCTTCTTCTTCTCCCCAGAATCTCCCTCCGGAGTCACGGGGCTCGATGTCGAAGCTCCATTGTCGTTCACTTACATATTCGATTTCTCATTGACAAGTGGTGCTTCATTATCCTTCTCGGCCTCCCGTGTCAGAATCTTCTTCCCACTCCTAAGAACGATGGCGGAGACATTCGCTTGACCGTGTGTTAAGGCTAGAGTTTGGATTGGTCCCCTGGGGTTCACCTTCGGTTGACCCGTCAGCTGTCCTTGTGCCTTCTGGAGGTTGGCCACTTGTAACCCCAGCTGGATCACTTGGTCGGCCAAGGACTTTTGCCCAAGCTGTAGTTGTAGGGTGATCTTCTCCTGATTCGCAATATACTGAGTCAGGATGCTCTCAATTGGAGAGACCACTCGTTGATTGTACTGTTGTTGTTGGGGCGGATGTTGCTGATTTCGAGGAGGGAACTGTTGATACATCTGTTGTTGAGGCGGAGGAGGCTGATATAGTTGTTGCTGATGAGGTTGCTGGAGTTTCTAGTAGGGTGCCTTGTAGCTAAAATTTGGATGGTTTCGATTGTTGGGAGAATATCCAGGATTGGAACTTGTCCTCGGTGGATAGGGTGCATTTCCCGTAGGATTATAAAATAGTACACTTGCTTGATCCACGGGCACCGAGACGTCTCCAACATCGAAGTCTCTCATCACTTCAGTTTCTACCACCGCTACATGCTGAGGGTTAGCGCCACTGGCTCCAACCATGAATGCTGAAATCTGAGTGGAAAGCAAAACGAATTTGCTTGACAGCTTATCCACTTCCTCAACCCGATGCATTCCACCAGATTTCGGCATAGCACGTTCATTGCTCCACCTCTCATTGTTGGATGCCATGTTCTCCAAAATATTTCCGGCATCCACTTCATTTCTTGCCATAAAGGATCCACCTGCTGCGGCATCCATGGAGGACTTCAAGTCGTCCCTCAGTCTATTATAAAACAAGTTGATGATCTGCCAGCGGGGGAGCTCGTGGTGAGGACATTTTCTCTGTATTTCCTTGTACCTCACCCACGCTTCATGCAGCAACTCATGGCTGGCCTGGGAGAAAGAGGAGATTTCGCTCCTTAGCTTTATCGTCTTCCCCGGAGGAAAGAACTTGTTCAGGAATACGTTCGAAAGCCGCTCCTAGGTTGTGAACGTGTTGGGGTCCTTCCCCCTCAGCCATTGCTTCGCCTTGTCCCGTAGAGAGAATGAGAACAATCTTAACCGAATAGCCTCGGTTGATACTGTTGGCCTAGTTAGTCTACTAACTAGGTCGTACGGTATAATTCTGAGAACTGAGCAAAGGAGTCTATCACCGTTGCGAAGGGCATGAAGATGTGGTCGCGTGATCGCAAACGGCTCGTCGATCCGACGTCTGGATCAGGAGATATGAGCGTACGAAGTCGGATGCGTGAATCTGAAATCTGCAGTGATGAATCTGGAGAAAAACATCCGAACTGTATATAATCCTGAGGACTGAGCGAAGAAGACTATCACCGTAGAGAAGGGCATGAAGATGTAGTCGCGTGGGCGCAAACGGCTCGTCGATCTGACGTCTGGATTGAGAGATATGGGTGTTCGAAGTTGATCGCGCGATCGAAAACAGATTTCACAAATCTGAACACTTTGTACCTTGCTGGATCAACTTCTCCGCTGGATTGAAACTTGAAGAGAGAACTTGAAGGTGATGTTGTGACCCTTGCCGTGAGATGTATGGAGTTGTAGCAATAACAAAAAACATTGTTGGCCTAGTTAGTCTACTAACTAGGTCGTACGGTATAGTTTTGATGATAACAAACAAGCCGTGTGACTAACATTTTTCATTAAGTGATTTCAGGGAGTAAAATGCAAAATAAATTCCGGTTGCAAGAGAGAGCGTGTATGTGGACATTGGTGCAAAAAGGAAAATTCAAATGCTTCTACATTATCTATATTCAGATTCAAATGAAGACTTGAATTGGTCAAGTAACTGATTGAATACTCGAGAGATTTTCTACTTGAATTCAAACTCTATGTTCTCATCCAAAACAGACGATATCTTCAATCACAAAATCTTTTTGATACAACAGCATTGTTCAAAAAGAAAACAACAAAAAAAAATCCTTGAACTGTCGCACAGTTCAAATTATTTTAACAACCGAATTCTTTCGAAGGAGCAACGCAAATTTCGTATCACATATTTTTTTACTGCCGCATGATTTTAAAAAAAAGACCAAGCACAAATTTCGAATCACACATATTTCGAATTGTTTTGAAGGAGCATTATCTTTGAGCTTGTTGTTTTTTTTTGATCGTATCTATTATCAAGCCAATGCACTCTTGAAAAGAAAAACACAGGACAAAATAAAATGAGAGGGCAACTCACGCAACAACAAAAATAAAATTTCTTTGTGCTTTTGATCCACGCACACAAATCAAATACTAGGTTGTCAAAAACAAAAGCAAGCACTGAGATTTTTTTTCAAAGCCGTGGGTTATCATTTTGCGGTTACTGCTAATTTTTTTTCCGAACAGAAAGGGTGACTTCAAATAAACAGAGGCCGAAAATATTTGAAACACAAGATTTTTTGTGGCGCCTCTGTCAAACGCAAGTGCTCCTTCCACCTTGTTTTTTGTTATTGCTGCAACTCCATACATCTCACGGCAAGGGTCACAACATCACCTTCAAGTTCTCTCTTCAAGTTTCAATCCAGCGGAGAAGTTGATCCAGCAAGGTACAAAGTGTTCAGATTCGTGAAATCTGTTTTCGATCGTGCGATCAACTTCGAACACCCATATCTCTCAATCCAGATGTCAGATCGACGAGCCGTTTGCGCCCACGCGACCACATCTTCATGCCCTTCTCTACGGTGATAGTCTTCTTCGCTCAGTCCTCAGGATTATATACAGTTCGGATGTTTTTCTCCAAATTCATCACTGCAGATTTCAGATTCACGCATCCGACTTCGTACGCTCATATCTCCTGATCCAGACGTCGGATCGACGAGCCGTTTGCGCTCACGCGACCACATCTTCATGCCCTTCGCAACGGTGATAGACTCCTTTGCTCAGTTCTCATAATTATATACAGTTTGGGCGTTTTACTACAGATCAGCCACTGCAGAATTCAGATTCGCGTAGTCATCTTCCGAAGACCATATCTTCCAATCCAGACATCGGATCAGCGACCGTTTGCGCCCACGCGACCACGATCTCACAAAATTTATCACGGTGATATCTCTCTGATTTTTTACCACAGTATTAAAACTATTTGAATCTGTTTTAGTTGTGAGATTGTATTGTGAATAGATTTACTCTGAAGCTATCTCTGCGCTTTAACTCTTGAACTATATTTGTACGGTGAGATCACTACCCGTAAGTGTGATCAGGTTTATTGAGTGAAATCCTCATAGGTATTGGGGTCGGAGATTGGCGGGGAGCCACTCCGTTAAAAAATATCTATGTCTAATTATCTCTGTGATTGTGATTTATTTTTAATTTGTGCCACACACCCTATTCACCCCCCCTCTAGGGTGTTTTTCAATTGGTATCAGAGCGGGATTCCATTTAGACTCAAAGTCTAGTGGAATTCGATCCTATGGCACAAATTCCGCACACATACTCATATGACACGCACAATCAAAGAGAAGGTCAGTCGTATCTCAGATCTCCTCTATTTGATGGTACGGACTATAGTTATTGGAAAGAACGTATGTCCATACACATCAAAGGTATTGATATGGCATTATGGAAAATAATCAGTGAAGGATTTACACTATTTGATAAACCCACTCCTGAGCAGCAGAAAGAAAATGATCGGTTACAAAATCTAAACTTTAAGGCCATGAGCATCTTGTATTGTGGTCTTAGTAAAACTAAATTTAACCGCTTTAGTTCTTGTTCTACTGCTAAGGATATTTGGACGAGACTTGAAGTTACTCATGAGGGAACCAGTGAAGTTAAGAAAACTCGTATTAGAATGTTATTACAGAAATATGAAAATTTTGCTATGATGCCTAATGTGTCTATTGATGCTATGTTTTCTCGTTTTGCAGATATCGTCAATCCATTGAAATCCCTAGGGAAGGACATCCCACAGGAAGATCTAGTTGGAAAGATTTTATACTCTTTATCTGGCGATTGGATTCAAAAGAGGACGGCGATCGAAGAAGCACATGACTTGGCGGATATCAGTTTTGAGAAGCTAATGGGAAAATTAATGGCTTACGAGGTTCAATTGAAGATGGCCAATGATAGCACACCAAAGATGGAGGAGAAGTCTAAGAAGGAGGAAACAAAGGAAAAGAATTTAGCCTTTCAAGTCTCTAAAATGCTCAAGGAGGAGATAAATGAATTAGACGATGAAAGCATGGATCTTGTTACGAGGAAATTTGTGAGATTCATGAAAAACAACAAAAGGCGGACAGGAAGCATTTGGGGAACCAAGAAAAACGAAGAAAATGATGGAGAAAGTTTTGCACCTCAGTGTTTCAGATGCAACAAGAAAGGGCACATGAAAGCAGAATGTCCACTTCTTAAAGGAAAAGGAAAGGAAAAGACTGGTGATGGAGAAAAGAGGACATCAAAGCGAGGAATGGTGGCTACGTGGGGAGAAAGTGACGCAGAGGAGCTCTCCTCAGATGATGACTGGAACTACAACATTGGAACTTGCTTTATGGCTGGAAACAAAAAGGTAAAAATTAGCTCTCTTGTTCAAAGCTTTGATGATGAAATGAATATTAGTGATGATATGTTTTCTAGCATGGAGGAAGCTTATGAATTTCTTGTAGAACTCCTTCAAGAAATGGGTCCTAAATTTCTTAAACTAAAAAAGGTTCGTGATTCATTAAAAGAGGAATTAGGGAGCATGACAAGAGAGAGAGATGAGCTTTTTGTTAAGTGGAAAGAACAAAATGAAATAATAGATAATTTTGATGAAACCCAATTAGAAACAAAAACCTTAGAGCTAGAAAATACTAATAAAAAATTGGCCACGTTAGAGCTTGACAACGTTAATTTAGCTAAAGAATTAAAGGAGAAAATTAGCATTCTTGGCTCTAAAGATTCTGAAATAAAATTGTTGAACCTAAAAATGGCTAGCTACGAAGAAAAATTAGAAGAGCTTGAAAAAGAAAAATCTAATTTAATAAAAGGAAAACACATAGCCATCGATTTAGAAACTAGCGAAAAAGAAAAAAGATATGAGACTAAGATTAGTGAACTTGAGAATGAAAATCAAAATCTTAGCTTGACATTAAAGAAATTCACAAATAGCCAAGAAAGCTTTAATAAGATGATAAATGGGCTTAATGAACAATCTAGTAAACATGGTCTTGGTTTTCAGAAAAAACAACCTAAGAAAAAAACTAGGAAGATCATTGAAAAGAATTTTGCAAGAGAAATGAGCTTTCAGCATTGCATGCATAAAAATCATATGTCATCTTCTAATAAGCATTTCAATGTTACATGTTTTTATTGCAACAAAAGTGGGCATGTTATGAATGATTGCTTGGCCAAATATTATCCTGAATATTTTATATGGGTTCCAAAGCATCGTACTAACAATTGTGGATCCAAAATTTGGTTACCAAAGGGTGCATCTTCTTTTGTAGGTGCATCTTCAAGTGGAAAATAACAACATTTGGTACCTTGATAGCGGTTGCTCGAACCACATGACGGGCAACGAATCCCTCTTCACGACGCTATCAAGGAAAGATGGAGGGACGATTATTCTTGGAGATGGAAAGAAGTGCAAAATCTTGGGTAAAGGTAACATTGAATCTTCAGATATTGCAGGTGGCTTGGATGGACTGGAGATAAACACTAGCAATTCCAATGAGCAAAAGAACAACAATGATGGTGTACCAAAAGAAGCAGAAGGTACTACGTCATCACAAGATCTCCCTAAGGATTGTCACTTTAAGAAGGATCATCCAAAGAACCACATCCTTGGAGACACCACGGAAGGTATACGCACTAGAAGTAGCTTTAAATTGATGGCCCTTAAAACAAAAATAATTTTGCTTCATTCGAAGGGAGTTGGGGATTATGTCACTAATTGATCATTAGCACACATATCCATGCACATACACATGCTTAAATATTGTATCTAAGCTACACACATTGCACACTATTTCATCTTTACATGGGTTTGGTCATTCTTTGTATGTGCATGCATGATCGTCATTACTATTATTGATTTTGGTTGAGAATTTGACATGAACCTTGTTAGACATCTTAGAAACATTAAAAATGTTTTTGATGATGATGCATCATATTATTGTAAAATCCCCATGCTTGAATTATTAATGAAAAAGTGAAACTCGTAAGCATGCCAAATTGTACGAATCAAATAGATTGATTGAGTCTTATAAATTATGGAGACAATTGGATGTGCTTAGATTCTAAAGTTTCTGAATTTATATTTTATCCTTACAATTGTGTGCGCTTAAGTCTTTATGGAAAATCATTTAATAGGAGCCAAATATGTCGATGCCTTCATGCGTCACTATTCTGAGACACCAACATTGTAATCATAAAAATGCAATGAACATTAATATATATTTAAAAGAAGGGGAAATATCAAAACATTTTCAAATATGATATATTTGATACCGGCGGCTAGTAACTGGATTTCGGGGGTTTGTTGAGCAATGCGTATGAAATATGGTAGATAAAGTAACCAATTAGCGCATCTCAATTCCAAAGGACCCGAAATTTAACATCATGGTATCCCTTGTTTGGTGTCTCCCTACACATTACTTATTGATTATTCCATCGCAACGAAGGCTCACAAAATGTATTAGATAATCTTATATTTTCATCTCTTAAGTTTCTAAGCACCCTTCATATTGTCAAAGTGTTTCATAATACAACATCTTTTTGTTAGATTTCTTACAACAACCGTATGCTTTTAATGCTCATGACATTTGTTATACTTTAAGTTTGTGGGGAAAAATCTTTAATATGAGCACCGTCATCAATTACTTGTTTCTTCGATATGCTAAACTTGTTTCATGTCTCATTCTTCACCACTTCAATTTATTTTTGTGTTCTTTTCGATTAATGGCAAAAGGGGGAGAGTAGAAAAATGCGAAAAATAATGCACAAGGGGGAGAGATGCACATCTTGAGGGGGAGCTTGTCACAAGTTTTCATGAGAGCACATCGATAGGGGGAGCTTAGTATGATGTTTATAATCATGTGCACTATATGACTTGCTCTTTAATATCATTTCTCAATTTTTCCAGACTTGTTTGCCATCATCAAAAAGGGGGAGATTGTTGGCCTAGTTAGTCTACTAACTAGGTCGTACGGTATAATTTTGATGATGACAAACAAGCCGTGTGACTAACATTTTTCATTAAGTGATTTCAGGGAGTAAAATGCAAAATAAATTCCGGTTGCAAGAGAGAGCGTGTATGTGGACATTGGTGCAAAAAGGAAAATTCAAATGCTTCTACATTATCTATATTCAGATTCAAATGAAGACTTGAATTGGTCAAGTAACTGATTGAATACTCGAGAGATTTTCTACTTGAATTCAAACTCTATGTTCTCATCCAAAACAGACGGTATCTTCAATCAAAAAATCTTTTTGATACAACAGCATTGTTCAAAAAGAAAACAACAAAAAAAATCCTTGAACTGTCGCACAGTTCAAATTATTTTAACAACCGAATTCTTTCGAAGGAGCAACATAAATTTCGTATCACATATTTTTTTACTGCCGCATGATTTAAAAAAAAAGAAAGACCAAGCACAAATTTCGAATCACACATATTTCGAATTGTTTTGAAGGAGCATTATCTTTGAGCTTGTTGTTTTTTTGATCCTATCTATTATCAAGCCAATGCACTCTTGAAAAGAAAAACACAGGACAAAAAAAATGAGAGGGCAACTCACGCAACAACAAAAATAAAATTTCTTTGTGCTTTTGATCCACGCACACAAATCAAATACTAGGTTGTCAAAAACAAAAGCAAGCACTGAGATTTTTTTTCAAAGCAGTGGGTTATCATTTTGCGGTTACTGCTAATTTTTTTTTCCGAACAGAAAGGGTGACTTCAAATAAAAAGAGGCCGAAAATATTTGAAACACAAGATTTTTTGTGGCGCCTCTGTCAAACGCAAGTGCTCCTTCCACCTTGTTTTTTGTTATTGCTGCAACTCCATACATCTCACGGCAAGGGTCACAACATCACCTTCAAGTTCTCTCTTCAAGTTTCAATCCAGCGGAGAAGTTGATCCAGCAAGGTACAAAGTGTTCAGATTCGTGAAATCTGTTTTCGATCGCGCGATCAACTTCGAACACCCATATCTCTCAATCCAGACGTCAGATCGACGAGCCGTTTGCGCCCACGCGACCACATCTTCATGCCCTTCTCTACGGTGATAGTCTTCTTCACTCAGTCCTCAGGATTATATACAGTTCGGATGTTTTTCTCCAAATTCATCACTGCAGATTTCAGATTCACGCATCCGACTTCGTACGCTCATATCTCCTGATCCAGACGTCGGATCGACGAGCCGTTTGCGCTCACGCGACCAAATCTTCATGCCCTTCGCAACGGTGATAGACTCCTTTGCTCAGTTCTCATAATTATATACAGTTCGGGCGTTTTACTACAGATCAGCCACTGCAGAATTCAGATTCGCGTAGTCATCTTCCGAAGACCATATCTTCCAATCCAGACATCGGATCAGCAACCGTTTTTGCCCACGCGACCACGATCTCACAAAATTTATCACGGTGATATCTCTCTGATTTTTTACCACAGTATTAAAACTATTTGAATCTGTTTTAGTTGTGAGATTGTATTGTGAATAGCTTTACTCTGAAGCTATCTCTGCGCTTTAACTCTTGAACTATTTTTGTACGGTGAGATCACCACCCGTAAGTGTGATCAGGTTTATTGAGTGAAATCCTCATAGGTATTGGGGTCGGAGTTTGGCGGGGAGCCACTCCGTTAAAAAATATCTGTGTCTAATTATCTCTGTGATTGTGATTTATTTTTAATTTGTGCCACACACCCTATTCACCCCCCCTCTAGGGTGTTTTTCAGATACGCCATTGATCTTGAACGTCTCGCACTTCTCCAAAAAAGAGTCCAAGTGCTCGATCGGATTCTCCATGGGAGCTCCAGAAAATTGGTTCTGTTGGATCCAAGGCACAAGTGATGGCTTCAGCTCAAAGTTTCCGGTCGTAATGGCCGGAGGTTAAATGCTGGATGTGGACCCAATAGACGGCATCGACTACTCGAGCAAAGACTTTTGAGGAGTGATATTTCCTGCCATGCCGGCAAATTCTTCTCTTCTTCTTCCCTCTGCGTTCAAACGCCTCAGGGTGGCGTTGATCTCAGGATCTAAAGGAACTAAGTCATCAAGACTTCTCGAGTTCCTGCGCATGAAAAATCAAGATATACCGTGAATCATGTATGGTATAGTGCCAAATAAAAACAAAAAACAAAAAATAAAAAAAATAAAGATAAAAGTGTAGAATGTGAAAATTATCACGGGATAAGGATGTGAGCTAGTCTCGAGGATAACAGGGTCCTAAATGTAACAAGCACGTTGCCTCCACAGCAACGGCGCCATAAAGCTTGACCGCCCGTCAGTTTGGCACTCAAATCAGGACGGGGATATTAAGATTAGAATTTGTAACCGTAAGCACACGGTGTCAAAGTGTGGCTTGGGGGTCAAACACATGGATGCGTGTGTTGTGCTTGTGAACAATCGGGATCCTGATCACCCAGTGGGTGAGCTAGCTTAATCGCTTGTTGGGTGTCACGATAGAAAATTAATGTAAAAGGTGTAAGAGATAAAAAAGGAAACCAAGGACCTTGGCTTCTGCCCTATCACGAGTTCTCACTATTACGACCGAAGGATAGGAATGTGATTGGATTCTAGGGTTTAGAGGTGAGACGTTGCCTCTAATAGTGGTACCTAGCGTCACATGGGCCTGATATTCCGGTCGGTGCCCAGGATGATACGCTAGGTCTACCCGGGTTTAGACGGTGGGCATTCCCATGTCCAACACCACCCGACTCTGGGAGCACTTTGCTCCTGACATTTCATCCAAGCCGTTCCCACGCACGAGGAATCAATGTCTACGCTAGGGGTGTGAGCTGTGGCTAGGGAATCAAACTCCCGTTTTATTTCCCCTTGGCCCGACGGTCAAAGGCGGTCTTTCTCCGCTAGTGACAATAAAACACCCCCGCGTAACCATCTAAATACCTATTTCCTATCGAATCCCTAATCCTATGGTCGTTCTAGGGAGAACCCACGAAGGGGCTTCCACCAATGAATGTCCCAGATTTATGGACTACTAACTAATCATGGCATGAGATGCAATAAAACAGATTTTAGCCATCAAAATAGAAATCAAGCACTAGATTATTGTAGCAAATGGTAATATAAATGCAATACTAAAGTATTGAAACGATTAAGAAACTTACAAATAAAAATAAATTCAGAGCAGCCAAAATCCCTAAAAACAGCTTAAGAAAATGGGGATTACGTTTTCTAGGAAACCTAGCTCTATTTATAAATTTTGGCAAGATGCCAGGGAATATTCCCACTAATAGACAAAAATAAATGTTCACTCGATCGGTTGAAACATCAACCGATCGGGTGAGGCCGCAGGAATTTTGGTCTTCAGCTTCTGATAATTTTCACCCGATCGGGTGAGTCGTTGGGTTCTCGAGCTTGGGAAGAATCTTCTACAGGTGACTCGATCGGTTGACAAGTCAACCGATCGGTTGAACTTTGGCACTCAAAACAGCAAGCTGTGTCACATCCACCCGAGCACTGAACTGATCGGGTGGAGTTGCCTCTTCCTCTGGACTGATACGGCCGCACGAACCGATCGGATGGATCTATCCACCCGATCGGTTAAGAGCTGATACATGATCTATCTTGACGATTGGCTCTCAGGGTCTCGTGCGACACCTCCCGTTGCTCCATGGAATCATGATGTTAGCCTTGTATGTCCCATGTGCCAGCAATATCCTGTAAAAGCACACAAACACAACAAAAGTGAAACGAAACTAAAAAACACAAGAGAATGGATTCAAAACAACGAAAAACGACGGGAAATTACGGAGAAGACGTGCGTGAATATATAAAATATAAACACACGTCACTAGGGGACTCCTCGGCTCCCCTCTTGAAGCCTCTCTCTCTTTCTCTCTCTGTGCATCGAGGAGGCGAAGCCATCAAAGGGACGCTTCCTCCTGTAATCGCCTATGCTGGGCAGCCTCTTCCTCTCTGTTGATCTCCCTCTGGAGAGCGGCTACCTTCGCTTCCTCGAACTGCTTATGCTATGCTACTGCATCCTCATCGAACTGGGGGAGGAGGTCTCTCCTCACATTGCAGAGCTCGAAGGGGCCTTCTGCCTGAGATGGTCCCACTTGCTACACAACGGTCCACTCCTCCATCATTCTGGTGAAGCCCTGGAAGCTCTTGTAGATGCCGAGGGCCACGTCCTGAATGGCTGCGGCCGACCCCTCAAGGGGTTGATTTACCGGGGCAGTTCTTCTTGGAGAACGAGGCCCTTCAGCCAGAGGTGGCCTCAGGGCATCGTCGATCATGGTCTCAAGTCGACCCAGCCCCCTCAGAGATAGAGGGGTGTGATGTCGGGTGACTTGCCATGGAGAGGATTGCGTTAAGGATGTGTGGATCCTGACATGGGTGTAACCCTCATTCCCACAGACGATGCCAACTGTTTCAGGTCAAATCCGCACACAACGATATTTGTTTGGAGTGGGAATCACGGGTACAATGATTTACAAGTTTTTGAGTGATGAAGAGGTTAGCGCGACTTGGAGCTCACTTCAGAGGTGAAGGGTCCAAGGTCGGCTGGGGATCGCCTGAAGGTCGCCTTCTCCCAGTAGTTGAGGCGAGCTTCCTGTGAGGATTAACAACTGGTCAGAAAGGCGGGGCTGGCTGTCAGGCCGTAGCCTCTCCGATGCCTAAGTCAGTTGATGACATAAAATGTAGGCACCGGGGACACTTAGCGACCTTAAGACAGATCGGCGAAGTGCGGCAGGCTTATAAGGAAAGTGCATATATATGGAAGATATCTAACCTTGTGTATTGAAATGAGTTAGAAGATTTAACTGATCAACCCCCTCTATGGTGGCATGAGGGATGTATTTATAGCGCTGAGAGGCGGTTGCTCGCCATCTTGTCAGCTGTCGAATCAACCCTACTGGCACTCGAGTGGTGAGGCTGTGTCAGGGATATTTACCGCATTAATGGTGTTAGGAGGTGTCAGGAGCATTAATGAGACACGAGTGTCGGCCATCAATTCTCTCCCTTAAGCCCTGGCATTAATAGAGAGTAGGTGAGCCTACGTCACCCTGTCAGAGATATTTATGCCTGGCCGCCCTTAGGAGCAATCCATAGATCGGAAATTAAGCTCGGCTCCTCCAGACGATGCTTCTTGTTGGAGGGTAGGAGAGCTTGTCCTCGGCATGGTGAGCTTGTAGGTCGCACCAGTGGGCTTCTTAGTTGACCTTGGAGGTGAGCTTGTGGCGGGGCGAGGCGAGCTTCTCGGAGTTGAGGCGATCTTCAGCTCGGCTAGTGTCCCATCAGGAGGGTCGATGAGGTGTTTGCTTGGGCCCCCAGTGCATAGTGACCTTAATTTCATGGGCCGGCCTTTAGGGCGTAACAACATGGATAGGAAAGAGTGTCAAGACGATCAATATTAAAATGTGAACGAGGTCTGTTTGTTAACGACTTGCGAAGCTTCACGTTACGAAAAAAACTTATAAGAGTTTAGTGAAAATGGGATGACATTTAGGGGGTTTCAGTAAAATTATCCGTTTTTTATTTTTTTTTAAAAAAAATAAGATTTTTAAAAACAAATAAAGAAGTATAGCAAGGGGATGACTATGGTTGAGTTTGTTCTGGCTTTCGATAAGGCTATAGTTTATGGAGTATCCAAATCTTAAGGTCCTTTTTGATAAGGTTTCGGTTATCTTAGTATTGTTAGGATTCCCTTCTTATGGAAGATTCAAAAACCACATCAAGCCTATTTAGAAGAGGATGTGCCTATTAGTAACTTAATAGTTACAACCTCCATTAGAAGAGGATGAGGCTTGTGCTTGAACCTCCGAGTGAAATAAAAAGTTAATGAAATTGAGTATCCATATTGAATGGCATGGGAAGGCCAAAAGACAACTCCTACATATAAATATAATAGATGACTTCGGTGTAGGATCCCGGAACACTAAGAAATAGACTAGAATGAGGTGAATAGTGTAATTGCAATTAAAAATGCTAATTAAAAAAATTAGACAAATACAGAATTATAATTGCAAACACAATCACAAAGAGACAATGGCAAAAGCAAACACAGTATGTATCCTGATTCTATAATGCCTACTATAGTCCCACCATCGTAAATCTGAGATGTGGAGTTCCACTAATGCACCCTAACAGGGTTACCAAAACTCAAACATGAGTTCAATCCCTAAACGGGATACAAAAGAATAAACCCTCCTAGGTGACAGAGGAGTAACACTCCAAAGATGGGGTAACCCTCCAATTGGAGTAACCCTCCAATATGCTCTCACAACCCGAGAGCTAGGTTAAAATGAAATATAAATAAATTACACACTTACCAATGCATTGAATAGATTTACCTATGTGAAGATTGAAGGCATGAAGTGTGAAAAAAATCAAGTGCTAAAGATGAACTTGAATGCACTTGGAAGCTTTCTCTCTTTGATCAAGAATCAAAGCATAACACTTATCACAAGTGTAAGGAAGAATGAAAGAAAGAGACAATATTGCTCCTGGATTTTGGCTCTAAAAATGAGTTCAATAGGAGTTCAGTTGGTGCCAAAATCTCCCTCACAATCGGGCTTAAATAGTCTCTCAAAACTGCATAAGAATCGTGAAAACAGACCCAGCAAAAGCAGTCTAAAAGCTATAAACAGTCAGGAAATTCGAGTCATCAGACGTTTGAAGTTATGTTCTCAAATGGCTGTTCAACTGTTCAGTTGTCTGAAAACACAACATAAGATGGCTGACCAAGTGTCGGTATAGAACAAATAGGGGAACCAACACAAGCATACAGACATCTGAAGAATAATAGCCAGATGTCTGAGATAGTGTTCAAATGTCCGAGAACCCTTCATCAAATGGCTGACACATAGAGAGTGAGGAGAAAGACAGCTCTCAGACAAAAATAGGCCAACCGTAAACAAGCATCTGGAGTTCACCAGTCAGGCATCTGAACTCTGAAGAACTGTTCAGACGTCTGACCAATGCACTTCAGTCGTCTAAAAGAAAGTTGTGTCTGACAGCATAAAAACAGACACACCAGACGTCTGGGAGTCCTTCACCAGATGTCTAGTCCTGGTCCAAAAACACTATAAAGAGTGTTTTGGCCGACGAACCTATTGGGATGTTGTTGGTGCACGGGTACGGCCCACGAAGCGGTGTCAAGATACATGGCCTAGTTAGAGCCTAGAACCCGAAGCTCGTCATTAAGGCTTAATAATGCTCAGTCAAAGGAATGCCTCATTCGACCGTTGGACTCCCGCTGATACTCAGGGAGGAGTTAATAGGACCGAGTAAATATGCAGCAATTATCAGCAATCCCGAAGAAGATCCCGCCCTGATCAATGAGGGACAGTTATTTGAAATCGGCCGATCAACATCTATAAATACCCGAAAGGACAATGAAAAAGGCGTTCCAACTCCCGAGGTACGAGACCCGATACTCTGATATTTTTTATATACTCCAACTAATACTTCTTCTTCAAAAGAGCTTGTGACGCCAGACTTGAGACGAACATCTGTGGGTCGATCTCAGCAGCTCCAAGCTTCATCCCTTAAGTCCCGTTCTAACTTAAACATCAGAGGGGATTTGGGTTAGGACCCAGATCCAACCCTCGCTGATGCTTCCTTGTGGTGAAGGTCATCGAGGCTCGTTCCTACAGGAAGGTCGTGCCGGTGCTACTCACTATCAATCGACCAAGGCTCGATCCATTCGAGAGTCGAACGAGCATCGCAAGTCGACTAAAAACTATCAACGACCCTGATTCTACTAACCTTGGGTCCCACTCTACCAATGGACGAGGCTCCAACTCAGCAACAAAGGGTCCATGTCAGCATCATTATTGTTTCGGTCATTTTTGACCTTAACAGTTGGCATCGTCTGTGGGAAACACTGAGTAGACATCCCAGTCAACCAAATACTATATCGACTCACCCACCAACACTCTCCGAAGATACAATGGCATCCCCCAGCATCGATACCCTCAACATGATAATGGGAGGCCCACCACAACAGGAACTATCTACCTTACTGATCGCCCGTGAACTATGATGTGTCCATATTTTCTACTATTTTCATATCATCATTTCATTGCATCACATGCCATTTTCGCATCCAAATCCCACATTTCACTACGAAATTGCATTTCTGACAATATATTCGAGTTTCGTAGTCTTTTATGAGTTTTCAGGGATATTGGAGCGATTCGGGACCCCACTTGGGTATGGACACATCCGACACGTTCATGAGCTCATTGGCGAGGCTATGGAGGAGTTCGCTACACTTTTGGAGCCATTGGAGGAGAAGAGTGAGAGGAGAGGAGAGAGAAGAGCATTCAGCAGCTCATGGAGAGTTTTTCCCAGACTGCTCGGTCGAGCAGTTCAGATGCTCGGACCGAGCAGCTCCAAATGAAGAAAGAAGCTGATATGGTGATCACTCGGACCGAGCAGTTCATTTACTCGGTTGAGCAGCATCAAAATTCCAAAGCTCAAGCAAAGAAGCGACACAGCCCGAGCAGCTCTTCACTGACCGAGTCATCCCCTACTCGGACCGAGTAGTCCTGACTCGGTCTGGGTAGGCAGAGCGATGATTTTGAAGAATCTCGACTCCCTGTAGTACTCGGTCGAGCAGTTCATCTGCTCGGTCCGAGTGACTAAACGAGCAGCGCATTGCTCGACCGAGTCACCTACTCGGTCGGCAATTCCAGGGCTATTTTTGAAAAGTTTTCTGAGGCCGCCGTTTGCATGATTTTGGGGCGATTAAATGATCGCTTCGTATTTTACACCCTTTTTCTGCATGTTTGCATGCCACTTTGATCGCTCATGTCGCGTTTTTCACGATTATTCGGTAATATTGCGATGCATTTCACGATTTCTTGTTTTGTCGTATTTCAGGAGATATGGAGCGATTTAGAGTGATTTTAAGATCAAGAGGATTTGCACCCACTCCGGAGTGTCGCCCAGAGCTCTTTTGAGGGCTATTCGGCGATGGAAGATGAGTGGAAGAAGAAGGAACGTCGTAGGAGCGACGAGGAAGCAAAAAGACGAAGATTGGGCATTTGCAGCATCTCACTCGACCGAGTGAACCACCCACTCGGCCGAGCAAGAAGACCACTCGACCGACCAGACCAGACACACATCAACAGAATGAAATCGACGTGCACTCTGCCGAGTAACGATAATTCACTCGACCGAGCATGGAAATCCCCTCGCCCGAGTGGCATTGGAAAATCCACTTCAAAAGAGGCCGACTTACTGTAAATTTACAGGCTTTTATCGGTTCCGACTCGGCTGAGCAAGAAATGCCCCTCGGCTGAGTGAGTAAAGTCACTCGGCCGAGTCACTTCCGAAGACAGACCCCGAAGATCCCCCGACTTACTGGAATTTTACAGGGTTTGTCACTCGGCCGAGTGACATTTGTCACTCGGCCGAGTGAGCCGCCCCGCCTGCTGCGTAAACTGCGATTTCTGGGCTGCGCAGGGGCATTTTTGTCACGATTTTTTGGGCGATTTTGAGGGGTATTTAAACCCAGTTTTTGCCCTAGTTTAGAAGGACTTTTTGATACTTTTTGCAGCCTTTTTAGAGAGCTTTTTAGATAATTAGATTTAGGCTTTTTGGGAGATTAGAAAGGAGATTTTTGTTGGATGCTATTGGATTCTCATTGGTTTGTCTCTTTTCTTGTCAAAAACTCTATTTTTATTGATAATTTCGCTATTGCAATGAATTGTGCTGAATTTTCTATTGAATTTCTTATGAATTGCATGATGATTAGTGAGTAGTTTTATCGTCTTAGGGCATATGGATGAACCCTATGAACCCTATTTCTGAATTGTGATGAATTGGTGAAATTCTTTGTAACGACCCGCTCTCCAGGATACCCGGGAAGTACGAATCCGTCCCAAGTATTCCTAGATCAACGAGTGTTACGTAGAAAGAGAGAAAGGAAGAGAACAAAAGAATGCTGCAGGTACTACGCACGTGCTGGGAAGTACAAGTAAAACTCCATCACAGATAAAAACATTGAGAAAATAACAAAAGTACAATATTCCATTTTATTGATACATTGATACATCTTATACATACACAAACATCTTCATTTTCACGACTCTAAGTACAAAGGTCCACCCGAAAAGAAACACCAAAAGTACAAGTCTCTCATCATACCCCTCACCACCCAATACTACAACAGATCACCAACTCCAAAGCTCCAGCCGCTATCTCCAACTCACATGACCTGAAAGTCAACGGGGACACGTCAACGCACGCGTATATTTTTGGGAAGTATGCCCATATTTTTCTTTTAATTATTTGATGTAGGAATTTATTTTAAAAGATTTTAAACTCATTACTTGAATTTAGTAAATGAGAGTATTTGGAGAAATACATGTATTTGGAGTGTATGAAGTATTTCTTCAAGTATTTTTAATTTCTTAAAATACAAAAATCCACATTTTTATTACCATGAAAACACATCCTATTAGGTGTCATGTTTTTAGTTAATTAGAGACACATGGCTTATTAGGTGTAGGAAGGAGAGGGATTTGGGGATTCCTAAAACCTATGCATGAAGAACAAAACCAAGAAAAAGAATAAGAAAATCTCATTTCACTCTCTCCCTCACTCCCCATTTCTGGCCAAAAATTAGCATGCCCCCTTTCTTTCATTTTTCTTCATCATCTTTCTTAGAAAATACTTCCAATTAGCTCCCCTCTTCAGCCTCTAAAAAGCCCCAAAATTCCTTTTCATTCCAACACCAAAAACTAGCCAAAATAGCCAAAAATCAACCATATGGAGACAAGATTGGAGCTTGAAGAATGAGACTAGGAGCTCAAGTTCTTCAAGGAATAAGAAGGGCCAAAGAAATATTTTGGAGGACTTTTGCAAGGTAGAAATTCCTTTCACTTAGGTAGAATTTAGTTTTAGGACAAGGAGATTTGAGTTAACTTTTCATGCTGAAATTTGATCCAGAAAAACTGAAACTTTGACTAAGTTCTGGGGTTAATTGGCTAATGGGAATTCTTTGGAAATTTTATATGTTGGGTATCTCATTGTTATGAACAAATTTCATTCAGATCATTTTGCCAAATTCTAACTGTATGATTTTATAAAAATTCGGATATGCACATTGGTTTTCAATCAAAACTGTTCTGAAATTCCATTATTTTTATTCTCTGTTAAACTGAGAATATCTCCCAATGTAGATGAAATAAAAATATATAAAAAATATATGTTACTCATATTGTAGTCCTTAATAACTTTCATGTTTACAAGTTTTGCAAATTCGGACTGAAAACTAGGGTAAAAATTCAGTTTCTAAAACTGGTCTGTTTTTAGACAGTTTTGACACCTTTCACATATGTCAACTGAGCTTATGAAAATTGGTCAGTGAAAGGAAAACACCCATATCTCCAACTTTCGTGAAGGGACCAGACATCAATTCTGACTGTAGATAGGCTAAAAGTGATATTCTTTCTGCTGTAACAATTTTGACAGATTCAAATGCTAATTTTGCTTAGTACTTATCATGGTGTAGTTTTGTTTGAAGTTAAGTTTGTGATGATGATGATGATGATGATGATGATGGTGATGATATTGTTAAAAGTTGGTTAAAGCGGTATTCAAGTCCGCTAGATGATTCGTTGACAAACGAAGTAATATCTTGAAAACTGAGAGTGAGAATGAGGAATGTATCAGTCCTCCTAAAGGAGGGTGACACGGGTTTGGGGGAAAACGGGTAAACTTTAGGAGTTAAGGAGCGGACGTATGAATTATGATTTCTCGCCCGATGTGTTGCCCCCAGAAGGGGAGTTGGAGAGTGTAATGCCCTACAAGCTACTGCACAAGTACTAGAGGGGGGGGGGGGGGTAAATAGTACTTTAAAATAATAAGGAGTATAATTCCAAATTAAATAGCAAACAACTACCAAATCAATTTGCGGAAGATTAAATTGAATGACAACAACAAAATTAACAATGCAAACAAATGATGTTAATGGGTTCGGATCCACCCAAGTCTCCCCGACTTGTTCCCGGTGATCCTACGTCCCAACCACCCGGATCCCCTCCGGATACTTAGGTTAGAAACCCTAACCCAAGATTTCCACTATGAATATCTTGTGAAAAACCTTCACAAGATCAAATCATACAACAACGGCAATAGTGAATCCCACAACCCGGGATCACAACCTTCTCTCACAACCGAGAGAATCAACAAGCAATATAAATGAGTTATATTGAAATAAGCAAACTTACCACAAAATCCTATACCTTGAGTTTTTCTTACCTAATATGTGAAATGAAGGATTTGAGGAAGATGAAGTCACCAAGACCTAGCACCAAGGAAATGACCAGCAATCGGTGCCTAGGGATGATTTGGAGACTTGGATCAAGCTATAGCTTGAAGAGCTCACCAAGAACAAGCTTCTCTCAAGATGGATTCTAGATCTAGAATAGTGAGAGAATGGGTTTCTTGTGAGGAAGAGAGCTTTAGAGTTGAGTGAGAAAGGCTATCTCTTTTGATCTCAATGAATCTCTGAATGGAAGCTCTAACCTAGATAGAAATGACCTAGGTTCGTATTTATAGGGTCCCATAAAAACAACTTAGGTCATTCTCCAACGGATAGAAATCTGGGAGAATTAGTCGGTCAAAGAACAATCACTGACCGACTAGTTCATCAACTAGTCGGTCAGTCAAACAGCATGGACCGACTAAGAGAGGAACTGAGAAGAAAGAGAATTTCAGACCTAGAAATCTAGTCGGTACAAGAAGACTTTCTGACCGACTAGTTTCACAACTAGTCGGTCAGTTAGTGAACGTAGACCGACTAAGAGGCAAAATGAAATAGTCTGAACACAAGTTGACTTAGTCGGTCCAAGAACAAAAGTTGACCGACTAGATTATCAACTAGTCGGTCACCAAACGTTCTTAGACCGACTAACGATAAACAGTAGCTTAGGAGAAATTTAGCATGAACAGTAAGTCACAACTAGTCGGTCAAAGAAGCATCACTGACCGACTAGTTCACAAACTAGTCGGTCGGTGAGTCAACGTAGACCGACTAACTGTAAACAGTAAAGTCCAAGAAATTAAGGAATCAAACTAGTCGGTCCAAGAAGAGTTGCTGACCGACTAGATCACCATCTAGTCGGTCAGTACTTCTTCTTGTACCAACTAACATGCACAAACAAGTCCGAATCGAAGCGCGACGCTTCGAGGAAGTTAGAATGAACTTGTACTAAGATCCTAAAGCTACGATATGAGCGTTATGAAGTTAGAAACGTAAGATATACTCAAGGCTTAACATTCTATATATCGAAGCTAAAAAGACTATAAATAAAACCTTAATAAACGGTCTTCGAGAGCTTCGATTGATTCTTCATAACTTCCAAGACGGCGCAAGAGCTTCAACGAAGCTTTGGGCATGAATACGAGTTTTATGAAGTGTTGAGATGTCGCTTTGAATGTTCTTGTGAATTTGGCGACGATCTCCAAAACTGCGCTCACAAATTGTTAGTTCATGGATTATTTATGTTTGCTCATCATCAAAACCAAATCCGGGGAGTCCAATATTCAACATTCTCCCCATTTTTGGTGATGACAAACCAACATAAATAATAATCAAAAATAATGATTCAAATGTAAAATATTTACTCCCCCTGCATTGATGACACGTTAATTCCAAAATGAATATATATGAATTGCATCAAGCAGATGAGTAAGATTAATAAAGAGAATCGATTTTCGAAATATCGCATTTTGAAAATCCTTATATATATCTTAACTCCCCCTGAATCTAACATATCAAACTAGATTCTTGGAAATTGAGTTAAATTTTCATTTGCGCTATTTATTATCATTATCTCTCCCCCTTTGGCATTATCCCAAAAACGGGGGGCATACAACGACAACAACTAGGAAATGGAAAATCCAGCATCGGGAGTCCTAGACAATGACGATGGAACTAATTGACACCAAGGGAAAAATGATGAAATCAAATGAAGGTGTGCCAAATTTCCATTATCAAAAAAAAGATAATCAAAATCATCAAAAATATTTGGTAATTTTTCATTTAATGAATAATGAAACATACTCTCCAATATTCAATATTCTTGGTTAAATATGTGCATGGAAAACAATTCTATACAAATATAGAAATATAATCTATTTAACCAAGTTTTTCAATCGTCGAGCGACGGTTTTACATAGCATGGACATTGAATGAGAATTAATGTGCACGAGGAAGTAAATATCACAACATGAACAACGATGTATATAAAGATAGAAACATCATGAGTACATCCAAAAAGATATCGATACATCAAGTGCAACATACCCATCAAAAAGAAATACATCATATATCATTGATACAACATCATCATGAGAACATCATCATCAACATCATCAACATCCAACAACAAAAAAAATACAACACATCAAAATATCCAACACCGACATCCAGAAAACTCAGAAATACATCAAATCAACCCTCAATCTCCATCCTAACCCAAAATACTCTCAAAAGTTTATGTCATCCAAAGAGTAGTGGAGAGTCCTCGGAACAACGATCACGAGGAAGTGGCTGGATCTGCAGTGTCCGTGGGTCCAGTCGACGGAGTGGACTCAGGCTCTGCAGGGAGAAGAGGCGTCTCAACAGACGGGATCGACGGGGTAGGAGTCGAGACGACTGGCTCAACAGCAGGGGTCGCAACAGCAGGGGTCTCAACAGCAGCAGGTGATAGATGTGCAGGCTCGACAGCAGGGTCAGCAGCAGGCTCTGAAGTCTGAAGTGCTGAAGCAGAAGTCTCTGGAGCACCGGAAGTGGTGCCATCTCCAGGAGCTGAAGTGGTAGCAGCAGCAGCAGCAGCAGTGGCCTCATCGCCACGGGCAAAGGAAGTGACAAGCTCGTCAATCTCCTCATCATCCATCTCCTCGGCCTCAGAAACTGAAGGAGGAAGATCAATCCCCATCATCTGAGCCATACGGCAGACGACCTCCTCGGTACGAGCCAAACGTGACTCGTGCCGACGAAGAAGGCGTACGACATCATCTAATGTAGCAGGAGGAGTGGAGGCTGCAGCAGCTGAGGGAGTAGACTGGGAAGCAGATGCGGTAGACCTCTGCACGTGACGAAGCGCCGCTAGAGATTTCTTAACAGCCGTCGCATTCAGAGGAGTACCCAAGGGACGCTCATCGTCAGGAGGGAGAGGGACTCGGAAATGACGAAAGACAAGGGTCAGCAGACACGGATATGGAATATGCGCAGATTTATTGGTCTTGCGTATACACTCGAAAGAGTCCATCTTATCGAGTATAACGCGAGCCCAATTAATCTCGCAACCCAAGAAAAGAGCGTAGATAAGCTTCAAGAATGGCTGGGATGGAAGTGAAGATGAGCCGTACTTGGGAAGCAAGCACAACTTCAGAATGAGATTCAAAACCCAGGCATTTGGCTTGAATGACTTTGAAGGAACTCCAATAAAAGCAGGAGGGATCACATGGAAGATGTCAGAAAGAACGGACTGATCCAAGGAAGATATATCGTCGACGGAAATGTCAGAAGGAAGGAGACCAGACGACGAGCAGCCAAGAATCTCCCCCAAGATTTCTGCCGTGAGAACTATAGGAGTTCCCAAGATAGTAGTCTCGATGGAATGACACGCGTCATACTGGCCCCGAACACGATTGGCATAGAACAATTTCACAAGGCGAGGATATGGTTTAGGGTTGGCCTTAAGATCATAGCGGAGATAATCAAGGAGACCACTATAGGAGAGGAGATCTGCTAAGCCAAGGAAATCTGAAAACTGAACGTAGTGCTCTAACAACAGTGGACAGTGCTCTATACGGTTGTACGCTGCGAGACACTGAGGGTCATCGCGGCACAACGATATGTCTACACCGTCGACTGGCATATGAGCTTTACCCTTAGCCTTACGGGTCTTCGGAGGAGGAGTAGGTTCCCTAGGGCCAGACTCGTCCTCAGGGACAAACTCAGAGTCGGAATCTGGAGGAGTGTCAGGAGTGTGGAGAATGGGCTTTTTGGTCTTAGATTTTCTGGGTTTGACTGTTGCCGTCCTCGGCTTCTTTAGAGGAGGCGAAGATGGAGAAGCTTGGGTTGATTTGGCACGACGCTTAGGCTTATGTGGATTCCTAGGGTCGGAAGGCCCTATAGACATAGGAGAAGCCCCAGATGAGGCGATAGGAATCCTCGTCTTTGCCATGGTCGTGGCACGACGAGTACAAGCTAATGATGACGGAGGATCAAATACCCTAGCACACAGCCCTAAGAAAAGAGAATCCGAAATACACAAGCCCTAGGTTAAATTTGAAACCCTAGCAACTAGAAGTTGAAATCAAGGAGAGCAAACCCTAGAATAGGAAATGAGACCTAGGAGGAGGGGGTTTTACCTAGGAGGAGGAGTCGACGGCGGCGGACGGCGGCGATGGCCGGAAGTCGAAAGGTCTCGAGAGGGGAGAGGGTTTTTCGGGCTGGAGCTTAAAAGAGACCGACTAGAAAGAGCTTTAGTCGAATGAAAAGAGATATAAGTCGGTCGAGATCTGGAAAAGACACATTTGCCCTAACCCACTTAGTCGGTCACAGTTCAAGCACTGACCGACTAGATTACGATCTAGTCGGTCGGTCAATGAGCTTGAACCGACTAAGTCGAAACAGAGGCAAACAGGGATTTTTAGGGCTAGAATTAGTCGGTCGTAGTATACTTACTGACCGACTAGTTTTCAATCTAGTCGGTCGATAAGTGTACTGAGACCGACTAAAGAAAGAAAAAGATAAGAGTAAGATAAAAGCTTGATCTAGTCGGTCTGAGTTCACTTGCTGACCGACTAGATGAGCATCTAGTCGGTTGACAAATGAACTGAGACCGACTAGAAGAGTCCAAAAATTGATAATTGATTTCTCTTCACAAACCACTTGGATGAAACATCTTAACATTCTCATTAGTCATCTAAATTACCCCATAAAACGTCGAAATCTTAAATACGACATTGAAATACGAATTTGATCATAAATTCAAACATATCACATAAAATTCCCAAAAATTCAATAAATCTAGCATGAACGAAATATCGCAAAATATAATAGCATGCAAGATAATTGAATGAAATATGAATCCTATATCTCGGATTCACACATAATCCCCAATTCTCGACGCAACCGCACAAAGGAGTCCTCCTTTAGGGGTTTCGTGAAAATATTGGCGATTTGCTTTTGGGTTTCAACGTACACTAACATGATGTCCTTTTTAGCAACATGATCATCTAAGAAATGGTGTCGGACATCTATGTGTTTTGATCGGGAATGGTGCACCGGATTCTTTGAAAGACAGATAGCACTTTGGTTATTCACCATGATAGGGCTAGTATCACAGTGAATACCAAAATCCTTCAAAGTGTGTCTCATCCAAAGAACCTGGGCACAAGCGGCACCGGCGGCAATATATTCCGCCTCGGTGGTTGAAAGTGATACGGAATTTTGCTTCTTGAAAAACCAAGAGACAAGAGAATTTCCTAGAAAATGGCAAGTGCCACTAGTACTTTTCCTGTCGGATTTGCATCCCGCAGAATCGGCATCACTGTATGAGACTAACTCATACGTGCTAGATTTCGGATAAAGTAATCCAAAATCAAGTGTATAACTTAGATAACGGAAAATACGCTTTACCGCTACTAAGTGAGACTCCTTAGGTTGAGACTGATAACGAGCACATATGCATACGACAAACATAATATCGGGCCTACTTGCGGTAAGATAAAGTAAGCTACCTATCATACCTTGATATAGACGAATGTCTACATCCTTACCGCCCGTATCCTTGTCAAGATGCGTAGTCGTGCTCATTGGAGTCTTTTTCCCGGAAGCACTTTCCATTCCAAATCGCTTAAGCAACTCCACCGTATACTTCGTTTCGTGGATGAAGATTGCATCGTTCATTTGGCGAATTTGGAGACCTAAGAAATATTTGAGTTCGCCCATGTGGCTCATCTCAAATTGTTCCTTCATAACATTAGAAAACTCTTCGCAAAGAGTGAAGTTAGTAGCACCGAAAATGATATCATCAACATAAATTTGAACTAATAAAATATCATTATTCGCATGCTTAACAAAAAAGTGTAGAATCGGCTTCGCCCATTTTAAAATTCAAATCCAAAAGAAAATTCTTTAGGCGATCATACCAAGCTCGAGGAGCTTGTCTCAAACCATAAAGAGCTTTCTTTAGTTTAAAAACATGATTTGGAAATTTTTCATTTATGAAGCCCGGAGGTTGAGAAACGTAAACTTCCTCAACAACATCTCCGTTTAAAAATGCACTTTTAACATCCATTTGAAATAACTTAAAATTTTTATGGCATGCATACGAAAATAAGAGTCTAATTGATTCTAATCTAGCTACCGGAGCGAAGGATTCTTCGAAATCGATACCTTCCTCTTGGCGATAGCCTTGAGCAACTAACCGAGCTTTGTTCCGGATGACGACTTGCTTTTCGTCGGATTTGTTCTTGAAGATCCACTTTGTCCCTATGACGGTGTGGTTCTTTGATGGCAAAGGAACAAGCTCCCATACTTCATTCCTCTCGAATTGAATGAGTTCCTCCTCCATGGCAAGGATCCAAGCACTATCTTCGCACGCTTCAACTATATTCTTTGGCTCTATTGATGAGACAAAGGCACTATTGGCGAAGTGGTGGACTTGCGATCTCGTCTTGACACTATCATGAATATTGCCAATGACTTGCTCATGGGGATGGTCGCGGACGGTATGAAGCCGCTTGGGAATACCTTGATCACTAGGCACATTCTCAACAACTTCATTAGTCGGGTTAGTCTCAATAGAATCAATTGAATCAATAGACTTAGAATTTTCAAACGAATCACATAAAACATCCATAGAATCATTATCATTTGAAATTCTAGAAGTAGTAAAATTCTCATTAAAAGAGACATGAAGTGATTCCTCGATCGTAGAGGATCTTTTGTTGTATATCCGGTAGGCTTTGCTACGTGAGGAATACCCAACAAATATCCCCTCATCCGATCTCGGATCAAACTTGTCCAAATTATCATATGTGTTTTTAATAAAACATTTTGCGCCGAAAACGCGAAAATGTTTAACTTGAGGCAATCTACCAAACAACAATTCATAGCAAGTTTGTTTGGTGCCGGGCCTCAAAAATATTCTATTAAACACATAGCAAGCGGTGTGTACCGCTTCTGTCCAAAATTGATAACCAAGTTGACTATCTTCGAGCATAGTGCGAGCACACTCCACAAGCGTTCTATTCTTCCTCTCAACAACACCATTTTGAGGAGGTGCGCGAGGGAAAGAAAACGTGTGAGTAATTCCAAGCTCATCACAAAAATTTGAGAAAGAATCATTCTCAAATTCACCCCCATGATCACTACGAATAGTGACAATGGTGGTTCCGATGAGATTTTGTACTTTCTTCACAAATATTGTGAAGTTTTCAAAAGCTTCATTTTTATTACTTAAGAAAAATACCCATGTAAATCTTGAATAATCATCAACGATGACTAGTCCATATCTTGCATTTCCTAAGGAAGCAACTCTAGTTGGCCCGAATAAATCTAGATGTAATAGCTCTAGTGGCCGTTTCGTAGAAATGCTTTTCTTAGGTTTAAATGAAGATTTAGGAAGCTTGCCACGTTGACAAGAGTCACAAAAACTTTTCTTTTCAAAAACGAGCTTCTGAAAACCTTTAATGGAATTCAATTTCGAAAGCTTATAAAGTGTTCCAAAGTTCACATGTCCAAAGCGTCGATGTCATAAGTGTTGTTCACTTGTGTTGGCAACGAGACATTGTTCATATGACTTAGGAAGATCCAAAATATAAATATCTTTATGGCGTGTGCCGGAAAATAATAATTTATTATTATCATTTGAAATATGACACAATCCTTTCGAAAAGCTAACTTTGTAACCTTTGTCACAAAGTTGGCTTATTGAAATAAGATTATGATTTAAACCATTAACTAGATAGACATCACTAATTAAGGGTTTTGAAGGGTTACCCACTTTACCAACACCGACGATGGTTCCGCTCTCGTTGCCTCCAAATACGACGCGATTTCCATTTGCAATGGGAACCACTCCGGAGAGCAATTGAGCGTCACCCGTCATGTGTTTTGAACACCCGCTATCGAGTATCCAATTTCCTTTGGAGCTAAATTTAAATTTGTTGCTCCTCTTCTTTTTCTTTTCCTTGAGTACCTAAAGATAGAAACTTTCATATCATGGTACCCAAGGTCATTGGGTCCTCAAAAGTTAGACCTTTGGAAGCCAAGTCCAATTGGACTTTGACTTCCCCACATAATTTCTACTATGCACAACATCCGAAAAATAAGCATTCATATATACTTGTTTTTCATCCATGCTTGTGTCCTTTGGGCTCCAAATAGTGAAAATTTTGGGAGCCATCATCCTATTGGGTGCATGCATGCGTTGTTGGTTTCTACGTGATGCATGTCGTGGATAGGCATAAGGAACATGATGGAATGGTGCACAATGAGAATTATTCATATGATGTTGTGGGTGAACATATGCATGTGTGGGAACACGTGCGTGAGGGTGTCTCACATGGTGTGCACGTGCCCGTGAACGTGTAGCATAGAAATCATCATATGTGTGAGATGATGGAGTAGGACGTGTGTTCCTACGTGGCATATATTTGTGTACATATAAGCATACCCCTTCTTTGGAGGTCCACCCAAAGTGGGTTTCTTTCCAAAAGAGGGTGTGGACGAGGTGGAAGCACCATTGGTAGATGAACTACCAATAGAGTGTTTGCTACCACTCGTAGAGTCACCGGAAGTTGGCCTAACAAAAGTAGTGGCCGCTTTGGACGGACATCCCATCGTATACCCCAAACCAATGTGGTGATTGGCCGGAAGTAAGTCACTTAGGATCTTATCCAAATGGTCCTTACCCTTATTGAATCTATTGATTCGGCCTAATGTGTTCTCATATTTCTCTTTGAGAGAACGCATACAAGTATCTAATGTGGATACTTGCGATGTGAGCACATAAACACGAGATTTAAGATTCTCGTTCTCAATACTCAAAGTCGAGTTTTGAGAAGTTAAATCCGTTATCCTATGTTCTTCCGGATCATCAATGCTAACATGTTCAAGTTTAGATTTGAGATTAACAATCTCATTTCTTAACTCTTCAACAACGGTGTCGTTGTTGGTGATGATAGTCTTAGGCGAGGTTTGAATGCTAGTTAGGTCATCTTTTACTTTAGTATATCTATTTACTAATTTAGTGTATTTAGACCATAAATGAGAGTTAGCATCCCTAAGATCATCCATAGTTACCTCATCGCCTTCGTCGTCGCTATCATCGGAAGAGGAAGATCCTTGATCATGCTCCTCTCTTGCCATGAAGCACATGTGCGCTTGCTCCACTTTCTCATCGTCCGACTCTCCGCTTGACGAATCCTCGGAGTCGGTGAATGTTGTTCCGACAAGTCCCTTTTTGTACCCCTTTTTGTACTTCTTCGACTTGTCGAACTTCGGCGCCTTCCACTTCTCCTTTTGCTTGTTTTGAGGAAAATCCGCTTTGATGTGTCCTGGCTTATTGCATTTAAAGCACAAAGGTGGAGAGGCGTTAGTAGAAGTAAATTTAGATTTTTGTTTGAAGTTACCCTTTCGGAAGAAGCGATTGAACTTCTTTGCCATGAGAGCTACGGATTCCATGTCCATTTCTTCTTCCGAGTCCTCATCATCGGTAGAGGTGGATGAAGCCGCCTTGAATGCAATCGCCTTTTTCTTAGGCGCGTCTTGGTTCAAATAGGACTTCATCTTTTCTTGTAACTTCACCTTGCTATCTTTGCGTACCTCGTATGACATCAAAGTACACATTAGTTGAACTACGGTATATTTGTTCATGTCATTACCTTCCTCGATGGCGAAGTTACGTTTTTCCCAAGAAGAGGGAAGTCCTTCAATGAGCTTTGAGCACTTCTCCTTTTGAGTGTAGGACTTGCCGAGGGCCTCTAACTCGTTTATTATGTCAACAAAGCGAGCGTAATATTCTTTCATCTTCTCGCCCTGTTGCATATGAAACATTTCGTAATCTTTGTTTACGACTACGAGTTTAGAGTCTCTTACCCTACTCGTCCCTTCATGAAGAATGAGGAGGGAGTTCCAAATTTGATATGCACTCTTACATGTGCATATCTTATTGAAGTCCTCGGGCTCCAATGCACATTGCAAGGTGTTCATTGCCTTGGCATTGCTTACCTCCGCGGCGACCTCCGTGGTAGTTCATTTCTCAAAGTCTTCTTCTTCGGGCTCGATGTATTCCTTCATTGTAGTCCTCCATAAGGATGCACTCCGGAGGAAGGTTTCCATCCGGCATTTCCAGTACCCGTAGTTGGTACCGTTGAAGAATGGAGGCCTCGTGGAGGAATGTCCTTCCATCACCGAAGATGCTCCTTCACGGTTCCTGAAGGTGTCATAGTTGGAAGGTGGACGCACGGTCTTGTTGTCGTTGGCAGACATAGCTAAGTATCTGGCTCTGATACCAAATGTAATGCCCTACAAGCTACTGCACAAGTACTAGAGGGGGGGGGGGGGTGAATAGTACTTTAAAATAATAAGGAGTATAATTCCAAATTAAATTGCAAACAACTACCAAATCAATTTGCGGAAGCTTAAATTGAATGACAACAACAAAATTAACAATGCAAACAAATGATGTTAATGGGTTCGGATCCACCCAAGTCTCCCCGACTTGTTCCCGGTGATCCTACGTCCCAACCACCCGGATCCCCTCCGGATACTTAGGTTAGAAACCCTAACCCAAGATTTCCACTATGAATATCCTGTGAAAAACCTTCACAAGATCAAATCATACAACAACGGCAATAGTGAATCCCACAACCCGGGATCACAACCTTCTCTCACAACCGAGAGAATCAACAAGCAATATAAATGAGTTATATTGAAATAAGCAAACTTACCACAAAATCCTATACCTTGAGTTTTTCTTACCCAATAGGTGAAATGAAGGATTTGAGGAAGATGAAGTCACCAAGACCTAGCACCAAGGAAATGACCAGCAATCGGTGCCTAGGGATGATTTGGAGACTTGGATCAAGCTATAGCTTGAAGAGCTCACCAAGAACAAGCTTCTCTCAAGATGGATTCTAGATCTAGAATAGTGAGAGAATGGGTTTCTTGTGAGGAAGAGAGCTTTAGAGTTGAGTGAGAAAGGCTATCTCTTTTGATCTCAATGAATCTCTGAATGGAAGCTCTAACCTAGATAGAAATGACCTAGGTTCGTATTTATAGGGTCCCATAAAAACAACTTAGGTCATTCTCCAACGGATAGAAATCTGGGAGAATTAGTCGGTCAAAGAACAATCACTGACCGACTAGTTCATCAACTAGTCGGTCAGTCAAACAGCATGGACCGACTAAGAGAGGAACTGAGAAGAAAGAGAATTTCAGACCTAGAAATCTAGTCGGTCCAAGAAGACTTTCTGACCGACTAGTTTCACAACTAGTCGGTCAGTTAGTGAACGTAGACCGACTAAGAGGCAAAATGAAATAGTCTGAACACAAGTTGACTTAGTCGGTCCAAGAACAAAAGTTGACCGACTAGATTATCAACTAGTCGGTCACCAAACGTTCTTAGACCGACTAACGATAAACAGTAGCTTAGGAGAAATTTAGCATGAACAGTAAGTCACAACTAGTCGGTCAAAGAAGCATCACTGACCGACTAGTTCACAAACTAGTCGGTCGGTGAGTCAACGTAGACCGACTAACTGTAAACAGTAAAGTCCAAGAAATTAAGGAATCAAACTAGTCGGTCCAAGAAGAGTTGCTGACCGACTAGATCACCATCTAGTCGGTCAGTACTTCTTCTTGTACCAACTAACATGCACAAACAATTCTGAATCGAAGCGCGACGCTTCGAGGAAGTTAGAATGAACTTGTACTAAGATCCTAGAGCTACGATATGAGCGTTATGAAGTTAGAAACGTAAGATATACTCAAGGCTTAACATTCTATCTATCGAAGCTAAAAAGACTATAAATAAAACCTTAATAAACGGTCTTCGAGAGCTTTGATTGATTCTTCATAACTTCCAAGACGGCACAAGAGCTTCAACGAAGCTTTGGGCATGAATACGAGTTTTGTGAAGTGTTGAGATGTCGCTTTGAATGTTCTTGTGAATTTGGTGACGATCTCCAAAACTGCGCTCACAAATTGTTAGTTCATGGATTATTTATGTTTGCTCATCATCAAAACCAAATCCGGGGAGTCCAATATTCAACAGAGAGGGCTAGAGAGGCCGCTGGTGTACTCGTGATGCACCATGACGGTAACTGATGGTTTCCTCCGTTTGTCCGATAGAAAAACCGAGCTGATCTCGCTCCAGTACCTTGCCCCGTTCGGGTACGGAGTTGCGAGAGGCCCCCTCCGGTGCTCGTGTTGCTGGTTGGGGTACCACTTTTTCACCCACCCTGGGTGAAGTCCGCCTCCTTAGCATCCTACGGTTTACACGGGTTCCAAATATGTGAATCAACAACTTATAGTACTTGTCTTTAATTTATAAATGTTGTTATCTCATGTCTCCTTACTTTTGTTTACTTTAATGCTGCTATCCCATGGTAATATGTTCCTATGCTTCCTTTCAATATCTGCATTTCATAATATGGTTTCTATGCATGTTTTGCACGTTCTCATAACTAGGTTCGCATGTTGGAATGTGATTACTTTTATGCACCATGAACCTTACTTGTTAGACCAACCTCCCTAGATGGGTAGACCAATTCTAAAACTGGGTCCTACTAGAGTGTTAGGAATTTCTACTGGGTCACGCGTTGACGTGTCCCCATTGACTTTCAGGTCATGTGAGTTGGAGATAGCGGCTGGAGCTTTGGAGTTGGTGATCTGTTGTAGTATTGGGTGGTGAGGGGTATGATGAGAGACTTGTACTTTTGGTGTTTCTTTTCGGGTGGACCTTTGTACTTAGAGTCGTGAAAATGAAGATGTTGGTGTATGTATAAGATGTATCAATGTATCATTAAAATGGAATATTGTTCTTTTGTTATTTTCTCAATGTTTTTATCTGTGATGGAGTTTTACTTGTACTTCCCAGCACGTGCGTAGTACCTGCAGCATTCTTTTGTTCTCTTCCTTTCTCTCTTTCTACGTAACACTCGTTGATCTAGGAATACTTGGGACAGATTCGTACTTCCCGGGTATCCTGGAGAGCGGGTCGTTACATTCTTGCTAGCATTGATTAGGGTTAGGTTGGGATTGATAAATTACGGATAGCTAGGGATTCATATCGATTGGGATTTGCAAGAGATTGGGTCCCAATTGATAGGAAGCCCTAGAAATTCGATTTAGATTTAAAATTGGACTTTTCTAGAATTGGTTTGCAAGAGATTGGACCAAGACTAGGGTTTTCCATCGTAATTCTATACCCATACCCGTTTGCAAGAGATTGGACGGGTAGGAACTATCTCAACCTAGGTCGTAGCTCGATTTTGCACGAGAGTGGGCTCGAGATACGGTTGAACGATGATGTCGTTCTTCACGCTAGAGGCTTAGGTTAGGGTTTGCAAGAGATTGGGCCCTAACCTAGGTTTGCTATAGACCGGCAATAGCGCGAGAGCGTGAGCTTGGTTCTACATTTAGTTGCGACTAGTTCACCTAAAATTCAAGTCTAGCAATGATGTAACCTACAAATCACAACGATGAGATACGGTCCGTAGCGGGGATTCCCTATCCCTAGGTGCTTTATTTCTTTGATATTTCCATCGATATACGAACAATTGTGACAATTTTACCCCAAATTATTCTTGACAATTTTGATAGCTAGGTGATTAGAAGAAGACACTGTCATTGTTCTTCCCTGAGTTTGATACCCGCTCACCACTACACCATGCGCTTGCAGTAAGACTACGAGTCGCTTGTCCCGGGTGCGTGTGCATACCGAGGCGCGATCAAGTTTTTGGCACCGTTGCCAGGGAAGAGACAGTGTTTTATTCTCTTTACTTAGTGTCTTCTTTTTCTTTTATTACTTTTATCTTTTTACTCCTTATTCGTGCTAACAATTCCTTTGAAACTCTGTTTTCCTTTGCATGTACACGAGATGTACGACGAACCCCGAAGAAATATTATTTGATCCGGAGATCGAGCGTACAGTGAGGATGATCAGAGCCGAGAGAAGGCATGCTATAGAGGACGGTTGTATGAAACGTGTGGAGACACCGGAGGAGCTAGCCGCACGAATGGAGAGGATCATATCCATTAGAGATGGGCTTCGGCCTAAGACTTCTTCCACCACATCATCCATCGTCATGCCGGAACTAGCGGCGGACAATAATTTTGAACTAAAGATGGGATTGGTAGTATTGATGCAACAAGACCCGTTTCATGGGAATGCCCATGAAAATCCGCATTATCACATCCAGCTTTTCTTGTCCAAATGTGCCACCTTCCAAATGCCGGCATTTCCATTGATGCAATCCGACTGCGACTCTTCCCCTTCACACTCAAGGATAAAGCTTTATATTGGTTGAGGACGCAGGCGGAAGGGACATTCACCACTTGGGATGGGTTGGCAAGCGCCTTCCTTGACAAATTTTACCCTCCTTCCAAGACGGTGAAGATACGAAGTGCTCTCATGTCCTTTAAGCAAGGACCGCAAGAGACCCTCTATGAAGCATGTGAGTACTTCAAGGACTTACAACATCAATGCCCCCATCATAGTATAGAAGATTGGAAACTTGTTCACAGTTTCTACAATGGACTCCAACCGGGCACGAAGAAAATTATTAACGCAACCGCCAATGGAGCCATACTATCAAAGACCCCGGATGAAGCTACGGACTTGTTAGAGGAGATGGCCTCTAATAACCAACAATGAGGGGACGAGCGAGGACATTCTTCGTCTTCTTTGAAGCCCACAAGCATTTATGAGGCCAAGGCCGTGGCGGAGCTTACAAAAAAATTTGACTCTCTCCACAAGGTAGTGGAGAGATTGGAGAAATATATCACCGACCCACATGGAGCACCCTCTACATCTATGCCAATAAGCAATATGAGCGATTGTCAAGATCAATCCCAAGCCATGTATGTAGGAGGGGACAATGGAGAAGGAGCCTTGGAGCAAGTACAATATGTCGCGGGGAACTCCGGATATTGGGCCAACCCGGCCGCTAGAAACCATCCGGGCTTTTCATATGCAAACAATGATGGTGCTTTGAACCCTCCGCCACAACAACTTCCTCAAGCTCGGCCTCCACTACCACAACCTCAATATCAACCGAGGGGGCCACCGCAGCAAAATTACCCGCCGAGGCAACAAACGGGACCATATAGACCCCCCGGGTACAACCAAGGTTGGAGAGCTCTCAACCCACCTCAAGCTCAACCACGATCGGACCACGAATCTAGGGTGGAGGAATTTATGGTGGAGCAAAGAAAGATCAACGCTAGATTAACGGTGGGACAAGAGTCACTAAATACCGTCATCGCTCAACTTGTAGAGCAACTTGCGTTGCTCACCAAGAACGCCCCACAATTACCGGCTCAACCCGAGCCCAATCCACGAAGCAACACTGGACACATCAATGCTGTGGTTACGGTTACAACAAGGGGCGGGAAGGATACTACTCCCGCTATGACCCAAAGCAAGCAACCCGTGGTGGAAATTTTGGAAGAAAAAGAGACGGCGATTGAGGAGGAGAGCCAAAAGGAGCCAATTGAAGGAGGAACCTCTAAAGTGGTGGAGCCACTTGATGAGTGCCGCTACATGCCACCGATGCCGTTTCCACAACGGCTAGCTAGAGCCAAGATGGAGAGAAGGCTCGCCAAGTTCCTAGAATACTTGAGCGGAGTAAGCCTCAATATTCCTTTCTTGGATGCAATTGTTGAGATCCCGTCTTACGCGAAGTTCTTGAAGGACTTGATTTCGGGAAAGAAAAGGAAGGAAAAAATCATGCTTGCGGAGCAAGGAACTTGGTTTACCCGGAAGGAGAAGGAGCCGGAGAAATTGAAGGATACCTGGAGTTTCCGCATCCCTTGCACACTAGAAGGCGTCCCCTTGCAAAAAGCTCTAGTAGTCTTGGACGCGAGTGTGAGCCTTATGCCCCATAGTATGTTTTGGAGATTGAACACGGGCACCGACTTGAAGCCGACCGACATAAGGATTCAACTTGCGGACTGTCGGATTACTAGGCCGGTAGGGATCGCAGAGAATATTCCACTCCAAGTACCGGGAGGTATATGTTTGCCTTGTGATTTTGTCATAATGGACATCAAGGAAGAGGGCGACACTTGGCTCATACTTGGATGCCCGTTCCTCGCAACCGCCGGTGTTATCGTCGATGTACGTGAAGGAACTCTATCTTTGAATGTCGGGAACATAGAAGTCGAGCTTCACATACCCAAGGCCATGAAACATATGCCATATCACGAGGAGTTAGATTATGTGGATCTTCTCGATGAGGTGATTGAAGAAGCAATCCCCCACTCTATTGGTGCTCTCCATGACGATGGCTTCGAAGAAGGCCAAGCTTCGGGTGAAGAAGAGAAATTGGAGGACCCTCCAGATAGCTCCACAGATGGTGATGAAGGCAACTCTGATGTCACAAGAATACGAGAGCTTTGCAAGCTCTCAAAGGCCAAGAATCCGAAAAAAGCTCCACCGAAAGGAAGATGGGTGTCACCGGCCAAGAAGAAGATAGGAACAAGCTCTAGCTTGGGGGACTTATCCCCCCAACATTGCCCATGATGAGGAGGCGTCGAGAAAGACCGATGATCATCAAGACCCAAATCCGAGCGGCCTTCCTGGCAAGTTTGACGGGTGCATCTCGTATGCGCCCAATATCGCGAGCTAAATGAATATCTAAAGGGGTCGAGCTCGTGACCTTAAACGAGCACTTGTCAGGAGGCAACCTGATGGTTTTTGCATTGTTTTTATTTGATTTTCCTTTTTGGTTTAGCCTTTTGTTAGTTTTTAGAATTTTTTGTCCATGTAAATCGTGACAACGGGTCTTAATTTTCATGACAGGAGAAGGAGAAAGGGAGACCAATCATATGAAGAATGATCAAGGCATGGAAGAGTGCTCCAGGAACGTGTTCAGGCCTTAGGAGGAGGAAGAAACAGACTGGATGAAGAAAAATAGAGACCAGAGCGAAAACGGAGAGTCGATGCAGAAAACAGCACGTCACTCGGCCGAGTAGCTTATGCCACTCGGCCGAGCAAAGAATCCACTCGGCCGAGTGGAGCACCAATCAGGGAAGTTTCTGCAGACCAAATCTCTGTTGATTTCTGTAAGTTTTAGTTTTAATAGCCACTCGGGCGAGTGACTAGTCACTCGGCCGAGTTAAACAGATACCCTCCTAGCTTAAATTTTGCTGAGTGGTAGAGCCACTCGGGCGAGTGACTAGTCACTCGGCCGAGTGAAACAGATACCCTCCTAGCTTAAATTTTGCTGAGTGGTAGAGCCACTCGGCCGAGTGGAGTTTCTCCCTTCGGCCGAGTGAGCCAAAGCCACTCGGCCGAGTCGTAAGTGACAAGGAAATATTTGAAATTTTTTTGGTTTACGCACTCGGCCGAGTGACATTGTCACTCGGTCGAGTCGTAACAATTCCTATATATATTCGCTGCGGGCTGTGCGAAAATCGAAACAAAAAACCCCAAATTCTCAACCCGAGCCACTATCGCTTGAGCTTCCTCGCCCGACGCACGCCGCTGCCTAGCCCAAGCCGGACCCCTCTTCACCGGCGATCGGCTTTCCCTCCCCTCGCCGACGATCGACCACCACCCCCCTCGCCGGTGACGGCCGCACCCGCCTCCGATCACCCTGTTTTCTCACCAAAAACCCAGTTTCTCCCCGTTTTCTCTTGATTTGTATGCTCGTGAACCCCATTTTCAAATTAACTTTCATATCTATCTATTATCTCCTATCTCCCCCATACATATCGAATATTATTCGCTGATTTGATCGTTTGATTTGCATGCTAGCTTGGGGGAGCTTTGGGTAGCTTTTGGACGTGCATTGAGCTTCGCGACGGAGGCGTCTCTTCACATGCACTACTTATTGCTCTCGCGGTGTATTCAGGTACACTCGTTCCATCATTTAGCACGTCGCTGTATTTATTTGGTTGGGACACGTCTCGCGGCGCATATGCTTCCGTGCACTAGGCCGCGTACACGGGGAGCCTCTTCGAAGCGGAAGAGGACCGATGATCCCAGTCCCTCTCACGCTAGGGAGGACTCCCATCCACCTAGCCCGCCACCGCCACCGCCACCTACACAGCCGATCCCTGCTGATCCTGTCCCTCCACCCGCTCCCGCCGTCGGGCCGATGGGGATTACGTTTCGAAATGACGCACACCGTGCCAGGTTCAAACGTATCTGCCATCGCTCGATAGTACCCTCTAGGTTCGCACACTTAGCTGACCTTGACCACTTAGGGGTACTCGAGGGACTTCTTACGTTGTACGACAACGTGGGATGGCGTGATTTTTTGTCGGTGTCGACGGATACTTATATCCGTCCGACACTAGAGGTCCTGAGCTCTATTGACCGGACACCTGGAGAATGCTCGTTCCGTTTGATGGATCGAGAGTGTGAGATCACTCTCAACATGCTTCGAGCATTCTTCCAGTGGCCCGCTGCCCCTGTCCCTGACCGTGCCTACGCTCCCACGCACATCCCACCCCCATCATTCGACACCTCCACCTTCTGGACACGGATCACGGGATCCCCACTTGCCTTTCACCCTAGTAGGGCCAAGGCCTCAGCCATCCTGCACCCCTGCCTCCGCATTGCATAACGCCTCATGGCGACTACTTTCCTAGCGAGGTACGAGCCCGGGACCATGTCTACGCCAGAGCTCTACATCTCTATGCGATGACTCGCCCCAGGGTTCTGGATAGGGGTAGCGACGACCTGGTCCCCACCGTCGAGATCGATATTGCTAGTTGGTTTCTGGACCGCATCATCATTTCGGTGAGCGCTCGCTCACTTATTTGTTGCGGCGGTCTGATCACACTTCTAGCCCTTATGACCGGCGTGGACCTACCTGACGACTTGCGTCGAGCCCCGGGCCCCACTTCACTTTCGATAGATGTTATGGCCCGGATGAAGATGCTTCGTCCCCACGGTCACAGGCACTGGGTGTGGTTGCACGGTCCCTTTAATGCTGACTACATGGTTCTTCCGAGCCCCGCTCGGACACACATTGGACCGGCCCACGGGGAGTGGATTCCTGCGATGGATCTCCTCAACCCCGCTGCCTACGTACTTGAGGCTGAGGATGCTGAGTAGGCACCCCCCTGCACCACCTGTTGACCCCGTGATCCCTCAGCCTGCACCTGCACTGTCTGCACCTCTTGACGCTTCTGTCCACACGTCTGTCAGTGTCGGGAGCACCTTAGCTGAGTCCACCACCACCACCACCACCACCGAGCCTATGACTGTCGAGCATACACCTCTCTGAGCCCAGAGTGTCCCACCACCATTTTAGAGAGCGGCGAGACTTCCTTTACCGCCGCAATGGTGGTCCTGACCTCACTTTTGTCCACGGCCACCCCGACCGTTGGCCCTTCTGACCCCACTGCCGCTGTCTTTACCGAGAGTGTCGTGACTTCTGTCCCCATTTCTGCGTCACTGACCTCTCCTGCTACCTCGTCGCCCATTTTGACTTCCACCTCTGCTGCTGCTGCTTCCGCTTCGACACATCATGCGTCCCAGCCTCACACCGAGGCTGGGCATCACTTACCGAGTATAGCACCCCTTCCACACTACCCTACTGGCCCCATCCTATACACTGCCCGCCAGAGACAGCCCCGTACCTATCCTGTTCGACCAGTGCGTCCATCTGCTACACCACCCCCTGACACTCTAGTTCAGAGCATTCGTGCTCTTGAGGGGGCTGTTAGTGGACTTCGAGGAGACTTTAGGGCTCTCTCTACCACAGTCCACGCTGTGCAGACCCACGTTGCATTCCTTCCCAGTATTCAGGCTTGCCTGAATCAGATTCTGGCGCGTCTGCCTCCACCACCCACACCCTCCCAGCAGCCACCATGCCCACCACCTCCACCACCACCCCCGCCACAGGACGGTGCTGGTGCAGCGCCACCTCCAGCTTAGGCACACTCTTGATTCCTCTGATATTTTTTGTCGTTTTGCTGCCCGTTTGTTCCTGGGCCTGGTGATTGATTTTTGCCCCCCTCCTCCACGTATTATTTTGGTGCCTTCCTGATCATATCTCTTTTTTTATATATACCTTTTTGGGAGTGAGGGAGAGAGCTTTTGGGGACACTTATATCTGCACCATCCTGATCTTTGCATGCATCACATTCATTCATATTTTATTTTCTTTCTTTTTCTTTCTTTTTCATTATGCATGCATCCTCACCCGCCCCACCCATTTCACGTCTCTCAGTGTGCCACACTTTGCAAATTGAGGACACTGTGCACTTCAGCTTGAGGGAGTGAGTTCTCACACTTTTTCATTTTTGCCACCCTTTATTTTTGATTTCTCACACTTTCTTTCCACTTTTGCACTTATTTTCACCACTTTTTCGTTTTTTATCATGCATCACGTTTTCTTTTCCTTTTTTGAGTATGCTGCATTGTATATAGTTCTATTTTCTTTTATCTTTGTTTCTTTCATCCTTTGCTAGAGATGATTTTTCTGTGATGATGATGACGTGGTGTTAGCTTATCTCTATGTGCATGCTATTTTGTCACGTCGTAGCTTTTGTTTCAGATATCATATGCTATGTCCTGTTTTGCATTTTGGAATAGTAACCCACTCTTTTCATGTATGAATATGGATGAAATTCTGTTATTAGCTGATGTCTGATGATTCATATGTATGCTTCTCATAGAAAACACACCAAGCTTCACGCATTGATTGCTTATATTTGGAGTATTTCTTTCCTCTCTCATGTCACTTCTTATTGCATGAATTGTACGCTTCACTTTCAGGTTGATTGAATTTTTGCTAGGACGATGTATCTGGACTAGTTTACTTTTTGAGATTAAACTGAGTAGATTATATTACTCTGCTGAAAGTTGTCGTGCACGTCCTATAGAGTGAACCGAGCAATACATTTATTTCTTTCTCCGCATATCTTGAGCATCATTTCTCTATTTGATATTCATTGGTGAATCCCCCTAGCAAGTCTATTATCGGCATTTTCCACGCTATTAATTTTCATGCTCCAAATCCCCAAAATCAAAAAGAAAAAAATATATACCTGTATATCTTTCTCTCTTTTGATTTGGGATCGCTTATGTATATATGTCTTGTTATGCAAAAAAATGGGAAAAATTGAGAAAAAAAAGAAAAGAAAAGAGAAAAGAAGTTCATAACGATCCCATCTCATACTCTTTCTCTCATTCTTCCCTCTTTTGTTTTATTTTTACTTTTTTTAGCCTCAAAAGAAGTGGGGAATGTACGTATTGATTTGTTTATGCCACCACGCTTATGGATAAGCTTGGGGGAGAGGATCCAATGATGTGATAGAGAGAGACTACTTGACGATGCATGACAACCAAGGCTAAGTAATCTTCTATACTCGGTGAGATTGCTAAAGTTTCACGAAATCCAGAAATCGACACTTAGCATTCATTTCATGAAAACCATGCTTTTCTATTCTTACTATTGGTTGACTCGGAAAACGCGCAAGTGCACGCCTTCCGCTCCCAAGCGTAGGAGCGTCAATGCAATATATATATAACCGGTGAGTACCGGGTCGGATCACAGGGACAAGTCGTTCTACGTTCACAAAATTGATCGATAACGAAAAAATAAAGTGTGTTACAACTACCTCACCTAACGGTCGATGAGTGTGAGAAAAAGTGTGGTGAAAATTAAAAATCTAACCTAAGTGGCTAAGGGTGGAGAGCCGAATCGGCAAGTAACAAGGAGGACTCGTGTGGTGTGTGTGTGAATGAGGCCGCGGGCGTGGAAATTCATCCCAAATATAACTCAATTGATCTTCCGGCTAAGGGAGCTCAATCGGAAAATACGGCATTTCATCGAACGTGTGGGGTGCAATAAGTAATGAATGAAACTCACATGAGTAATAATCAATTAAGCACATTAGAGAGGGTCCGCTAGGATTATCCTCTTCTTGGATTCCCCCTTAGGGTTCCAATAAACAAAGTTCTAGGGTTTCATACCCAAATTAGACAATGAAATTGTGCTAGAGATGAAAACCACAACCCAACAACAACAAGCACAACACAATCACACAAGATAGATTTCAGAAATTCATAATGAAAAGGAGAAGATTTTACTTAAATTCTATCATCCAATTACAATACAAAAATCTAAATCAAATACACAATAGGTTGGAGAAATTTCACCCAAGTGTCACTCCAAGATGAAAATCCCCCTCTCCCAAGTGCTCCTCCAAGCTTCAAGCTTCCTCAAGCTCCTCCCATGGCCTCCAAGCTCTTCTTCCCCCTCCAAAATTTAGCAAAAATAAGAACTAGGGCTGAAAAACCCCCCAAATTCGCAATATAACTCTAACACAGCTTATCGGGTCTGTTTTTAAGTCAAACGGGTCGGATTCTGGCCCAAACCCGCAAGCAATGCCCAAAGCTGCAGAAATTTTCAGCACCGTCACCCTGTCTTGCGAAAATTCTAGAAAAATCATCCGACCTCGGAATGACGTGTTCCAGGCGGCGATGGAATCGGGACTTCACGAACTTCGACTGAAAAATATCATTAGGCCGGAATATATATTGGAATGATAGCAGAATTCTTCACAAGAGGGGCAAAGCTGCAGAAATTTTCAGCACCGTCACCCTATCTTGCGAAAATTCTAGAAAAATCATCCGACCTCGGAATGATGTGTTCCAGGCGGCGATGGAATCGGGACTTCACGAAATTTGACTGAAAAATATCATTAGACCGGAATATATACTAGAAGGATAGCAGAATTCTTCACAAGAGGGGCAAAGCTGCAGAAATTTTCAGCACCGTCACCCTGTCTTGCGAAAATTCTAGAAAAATCATCCGACCTCGAAATGATGTGTTCCAGGCGGCGTTGGAATCGGGACTTCACGAACTTTGACTGAAAAATATCATGAGGCCGGAATATGTATTGGAATAACAGCAGATTTCTGCACAAGAGAAGGCATTGCAGAATTCTTCTTCTCTTCTTCTTGCTTCCGATAAATCTCCATAAATTCCAGAAAAATCCTGAAAATTAGGAAATGCAATAATTAGTGACAAGAAGTGGGTTTTAAGTATAACAAGTGATAAGATCTAATATACAGACTATGCACAATTACGAGCTAGATAGAGCCTATATGTGAAATATATACGCTAAAACCCAAGGAAATACGGGGTGAAATTGACACTTTTCATTCGGAATCACACCCCCCAACTAGCTTTTTGCTAGTCCCTAGCAAAATTTGCATTAAATTCAGATTAAATTGAAAACCATGCACCAACTCACAATATTCTCATGACACACCCAAACTGGTATTTCCAAATGATTTCAAAGCCAATATACCCAATGTATGAAAGTAAACAACAAATGATACTCTCCTCGATCCAATTCAAAGAAAAGTGAAGAAATAAGCCCCGTATCACACGTATCGGGATATATCACGATGTCAAAATTTCCAATTTTCATGAAAATGGCCAAAACGAAAAAAATTTCATCTAAGTTGTGGGAGAGGAGATTGCATCACTCATGTTGCTTATTCTTTCATTTTTTTATTCATTTTTCTTTTCTTTTCTTTTCTTTCTTTTTTTTTCTTTTTTCTTTTTTGTTTTTGATGTTTATGTTTTGCATTCACGCGATAACGCCATAAATGCAAACACGGCCACATTTACATACACGCGATGACGCTATATATGCAAATGGATGGAATGATTCCCTAAATCTCATCTTTGGCGTCCTCCCCAATGTTTCGTGGGGCACCGGCTACTCGATTTGATTAGAAAAACCATTCACTTATACTACTATCTTTTTCTCATTCTCCAACACAAATTAGCAACTCATCCACCCACTTCTAAGAAGAAAACAAAGCATGCACAATTGGCCAAATCCAATCCAATTAGAAACTACACCATTCATCCCAACATGAAATCGCTTACACCAAACTTTTCCCAAATTATTTCGAAGAAAGCATCACGACATATGAAATAGCTTCATACATGGTATATTAACATATGAATCCAATTTGGAAAAGAAATGAAACATGTCAATCCAACATCGAGGAGTTGATACCAAAATGATAATCCGAAAAAATTGCATGGCATTAAGCATATAGGGACTAAGCAAAGCTAATGGCGTAGGAATGAGAAGGCCAAATATGATATGCAATGACATTCATGGAATGAGGCGAAACATGGAGGAATCTCAAAGAAAAAAAAATTTTGTACCAAAATCCTAACAAACCTAGAGATTCTAACACTCTCCCCCCCAACTTAAAATAAGCATTGTCCTCAATGTTGGGAGAGTACTAGATCTCACAAAAGATCCTAGAAAAGAAAAAGAAAAGCATACGAAAATACTAAAATAAAACTTTTATTTATTTACACTAATGGAAAGAACACACCGTGGCAAATGGCGGATCCAAAATGTGTAACTGTGGTGGCAACTGCTCGATCATATCCTTTCGCTCCTCCGCGAGCGTCGCCACGTCCAATGCCCTACCTCCAATGCGGGCATCAATGGCAAGCGACACAACCCCAAGCATCTCCTTGTGATGGAATCCTGCAAAATGGGGGAGATAGGTCGTGTCAAAAATAATTGGGCGAGAGCACCCATCCAACTGAAAAGCTTGCCAAAATGGGTCGTCGAAATGAATAAAGGAATTTACAATCAAATGACGACAATCCGAATCATTATGATATGGAATTAAATAATTGGATTCGGGGGTGGAGGGAAAAGAAAGATGGGAACTTCCCTGAAATGTGATGATAGGCTCGGAATGATGCACGGCCTCAAGAGGAGGTGGAAGTGGCTGCAGAGAGAAAACTGGAGTAGGAGGGAGCTCGGGCTCAATATATACCATCTCGCAATCCCCGTCGCTATCCTCTTCCTCGACGTCAATATCAACAATCTCTGCAGCACTCCCCAAAACTGGTAACTGCTCCTGACAAACCTTCTTGATGACTGGCAAGTGCGCATCCTGAGGCGAGGGAAGTGACATCTGTGACAGGACTGGAGGTAGACATGTCTCGGGCAAATCCAAGCACGCATCATCCTCGCCATCCCGGAAATAGCTCATCTCAGTCGTCCTCCCAAAATACTCAATCGCCTCGACCTGTGAAGCTAACTCTGAAGTGGATCGTGGCTCATGCTCCATGATGTCCTCAATCTGCTCTCGGCCATCATGCACATCCGCTTCATCCTCAACCTCAAAATGAAAATGCATCGTGTCACCGTCGTGGTCGACACGCACACCGTCATCTGTCTCCTCCAACTCCTCAATATATATATGCTCAAACTCTTCTACTTGGCCCCAATGCACCCACTTCACAGGTCTCTCTAGATAATCCATAGGGTCGCACTGGAATGAGCCCTCAGCTGGCTCCTCAGGCTGGCACTGGACCTGCAGCTCTGCATCCTGAAGTGGAAGCTGAGACTGACCATCATCCTCATATCTAAGTGACGGCTCTCCAGATGGCGCAGTCCGCTCCCACTCTGCAAGGTCCCTCAGGTAACACCAAGAATCCTCTGTCGAATACTCAAAGAACTCCCCACCGCAACTCATCTGCACCAAATCTCGCCCAGATGGCGATAACCCTGTGTAGAAGATCTGCAGAAGATGATCCTCGTGAAAGCTCTGGTGTGGGCACGCAAGCACCAAATCAGTGAACCTCTGCCAAGCCTGATGGTAGGCCTCCCACTCAGCCTGGATAAAGCTCGCTACATGCTCCATGGCCTGCCGCCCATGTACCTGCTCCAAAAAGATAGGCAAAAACACTCGGAGAAATTCAGCCTGAAATGACAACCAAGTAAAATGTGAGTCCAAAGACAATGAATCAAACCAAAGTCTAGCATCATCCTGTAAAGAATCGGGAAAGAATCTAAAATATATGCAATCATCATCGATATTCCCACCAAGACATGAATGCATCCAATCTTCAAAATTTTTAATATGTAAGTGAGGGTTCTCCCACTCCGTGCCATGAAAGTATGGCGGAAGTGGGATATCCTCCAAATCAACGTCCGAAAAATTTGAAGGTGATGCCATGTTGTTAAAAAAAATTTCACAAAACAAATGAAAATAAACAACCAAACGACTCAAAAAGTGGAAAATGCTACTAAGAGATAGGAGTATCACACTAAAAGTTTCAAAATCAATCAAAAAATGCTACTACTAGAAACCGTTGTCCCCGGCAACGGCGCCAATTGGTTGACTCGGAAAACGCGCAAGTGCACGCCTTCCGCTCCCAAGCGTAGGAGCGTCAATGCAATATATATATAACCGGTGAGTACCGGGTCGGATCACAGGGACAAGTCGTTCTACGTTCACAAAATTGATCGATAACGAAAAAATAAAGTGTGTTACAACTACCTCACCTAACGGTCGATGAGTGTGAGAAAAAGTGTGGTGAAAATTAAAAATCTAACCTAAGTGGCTAAGGGTGGAGAGCCGAATCGGCAAGTAACAAGGAGGACTCGTGTGGTGTGTGTGTGAATGAGGCCGTGGGCGTGGAAATTCATCCCAAATATAACTCAATTGATCTTCCGGCTAAGGGAGCTCAATCGGAAAATACGGCATTTCATCGAACGTGTGGGGTGCAATAAGTAATGAATGAAACTCACATGAGTAATAATCAATTAAGCACATTAGAGAGGGTCCGCTAGGATTATCCTCTTCTTGGATTCCCCCTTAGGGTTCCAATAAACAAAGTTCTAGGGTTTCATACCCAAATTAGACAATGAAATTGTGCTAGAGATGAAAACCACAACCCAACAACAACAAGCACAACACAATCACACAAGATAGATTTCAGAAATTCATAATGAAAAGGAGAAGATTTTACTTAAATTCTATCATCCAATTACAATACAAAAATCTAAATCAAATACACAATAGGTTGGAGAAATTTCACCCAAGTGTCACTCCAAGATGAAAATCCCCCTCTCCTAAGTGCTCCTCCAAGCTTCAAGCTTCCTCAAGCTCCTCCCATGGCCTCCAAGCTCTTCTTCCCCCTCCAAAATTTAGCAAAAATAAGAACTAGGGCTGAAAAACCCCCCAAATTCGCAATATAACTCAAACACAGCTTATCGGGTCTGTTTTTAAGTCAAACGGGTCGGATTCTGGCCCAAACCCGCAAGCAATGCCCAAAGCTGCAGAAATTTTCAGCACCGTCACCCTGTCTTACGAAAATTCTAGAAAAATCATCCGACCTCGGAATGACGTGTTCCAGGCGGCGATGGAATCGGGACTTCACGAACTTCGACTGAAAAATATCATTAGGTCGGAATATATATTGGAATGATAGCAGAATTCTTCACAAGAGGGGCAAAGCTGCAGAAATTTTCAGCACCGTCACCCTATCTTGCGAAAATTCTAGAAAAATCATCCGACCTCGGAATGATGTGTTCCAGGCGGCGATGGAATCGGAACTTCACGAACTTTGACTAAAAAATATCATTAGACCGGAATATATACTAGAAGGATAGCAGAATTCTTCACAAGAGGGGCAAAGCTGCAGAAATTTTCAGCACCGTTACCCTGTCTTGCGAAAATTCTAGAAAAATCATCCGACCTCGAAATGATGTGTTCCAGGCGGAGTTGGAATCGGGACTTCACGAAATTTGACTGAAAAATATCATGAGGCCGGAATATGTATTGGAATAACAGCAGATTTCTGCACAAGAGAAGGCATTGCAGAATTCTTCTTCTCTTCTTCTTGCTTCCGATAAATCTCCATAAATTCCAGAAAAATCCTGAAAAATAGGAAATGCAATAATTAGTGACAAGAAGTGGGTTTTAAGTATAACAAGTGATAAGATCTAATATACAGACTATGCACAATTACGAGCTAGATAGAGCCTATATGTGAAATATATACGCTAAAACCCAAGGAAATACGGGGTGAAATTGACACTTTTCATTCGGAATCAACTATTCCATATCGTGTGATATCTCTTATACTCCTTATAGAGAGCATTCAATTGAAAATTGTGTGATCTATGGTTATGCATACCGCTTTAGATGCTTCAGACGATGTTAATCCTAGAATGGTTCCATATTTCATGCTATATTGATATTTTGGGGTTTTCTATTTCGAATGCGTCCATTATACTATGATATCGAAATAAAAGTCTTTGACGTGTGTTTTATATTCGATGTATTCTATATGAGTAAGCAAAACCCACGTCCTAAGAAGAATGATCTAGCACCCCACTTCTTCGCTTTCTATTCTATTTTATTTTCATTTTCCTTCTTTTCCATTATTTTGCCCATCGGGCTCGCTTTTTACTCATCTTCCTCGAGGACGAGTAAGAGGTAAGCTTGGGGGATTTTGATCGCTCCATATTTTACACCCTTTTTCTGCATGTTTGCAAGCCACTTTGATCGCTCATATCGTGTTTTTCATGATTATTCGGCAATATTGCGATGCTTTTCACGATTTCTTGTTTTTGTCGTATTTCAGGAGATATGGAGCGATTCGGAGAGATTTTGAGATCAAGAGGATTTGCACCCACTCCGGAGTGTCGCCCGGAGCTCTTTTGAGGGCTATTCGGCGATGGAAGACGAGTGAAAGAAGAAGGAACATCGTAGGGGTGACGAGGAAGCAAAAAGACGAAAATTGGGCATTTGCAGCATCTCACTCGGCCGAGTGAACCACCCACTCGGCTGAGCAAGAAGACCACTCGGTCGACCAGACCGGACACACATCAACAGAATGAAATCGGCGTGCACTCTGCCGAGTAACGATAGTCCACTCGATTGAGCATGGAAATCCCCTCGCCCGAGTGGCATGGAAAAATCCACTTCAAAAGAGGCCGACTTACTGTAAATTTACAGGCTTTTAACGGTTCCGACTCGGCCGAGCAAGAAATGCCCCTCGGCAGAGTGAGTAAAGTCACTCGGCCGAGTCACTTTCGAAGACAGACCCCGAAGATCCCCCGACTTACTGGAATTTTACAGGGTTTGTCACTCGGCCGAGTGACATTTGTCACTCGGCCGAGTGAGCCGCCCCGCCTGCTGCGTAAACTGCGATTTCTGGGCTGCGCAGGGGCATTTTTGTCACGATTTTTTGGGCGATTTTGAGGGGTATTTAAACCCAGTTTTTGCCCTAGTTTAGAAGGACTTTTTGATACTTTTTGCAGCCTTTTTAGAGAGCTTTTTAGATAATTAGATTTAGGCTTTTTGGGAGATTAGAAAGGAGATTTTTGTTGGATGCTATTGGAATCTCATTGGTTTGTCTCTTTTCTTGTTAAAAACTCTATTTTTATTGATAATTTCTCTCTTGCAATGAATTGTGCTGAATTTTCTATTGAATTTCTTATGAATTGCATGATGATTAGTGAGTAGTTTTATCGTCTTAGGGCATAGGGATGAACCCTATGAACCCTATTTCTGAATTGTGATGAATTGGTGAAATTCTTGCTAGCATTGATTAGGGTTAGGTTGGGATTGATAAATTACGGATAGCTAGGGATTCATATCGTTTGGGATTTGCAAGAGATTGGGTCCCAATTGATAGGAAGCCCTAGAAATTCGATTTAGATTTACGATTGGACTTTTCTAGAATTGGTTTGCAAGAGATTGGACCAAGGCTAGGGTTTTCGATCATAATTCTATACCCATACCCATTTGCCAGAGATTGGACGGGTAGGAACTATCTCAACCTAGGTCATAGCTCGAGTTTGCACGAGAGTGGGCTCGAGATACGGTTGAACGATGATGTCGTTCTTCACGCTAGCGGCTTAGGTTAGGGTTTGCAAGAGATTGGGCCCTAACATAGGTTTGCTATAGACCGGCAATAGCGCGAGAGCGTGAGCTTGGTTCTACATTTAGTTGCAACTAGTTCACCTAAAATTCAAGTCTAGCAATGATGTAACCTACAAATCACAACGATGAGATACGGTCTGTAGCGGGGATTCCCTATCCCTAAGCGCTTTATTTCATTGATATTTCCATCGATATACGAACGATTGTGACAATTTTACCCCAAATTATTCTTGACCATTTTGATAGCAAGGTGATTAGAAGAAGACGCTGTCATTGTTCCTCACTGAGTTCGATACCCGCTCGCCACTACACCGTGCGCTTGCGGCAAGACTACGAGTCGCTTGTCCGGGGTGCGTGTGCATACCGGGGTGCGATCAAGTTTTTGGCGCCGTTGCCAGGGAAGAGACAGTGTTTTATTCTCTTTACTTAGTGTCTTCTTTTTCTTTTATTACTTTTATCTTTTTACTCCTTATTCGTGCTAACAATTCCTTTGAAACTCTGTTTTCCTTTGCATGTACACGAGATGTACGGCGAACCCCGAAGAAATATTATTTGATCCGGAGATCGAGCGTACTGTGAGGAGGATCAAAGCCGAGAGAAGGCACGCTATAGAGGATGGTTGTATGAACAGTGTGGAGACACTGGAGGAGCTAGCCGCACGAATGGCGAGGATCATATCCATTAGAGATATGCTTCAGCCTAAGACTTCCTCTACCACATCATCCATCGCCATGCCGGAACTAGCGGCGGACAAGAATTTTGAACTAAAGACGGGTTTGGTAGTATTGATGCAACAAGACCCGTTTCATGGGAATGCCCATGAAAATCCGCATTATCACATCTAGCTTTTCTTGTCCAAATGCGCCACCTTCCAAATGCCGGGCGTTTCCGTTGATGCAATTCGACTGTGACTCTTCCCCTTCACACTCAAGGATAAAGCTTTATATTGGTTGAGGACGCAGGCGGAAGGGACATTCACCACTTGGGATGAGTTGGCGAGCGCCTTCCTTGACAAATTTTATCCTCCTTCCAAGACGGTGAAGATACGGAGTGTTCTCATGTCCTTTAAGCAAGGACCGTAAGAGACCCTCTATGAAGTATGGGAGCGCTTCAAGGACTTACAACATCAATGCCCCCATCATAGTATAGAAGATTGGGAACTTGTTCACAGTTTCTACAATGGACTTCAACCGGGCATGAAGCAAATTATTGATGCAACCGCCAATGGAGCCATACTATCAAAGACCCCGGATGAAGCTACGGCCTTGTTAGAGGAGAGGACTTCTAATAACCAACAATGGGGGGACGAGCAAGGATATTCTTCGTCCTCTTTGAAGCCCACTAGCATTTATGAGGCCAAGGCCATGGCGGAGCTTACAAACAAATTTGAGTCTCTCCACAAGGTAGTGGAGAGATTGGAGAAATATATCACCGACCAACATGGAGCACCCTCTACATCTACGCCGATAAGAAATATGAGCGATTGGCAAGACCAATCCCAAGCCATGTATGTAGGAGGGGACAATGGAGAAGGAGCCTTGGAGCAAGTACAATATGTCGCGGGGAACTCCGGATATTGGGTCAACCCGGCCGCTAGAAACCATCCGGGCTTTTCATATGCAAACAATGATGGTGCTTTGAACCCCCCGCCATAACAACTTCCTCAAGCTCGGCCTCCACTAACACAACCTCAATATCAACCAAGGGGTCCACCGCAACAAAATTACCCGCCGAGGCAACAAACGGGACCATATAGACCCCCCGGGTACAACCAAGGTTGGAGAGCTCCCAACCCACCTCAAGCTCAACCACGATCGGACCACGAAGCTAGGGTGGAGGAATTTATGGTGGAGCAAAGAAAGATCAACACTAGATTAACGGCAGGACAAGAGTCACTAAATACCGTCGTCGCTCAACTTACAGAGCAACTTGCGTTGCTCACCAAGAACGCCCAACAATTGCCGGCTCAACCTGAGCCCAATCCATGGAGCAACACCGGACAAATCAATGCGGTGGTTGCGGTTACAACAAGGGGCGGGAAGGATACCACTCCCGCTATGACCCAAAGCAAGCAACCCGTGGTGGAAATTTTGAAAGAAAAAGAGACGGTGATTGAGGAGGAGAGCTAAAAGGAGCCAATTGAAGGAGGAACCTCTAAAGTGGTGGAGCCACTTGATGAGCGCCGCTACATGCCACCGGTGCCGTTTCCACAACGGCTAGCTAGAGCCAAGATGGAGAAAAGGCTCGCCAAGTTCCTAGAATACTTGAGGGGAGTAAGCCTCAATATTTATTTCTTGGATGCAATTGTTGAGATCCCGTCTTACGCGAAGTTCTTGAAGGACTTGATTTCGTGAAAGAAAAGGAAGGAAAAAATCATGCTTGCGGAGCAAGGAAATTGGTTTACCTGGAAGGAGAAGGAGCCGGTGAAATTGAAGGATCCCGGGAGTTTCTGCATCCCTTGCACACTATGAGGCGTCCCCTTGCAAAAAGCTCTAGTAGACTTGGGCGCGAGTGTGAGCCTTATGCCCCATTGTATGTTCCGGAGATTGAACACGAGCACCGACTTAAAGCCGACCGACATGAGGTTTCAACTTGCGGACGGTCGGATTACTAGGCCGGTAGGGATCGCAGAGAATATTCCACTCCAAGTATCGAGAGGTATATGCTTACCTTGTGATTTTGTCATAATAGACATCAAGGAAGAGGGCGACACTTCGCTCATACTTGGACACTCGTTCCTCGCCACCGCCGGTGTTATCGTCGATGTGCGTGAAGGAAATCTATCCTTGAATGTCGGGAACATAGAAGTCGAGCTTCACATACCCAAGGCCATGAAACATATGCCATATCACGAGGAGTTAGATTATGTGGATCTTCTCGATAAAGTGATTGAAGAAGCAATCCCCCACTCTATTGGTGCTCTCCATGACGATGGCTTCGAAGAAGGCCAAGCTTCGGGTGAAGAAGAGAAATTGGAGGACCCTCCAGATAGCTCCACAGATGGTGATGAAGGCGACGCTGATGTCGCAAGAATACGAGAGCTTTGCAAGCTCTCAAAGGCCAAGAATCCGAAAAAAGCTCCACCGAAAGGAAGATCGGTGTCACCTGCCAATAAGAAGATATGAACAAGCTCTAGCTTGGGGGACTTATCCCCCAACATTGCCCATGATGAGGAGGCGTCGAGGAAGACCAATGATCATCAAGACCCAAATCTGAGCGGCCTTCCCGGCTTGTTTGACGGGTGCATCTTGTATGCGCCCAATATCGCGAGCTAAACGAATATCTAAAGGGGTCGAGCTCATGACCTTAAACGAGCTCTTGTCGGGAGGCAACCCGATGGTTATTGCATTGTTTTTATTTTTTTCCTTTTTGGTTTAGCCTTTTGTTAGTTTTTAGAATTTTTTGTCCATGAAAATCGTGACAACGAGTCTTAATTTTCATGACAGGAGAAGGAGAAAGGGAGACCAATCATATGGAGAATGATCGAGGCAATGAAGAGTGCTCCAAGAATGCGTTCAGGCCTTAGGAGGAGGAAGAAACAGACTGGATGAAGAAAAATAGAGACCAGAGCGAAAACAGAGAGCCGATGCAGAAAACAGCACGTCACTCGGCCGAGTAGCTTATGCCACTCGGCCGAGCAAAGAATCCACTCGGCCGAGTGGAGCACCAATCAGGAAAGTTTCTGCAGACCAACTCTCTGTTGATTTCTGTAAGTTTTAGTTTTAATTGCCACTAGGGCGAGTGACTAGTCACTAGGCCGAGTGAAACAGATACCCTCCTAGCTTAAATATTGCTGAGTGGCAGAGCCACTCGGCCGAGTGGAGTTTCTCCCTTCGGCCGAGTGAGCCAAAGCCACTTGGCCGAGTCGTAAGTGGCAAGGAAATTTTTGAAATTTTTTTGGTTTACGCACTCGGCCGAGTGACATTGTCACTCGACCGAGTCGTAACAATTCCTATATATATTCGCTGCAGGCTGCGCGAAAATCGAAACAAAAAACCCCAAATTCTCAGCCCGAGCCGCTGTCGCTTGAGATTCCTTGCCCGATGCACGCCGCTGCCTCACCCAAGCCAGACCCCTCTTCGCCAGCGATCGACTTTCCCTCCCCTTGTCGATGATCGGCCGCCACCCCCATCGCCAGCACCGGCCACCACCGCCTCCGATCACCCTGTTTTCGCCCCAAAACCCCCGTTTCTCCCTGTTTTCTCTTGATTTGTATGCCCGTGAACCCCGTTTTCAAATTAACTTTCATATCTATCTATTATCCCCTATCTCCCCCATACATATCGAATATTATTCGCTGATTTGATCGTTTGATTTGCATGCTAGCTTGGGGGAGCTTTGGGGAGCTTTTGGACGCACATTGAGCTTCACGGCGGAGGCGTCTCTTCGCACGCACTACTTATTTCTCTCACGGCGTGTTCAGGTACAATCGTTCCATCATTTAGCACGTCGCTGTATTTATTTGGTTGGGACATGTATCGCGGAGCATATGCCACCGTGCACTAGGCCGCGTACACGGGGAGCCTCTTCGAAGCGGAAGAGGACCGATGATCCCGGTCCCTCTCACGCTAGGGAGGACTCCCCTCCACCTAGCCTGCCACCGCCACCGCCACCGCCACCTACACAGCCGATCCCTGCTGATCATGTCCCTCCACCCGCTCCCGCCGTCGGGCCGATGGGGATTACGTTTCGAAATGACGCACACCGCGCCAGGTTCGAACGTATCTGCCATCGCTCGATAGTACCCTCTAGGTTCGCACACTTAGCTGACCTTGACTGCCTGGGGGTACTCGAGGGACTTCTCAACCTAGGTCGTAGCTCGAGTTTGCACGAGAGTGGGCTCGAGATACGGTTGAACGATGATGTCGTTCTTCACGCTAGCAGCTTAGGTTAGGGTTTGCAAGAGATTGGGACCTAACCTAGGTTTGCTATAGACCGGCAATAGCGCGAGAGCGTGAGCTTGGTTCTACATTTAGTTGCGACTAGTTCACCTAAAATTCAAGTCTAGCAATGATGTAACCTACAAATCATAATGATGAGATACGGTCCGTAGCTGGGATTCCCTATCCCTAGGTGCTTTATTTCATTGATATTTCCATCGATATACGAATGATTGTGACAATTTTACCCCAAATTATTCTTGACCATTTTGATAGCTAGGTGATTAGAAGAAGACACTGTCATTGTTCCTCCATGAGTTCGATACCCGCTCCCCACTACACCGTGCGCTTGCGGTAAGACTACAAGTCGCTTTTCTCGAGTGCGTGTGCATACCGGGGCACGATCACTAAAGCGGTGAGCTGTGGGAGGACGGAAGGAGGTGATTCATTAGAGATTTGGAGACGTTCTTTTGTATGGAGAGCTGAGGCGATTTTTGTATTAGTTTTTGAGATTAAACCTTTAGATATTTTTAGATCGAAATTGAGAGATTTATATTTTGGTTCTCATTTGCGTTTGCGTATTGAAATCTGGATTTTTCTGGATCTATTGTTCGTCTATTCTCTTTGCCTCCCGATGTAAGTTTTTCCCTCCATTTTATTAATCTACGATGATGTGTTCGTATCTAAAAATTGCATTCTTATTCACTATCGCCATGTGTGAGTAGATCCTTCTAGGGCTGATGGGTTAGCCCTAGGATCCTATGGGGAAAACGTAGAACTGGATCCCTACGTTGAATTAGGGACTTAGGGAAGTATTTTGGTCAATCCTACCGAAACCCTAGATAACCCGTACTGAGATCATGCCCACGGTATGTGGAATTGATGCGCTTAAGGGGTATATCTGGGATTCGAATATGGAAATCGGTGGATCCAACCAAGGCTCGTGACCATGCATGGCTTGTGCCTTGAGGGGATCCATCGACGAACTATACCGCTACGTTGACGGCTACCGCCATTGCCTCAATGAGAGCCACCGAAATACCCCGCAATTCTAGCCCACGAGAGTGGAATGAATTAGGGGATTAATTCCCTAGCCCTAATGGAACGTAAGGATCCTATTCTAACGTCGACCCCTTATGATCTTAGTGGTGATCCCTAACGCCATAGTCCCGTTTATTAAGTAAACCTACAACAACAACCCAAACAAATCCGTCATCCCGATAGCTATCTCACTTCGAGATTTAGAAATAAACTGAGAATCCATTTACACTATCACCGTCCCTGTGGGATTCGATATCATTTATACTATAACTCGACAACGTCCTCTTGCGGATTGAGCCCGGAATTAAAGCCCAGGGATCATACCACGCCTGGCAATCGTGACATCGCCAGGTGGAATCTAGGTGTAGGTTTCGGGTGCGTCAAACTAACACCGAGAAATCACCTAGCAATGGCACAAACACCAAGTGCTAAATGTATCCCAAATGCGAATCCACGGCACTTTACAAAAGCGTATGGTATCAAGTAATATTATAAAAGATATCGATCACACAGGGAAGGTATGAATGTTATTATCTTAGGTTATTTTTAAATCGCAGAATATAGGTAGCAGTCGGTTTTGAAAGATTGGTTGTTTAGAATTTTGAACGGTTAATAAAGACTAGGGCCTTAGGACTCACCACTAGGATCGTCGGACGTCGATGCTTGGTTAGGACTCTCACGTTGTATTGGTTTTATAGGGATTGTCGTATCCAAGATGTGGAATTCATGATTCTAAGCACCATGAATCTAACGTATCGCATTAACCCGTAGGTGCACACGACACATGCATTAAGAATAGACAATATTCACGCCACTCTCATGGACGGAATGATCTAAGCTCATGCCACTCTCGTGGGTTAGAGCTTTGATGTATTTTGATGGCTCTTATTGACGCAATGGCGGTAGCTGTCAATTAGTAATGTAGTTCGTCGGTGGATCCCATCAAGACACGAGCCGGACATGTTCACATGTCCCAATTGAATCCACTAACTCCCTAATTAAGCCTATAGGATACTCCTTAAGCCAATCGATTCCACTGTCCGTGGGCATGATCTCAGTACGAGTTCTCCTACAAACTTTGCAAGATCAACCAAAATACTTCCCTTTTATTCTAACAAAACCTAAAAATCCTAACTTTGCATCTCAATCCTAAAATCCATGGGCTAATCCATTAGCCCTAGATGGAACTACTCATACATCATAGAAATAGCAATGAAATATTCAATAGATGCAATAGAATTCATCACGGCAATGGAAAACATCAAAAAGCAATTGAAAGTGTAGAGAACCATTACTAACGCGTTGAGAAGCAATAATAGTCCAAAGAGAATTAAGAAGACAAGATTCCTTGCGCGAAACAATAGTAAAATTCCAAGCTTTGCTTCATACACAATAGCGACGACACAAGTTCTCAAAAACCTAATTAAAACTAAACTAAAAGTTTTTCTAAAGTTCATCCCTTAAAAATAAAGCTAAAAACGTCCTTAAATACATACGAGCAATATCCCAAAAAATCTCAGAAAATCTGGTCACTTGGGCCCACAAACTAGGCTAGGCGCGTCAGCTACTTGACTGAGTAGAGGAGCCTGCTCAGTCGAGCCAGCTACAGGCTCCCCTTGCTGCTGCTTCTGTGTCAGGCGGATACGGTCTACTTGGTCGAGTATCCCCCTACTCGGTCGAGCTACAGTATATCCAAAATTCCTCCAAAGCGTCGCTCTGTTTTCTTTCGACTCGGGTCGAGCAGGTGAGCTGCTCGGTCGAGTTTCTTTGCTGCTCGGTCGAGCTGGGATGCCTAGAGAGAAGCTCGAAATCTTCATCTGTTTTGTACGACTCGGGTTGAGTCGGCTGTCTGCTCGGTCGAGTAGGTCAGAGCCATTTCCTGTGCGATTTCAGTGTGTCAGCTCGGCCGAGTAGCTAATGCTACTCGGACGAGTCACCTGGGAAACTGATCTGAATCTTGCCATTTCTCATTCTCTTCTCCTTCTCTCCTCTAATCTTCTTCCATTCCTCGGCAAACTCCTATGGTGCCTTGCCAATAACGTCTCTGACGTACCGGATGTGTCCTGACGTCCCCTAGATTTAGCAATGTGTAGTCTGGACGGGCATACCAGATTTAAATATTTATAACCGCAAGCGCACGGTGTTGTAGTGTGGCTTGGGGGTCGAACACGGGGAGGCTTGTGGTGTACTTGTTGTCAATCAGGAACCGGATCACCCGGTGGGTGAGCTAGCCCTATCGCTCGGTGGTTTGTCACGAAAAGATACTACTAAAGATGTAAGATATAAAAAGAACCTAGGACCTTGGTTTCCACCCTATCATGTGTCCCCTCTATTACGACCGACGGATAGGAATTCGATTGGATTCTAGGGTTTAGTTGTGAGACGTTGCCTCTAAAAGTGATACCTAGCGTCCCATGGGCCCGATATTCCGGTCGATGCCCAGGATGATACGCTAGGTCTACCCGGGTTCGGACAGGGGGGCATTCCCATGACCATTGACACCAACCGACTCTGGGATCACTAAGCTCGCAACGATTTCTCCCGACATTTCATCCTACCTCTCCCACGCGCTAGGATTCAATGTCTACGCTAGGGGTGTGAGCTGTGGCTAGGGGATCAAACGCCAGTTTTATTTCCCCTTGGCCCGACGAACAGAGGCGATATTTCTCCCGCCAATGACAATGAAAAGCCCCACGTAACCATCTAAATTCCTATATCCTATCGAAACCCTAATACTATGGTCGTTTTAGGGAGAACCCACGAAGGGGCTTCCACCAATGTCCCAGATTAGGAAACTACTCACGATTCATTGCAAAAAGAGCAACACAAAAAATTATAGCCATTAAGTTCAAGATCAAGCAATAGAAATGTGGAGCAAATAGTATTAAGAACACAATATCAAAGTATCAAGACAATCAGGGAACATACGAAACAAAATAAATTCGCAGCCGCCAAAAATCCCAAAAAGACAGTTTTAGAAAAGGGGATCTCGCTCTGGGAAATAACCTAGGGTTATATATAGAATATACGACCACCCGATCGGTTGAAGCATCAACCGATCGGGTGAGTCGACGGTTGACTTGGCCTTCGGTTCTTCAGATACTTCACCCGATCGCTGAACCGATCAGGTGAGTCGTCGGGTCGTTGGCTGGGGCACTTTGGCTACAGATGAACCGATTGGGTGAGTTTTCACCCGATCGGTTGGAATTCAGCTCCAAAAGACAAAGAACATTGTCGCCACCACCCGGTCGCTGAACCGATCGGGTGGGCTCTTTTTCACTGCTGCTTCTGTCCGGGTCGGATATTCGTGCACGAACCGATTGGGTGGGTCTGTCCACCCGATCAGTTGAGGGCTAAAATATGATATTCTTCAACGTTTGGCCCTCGGGATCGCGCGTGGCGCCTTCCGTTGCTCCGGGGACCCATGATATCTGCTTTGTATGTCCCCAGCGCTGGCAATCTTCTGCAACGGCACAAAAACACAAAGAAAGTGAAAAGATACAAAAAACCACAAAAGAATATATACAAAACAACAGAAAACAACGGAAAATCACGAAGAAGGCGTGCATGAATATATAAAATATAAACGCACGTCAAAATCCCTCAAGCTGAACCCTTCCTCATCCTCGAGGAAGACGAGTGAGAGTAGGAGTCCGTAGGGAAAAATTGAAAGGACGAAACAGAAAGAGAAAGCAAAGTCCTAGATCACCCGTCAGAGCCAACAAAAACTAACTCACCACACTAAGCAAGCATGCAGTAAACACATCACTAAACCCATGAATATGAGTCCATACAAGTGTCGTGGGTCCACGTGGTGAAGCGCGAGTGAGTGAGGTCGTGAGCTAGCAGACGGTGTTACTATCTAAATTGTGCAATAAAGCTCCATATACACATAACCAAGGAATAACCCAAATATCGATTCAATTCGAATAAGCAGTGAATAATAGCTCAAGCATGCATTAGAGTAGAATAAGAATTGAAGCGTATCATGTGTCGGGGACTCCACTACTAGGAACTAGAAGATCACCACACTATTGCCTAGATAATCGCTAGAAAATTCCTATGCCAAGTGTGTTCGAAAATGAAGGAGGTTGAGAAGGTGTGGAGTGGAACACTTGGTGCAAATTCTCGACTTCCCTTTATTCACGGTGGATAGGAATGGTATTCACAACGGGAATTTTTTTGGGTTTTGGGTATTTGTATTTTTTTTTTGGATTTTTTGGCTATACATATTTTTTTCTCTTTCTTTTTTTTCAATTTTTCTTTCTTCTCCTTTTTTTTCTTTTTGGATTTTTGGATTTTGGGCTATATATTTGTGTGCTCTCCTAAGTGGGAGAACGGTACACGACGAGGGTATTTGCACCAAGTAAAACAAAAAAGAAATCAAATTCTAAACACTTGGGCAAAATAAAAATTTTCGCGAATCAGAGCATAAGCAAAATGGGTTATCCTAGTCCTATTGGTAGAGTCCCGACACATGCGAATTGAAGCGTTGTATATATATATATATATATATATATATATATATATATATATATATATATATATATATATATATAATTCATGCATAGAGAAGCAGACAGTGGAGGAAAAATAACGCATATTCGAAATTGAAGCATGATAGTCTAGGGGTCAACCAAGGACACGTATCTAAAAACAAAATCACAAAGTAGAAGCACACCAACTAGCTTGCTACGACAAACAACTCACACAAAGGCAAAGTGAACCCACGAAGCATGAAATGCAATAGGGCACGTCTTCCTAGGGTTAGTGAAAGTGATTATCGTGGCTAAGCTAAGTGTGTGTGGTTCCGTGGCAGTTCATCATGTGGGATCATCTCTAGGAGAGGGAGAACAAAAGGATGAGAAGAAAAAGAAAAACACGATGAAAACGACTTAAAACGGTGAAAAAGATAAAACTGACGCCCAAAGTGCGACTCCCCCAAGCTGAATCTTGCATTGCCCTCAATGCAATAATAGTAAATGTGGGAGGGAAACGAAAATGGGAGGGAAGTATGCACCGACACAAAAAGATGAAAAATACGAAAGACACACAAGACAAAAATAGAAAAAATAAAGAAAACAGACACTCAAAATAACCATATAGCACACATGCACACGAACACATATAAACAAGCATGCAACAACGACATGACACGACAACAATCACACAAAAGATGATTTCCCCCAAGCTGATCATGACAATGCTAGAGAAAAGATTAGATCGTGGTGAATCAGAATAAGTGGCAAGGGGGAAAATCAAGGTGCAGGAGAGGCAGTCTCCTCCCCTTCCTCGGAAGAGACCTGAGGGGTATGGACGGGAGAGGTGACAGGTGTGCGGAGAAGTGGGGAAGGAGGAGGAGATGGAGGATTGATGGGAGATGTGGTGGTGTGAATGATGGGTGGTGCGTAAGTGGTGACAGGGGATGGTAAAGAAGCGACGATCGATGAGGTGGGGGTGGGTAATGATTTCGAGCGCACAACTAATTTCTTGCGACACGAGTATGCGGTGTCGATAGATGTTAAAGGTGGTGGGGGTGTAGGATCGACGGTAGTGGTCGTGGGTGGAGAAGAAGTGGAAGGAGGAGGGGATGATCGCCTAGGGGGGACAGAGGGGGGGATGGGGGTGGAGTAGGTGGAGGAGGACCATGAATGTGTGTAAGAATGCAGAGAATGGTGGCCACGTTTCGCTCGAGGGCGAGGAAACGTGGATGTGAAAAGAAAGAAGTGGATGGGTCTGAGGAGGTAGAAGAGGATGCACCAGCACACAGAACAGCCAGCTCAGCCTCAAGAGCGAGGCGAGCGAAGGTGGCCTGTCGAACAGCAGAAGTGGTGCCAGCAGTAGTGGTCGTGCCGGCACCGGAGGCTAGGCGAAAGAGGGCCGTAGTGAGTGCCTCAGAAGAAACAGGGACAGCAGCTGAGGTGGTGACACTAGGGCCAGCCCCAGAGTCCTCCCTAAACGCAGGGATATCCTGCTCGCATAAGTGGGCGGTAGGGGACCGTGGTCGAGGTGCGTCAGGGAGTGGAAATTGAAGATGTAACCCCCTTACAAACTCTAGATCAGGAGGAAACGACCAGTCTGCCTCAAGATGAATAGCCATGCGACCAGGATTAGGCAGAGTGGTATATGGAGCAGGGGGTGGCTATAGTAAAAAGCATATCGACCGTCGCCTCGTGATCAGATCATGTGGGTGTAACGACTGGTTTTTCATGTATGGATTTTATTATATATATTTATATATTTGGTTGCTTTCCCTTGTTGTGATTTCCATTTCCGTCTCCGTAGTTTTCATTTTCGTTCGTTTCATCGTGATTCTCTAGATTCTTCCGTCGGTCGACGAGTTTGAAGTAAGTCATTCGTGACGGGCTTCATAACGTCGATATCTTAGAGTTAGAACGAGCCTAGGAGACTTAGGAAACCATCCCGGAGCTCCGCACTCCATTTCGGAACTTTTGGTGCTCATTAACCGGTGTAAGAAGGGGCACCGACCGACTAGATGACGATCCAGTCGGTCGGAAAACCTTCTTGAACCGACTAGTTGGCTTTGTTAAATGTTCAGGAGTTACTGTTTGTCGTTAGTCGGTCTAAGAACGTTGGTTGACCGACTAGGTTGCAAACTAGTCGGTCGGCAATGCTTCTTTAACCGACTAACTCTTTAACTATTTTTGGTACTAGTTACTGTTTACTCTTAGTCGGTCTAAGAACGTTCATCGACCGACTAGATGTCAAACTAGTCAGTCAGTAGTTGTTCTTTGACCGACTAAATCTAAATCCTAATTTTCGTCTGGGTTACTGTTTACACTTAGTCGGTCTGCGTTGGTCAACCGACCGACTAGTTCCCAAACTAGTCGGTCAGTGGTTGCTCTTTGACCGACTAAACAGTACAGGAAACCCTAGTTTTGCCCTAGCCGCCACCAAACTCTATAAATACCCCTCCAAACGTTTTATTCTTCTTCCTCATGACCTAAAACCCTAATTTCTCCCCCATTGAGCCCCCATCTTCCTCAAACCATTAATCCTTCATCCCAAGCTCATCCTTCATCATCCAAACCCTTACTTAACACTTTCCACCTCCCATCTTCCTCAAACCTTCATCAAACCCCCAAAATCCACATCAAAACCCATTTCTCCAGATTTTTCCCTCATTTCCAGATCTGAGCCGAATCGTTCTTCCGTTGCCGTGGTTGCTCGGCATCGTTCCTTCGCTTCTTCACGGTAATACTCGATTCCTTTAGTTTTAGCATAACCCATATTGACATTTATGAAACCCTAATAAAATGGATTATTAGACAATTAGGATTCTATTAAGAAATCGATTTAGAATCATTGTTCTAATGATTGTTTTGCTATAACAGTGATCTATTCCGTAGTTAGCTTGTGTGACGATCTTCATTGTTCGTCAACCCCGGTATCAGGCAAGTGAAACTTGCATCTCTTGATTTGGGCCATGTCTTAGGCCATTTCCTTGCTTTAGCGTAAAAGAGACTAGACGGTGAAAGGATAGCCGTCTAGATGCCATTGACCTAGCTTGACAACGAAGCTTGGTCCGTCACCTTCATCATGCTTGTATGTCACGTTTACTTTCCCTTAACGGTACGCGTATTAACTGTTCATGTCATCCATGCATCCTTAACTGCTATTGTATTTTAACTGTTATGTTTAATTTAAATTAACGGTACACGAATATGTTCATGTCATTGCATTTCGCCTGTCACGTTTAATTTCAATTAACGGTACGCGAATATATGCTCATGTCATTGCATGCTTGAACACTCATCGTGATTGTGTAGCTTCGCTACATGCTTGTACTATTTGTACCGGCTAGGCACCCGTTTTGCGGGCACAATCCTTTGCCAAATACACTTTCTGGCTCGTGTTCCAGAAGACGAGCCCAACACAGCCTGCGGGCAATAGGGCACTCGTTGAGTGATCTCTTGTACTTGATACTTGAACACAGCCTGCAGGCAATAGGGCACTCGTTGGGTGATCCCTTGTACTTTACTTGTTACTTGACATTACATGTCACCCCTACCACTTGATACTTGCTAATCGTACTTTGCCTTACTTTACTTGTTACCACCTTACTTTACTTGCCATGCACCATACTTTAACTGCTAGGTTGCTAGTTTACCTTTCTTTCCGTTTCCTTGCACAAGTCTTTCGACTTGCTGACATGTGCCCCTTTTCTCTTTTGGGTGACACATGTTAGAACCCGAGCCTGAGATACTTGCTGAGGACGCGGTGTTCGCTGACGCTGAGTCGGAACCTGCGTTGATCGAGGACTTCGTTGACACTGGGGATCAGTCTTAGTTCATTAGTTGGCTTCTTGTTTAGACTGCTTAGTTGTCGGTGCGTGGCACCTAGTTTGATACTCTGTTATGTTTATGTTTTGTTTGGCCTTGTTCTGGACCTTAGACTCTTTCCTGTTAGCCTGGTGGCTTTTCTGTGATGTTGAATATTTTATGGACAAACTTTGGGATAGGTATTTCATATTCGTCTCATCCTATTATTATTATTGTTGTTGTTCCGTTTGCAATTACAGGGACCTGCTTATACTAAATTGACGCTTATCAGGCGTGCAGCTTCACAGCTCCATGCTTGAGCGGACCTTCTCACATCTCGTCTCCATTTTAGGGAAGCGGGGCGTGACAGGTTTTAGTGGTGGCCCATGCAGGTCGTCTCTGTAACTGAAATTATCGGGATACCGATAATAAAATAAGATTGTCCAACAAATAAATTCGACATCCGAGCCCTAAGCTATGAGTCTAATTGTTTTGTTTTCTGTGTCATTAGATGGCAGGAAGGCGAATCACCCATGGTGGAGGTAGTGGTGCGCCCCCTCATGACGAGGAGCCGGAGCGGGAGCCCACTAACGGGGAGATGATGAGGATGATGATGCAGATGATGCAGGTTCAGCAGGGCGTGCTGCTGCAGGTCCAGAATGCTCAGTCCGCTCGAGCTGCTCAGGCAGTGGAAGCCCCTCGCCCCGAGCCTGGAGCGAATCAGTTCCGGGAGCTGGGTCCCGCATATTTTGATGGTTCTGAAGGTCCTTTGGCTGCGGACGAGTGGATACGGAACATTGAGGATAACATGGCGATGGCGAAGATTAACCCGGCTGGATGGGTTGATTTGGCTAAGAGGCAGCTGAAGGATAATGCCAGAAACTGGTGGGATGCTGAAGAGAAGATGCTGGTGGAGCCTATAGTTTGGGCTACCTTCAAGGCCAGATTTGATGGAGAATTCTTTCCGAAGGCTGCTAGGCAGGTGATGCTGCAGCGCTTCGTAGATCTGAAGCAGGGGAGCTTGTCGGTGGATCAGTACCACAAGGAGTTCACGAGGCTCAGTCGGTTTGCACCAAAGATGGTGCAAGATGCCGATGAGAAAGCTCAGCGATTTCTTCAGGGACTAGCCTTGGAGCTTCAGAGCTTTGTGACCTCTTCTGACCTGGAGACATATCAGAAGGTTCTGATTACTGCAAGGCGGCAAGAGTTGAATTTGAACCAGAGGAAGGGACATGTTTCAGGAGCTGGGAAGGGGCCTATGGAGCAGGCCAGGGCGGTGGTTAGTCCTGGTTTTAAGCCTAATCATCCAGTGCAGTTCAAGAGGGCAGGAGGGCCTATTCTGAAGACTTGCCATTTCTGCGGCAAGACCGGGCACCTCAGGGATCAGTGTAGGAGGTTCCTGGGGCAGTGTATTGTCTGCGGAGATCCTGCCCACACCATCAGAGAGTGCCCGAGGTTGAAGCAGCCTTGGCAGGCTTCTATTGCAGCACAGCCGTTGCAGCAGCGAGCTCCTGTGCCCGCTGGACGTGGAGCGCCCCTTGTTCCACAGAGACAGGCCTTTCGGCAGGCTGTTCCGTCGAGAGGGCATGCCTTTCTGATGACTGAGGAGGAAAGCATGGCCGTGGATGAGGTTATTACAAGTAACGCTCGTTCTAGCTATTTTTCTTCCTTAGTTAGTTTGATTGTTGATTATGTTGGTTGCTTGCTCATGTTTGTTGCTAGAATAGGATTTGATTGTTAGACTGTTTGCTAGGTGTGGTTTTGGTTTGTACATTTCCTGCACGAGTCCTCTTTGACTCAGGTGCGTCGATGTGCATTTTGGCCCGGAGCTTCGTGGAGAAGCATTCCTTGTCGACGTCCTCTCTTTCCAAGAGTTGGAATATCGTCACAGGGAACAGTGTGGTCTCGGTGTATCGTGGGTGCAATTCTTGCCCGTTGGTGGTTTGTGGACGTGAGCTTTGTGCTGATTTCATTGTCCACGACATCATCAACTACGATGCGGTCCTTGGGATGGATTGGCTTACGAGCTTCTATGCTATGATCGACTGTCAGAGGAAGAAGGTCGTGTTCGAGATTCCCGGATGCCCATTGTTTGAGTTCAGCCGTGGTAGCAGTTCGCTTGGTCCTGTCAGATTTCGGACCAGACCAGTGGAGGTTGTGGCTATGCAGATGGAGTTGGAGAGGCCAGCTGTGGTGCGAGATTTTGATGACGTCTTCCCCGAGGAGATGTCTGGATTGCCACCTAATCGAGCTTTGGAGTTTTCTATTGATCTTATTCCAGGTGCGCAGCCCATTTCGAAGGCACCATATCGTATGGTGCCAGCAGAGTTGGAGGAGTTGCGTAGGCAGTTGGATGAGCTTATGCAGAAGGGTTACATCAACCCTAGTGTGTCTCCGTGGGGAGCACCGGTGTTGTTGGTAAGGAAGAAGGATGGTTCGCGTCGCATGTGCGTGGACTATCGGGAATTGAATGCGGTGACCATTAAGAATAAATACCCGTTGCCTCGCATCGATGATATCGTTGATCAGTTGGGAGGATCGAGGGTGTTTTCTAAGTTGGATTTGAGGAGTGGTTACCATCAGTTGAAGGTGAAGAAGGATGATGTGACGAAGACAGCTTTCAGGACGAAGTATGGACACTATGAGTTTGTGGTTATGCCTTTCGGTGTAACTAACGCACCCGCAGTTTTCATGAATCTGATGAACCTGATTTTCTATGAATTTTTGGATAAGTTTGTCGTTATCTTTATTGACGACATTCTGATCTACTCGAAGTCGGAGGAAGAGCATGCCTCGCACTTGAGGACGGTGCTGGAGATTTTGAGGAAGCATCGGTTGTATGCTAAGTTTTCAAAGTGCGAGTTTTGGCTGGACAGAGTTGATTTTCTCGGGCATGTGGTGACTGGAGATGGTATTTCAGTGGATCCCGAGAAGAGTAGGGCCATCAGGGAGTGGCCTGTTCCTTTGTCTGCGTCTGAGATTCGGAGTTTCCTTGGTTTGGCGGGATATTATCGGCGATTCATTAAGGACTTTTTCCGTATTGCGGAGCCGATGACCAGGTTGACGCGGAAGGATGTTGCTTTTGTTTGGTCGGGTGATTGTGAGGATGCCTTTGGTGTTCTGAGAGAGCGTTTGACGTCTGCCCCTGTTCTTGCTGTGCCTGATCGCAGTGGAGGATTCGAGATCTTTTGCGATGCTTCTGGCAGGGGTCTCAATTGTGTTTTGCATCAGCATGGACATGTTGTAGCTTACCATTCTCATCAGCTCAAGGTTCATGAGAAGAATTACCCGACGCATGATTTGGAGTTGGCTACTGTTGTGTTTGCTCTTAAGATTTGGAGGCACTTCTTGCTGAGTGAGAAAGTGAAAATCTTCATCGATCATAAAAGCTTGAAGTATATTTTCACCCAGAAGGAGCTCAACATGCAACAGCGTCGATGGTTGGAGCTCATGGCGGATTACAAGATTGATTTGCAGTATCACCCTGGCAAGGTGAATGTGGTTCCTGATGCTTTGAGTAGGCTTCCCACGGTGATGATTTTGACCTCGCAGTGGAGATTGCAGCAGGATTTTTGCGAGTCTGGTGTGGAGATTGTTTTTCCCAGGGAGGCTTCTTCGTTGATGTACATGCAGGTGCAGTCAACGATCGTGGATCGGATTAAGGCGAGTCAGGCCGGAGATTCGAAGCTGGTGAGGATTTGAGAGCAGGTGGAAGCCGGTCTGCGGACTGACTTTTTAATTCATGATGATGGCTTGTTGAGGTTCGGAGCCAGGCTGTGTGTGCCAGCTGGGGATATCAGAGATGAGTTGTTGGTGGAGGCACATAGTTCGCCGTATTTTGTGCATCCTGGTGGGACCAAGATGTACACGGATCTTCGTCTGAACTATTGGTGGCATGGTATGAAGAGGAGTGTGGCTCGGAGTGTAGACAAGTGTTTGGTTTGCCAGCAAGTGAAGGCGGAGCATCAGCGTACGGCCGGGTTGCTACAACCGCTTCTGATTCTGGAGTGGAAGTGGCAACACATCACTATGGATTTCGTGACTGGACTACCTTGGAGTCCGAAGCAGAATGATGCGATTTGGGTGATCGTAGATCGATTGACCAAATCTGCGCACTTTATTCCATTCCGAGTGGGACAGTCCACTGAGGCGCTAGCGAGGAGATACATGGAGGTAAATTCTTTTACTCTCCATTTCTGTTTCCTTTTGCTAGCCTAGATTGTGATGTAACGTGAATCGTGCAGGAGGTCGTGCAACTTCATGGGGTCCCCGTGAGTATCGTGTCGGACAGAGACACGAGATTCATATCTCAGTTCTGGAAAAGTTTGCAGAAGAGTTTGGGTACGCGTCTGAGTTTCAGCACGGCGTACCATCCGCAGACGGATGGCCAATCCGAGAGGACGATTCAGATTTTGGAAGACATGCTGAGAGCGTGCATGTTGGATTTCAAGGGTTCGTGGGAGGACCATCTACACTTGGTGGAATTCTCTTACAACAACAGCTACCAGGCGTCTATTGGCATGGCGCCTTTCACCGCTTTGTATGGGAGGAAATGTCGATCGTCATTGAGTTGGGATGACGTTGGTGATAGGGAGCTGTTGGGACCTGAGATGATTGTGGAGGCTGTGGAGGTTGTCAAGAACATTCGGGAGAGGTTGAGGATTGCTCAGGAAAGTTTTAAGCAATGGGCAGATGCTAAACGTCGTCCTTTGGAGTTTTAGCCTAGGGATCATGTGTTTCTAAGGATTTCCCCGAATCGTGGAGTGATTCGTTTTGGGAAGCGAGGGAAGTTGAGCCCGTGATACATTGGACCGTTTGATATTCTGGAGAGGGTTGGCGAGGTAGCTTACCGCTTAGCCTTACCGCCATCTTTGAAAGGAGTTCACGATGTTTTTCATGTGTCACAGCTTCGTCGATACATCAGCGATCCATCTCATGCTGTGGATTTCTCGGAGATCGCCGTTCGCCCAGATTTGACGTATGACCAGCATCCAGTGCAGATTCTGGACAGGCGTCAGAAGTCACTTCAGAACAAGGTCGTCGATCTTGTTAGAGTGATGTGGCGGCACGGTTCGCCGGGAGAGTCTACTTGGGAGAGAGAAGATGAGATGCGAGAGCGCTACCCACTTTTGTTCCCGGACACGTGAGTGTTGGGAATTCCGAGGACGGAATTTTTCTTAAGTTGGAGAGGATGTAACGACTGGTTTTTCATGTATGGATTTTATTATGTATATTTATATATTTGGTTTCTTTCCCTTGTTGTGATTTCCATTTCCGTCTCCGTAGTTTTCATTTTCGTTTGTTTCGTCGTGATTCTCTAGATTCTTCCGTCGGTCGGCGAGTTTGAAGTAAGTCATTCGTGACGGGCTTCATAACGTCGATATCTTAGAGTTAGAACGAGCCTAGGAGACTTAGGAAACCATCCCGGAGCTCCGCGCTCCATTTTGGAACTTTTGGTGCTCATTAACCGGTGTAAGAAGGGGCACCGACCAACTAGATGACGATACAGTCGGTCGGAAAACCTTCTTGAACCGACTAGTTGGATTTGTTAAATGTTCAGGAGTTACTGTTTGTCGTTAGTCGGTCTAAGAACATTGGTTGACCGACTATGTTGCAAACTAGTCGGTCGGCAATGCTTCTTTAACCGACTAATTCTTTAACTATTTTTGGTACTAGTTACTGTTTACTCTTAGTCGGTCTAAGAACGTTCATCGACCGACTAGATGTCAAACTAGTCGGTCAGTAGTTGTTCTTTGACCGACTAAATCTAAATCATAATTTTCGTCTGGGTTACTGTTTACACTTAGTCGGTCTGCGTTGGTCAACCGACTGACTAGTTCCCAAACTAGTCGGTCAGTGGTTGCTCTTTGACCGACTAAACAGTACAGGAAACCCTAGTTTTGCCTTAGCCGCCACCAAACTCTATAAATACCCCTCCAAACGTTTTCTTCTTCTTCCTCATGACCTAAAACCCTAATTTCTCCCCCATTGAGCCCACATCTTCCTCAAACCATTAATCCTTCATCCCAAGCTCATCCTTCATCATCCAAACCCTTACTTAACACTTTCCACCTCACATCTTCCTCAAACCTTCATCAAACCCCCAAAATCCACATCAAAACCCATTTCTCCAGATTTTTCCCTCATTTCCAGATCTGAGCCGGATCGTTCTTCCGTTTCCGTGGTTGCTCGGCATCGTTCCTCCGCTTCTTCACGGTAATACTCGATTCCTTTAGTTTAGCATAACCCACATTGACATTTGTGAAACCCTAATAAAATGGATTATTAGACAATTAGGATTCTATTAAGAAATCGATTTAGAATCGTTGTTCTAATGATTGTTTTGCTATAACAGTGATCTATTCCGTAGTTAGCTTGTGTGATGATCTTCATTGCTCGTCAACCCCGGTATCAGGCAAGTGAAACTTGCATCTCTTAATTTGGGCCATGTCTTAGGCCATTTCCTTGCTTTAGCGTAAAAGAGACTAGACGGTGAAAGGATAGCCGTCTAGATGCCATTGACCTAGCTTGACAACGAAGCTTGGTCCGTCACCTTCATCATGCTTGTATGTCACGTTTACTTTCCCTTAACGGTACGTGTATTAACTGTTCATGTCATCCATGCATCCTTAACTGCTATTGCATTTTAACTGTCATGTTTAATTTAAATTAACGGTACGCGAATATGTTCATGTCATTGCATTTCGCCTGTCACGTTTAATTTCAATTAACGGTACGCGAATATATGCTCATGTCATTGCATGCTTGAACACTCATCGTGATTGCGTAGCTTCGCTACATGCTTGTACTATTTGTACCGGCTAGGCACCCATTTTGCGGGCACAATCCTTTGCCAAATACACTTTCTGGCTCGTGTTCCAGAAGACGAGCCCAACACAGCCTGCGGGCAATAGGGCACTCGTTGAGTGATCCCTTGTACATGATACTTGAACACAGCCTGCGGGAAATAGGGCACTCGTTGGGTGATCCCTTGTACTTTACTTGTTACTTGACATTACATGTCACCCCTACCACTTAATACTTGCTACTCGTACTTTGCCTTACTTTACTTGTTACCACCTTACTTTACTTGCCATGCACCATACTTTAACTGCTAGGTTGCTAGTTTACCTTTCTTTCCGTTTCCTTGCACAAGTCTTTCGACTTGCTGACATGTGCCCCTTTTCTCTTTTGGGTGACACATGTTAGAGCCCGAGCCTGAGATACTTGCTGAGGACACGGTGTTCGCTGACGCTGAGTCGGAACCTGCGTTGATCAAGGACTTCGTTGACACTGGGGATCAGTTTTAGTTCCTTAGCTGGCTTCTTGTTTAGACTGCTTAGTTTTCGGTGCGTGGCACCTAGTTTGATACTCTGTTATGTTTATGGTTTGTTTGGCCTTGTTCTGGGCCTTAGACTCTTTCCTGTTAGCCTGGTGGCTTTTCTGTGATGTTGAATATTTTTTGGACAAACTTTGGGATTGGTATTTCATATCCGTCTCATCCTATTATTATTATTGTTGTTGTTCCGTTTGCAATTACAGGGACCTGCTTATACTAAATTGACGCTTATCAGGCGTGCAGCTTCACAGCTCCACGCTTGAGCGGACCTTCTCACGTCTCATCTCCATTTTAGGGAAGCGGGGCGTGACAGTGGGTGTGCCTCAGGACATCAAGATCTAGATATGTAGATCCTGGGGCACGCGGCAAATCACAGGGGATAACGATGTTGAACGGGGGTGTTGAGTATTGGACTCCCCAGATTTGGTTTTGGATGATGCGCAAACATAAATAAATCATGAACTAACACTTTTTGAGCACAATTATGGAGATCGTCGCCAAATTCATGTGAACATCCAAAGCGACATCTCAAGACTTCTCAAAGCACGTATTCATATGCCTAAAGCTTCGTTGATGCTTTTGGACCAACTTTGAAGTCATGAAGATTCGATCGAAGCTTTTGAAGACGGTTTGTCTAGATTTATATTTAGTCTTCTAGCTTTGTTCTTTAGAATGTTAAGCCTTGAGTAGGTCTTACGTTTTAATCTTCATAATGCTCCTATCTTAGACATAGGATCTTAGTAGAAGTCCATACTAACTTTCCCGAAGCATCGCGCTTCGTTTCGCGACTTCTTGTGCATGTTAGTTAGTTCAAGAAGAAGAACCAACCGACTAGATGGTGATCTAGTCGTTCGGCAATCCTTCTTGGACCGACTAGTTTGCTTTCTCAATTCATAGCTCTTTACTGTTTACAGTTAGTCGGTCTACGTTGACTCACCGACCGACTAGTTTGTGAACTAGTCGGTCAGTAATGCTTCTTAGACCGACTAGTTGAGCTTTCCTTGTACATGCCAATTTTCACCTGAGTTACTGTTTAGCGTTAGTTGGACTAAGAACGTTTGGCGACCGACTAGTTGATGATCTAGTCGGTCAACATTTGTTCTTGGACCGACTAAATCAATTTGTATTCTGACTAATGGTTTTTGACTATTAGTCGGTCTAAGTTAACTGACCGACCGACTAGTTGAGAAACTAGTCGGTCGGAAAGTCTTCTTGGACCGACTAGTTCTTTAGGTCTGAAATTTCATCTGTTCACTGTTCATCCTTTAGTCGGTTCATGTAGTTTCACCGACCGACTAGTTGATGAACTAGTCGGTCAGTGGTTGTTCTTTGACCGACTAATTGCTCCAGATTTCCAACCGTTGGGAGTTGACCTAGCTCGATTTTGTGGGACCCTATAAATACAAAGCTTGGTCGTTTCTCTCAAGGTGGGAGCTGCTATTGAGAGCCTTATTCAGATTGAAAGAGTTAGAGATTGAAACTCATTTCCAAAGCTCTCTTCCTCACAAGAACTTCATTCTCTCTCTCATTTGAGATCTAGAATCCATCTTGAGAGAACTTTGTTCTTGTTGAGCCATCCAAGCTATTGCTTGATTCAAGTCTCCTATTCATTCCTAGGCACCCATTGCTGCTCATATTGGTGGTGCTAGGTCTTGGTGACTTCTCCTTCCTCAAATCCCTCCTTGCCCTAATTTGGTAAGAATACTCAAGGTATATGGTTTGTGGTAAGTTGTTGTTTATTTCATATAAACTCATTTATTGCTATTGATTCTCTCGGTTGTGAGAGAAGGTTGTGATCCCGTGTTGTGGGATTCACTATTTATATTGATTGTATGATTTGATCTTGTGAAGATTTTTCACAAGGTATTCATAGAGGAAATCTTGGGTTAGTGTTTCTAACCTAAGTATCCGGAGGGGATCCGGGTGTATTGGGACGTAGGATCACCGGGAACAAGTCGGGGAGACTTGGGTGGATCCAAACCCATCATATCAATTGTTTGCATTGAATATTTGTTGTTGTCAATTTTAGATTTCGCATTTGTTGGTAGTAGTTTGCACGATAATTAGGAATTATACTCCTTGTTATTTTTAAAGTACTATTCACCCCCCTCTAGTATTTGTGCAGTAGCTTTCAGGGCATTACATTTGGTATCAGAGCCAGATACTAAGCTATGTCTGCCAACGACAACAAGACCGTGCGTCCACCTTCGGATTATAGCACCTTCAAGAACCGTGAATGAGCTTCTTCGGTAATGGAAGGACATTCCTCAACGAGGCCTCCATTCTTCAACGGTACCAACTACGGGTATTAGAAATGCCGGATGGAAACTTTCCTCTGGAGTGCTTCACTATGGAGGACCACAATGAAGGAGTATGTCGAGCCCGCCGAAGAAGATTTCGAGAAATGGACAACCGTGGAGGTCGCCGCGGAGGTAAGAAATGCCAAGGCAATGAACGCCTTGCAATGCGCATTAGAGCCCGAGGACTTCAATAAGATATGCACATGTAAGAGTGCATATCAAATTTGGAACTCCCTCCTCATCTTACATGAAGGGACGAGTAGGGTAAGAGACTCTAAACTCGTTGTAGTTAATAAAGATTACGAGATGTTTCATATGCTACAGGGTGAGAAGATGAAGGAGTATTATGCTCGTTTCGTCGACATCATAAACGAGTTAGAGGCTCTCGGCAAAACCTACACCCAAAAGGAGAAATGTTCGAAGCTTATCGAAGGACTTCCTTCTAGTTGGGAAAAGCGTACCTTCGCCATCGAGGAAGGTAACGATATGAACAAGTATACCGTAGTTCAATTAATGGGTACTTTAATGTCATACGAGGTACGCAAGGATAGCAAGGTGAAGTTACAAGAGAAGATGAAGTCTTACTTGAACCAAGACGTGCCTAAGAAAAAGGCGATTGCGTTCAAGGCGGCTCCATCCACCTATACCGATGACGAGGACTCGGAAGACGAAATGGACATGGAATCCATTGCCCTCATGGCAAAGAAGTTCAATCTCTTCTTCCGAAAAGGTAACTTCAAAGGCAAATCTAAATTTACTTCTACAAACGCATCTCCTCCTTTGTGCTTTAAATGCAATAAGCCAGGACACATCAAAGCGGATTGTCCACAAAACAAGCAAAAGGAAAAGTGGAAGGCGCCGAAGTACGAAAAATCAAAGAAGTATAAGAAAGGCTACAAGAAAGGATTTGTCGGTTTCACCGATTCCGAAGATGACTCTTCAAGCGGGGAGTCGGATGATGTGAAAGTGGAGCAAGCGCACGTATGTTTCATGGCTAACGAGGAAATTGTTCAAGAACCCGCCTCCGATGATAGCGAGGATGAAAGCGATGAGGTAACTATGGATAACCTTAGACTAGCTAATGAGCAAATATGGAATAGATATGCTAAATTAGTTGAACGATATACTAAGACTAAAGATGAGCTAGTTAGCATCCAAACCTCACCTAAAACTATCATCACCAATAACGACACCGTTGTTGAAGAGTTAAGAAATGAGATTGTTAATCTCAAATCTAAACTTGAACATGTTAGCATCGAGGATTCGGATGAACATAAGATAGCGGATTTGACTTCTCAAATCTCAACTTTGAGTATTGAGAATGAAAATCTCAAGTCTCGTGTTTATGCGCTCACATCGCAAGTGTCCACTTTGGGTGCTTTGATGCATTCTCTCACCGAGAAATATGAGTGCACTATAGGCCGAATTAATAAATTCAATAAGGGTAAGGACCATTTGGATAACATCCTAAATGAATTACTTCCGGCCAATCACCACATTGGCTTGGGGTATACGATGGGGAGTTCATGCAAATCGGTCACTACCTTTGTTAGGCCTACTTCCGATGCCTCACCGAGTGGGAGCAAACACTCTATTGGTAGTTCATCTACCAATGGTGCTTCCACTTCGCACACACCCTCTTTTGGAAAGAAACCAACTTTGGGTGGACCTCCAAAGAAGGGTCATGCCTACATGTACACAAATAGCATGCCACGTAGGAACACACGTCCTACTCCACCGGCTCACTCATATGATGATTTCTATGCTACACATTCACGGGCACATGCACAACATGTGAGACACCCTCACGCACGTGTTCCCTCACATGCATATGTTCACCCACATCGTCATATGAATAATTATCCATATGCACCATTTCATCATGTTCCTTTTACCTATCCACGACATGCATCACGTAGAAATCAACAAAGCATGCATGCTCCCAATAGGATTAAGGCTCCCAAAATATTCTCAATTTGGAGCCCAAAGGACACAAGTATGGATGAAAAACAAATCTACATGAATGATTATTTTTTGAATGTAGTGGATAATATTAATTATATTGGGAAATCTAAGTCCAATTGGACTTGGCTTCCAAAGGTCTAACCTTTGAGGACCCAATGACCTTGGGTACCATGAAATGATATAATCATCTTTAGGTACTCAAGAAAAACAAACGGAGCAACAAAGTTAAATGTGGCTCCAAGGATGGGTGGATACTCGATAGCGGGTGTTCAAAACACATGACGGGCGATGCTCAATTGCTTTCCGGAGTGGTGCCCATTGCTAATGGGAACCGGGTAATCTTTGGAGGCAACGAGAGCGGAACCATCGTCGGTGTTGGTAAAGTGGGTAACCCATCTAAAACCCTTAATTAGTGATGTCTATCTTGTTAATGGTTTAAACCACAATCTTATTTCAATAAGCCAACTTTGTGACAAAGGTTACAAAGTTAGCTTTGCGAAAGGATTGTGTCACATTTTTAATAATGTTAATAATGATTTATTATTTTCCGGCATACGCCGTAAAGATATTTATATTTTCGATCTTCCTAAGTCATATGAACAATGTCTCGTTGCCAACACAAGTGAACAACACTTATGGCATCGACGCTTTGGTCATGTGAACTTTGGAACACTTTTTAAGCTTTCAAAATTAAATTCCATTAAAGGTTTTCCTAAGCTAGTATTTGAAAAGAAAAGTTTTTGTGACTCATGTCAACGAGGCAAACTTCCTAAATCTTCATTTAAACCTAAGAAAAGCATTTCTACTAAACGGCCTCTAGAGCTATTACATCTATATTTATTTGGGCCAACTAGAGTTGCTTCTTTAGGAAATGCTAGATATGGGCTTGTCATCGTAGATGAGTTTTCGAGATTTACATGGGTATTTTTCTTATGTAATAAAAATGAAGCTTTTGAAAACTTCACAACATTTGTGAAAAAAGTACAAAATCTCATCGGAACCACCATTGTCACTATTCGTAGTGATCATGGAGGTGAATTTGAGAATGTGTCTTTCTCAAATTTTTGTGATGATCTTGGAATTACACACACGTTTTCCTTCCCTCGCGCACCCCCTCAAAATGGTGTTGTTGAGAGAAAGAATAGAACACTTGTGGAGTGTGCTCGCACAATGCTCGATGATAGCCAACTTGGCCATCAATTTTGGTCGGAAGCGGTACACACCGCTTGCTATGTGTTTAATAGAATACTTTTGAGGCCCAGCACCAAACAAACTTGTTATGAATTGTTGTTTGGTAGATTGCCTCAAGTTAAACATTTTCGTGTTTTTAGTGCAAAATGTTTTATTAAAAACACTTATGAAAATTTGGACAAGTTTGATCCGAGATCGGATGAGGGGATATTTGTTGGGTATTCCTCACGTAGCAAAGCCTACCGGATATACAACAAAAGATCCTCGACGATCGAGGAATCACTACATGTGTCTTTTAATGAAAATTTTATTCCTTCTAGAATTTCAAATGATGATGATTCAATGGATGTTTTATGTGATTCTATTGATAATTCTAAGTCTATTGATTCTTTTGATTCTATTGATACTAACCCGACTAATGAGGTTGTTGAGAATGTTCCTAGTGATCAGGGAATTCCCAAACGGCTTCATACGGTTCATGACCATCCCCATGAGCAAGTCATTGGCAATATTCATGATAGAGTCAAGACGAGATCGCAAGTCCGCCACTTCGCCAATTGTGCCTTTGCCTCCTCGATTGAGCCAAAGAATATAAATGAAGCGTGCGAAGATAGTGCTTGGATCCTTGCCATGGAGGAGGAACTCATTCAATTCGAGAGGAATGAGGTATGGGAGCTTGTTCCATTGCCTTCGAAGAACCACACCATTATAGGAACGAAGTGGATCTTCAAGAACAAAACCGACGAGAACCAAATCGTCGTCCGGAACAAGGCTCGGTTAGTAGCTCAAGGCTATCGACAAGAGGAAGGTATCGATTTCGAAGAATCCTTCGCCCCGGTAGCTAGATTAGAATCTATTAGATTATTGTTATCTTTTGCATGCAATAAAAATTTAAAACTATTTCAAATGGATGTAAAAAGTGCATTTTTAAATGGAGATGTCGTTGAGGAAGTTTATGTTTCTCAACCTCCGGGCTTTATTATCAAAAAATTTCCAAATCATGATTTTAAACTAAAGAAAGCACTTTACGGTTTGAGACAAGCTCCTCGAGCTTGGTATGATCGCCTAAAGAATTTTCTTTTGGATTTGAATTTTAAAATGGGCGAAGCCGATTCTACACTTTTTGTTAAGCATTCGAATAATGATATACTTTTAGTTCAAATTTATGTTGATGATATCATTTTCGGTGCTACTAACTTCGCTCTTTGCGAAGAGTTTTCTAATGTTATGAAGGAACAATTTGAGATGAGCCACATGGGTGAGCTCAAATATTTCTTAGGTCTCCAAATTCGCCAAATGAACGATGCAATCTTCATCCACCAAACGAAGTACACGGTGGAGTTGCTAAAGCGATTTGGAATGGAGAGTGCCTCCGGGAAAAAGACTCCAATGAGCACTACTATGCATCTTGATAAAGATACGGGCGGAAAAGATGTAGACATTCGTCTATATCGACGTATGATAGGTAGTTTACTTTATCTTACCGCTAGTAGGCCCGATATTATGTTTGCCGTATGTATTTGTGCTCGTTATCAGTCTCAACCTAAGGATTCTCACTTAGTAGCGGTAAAACGTATTTTTCGATATTTAAGTTACACATTAGACTTTGGATTACTTTATCCAAAATCTAGCACGTATGAGTTAATCTCTTATAGTGACGCAGATTATGCGGGATGCAAATCCGACAGGAAGAGTACTAGTGGCACTTGCCATTTTATTGGAAATTCTCTTGTCTCTTGGTTTTCCAAGAAGCAAAATTCTGTATCACTTTCAACCACCGAGGCGGAATACATTGCCGCCGGTGCTGCATGTGCCTAGGTTCTTTGGATGAGACACACACTTAAGGATTTTGGTATACATTGTGATACTAGCCCTATCATGGTGGACAACCAAAGTGCCATTTGTCTTTCAAAGAATCCGGTGCACCATTCCCGTTCTAAACACATAGATGTCCGACACCATTTCTTAGATGATCATGTTGCTAAAAAGGACATCATATTAGTGTACGTTGAAACCCAGAAGCAAATCGTCGATATTTTCACGAAACCCCTAAAGGAGGACTCCTTTGTGCGGTTGCATAGAGAATTGGGGATTATGGGTGAATCCGAGATATAGGATTCATTTTTATTCAATAATCTTGCATGATATTCTATTTCGCTATATTTGTTCATGCGAGACTTATTGGATTTTTTCGGGATTTTTGTGAATTTTTGGAATTTATGCTCGAATTTACTCTTGAACGTTGTATTTAAGTTTTTCGATGATTAATGGGGTAGTATGATGATTTTTGAGAGTTGAACGATGTTTCGTCCAAGTGCGATTGGGAGAGAACTCAAAATTTCGTATTCTAAAATTTTTGGACTCATCTAGTCGGTTACATTTCATCAACCAACCGACTAGATGCACATCTAGTCGGTCAGCTAATGAACTCAGACCGACTAGTTCAAGCTTATAATTTTTCTTTGCTACTGACATCATTTAGTCGGTCCACGTTCACTTACCGACCGACTAGAATGAAAACTAGTCGGTCAGTACTTGAACTTTGACCGACTAACTCTAGCCCTAAAAACTTTGACTGTCGGCTGTTTCCACTTAGTCGGTTCAAGCTCATTGACCGACTGACTAGATCGTCATCTAGTCGGTCAGTGCTTGAACTCTGACCGACTAAGTGCTCAGGGACAGTCGTGTCTTTTCACATTCCAACCGACTTATACCTATTCTAATCGATTATTTTTCGATTAAGTCGGGCTCTATTCTCTCCTCTCCAGCTAAAAACCCCTGAGCCCGATTAGCCCCCTTCGTCTTCCTCCGTCGATTATACCGCCGTTCGTCGATCTCTGACCAACTCCGGCCGTGGATCTTCTTGATCTTCCTCCTAGGTATTACTCTCTTGCATCTAGGGTTCTATTCTAGTTCGATTTTACTTCCTAGGGTTTGGTTTCAGCTTATTTCATTTCAGCTCTAGGGTTTCGATCACCAGGGTTCATCGATCTCTTACTTGCTATTATTTGCACTCGTTTTGTCACACTTATGGCAAAGACGAGAATACCGATCACTCCCTCTGGCCCATCCCATATGACTGTTGAGCCACACCCTAGGGATCCTTCGAAACCCAAACGCCGATCTAAAACAACCCAACCTTCATCGTCTTCGCCTCCTCTGAAGAAGCAGAGGACGGCGACCGCCAAACCCAGTAGACGTTCTCAGTCTAGGAAGCCTATACTCCATACCCCCACTACACCTTCAGATTCAGACACTGAATTTAGACCAGAGACTGAGCCTGGCCGTAAGGAACCCACTCCCCCACTTCGTTCTAGCTCCCGTCAGCCTAAGGGGAAGGCTCCGATGCCAGCTGGTGGTGTCGATATCTCGCTATGTCGCGATGACCCTATGTGTCTAGCGGCATACAACCGTATCGAACATTGCCCGCTGTTATTGGAGCATTTCGTTAAGTTCTCCGACTTCCTTGGCCTAGCTGATCTTCTATCCTATAGTGGACTTCTTGATTATCTTCGTTTTGACCCTAAGGCGAACCCTCGACCCTATCCTCGCCTGGTCAAACTTTTCTATGTGAACTGTACCCGGGGTCAGTACGGTGAGACCCACTCCATCGAGACTACTGTCTTGGGGACTCCTATAGTCCTCACGGCAGAAATCTTAGGGGAGTTGCTTGGTTGTTCGTCGTCTGGTCTCCTCCTGTCTGATATTTCAGTTGATGATATCTCTTCTTTAGATCAGTCCGTGTAATGCCCTACTAAGCTACTGCACAAGTACTAGAGGGGGGGTGAATAGTACTTTAAAAATAATTAAGAGGCTAATTCCTAATTACTTGCAAACTCTACCAAACAATGCGGAAAAGTAAATGTTAGACAACAAAGAAACAATCGTAAACAACGATATTACTGGGTTCGGATCCACCCAAGTCTCCCCGACTTGTTCCCGGTGATCCTACGTCCCAAACACCCGGATCCCCTCCGGATACTTGAGTTAGAAACCCTAACTCAAGATTTCCACTATGAAATACTTATGAAGAACCTTCACCAAGTCAAATCATACACAAAGTAATTTGTGACTCCCACAACCCGGGATCACAAACACAACTCTCACAACCGAGAGATAAACACTTACAAAATGAAAGTAAATGAAATAGAATAACTTACCACAAAATACCTATGCCTTGAGTACACTTACGAATTAGGGCAAGGATGATTTTGAGGAAGAAGAAGGCACCAAACCCTAGCTCCAAGATGTAGATCAGCGATGGAGAGCTATGGGGTTGTTGGTGACCTAGGATCAAGCACTTGGCTTGGAAGGCTTCACACTCAATGAATCTCTCTTTGGAAGTAAGAGTGAGGAGAGATTATTGAATGGAATGAAAGAGCTTTGAATGAGCTTGGAATGATTCCTCTTGATCTCTAAACTTGTAATAATATCAGCCTTGAGTGCAATGAATGCAGCTCAACAAGTATTTATAGGATAGAGGAGAGAGAGAAAGAAATTCGAGTTATTAAATGCTCCAACAGCTCTTTTCTGAACCCAACTAGTCGGTCAAAGAACAACCACCGACTAGTTCATCAACTAGTCAGTCGGTCATGTAACATAGACCGACTAATGGAAGAACAGCCAAAAGGTCGAAGCACAGACAAAAGGAACTAGTCGGTGCAAGAAGAGTAGCTGACCGACTAGTTTCATAACTAGTCGGTCGGTTACTTAACTGAGACCGACTAAGAGATAAAACTGAAGTCTGAGCACAAATTGATTAAGTCGGTCTAAGAACAAATGTTGACCGACTAGTTCATCAACTAGTCGGTCGCCAAATGTGCATAGACCGACTAACGATAAACAGTAATTTAGGTGAAAATTGGCATGTACAGTAAAGCTCAACTAGTCGGTCCAAGAAGGAAAGTTGACCGACTAGTTCATCAACTAGTCGGTCGATCAATGAACACAGACCGACTAATGATAAACAGTAGCTCAGGCTCAAAGTTGCATGTACATGGAAAGCTCAACTAGTTGGTCATAGAAGCATCACTGACCGACTAGTTCACAAACTAGTCGGTCGGTGAGTCAACTTAGACCGACTAACTGTAAACAGTAAAGAGCTTAGAATTAACTGACAGAAACTAGTCGGTCCAAGAAGCTTTACCGACCGACTAGATCACCACCTAGTCGGTCAGTTCTTCTTCTTGAACCAACTAACATGCACAAGAAGTCGCAAATCGAAGCGCGAAGCTTCGGGAAAGTTTGTATGGACTTCTACTAAGATCCTAGAGCTAAGATAGGAGCGTTATGAAGATTTAAATCGTAAGACCTACTCAAGGCTTAACATTCTACGAAAGAAGCTTAAAGACTTTAAATAAAACTTGACGATACCGTCTTCAATAGCTTCAATCGAATATTCATGACTTCTAAAATGGTCCTTAAGCTTCAACGAAGCTTTAGGCATACGATCACATGCTTTGAGAAGTCTCGAGATGTCGCTTTGGATGTTCATATGAATTTGGCGACGATCTCCATAACTGCGCTCACAAATTGTTAGTTCACGATATATTTATGTTTGTTCATCATCCAAAACAAATCCGGGGAGTCCAATATCCAACATTCTCCCCCTTTTTGGTAATGACAAACCAACATAAATAATAATCAAAAATAATAATTCAAATGAAATTTACTTACTCCCCCTGCATTGATGACACGTTAATTCCAAATTAAACAATAATAATACGCATCAAGCAGACGAGTAAAGTATATAAATGAGAATCGATTATTTGAAATATCGAATACCAAATGTTGGTTATTGAAATATCGGATTTGAAGATCCATTTATATATCTTAACTCCCCCTGAATCTAACATATCAAATTAGATTCTTGGAATAATGCTTTAAGTTATCATTTAGCACATCGTTATTATTATATCTCTCCCCCTTTGGCATTAGCAAAAAGAGCGGGAGGAGATCAACGACAACAACAATGGCTTCAAATAAAAGCACGGGAATCGTAGAATACGACGACGGTTCAAGTGACACTAAAGAAAAATACGAATAAAAGCAAGGCGTGTCAATGATACCATAGTCGAAAATCGTAAAACGAAATCATCAAAAACTCAAATCAATTTTATGGATTGAGTTATGGAATATACTCTCCAATATCAACATTCTTGGTTAATTTAGTGCATGGAAAACAATTCTATGTTTTCATAAAGTGAAATCTATTTAACCAAGTTAATATCGTCGAGCGACGAAATCAAACATCAGAGACATAAAAAAATTATAAAATGTGCACAATAGAAAGAAATGTCAACTGCGATGTATATATATATATAAGTATGAACCAGAGTACATCAAAAATATACATCACTGATATCCAAAAAGCGATCCAACGATCGACGATCAAAATACAACATCATATATCGCAGAACACAGCATATATGGAAGTATCACAAAAACATATAGACATCCATCCAACGTACATCAAAATACATCAAAAACATCCAGAACCACACTCTATCCTACCCAAACTCTCTCACATAAGATGTATCATCCAAGGAGCATTGGAGAGTCCTCAAAGAAGCTCAAGAGGAAGCGGCAGGATCTGCAGCACCAGCAGGCTCTGCAGGAGAAGTGGTGGTCACAGGAACAGCTGGAATGTCAACGGGATTGATGGCAGAAGTCTCAGGCACGGCAAAAGAGGCGATCTCAGAAGCAGCAACGGTAGTGGCCTTGGGAGCACCAGTCGGAGCATCCACCGCAGGAGCGGTGGCAACATGTGTGCTCTCGGGGGTACCAGCAGATGAAGCAGCAGTAGCATCACCAGAAGTGCCCTCGGGGGCACGAGTAGAAGCACGAGCAAGCTCCTCAATGTCCTCCTCATCCAACTCATCCTCGTCAGAAAAAGACGGAGGGACCTCAATATCAAGGTGACGAGCTATACGGCAGAGAATCTCCTCAAAACGAGCCTGACGAGACTCCAAACGTCGCAGAGAACGAACGAGCTTGGCAAGAGTGGAAGAGGGAGCAGCTGAGGCAGAGGCAGAGGCTGACGCTGAAGGTGACACGGAAGTGACGAAATACTAGAGTCAACAAGCACGGGAAGGGGATATGAGCCGACTTCGTGGACTTGCAAATACACTCGAAAGAGTCCATCTTATCGAGTATAATGTGAGCCCACTTAATCGAGCTCCCCATGAAAATAGCATATATCAACTTCAAGAAAGGCTGGGACGGTAGAGAGGAGGAGCCGTACTTGGGAAGCTAGCACGACTTCAGAATCAAATTTAGGACCCAGGGGTTAGGCTTGAAGGATTTGGAGGGAACACCAATCATGGCGGGAGGAATCTGGTGGAAGATCTGAGAGAGGACGACCTGATCAAGGGAGGTGATATCATCAACAGAAATATCAGAGGGGAGGAGGCCAGCCGAGGAGATACCCAAAATATCTCCTAAGATTTCTGCCGTGAGGACTATAGGAGTCCCCAAGACAGTCGTCTCAATCGAGTGGGTCGCATCGTACTGACCCCGGATCCTATTGGCATAGAAAAGTTTTACTAGGCGAGGGTATGGGTGAGGGTTTGCCTTCGGGTCATATCGAAGGTAATCGAGAAGACCGGAGGACGAAAGAAGATCGGCGAGGCCTAGGAAGTCACTAAACTGGACGAAATGCTCCAGAAGCAGTGGGCAGTGTTCGATACGGTTGTAAGCCGCGAGACACAAAGGGTCGTCACGACACAACGAAATATCGACACCGCCAACCGGCATCGGAGCCTTTCCCTTAGGCTGATGAGTACGGGGACGTGAGCTAGACTCAGGCTGCCTAGGAGGAGGAGAGGGGTCCCTATGAGTCTCAGGCTCGGGTCTATACTCCGTATCAGAATCCGTAGGGGTATGGAAAGAGGAGGTAGATGCAAGTTCCTTGGGCTTGGACTTGGGCTTGGGTTGGGTTCTAGGTTGAACACGGGGCTTCGCTTTCGTCGTCCTCTTACGCTTAAGAGGAGGCGAAGACGAAGAGGGTTCGGTAGGCTTCGAACGGAGTTTCGGAGGAGGTGGGTCCGAGGGTGGCGAATTGATGGTCATGGGCGAAGGGCCAGAGGGAGTGATCGGGATACGTGTACGAGCCATAAGCGTGGCACGACACAATACAAGAGATCGAATCGAAGAAACCCTAATCACAAACCCTAGAAAATCGAAACCCTAACAAACCCTAGAAATCGAAATTGACCTAGAAACTGAACCCTAGAGCTAGGAGAGGGAGGTGAGATCACCTAGGGTGGAAGACCGACGGACGGCGATGGCGGGTTTGGCCAGAAATCGATCGGACACGACGGTGGGAATTCGAAGGGTCGGGGGTTTTGAGCTGAGAGAGATGATTTGATCGACTTGAAGGAAAAGAAGTCGGTCGAAATGAGGTTTTAATCGATCGGAAGTCGAAAAGACACTTTAGTCCCCGTCACAACTAGTCGGTCACAGTTCAAGCACTGACCGACTAGATCACGATCTAGTCGGTCGGTCAATGATCTTGAACCGACTAGTTGTAAACAGTAACTGAAGGCAAATTTCCTGACAAGATTTAGTCGGTCTAAGCTCATTCACTGACCGACTAGAACTGAATCTAGTCGGTCGGCCAATGAACTTGGACCGACTAAGAGAGTTCAAAAATTGAAAATCTTTGAAATTTGATTTCTCTCCTAATCACACTTCGATGAAACATCAAAACACTCTCATTAATCATTATACTACCACATTAAACATCGAAAATCTGAAATTTGACGATTACGCACAAATCGAGCGAAAATTCTGAAAATTCAACAAAAAATCCAGAAAATTTCAATACTTCAAGCATGAGCAAATATATCGAATAGAATAGCATGCAAGAATATTGAATAAAAATTAATCATATATCTCGGATTCACCCATAATCCCCAATTCTCGACGTAACCGCACAAAGGAGTCCTCCTTTAGGGGTTTCGTTAAAATATCGACGATTTGCTTCTGGGTTTCAACGTACACTAATATGATGTCCTTTTTAGCAACATGATCATCTAAGAAATGGTGTCGGACATCTATGTGTTTCGAACGGGAATGGTGTACCGGGTTCTTGGAAAGACATATTGCACTTTGGTTGTCCACCATGATAGGGCAAGTATCACAGTTTATATCAAAGTCTTTAAGTGTGTGTCTCATCCAAAGAACTTGAGCACACGCGTCACCGGCGGTAATGTATTCCGCCTTGGTGGTTGAAAGTGATACGGAATTTTGCTTCTTGGAAAACCAAGAGACAAGAGAATTTCCTATAAAATGGCAAGTGCCACTAGTACTTTTCCTGTCGGATTTGCATCCCGCATAATCGGCATCACTATATGAGATTAACTCATATGTGCTAGATTTTGGATAAAGTAATCCAAAATCAAGTGTATAACTTAAATAACGGAAAATACGCTTTACCGCTACTAAGTGAGACTCCTTAGGTTGAGACTGATAACGAGCACATACACATACGGCAAACATAATATAGGGCCTACTTGCGGTAAGATAAAGTAAACTTCCAATCATACCTCGATATAGACGATTGTCTACATCTTTACCGCATGTATCCTTATTAAGATGTGTAGTCGTGCTCATTGGAGTCTTTTTCCCGGAGGCATTCTCCATTCCAAATCTCTTAAGCAACTCCACCGTATACTTCGTTTGGTGGATGAAGATTGCATCGTTCATTTGGTGAATTTGGAGACCTAAGAAATAGTTGAGCTCACCCATGTGGCTCATCTCAAATTGATCATTCATCACATTAGAAAACTCTTCGCAAAGAGCAAAGTTAGTAGCACCGAAAATGATATCATCAACATATATTTGAACTAAAATTATATCATTATTCGAATACTTAACAAATAATGTGGAATCAACTTCTCCCATTTTAAATCCTAAATCCAAAAGAAAATTCTTTAGACGGTCATACCAAGCTCGAGGAGCTTGTCTCAAACAGTAAAGAGCTTTCTTAAGTTTAAAAACATGCTTTGGAAATTTTTCATTTATAAAACCCGAAGGTTGAGAAACATAAATTTCCTCAACAACATCTCCGTTTAAAAATGCACTTTTTACATCCATTTGAAATAATTTAAAATCCTTATGGAATGCAAAAGATAATAGTAATCTAATTGATTCTAATCTAGCTACCGGAGTGAAGGATTCTTCGAAATCAATACCTTCCTCTTGACGGTAGCCTTGAGCAACTAACCGAGCTTTGTTCCGGACGACGACTTGGTTTTCGTCGGTTTTGTTCTTGAAGATCCACTTTGTCCCTATGACGGTGTGGTTCTTCGATGGCAATGGAACAAGCTCCCAAACCTCATTCCTCTCGAATTGAATGAGTTCCTCCTCCATGGCTAAGATCCAAGCACCATCTTCGCACGCTTCATTAACATTCTTTGGCTCTATCGAGGAGGCAAAGGCACAATGAGAGAAGTAGTTCACTTGCGATCTCGTCTTGACACTATCATGGATATTGCCAATGACTTGCTCATGAGGATGGTTACGAACGGTATGAGGCCGTTTGGGAATACCTTGATCACTAGGAACATTCTCAACAACTTCATTAGACAGGTTAGTCTCAATAGAATCAATAGAATCATTAGAGTTAGAATTACCAATTGAATCACATAAGACATCCATAGAGTCATCATCATTAGTAATTCTAGTTGGAACAAATCCTTCATTAAATGACACATGAAGCGATTCCTCGATCGTTGAGGTTCGTTTGTTGAATATCTGGTAGGCTTTGCTACGCGAAGAATATCCAACAAAAATCCCCTCATCAGATCTTGGATCGAATTTGTCCAAGCTACCATACGTGTTCTTAATAAAACATTTCGAACCAAAAACACGAAAATGTTTAACTTGAGGCAACCTACCAAACAACAATTCATAACAAGTTTATTTAGTGCCGGGCCTCAAAAGTATTCTATTAAACACATAGCAAGCGGTATGTACCGCTTCCACCCAAAATTGATGGCCAAGTTGGCTATCATCAAGCATAGTGCGAGCACACTCCACTAGAGTCCTATTCTTTCTCTCAACTACACCATTTTGAGGAGGTGCGCGAGGGAATGAAAAGGTGTGTGTAATACCAACTTCATCACAAAATGTCTCAAAAGACTCATTCTCAAATTTCCCTCCATGATCACTACGAATAGTGACAATTGTGGTTCCAATGAGATTTTGTACTTTCTTAACAAAAATTGTGAAGTTTTCAAAAGCTTCATTTTTATTACACAATGAAAATACCCAAGTAAACCTAGAAAAGTCATCAACGATGACAAGTCCATATCTAGCATTACCTAATGAAGCAACTCTAGTTGGCCCAAATAAATCTAGATGTAATAGCTCTAGAGGCCGCTTAGAAGAAATGCTTTTCTTAGGTTTAAATGAAGATTTTGGAAGCTTGCCGCGTTGACATGAGTCACAAAAGCTTTTCTTTTGAAAGACAAGCTTAGGGAAGCCTCTAATAGAATTTAACTTGGAAAGCTTAAAAAGTGTTCCAAAGTTCACATGACCAAAACGTCGATGCCATAAGTGTTGTTCACTTGTGTTGGCAATAAGACATTGTTCATGTGATCTTGGAAGATCTAGGATATATATATCCTTATGGCGTGTGCCGGAAAACAATAATTTATTATTATCTTTTCTTTAAATATGGCACATTCCTTTTGCAAAGTTAACTTTGTAACCTTTGTCACAAATTTGACTTATTGAAATGAGATTGTGGTTTAATCCTTTAATAAGGTAAACATCACATATAAGGGGTTTAGAAGGATTACCCACTTTACCAACACCTATGATGGTTCCGCTCTCGTTGCCTCCAAATACGACGCGGTTTCCATTTGCAATGGGAACCACTCCGGAGAGCAATTGAGCGTCACCCGTCTTGTGTTTTGAACACCCGTTATCGAGTATCCAATTCCCCTTGGAGCTAAATTTAAATTTGTTGCTCCTTTTCTTTTTCTTTTCCTTGAGTACCTAAAGATAGAAAATTTCATATCATGGTACCCAAGGTCATTGGGTCCAAAAGATTAGACCTTTGGAAGCCAAGTCCAATTGGACTTAGACTTCCCCACATAATTTCTACTATGCACAACATCCGAAAAATAAGCATTCATGTAAACTTTTTTTTCATCCATGCTTGTGTCCTTTGGGCTCCAAATTGTGAATATTTTGGGAGCCCTCATCCTATTGGATGCATGCATGCATTGTTGGTTTCTACGTGATGCATGTCGTGGATAGGCATAAGGAACATGATGGAATGGTGCATGTGGATAATTATTCATACGATGATGTGGGTGAACATATGCATGTGGAGGAACACGTGCGTGAGGGTGTCTCATATGGTGTGCACGTGCCCGTGAACGTGTATCATAGAAATCATCATATGTGTGAGCCGGTGGAGTAGGACGTGTGTCCCTACGTGGCATAGTATTGGTGTACATATAAGCATGCCCCTTCTTTGGAGGTCCACCCAAAGTGGGTTTCTTTCCGAAAGAGGGTGTGGACGAGGTGGAAGCACCATTGGTAGATGAACTACCAATAGAGTGTTTGCTACCACTCGTTGAGTCACCGGAAGTTGGCCTAACAAAATTAGTGGCCGATTTGGATGAACTTCCCATCGTATACCCCAAGCCAATGTGGTGATTGGCCGGAAGTAAGTCACTTAGGATTTTATCCAAATGGTCCTTACCCTTATTGAATTTATTAATTCGGCCTAATGTGTTCTCATATTTCTCGGTGAGAGAACGCATAGAAGCATCCAAAGTGGATACTTGCGATGTGAGCACATAAACACGAGATTTAAGATTCTCATTCTCAATACTCAAAGTCGAGTTTTGAGAAGTCAAATTATCCGGATCCTCAATGCTAACATGTTCAAGTTGAGTCTTGAGATTAACAATCTCATTCTTCAACCCTTCAACAATGGTGTCGTTGTTGGTGATGATAGTTTTAGGCGAGGTTTGAATGCTAGCTAAGTCATCTTTTACTTTAGTATACCTATTTACTAATTTAGTATACTTAGACCACAATTGAGAATTAGCATTCCTAAGGTCATCCATGGTTACCTCATCGCCTTCGTTGTCGCTATCATCGGAAGAGGAAGATCCTTGATCATGCTCCTCTCTTGCCATGAAGCACATGTGTGCTTGCTCCACTTGCTCATCGTCCGACTCTCCGCTTGAGAAATCATCGGAGTCGGTGAAAGTCCCGACAAGCCCCTTTTTGCTCCCTTTCTTGTACTTCTTGGACTTGTCGTACTTCGACGCCTTCCACTTCTCCTTTTGCTTCTTTAGAGGACACTCCGCTTTCATGTGTCCTGGCTTGTTGCATTTAAAGCACAAAGAAGAAGAGGCGTTAGAAGAATTGAACTTTGACTTGTTTTTGAAGTTACCTTTCCGGAAAAACCGGTTGAACTTCTTGGCCATGAGTGCCATGGACTCCAAGTCCAACTCGTTTTCCGAGTTCTCATCATCGGTTGATGTGGAAGTAGATGGAGCGGCCTTGAAAGCAATAGTTTTCTTCTTTGGCTCTTCTTGTTGTAGGTAAGACTTCATCTTTTCCTGCAACTTCAACTTGTTATCCTTGCGTACCTCATAAGACATCAAGGTACCCATTAGTTGAACAACGGTATACTTGTTCATATCGTTACCTTCCTCGATGGCGAAGGTGCGATTTTCCCAACTAGAAGGAAGTCCTTCTATAAGCTTCGAACATTTCTCCTTTAGGTGTAGGATTTGCCGAGAGCATATAACTCGTTTATGATGTCGACGAAGCGAGCATAATACTCCTTCATCTTCTCACCCTGTAGAATATGAAACATCTCGTAATCTTTATTAACTATAACCAGTTTAGAGTCTCTTACCCTACTCGTCCCTTCATGTAAGATGAGGAGGGAGTTCCAAATTTGATATGCACTCTTACATGTGCATATCTTATTGAAATCCTCGGGCTCCAATGCACATTGCAAGGTGTTCATTGCCTTGGCATTGCTTACCTCCGCGATGACCTCCGCGGGAGTCCATTTCTCGAAATCTTCTTCGGTGGACTCCACATATTCCTTCATCGTGGTCCTCCATAGTGAAGCACTCCGGAGGAAAGTTTCCATCCGGCATTTTCAGTACCCGTAGTTGGTACCGTTGAAGAATGGAGGCCTCGTTGAGGAATGTCCTTCCATTACCGAAGACGCTCCTTCACGGTTCTTGAAGGTGCTATAGTCGGAAGGTGGACGAACGGTCTTGTTGTCGTTGGCAGACATAGCTATAGACTTGGCTCTGATACCAAATGTAATGCCCTGCTAAGCTACTGCACAATTACTAGAGGGGGGGTGAATAGTACTTTAAAATAATTAAGAGGCTAATTCATAATTACTTGCAAACTCTACCAAACAATGCGGAAAATTAAATGTTAGACAACAAAGAAACAATTGCAAACAACGATATTACTGGGTTCAGATCCACCCAAGTCTCCCCGACTTGTTCCCGGTGATCCTACATCCCAAACACCCGGATCCCTTCCGGATACTTGAGTTAGAAACCCTAACTCAAGATTTCCACTATGAAATACTTATGAAGAACCTTCACCAAGTCAAATCATACACAAAGTAATTTGTGACTTCCACAACCCGGGATCACAAACACAACTCTCACAACCGAGAGATAAACACTTACAAAATGAAAGTAAATGAAATAGAATAACTTACCACAAAATACCTATGCCTTGAGTACACTTACGAATTAGGGCAAGGATGATTTTGAGGAAGAAGAAGGCACCAAACCCTAGCTCCAAGATGTAGATCAGCGATGGAGAGCTATGGGGTTGTTGGTGACCTAGGATCAAGCACTTGGCTTGGAAGGCTTCACACTCAATGAATCTCTCTTTGGAAGTAAGAGTGAGGAGAGATTATTGAATGGAATGAAAGAGCTTTGAATGAGCTTAGAATGATTTCTCATGATCTCTAAACTTGCAATAATATCAGCCTTGAGTGCAATGAATACAGCTCAACAAGTATTTATAGGATAGAGGAGAGAGAGAAAGAAATTCGAGTCATTAAATGCTCCAACGGCTCTTTTCTGAACCCAACTAGTTGGTCAAAGAACAACCACCGACCGACTAGTTCATCAACTAGTCGGTCGGTCATGTAACGTAGACTGACTAATGGAAGAATAGTCAAAAGGTTGAAGCACAGACAAAAGGAACTAGTCGGTGCAAGAAGAGTAGCTGACCGACTAGTTTCACAACTAGTCGGTCGGGTACTTAACTGAGACCGACTAAGAGATAAAACTGAAGTCTGAGCACAAATTGATTTAGTCGGTCCAAGAACAAATGTTGACCGACTAGTTCATCAACTAGTCGGTCGCCAAATGTGCATAGACCGACTAACGATAAACAGTAAGTTAGGTGAAAATTGGCATATACAGTAAAGCTCAACTAGTCGGTCCAAGAAGGAAAATTGACTGACTTGTTCATCAACTAGTCGATCGATCAATGAACACAGACCGACTAATGATAAATAGTAGCTCAGGCTCAAAGTTGCATGTACAAGGAAAGCTCAACTAGTTGGTCATAGAAGCACCACTGACCGACTAGTTCATAAACTAGTCGATCGGTGAGTCAACTTAGACCGACTAACTGTAAACAGTAAAGAGCTTAGAATTAACTGACAGAAACTAGTCGGTCCAAGAAGCTTTGTCGACCGACTAGATCACCATCTAGTCGGTCAGTTCTTCTTCTTGAACCAACTAACATGCACAAGAAGTCGCAAATCGAAGCGCGAAGCTTCGGGAAAGTCTGTATGGACTTCTACTAAGATCCTAGAGCTAAGATAAGAGCGTTATGAAGATTTAAACCATAAGACCTACTCAAGGCTTAACATTCTACGAAAGAAGCTTAAAGACTATAAATAAAACTTGACGATACCGTCTTCAATAGCTTCAATCGAATATTCATGACTTCTAAAATGGTCCATAAGCTTCAACGAAGCTTTAGGCATACGATCACGTGCTTTGAGAAGTCTCGAGATGTCGCTTTGGATGTTCATATGAATTTGGCTACGATCTCCATAACTGCGCTCCCAAATTGTTAGTTCACGATATATTTATGTTTGTTCATCATCCAAAACCAAATCCGGGGAGTCCAATATCCAACAGTCTGTTCTCGCCGATATCTTCCATGTGATCCCTCCAGCTTTCATAGGTGTCCCATCGAAGTCATTCAAGCCGAATGCTTGGGTGCTTAATCGTATCCTGAAGTCGTGCTTACTTCCTAAGTACGGCTCATCTTCTCTGCCATCCCAGCCCTTCCTAAATTTGATTTACGCTCTCTTCTTGGGTTGCGAGATTAACTGGGCTCGCATTATACTCGATAAGATGGATTCTTTCGAGTGTATTCGCAAGTCCACGAAATCTGCGCATATCCCTTATCCTTGTCTGTTGACTTTGGTGTTTCGTCATTTCCACGTGCCTTTGCCTCCTGACGATGAGCGTCCACTTGGTCCTCCCCTGAACACGACGGTCGTCAAGAAATCTCTTGCGACAATCTGTCACGTGCAGAGGACGACTCCTTCAGCTTCTCAGGGCACCTCTTTTGCAGCTGCTGCTCCTAGACCTCCCACCACACTTGATGATCTCGCTCGTTCTGTTCGTCGTCTCGAGTCTCGGTATGCTCGTACCGAGAAGATTATGTGTCGTATAGCTCGTGTTATGGGTGTTGAGGTCCCTCCTCTAGTTTCTGAGGATGAGGAGATGGATGATGAGGAGCTCGATGAGCTCATTGATTCTCTTGCTCGTGGCGCTAAGGCCACTGCTGCTGCTGCTACCACATCCGTTGCTGGAGCTGCCACTTCTTCAGGTGCTCCAGAGTCTTTTTCTCTAGTGGATGAGTCTACTGGTGCTCCAGAGACGTCTGCTCCAGTTGATATTCCTGTTGGTGCCTCTGCCATTGAGCCTGCTGTTGATGTTTCCACTCCTGCCCCGACGATTGCTTCTGTTGACACACCACTCCTCCCAGCAGAGCCTGAGTCCACTCCTTCGACTGGACCTACGGAGACTGCTGATCCTACCACTCCTTCTTGAGAGTCTGTTTGGAGGACTCTCCGATGCTCCTTGGATGATTCATCTTTTAGAGAGAGTTTTGGGTTAGGACAGGGTTGGTGGTGTTTTTGATGTATTTGGATGTTTTGATGCTTGATGTCGATGTTGTATCATTTTTGGATGTATGTTGATGGTGTTGATGTCGATGATGGATTTTGACATTTTGATGTTGATATAGTATGTGACATTTTGATGTAGTATATGTATTTTGTGCCTTTGATTGTATGGAGTCGATGTATATTTTGGTTATACTCATGATGCTTCATATATATATATATATACATATATATATATACATATACATATATATATATACATATACATATATATATATATATATATATACATATATATATATACATATATATATACATCGTTGTTCTCTTTTACTTCGTTGTGCACATTTTATATTCGTTTTAATGTCTATGATGTTCGATTTTGTCGCTCGACGATAACGACTTGGTTAAAAAGAATTTATTTCTATGAAAACATAGAATTTTTTTCCATGCACTAATTTAACCAAAATGTTGAGATTGGAGAGCACGTTCCATTACTCAATAAGTGAATTATATTTGGTATTTTGATGATTTCATTTTTCGCTTTTGGATAATGGTCAATTTGGCACACCTTGATTTTCTTCATTTTTTTTCCTTGGTGTCTTTTGGACCATCGTCGTATTCTTCGACTCCCGATGTTGGATTTTCTTTAGCCTTATTGTTGTCATTGTATGCCCCCCACTCTTTTTGGATAATGCCAAAGGGGGAGAGATAGTAATAATGACAAGGGCAAAATGAAAATTTAACTCTATTTTCCATGAATCTAATTTATTATGTTAGATTCAGGGGGAGTGAAGATATAAAAATGGATTACGATCCTAAATTTCAATAATTGGATCATGTTTTATATCTCTCACTTCTGCTTGATGCGTATTATATTTATTCAATTTGGAATTAACGTGTCATCAATGCAGGGGAAGTAAGTATTTTACATTTGAATCATTATTTTTTATTATTATTTATGTTGGTTTGTCATCACCAAAAAGGGAGAGAATGTTGAGTATTGGACTCTCCGGGTTTGGTTTTGGATGATGAGCAAACATAAATAAATCATGAACTAACACTTTGTGAGCGCAGTTATAGAGATCGTCGCCAAATTCACGTGAACATCCAAAGTGACATCTCAAGACTTCTCAAAGCACGTATTCATATGCCTAAAGCTTCGTTGAAGCTTTTGGACCAACTTTGAAGTCATGAAGATTCGATCGAAGCTTTTGAAGACGGTTTGTCTAGATTTATATTTAGTCTTCTAGCTTTGTTCTTTAGAATGTTAAGCCTTGAGTAGGTCTTACGTTTTAATCTTCATAACGCTCCAATCTTAGACATAGGATCTTAGTAGAAGTCCATACTAACTTTCCCGAAGCATCGCGCTTCGTTTCGTGACTTCTTGTGCATGTTAGTTGGTTCAAGAAGAAGAACCAACCGACTAGATGGTGATCTAGTCGGTCGGTAATCCTTCTTGGACCGACTAGTTTGCTTTCTCAATTCATAGCTCTTTACTGTTTACAGTTAGTCGGTCTACGTTGACTCACCGACCGACTAGTTTGTGAACTAGTCGGTCAGTAATGCTTCTTAGACCGACTAGTTGAGCTTTCCCTGTACATGCCAATTTTCACCTGAGTTACTGTTTATCGTTAGTCAGTCTAAGAATGTTTGGCGACCGACTAGTTGATGATCTAGTCAGTCAACATTTGTTCTTGGACCGACTAAATCAATTTGTATTCAGACTAATAGTTTTTGACTCTTAGTCGGTCTAAGTTAACTGACCAACCGACTAGTTGAGAAACTAGTCGGTCGGAAAGTCTTCTTGGACCGACTAGTTCTTTAGGTCTGAAATTTCATCTGTTCACTGTTCATCCTTTAGTCGGTTCATGTTGTTTCACCGACCGACTAGTTGATGAACTAGTCGGTCAGTGGTTGTTCTTTGACCGACTAATTGCTCCAGATTTCCAACCGTTGGGAGTTGACCTAGCTCGATTTTGTGGGACCCTATAAATACAAAGCTTGGTCGTTTCTCTCAAGGTGAGCGCTGCTATTGAGAGCCTTATTCAGATTGAAAGAGTTAGAGATTGAAACTCATTTCCAAAGCTCTCTTCCTCACAAGAACTTCATTCTCTCTCTCATTTGAGATCTAGAATCCATCTTGAGAGAACTTTGTTCTTGTTGAGCCATCCAAGATATTGCTTGATTCAAGTCTCCTATTCATTCCTAGGCACCCATTGCTGCTCATATTGGTGGTGCTAGGTCTTGGTGACTTCTCCTTCCTCAAATCCCTCCTTACCCTAATTTGGTAAGAATACTCAAGGTATAGGGTTTGTGGTAAGTTGTTGTTTATTTCATATAAACTCATTTATTGCTATTGATTCTCTCGGTTGTGAGAGAAGGTTGTGATCCTGGGTTGTGGGATTCACTATTGATATTGATTGTATGATTTGATCTTGTGAAGGTTTTTCACAAGGTATTCATAGTGGAAATCTTGGGTTAGGGTTTCTAACCTAAGTATCCGGAGGGGATCCGGGTGTATTGGGACGTAGGATCACCGGGAACAAGTCGGGGAGACTTGGGTGGATCCGAACCCATCATATCAATTGTTTGCATTGAATATTTTTTGTTGTCAATTTTAGCTTCCGCATTTGTTGGTAGTAGTTTGCACGATAATTAGGAATTATACTCCTTGTTATTTTTAAAGTACTATTCACCCCCCCTTCTAGTACTTGTGTAGTAGCTTTCAGGGCATTACAGGGGGGTGTAAGGCAATGAGGGTAATGAGGCCGCTGCAGCAATACCTACCCTTGCCAGCGCGGCTAATATCAATGAGTTTTTGGATAAGCCACGCACCAGCATTAATGCAAACGTGCGGGGCCTCGAAAGCGATCCCGTCAACACCGGGAATGAATGGGTGAGTCATCACCCACAGAATGAATAAGTAAGGGATGGTCACAGTACCGGACTCATCCCTAGGAAAGAAAGCGCTCGATATGATGCGGTGGACGAGACGGAACACGGGGTGGATGATGGAGGAGGCCTTGGCCTTGCCTCGAGGATATTGGTCGTGAAGAGTAAGGAGTCTCCAAAAATTATCGACATCGAAGTCGAGATGCAATTCATGGGGGGATATGGTCCTCGAGAATAGGGAAATCGAAAATTTTGTTGATGGTGTTTATGTGGGTGCAGAAGTTTCGGTTTCGGAGGCAGAAATCAATAATCGACCCCACCTCAGTTTTGAGAGTCGAGAGGAATTCGAGTGTGAGGGCGGGATACGATGGTGCATGGGAGCTTAATAAACCTAACCAACCTAAGTTTGCAAAAAGGGACTCGACCCCGGAGAAAACTCCGAGATCGATTAGGGTTTGACTATGGACAAACTTAGTGGCCAAGTGAGATCTTTAGTCGAGTCGAGTATAAAAATCCTTGTGTTCCAAACTTATGTAACGGATTCCCTGCGGCCCCATCAATGGGTCAATAACTGGAATGATGGGTTGGGGTGGTGGTCAGGTAGGCGGAGGAGGAGGAGCACGCGCACACAGTGAACGTATGGATTTGTGTCTCTTGCGAGACGGCTCCTCTTCCTGCATGATCCGCTTACCATTGTCCGTGTCTTTAGCCATGATTGTGTGGCGGTGTAATGTGGTATGCATGATTATATGAATGCACACAATCAACGACGATGGAGCACAATGCTAATACTATGGCAACATAAAAGTAAAGCTCAGGAGCAAGTGTACCCAGTATCGAGGCGATTCCTTGCTCGCAAAAGGCCCTACGCCGTGCAATGGAGGAGTGTGTGAAGCCGCCGCACTTCAATCAAACAATAGGAGAATTTTCGAAAATCACGGGGCTAGGGTTAGGGTTTGGGATGAAGTGTGGTAGATGGGAGGGGATTGATGGTGGGAGAGAAATGGAGGAAGTGTGGGAGTGAATTTAGGAGTGGTGGAAGTGAGAGAGGAGATCGTTTGAGAGAGGGGGAAGATGAACCGCTCGGAGTAGAAAGAGAGATCGGGCGAAATGAAATCGGGTGAATGGGGTATTTATAGGGTTAGGCGAACCGATCAGGTGAGATTTCACTCGATCAGGTGAGTCAATTTCAAAAATTTCCTTTTGGAAAGCAGCTACAGGTGAACCGATCGGGTGAGTTTTCATCCGATCGGTTGACCGCTTCACAAATTTCCCGAGAGCTCTGCACTCTCCACCCGGTCTGTCACCCGATCACAGCTTCAACTCAACCGATCGGTTGGTTTTACACCAAAATTCCCGAGAGCTCTGTTGTCATCGCCCGATCTTCCACCCGATCATCCGCATATGCCACCCGATCAGTTGACTTATGTTCTGATACTGGCCATCTTCTGATACTGGCCACCCAATCAGTTGGTGCATGAACCGATCGGGTGGGGGTAATTTCCTGCACAAATACAAAAATCATCTAAGTCTCCCACCGAAAATCCCCACAGTAGAATTTATTCACTAGAACTAGCAACCTATTCCGATAAATAACGACAAAAGTTTAGAACATGGGTTGCCTCCCATGAAGCGCTGTTTTTTAAAGTCGTTTGCTCGACTCCCGGTATATGATCTTCAGGGGGGTTGGTGCGGGTGATGCCCAATGATCGGCATCCTTTCGGCTTTTGGAGCAGTGGCCGTTGGTGTTGACAGAGGTGAGTGGTGAATTGTCTCAACGACTCTCCCGCTGATGATGTCTGGGGGCTTTTTCCTCATGTTTGCGTCAACCGCCACTCTTCTAAGGATCCAGACTTCATCAGCTGTGAGCTCCAAAGGCTCTTTTTACTTGTTCTTTGCCCGAGCAACTTTCCCAAATCCGGGGGGGAGTCGTCCGGGAGACACATAATTCTCCAGCTACTTCTACTTATCCCAATCCAATGTGCTCCCCAAGGCCTTCCAAGCTATCGGGGGGTTTCCTTGAAAGAACTTCCCGAGATCCAGCCTCAACGATTCTTTCTTCATCTACCTCCAGTAGATTGCATCTATGTTCCTCTGGTGGATGCTTCATTGACAGTCCCAAATCAAACTCTACTTTCTGGTCCCCGACATTTAGGGACAGCTTCTGTAATACCCTGTATCCCTATATACGTATATATGTAGGTATTTTTGGGCGTAGATACGTGCGTGTGATTTTTGGGAGTATGCACGTATTTTTCTTTAATTTTTTGGTGTAGAAATTATTTTTAAATAATTTTAACTCATCATTTGGAATTATTAAATGAAGTATACATGAATGAATACATGTATAATGGATGGTATCTAGTATTATGACATGTATTCTTATTTATAAAAAATTGAAAACCCTAATTTGACATGTAATGACACCTCTTTAGGCTAGGTGTCATAAGGAGGTTTATTCTTACCTAACTTACAATTAGGTGTCATCCCCATGGTACTCTACACCTACCACAAAGCTAGGTGTCACTTGATGAGGATTTTGAGGGGTGAGGTGGAGGATGGAGAAATTTTCAAAAAAATAAAAAGAAAAGAAAATGGAAAACAAAACCAAAGAAACCAAAAATACTCTCTCATTCACTCACCTCTCCCTCTCCCCTCCTCCATTTGCACCATCTCTTGCTCCTCCCATCACCCCCCTTTGCTCCTCCCACTCCACCACCAAGCTCCCCCACTTTTCCTCATCATTCTAACACCAAAAATATCCCCAAAATACGTCAAGAATCCAAATTTTGAAGGCTAGATAGGAGATTGAAGAAGGAGATTATGAGGCCCAAGAATTCTTCAAGGAAATAAGAAGGGCCAAAGAAATTATTTGGAGGACTAGCAAGGTAGAAATTCTTATCACCTTAGTAGGGTTTAGTTTTAGAACTAAGGGTTTAATTAATTAGCAAGTTCTTTAGATTTTGTGTAGAAATTAAGTTTTGAACAACATGCTAAATTTTACACAGAATTGGCTGATACTTTGGTAGATTGCTGCACTTAATTGGCTACGTAGAAATTCATGAAAAAAATATATGTTGTACATATAGAAGTCCTTAACTACTTTATTTTTACAAGTTATGCAAATTCGAACTGAAAAATAGGGTAACAATTCAGTTTCTAAAACTCGTCTGTTTTTAGACAGTTTTGACACCTTTCAGTAAAACGAGTAGAACTCCATGCACACTTTATAAAATATTATGATCTTGATGCCGTTAGAAATCTGACTTCAAAATGTTCAACATATAATTTTCTTAGATTTTAATTCTGTCTGTAACTTGTAGCAAAATGGACTTAAACTGAACTCAGTTTCTGGTTCAGAATTCTGAAATTATACCTGTCAGGAGAAAATCCACCATAAATCACATATGTTAACTGAGTTTATTGAAATTGGTCAGTGAAAGGAAAACAACCATATCTACAACTTTCGTGAAGGGACCAGAGATCAATTCTGACAGTAGATAGGCTAAAAGTGATGTTCTTTCTGCTGTAACAGTTTTGACAGATTCATATGCTAATTTTGCTTAGTACTTATCATGGTGTAGTTTTGTTTCAAGTTAAGTTTGTTTGTGCTAATCATGTTCTCAATGACATGCTCTTGATACATGTAATTATGCAGATGGTTTATGAAATATTCGTTATGTTAATAATGTTTATGCTTTTGTGCTCACATTAGTATGTTCATAGCGATGAGTTTGTGATGATATTCCATGCAATTCTTTAATTGAGATGATGATGATGATGATGATGATGATGATGATGATATTTGTTAAAAGTTAGTTAAAAGCGGTATTCAAGACCGCTAGATGATTCGTTGACAAACGAAGTAACATCTTAAAAACTGAGAGTGAGAATGAGGAATGTATCAGTCCTCCTAAAGGAGGGTGACACGAGTTTGGGGGAAAACGGGTAAATTGTAGGTGTTAAGGAGTGGACATAGTATGATTTCTCACTCGCTACGTCACTCCCGTAAGGGGGAGTTGACTAGAGTTAGAGAGGCCGATGGTGCGCTCGTGACGCACCAGGACGGTAAATGATGGTTTTCTCCGTTTGTCCGACAGAAAAACCGAGATGAGTCTCGCTCTAGTGCCTTGTCCCGTTCGGGCACAGAGTTACGAAAGGCCTCTCCAGTACTCGTGTCGCTGGAGTGGTTCCACCTTTTCACCCACCTTAGGTGAAGTCTGCTTCCCTAGCAGTTTACGGTTTACCCGGGTTCCAAGCATGTGAATCAACAACTTATGATAATTGTCTTTAAATTATAAATGTTGTTATCTTATGTCTCATTGATTTGTTTACTTTAATGCTGCTATCCCATGATAACATGTTCTCATGTTCCCTTTTAATATCTGCATTTCATGATATGGTTTCATATGCATGTTTTATAAGTTCTCATAACTAAGATGTCGCATATTAGAATGTGATTACTTTTTCGCACCATGAACCTTAATTGTTAGACCACCATCTTCTGCATAATCTGTGATGATGTGACACTTGTAGTTAGTTGGTTAGTTAGGGAGACCAGTTCTAAAACTGGGCTCTACTAGAGTGTTAGGGGTTTCTACTGGGTCACGTGTTGACATGTCCCCGTTGACTTTTCAGGTTGTGTGAAGTTGAGGATGGTGATAGAAGCTGGAGCTTTGGAGTTTGGTGAACAAGTGTAGTTTTGGGTGGCGAGGGGTACGTTGAGAGACTTGTACTTTTGGTGTTTCTTTTACGGGTAGACCTTCGTACTTAGGGTTGAGAGAAGGATTATATTGTTGTTGTATAAGTTGAGCCAGGACTCAGAGTTGTATAAGAATATACTCGTCACAGTGTAGCTTCCCTCTTTTGTACCCTCTTTTGTATAGACGGTGTTGTAAAGATGTATAATTGTATTAATGAAATGAAATATTGTACCTTTACTTATTTCTCAGTATTTTATGCGTGATTGAGCTTTATTTGTACTTCCCAGCATGTGCGTAGTGACCTGCAGCATTCTTTTACCCTCTTTCTTTCTCTCTTTCTCAGTAACACTCGTTGACTTAGGAATACTTGGGACGGATTCATACTTCCTAGGTATCCTAGAGAGCGGGTCGTTACAGTTGGTGGCCCATGCAGGTCTCCACACTGTGGCATGCGTAAGGATAGTACGGGTAATGCTCCATAGGAGTAGTCGTATCTTAAGGTGGGTAGAGGCCTTAGAATCTTAGATGAACCATCAGTAGTATAGAGCTCTAGTTTTATAAGGCCAAAAAATGGACGTAGTCCTCAGTGAACAGATTGTCACCTTGGGTTATACCTCGGCATTTATAAGTGTAGTTAGAATGTATTCATTGGTAAAGTAGGTATAACTCTAGTATAGAAGCATTAGTAAGAGAGCTAGTAAAGAACATTGGTATTTGTTCATAAATAGAATATATTAGTATGTGTGGGTGGTTATGTGTTCGCATAAATATATAAGAATTATAGGTATATTGGCATGTATTCCTATATGCATACATCTATAACTATACCTGGACGTATGCTACATTAAAGATACTAGTATGACTATTTGTGTGTATCCTTATAACCATATTGTAAGCGTTCGTATATAGACGAACTATGAGGTGTATGTATGGAAATGATGTTTATATGAATTGAGGAGTAAATAATATAAGATGTGTAAATCTAAGTGTAAGGCATACTATCTGTGTAATGAAGTATTGTGTGTCGTATATAAACATGTGCTAATATATGTTTTGCCTACATTAAGTGTATGTGGATGACTATATGATTTTATGTGTAGTTATAGGTATAGATACTGAATTATATATTTAAGGGATGTAAGGAGATAATTTGTACATGGATATCTAATGGATGTTTAAATATATAAAATATTTGTGTGTATAAATAAAATTCATGATTAATGTGTTGGTATATGGATGTTACTTGTACGTCTGGGTGGAAGTACATTAGGATGCATAAGAGTGTATGAATGTATATATAGAATAATTATATGTATATGTGGTTATATGACTGAATGGATATATGTCACGCCCCGCTTCCCAAAAACATGGAGGCGAAGCGTGAGAAGGTCCGCACGGACTTGAAGCTGCAAAGCCGCAAGTTCGATAAGCATCAAATAAAACGAAGTAGCAGGTCCCTGTAATGTGACTCAGAACAACAATAACAATAATAGGAAAAGAGAGACAATAATATAACATTATTCCAACTCATAGTCCAACAAAAAGTCCAACAACCAGAAATGCCACCAGGCAACAAAAGAGTCAAAAGCAAAAGGCCTAGCATGGCCAACAGAATCTAACAAAACTGTGCTGCTCACCGACAACCACAGCTAACAAAAGAAGAGTACGGAAGATCTCTAAGATTGATCACCGGTGTCCTCGTACTCCACGTCACCAACAGGTTCGGGCACGAACTCCACGAACTCGTCACCCTCCGCAACTGTCTCTGGCTCAGCAACTAACATGTGTCACCCAAAGAGAAGGGGCACATGTCAGCAAGTCTAAAAAGACTTGTGCAAGGAAACTATAAAAAAGTAAAGCAACCTAGCAGTTCTAAAGTAAAGTATGACCTGGATAAAATGACAAATGACATGGTATGGCAAGTAAAAAAGTAAAGGCAAGTACTGGAATTGTAATCACGTCGTGCACAGAGATTCCGCCCTTTGGCTAGAGTGCCTGTACGGGCCAACTCTTACACTCAAGTGACCGTTTATCCCTACCCCTCCACGTGTGTCGAGCCAGGGCATTACCCCCGAACACGGAATGCTCGCTTCTGGATCACGAGCCAGGAAGTGTTTTAACACGGATGGCGTATGGTTATGCCCGCATAACGGGTGCCTAGCCGGTAACACGGAATCATGGATTTGGTACAAGTAGTGTAGCGTGTGCTACGATGCAAGTTTAACTAGGATGACATGTAAGATGCGATGCATGGCAGTTAACAATTCAAATGCGTACAGTTAAAGAATTTAAACATGACAGATATCAATGCATGAATGATATGGCAAGGTGTCGGATCTAGCTTCATTGTCAAGCTAGATCTCAAAGTTGCGCCTTGATCGCTATCATTTCACGATCTAGTCTCTTTCACGCTAGTACAAGAATTGGCCTAAAAACATGGCCTAAAGAAAAGTTGGCAAGTTTCACTTGCCTGGTACCAAATCGTTGATCGACGTGAGTTACGAGAACGGTGTCCTACGGTAGATGAATTCGCTGTTATGGCAAAATAAAAGATTAGATGGAAGTTCTAAATTGTTTTGCATTGGAATCCTATGTCTAGTAATCCATTTTTAATTTAGGGTTTCTAATTTACGGTGTGGGTTATAAAGCGATTAAGAGGTTAGAGTTACTAACCGTAGAGTAGCGAATGGAAGACACCAAAACAGATCGTGTTTTGGCGACGAAGAACAATCCCGGGAAGCTACGGCCGAAAAACGAGATCTCGGCGACCTAGATCGGTATCCGGCGCAAGATACGGCGAGAAAAACCTCCGAGGATGAAAGAAATGTTTTGGGGAAGATTAGGGATGATTTTTGAATGATCTTGGCTCAGAAAGAATGAATGAAGAATGAAGGAATCGATGGATTAAATAAAAATAAAATGGCGGCTGGAAAATAGATCTAGGGTTTCGGGGTCAATTAGTCGGTCAAAGAAGAGTGGTGGACCGACTAGTTTAAGAACAAGTCGGTCGGTCGTCTAACGTAGACCGACTAAATGGCAAACCGAGAATAGGGTTTTGGTACAGGTTGACTACATTAGTCGGTCAAAGAACAACTGGTGACCGACTAGTTTAAGAACTATTCGGTCGGTCGACCAACATTGACCGACTAAAAGATCAACCCAAAAACTTTCGAAGAAAAACTGAACATAGAACTAGTCGGTTGAAGAGCAACTCTTAACCGACTAAAAAGAAAGATTATACAAGAATTAGTCAGTTGAAGAACAATAGCTGACCGACTAGTTTGCAACCTAGTCGGTCGGAAATCGTTCTTAGACCGACTAAAAGACAAACAGTAACTTTACTGTACAGTGAACTCAGAATTAGTCGGTCTGAGTACAATTCTTGACCGACTAGCTCGAGAACTAGTCGGTCGAAGGATGAACTTAGACTGACTAACGACAAACAGTAACCCAGCTATTATTAATATGTTGAACTAGTCGGTTCCTGAAGGATAGCCGACTGACTAGATCTCATTCTAGTCGGTTGGTTCTCCTTCGTGAACCAACTAAGATGCACCAGAAGTGCAGAAACGAAGCGCGAAGCTTCGGGAAAGATTCTATGGCTTCTAGGATCGTTCTAACTCAAAAATTACGGCGTTAAGAAGCTAAAACGTGAGGATTCAATCGAGAAAACATACAAGGAGGGGAAATTCAATATCATTCATATAAAATAGCTATTACAAACACTGGTCGTTACATCATCCCCACCTTAAGAAAAATTCCGCCCTCGGAATTTCCTAACACTCACTGTCAGGGAACAAAAGTGGGTAACGCTCACGCATCTCATCTTCCCTCTCCCAAGTAGACTCTCCTGGTGAGCCGTGTCGCCACATCACCCTCACAAGATTTACGGTCTTGTTCCGAAGTGACTTCTGACGCCTGTCCAAAATCTGAACTGGCAGCTGGTCATACGTCAGATCAAGGCGAACGGTGATCTCCGAGAAATCCACAGTGTGAGACGGATCGCTAACATAACGACGAAGCTGCGACACATGGAAGACGTCGTGAACTCCAACCAAAGATGGCGACAAGGCTAAGCGGTAGGCTACCTCGCCAACCCTCTCCAGAACATCAAACGGTCCAATGTATATCGGGCTCAGCTTCCCGCGCTTCCCAAAGCGAATCACTCCTCGATTTGGGGAAATCTTCAGAAACACGTGGTCACCAGGCTGAAACTCCAATGGATGCCGTTTAGCTTCAGCCCAATGCTTAAAACGGTCCTGGGCAATCCTCAGCCGCTCCTGAATGTTTCTGACAACATCCACAGCCTCCACGATCATCTCAGGTCCCAACAGCTCCCGTCTCCAACGTCATCCCAACTCAGTGGCGATCGACATTTCCTTCCGTATAGCGTAGCGAATGGTGCCATGCCAATACTCGCCTGGAAGCTGTTATTATAAGAGAACTCTACCAGGTGTAGATGGTCCTCCCACGAACCCTTAAAATCCAACATACACGCCCTCAGCATGTCCTCTAAGATCTGAATCGTCCTCTCGGACTGGCCATCCGTCTGCGGATGGTACGCCGTGCTGAAACTCAGATTCGTACCCAAACTCCTCTGCAGACTTTGCCAGAACTGAGACGTGAATCTCGTGTATCTGTCCGACACGATACTCACAGGGACTCAGTGCAGTCGAACGATCTCCTGCACGAACACGTTACATCACTAACTATTCTAGGGAAAGGAAATGAAAATGGAAAGTAAAAGAGTTTACCTCCATATATCTCCTCGCCAGCGCCTCAGTGGACTGTCCTACTCGAAACGGAATAAAGTGCGTAGATTTGGTCAATCGGTCTACGATCACCCAAATCGCGTCATTCTGCTTCGGACTCCGAGGTAGCCCAGTCACGAAGTCCATAGTGATGTGTTGCCACTTCCACTCCGGAATCAGAAGCGGTTGTAGCAACCCCGCCGTACGCTGATGCTCCGCTTTCACCTGCTGGCAAACCAAGCACTTGGCCACACTCCGAGCCACGCTCCTCTTCATCCCATGCCACTAGAAATTCAAACGAAGATCCTTGTACATCTTGGTCCCACCAGGATGCACAGAATACGGCGAACTATGTGCCTCCACCAACAGCTCCTCTCTGACATCTCCCGCAGGCACACACAACCTGGCTCCAAACCTCAGCGAGCCATCCTCGTGAATCATGAAATCAGTCCGCAGAACCGCTTCCACCATCTCTCGAATATTTACCAACTTCGGGTCACCACTCTGCCCAGCCTTAATTCGATCCACGATCGTCGACTGTCTATGCATACACATCAACGAAGAAGTCTCTCCAGGAAGAACCACCTCAACTCCAGACTCACAAAAATCCTGCTGCAATCTCCACTGCGAAGTCAACAACATCACCGCCGGAAGCCTACTCAATGCATCAGGAACGACATTCACTTTACCCGGGTGATACTGCAACTCGATCTCATAATCTGCCATGAGCTCCAACCACCGACGCTGTCGCATGTTGAGCTCCTTCTGCGTGAAAATGTACTTCAAGCTTTTGTGATCGGTGAAAATCTTCACTTTCTCACTCAGCAGGAAGTGCCTCCAAATCTTCAGCGCAAACACGACAGCAGCCAACTCCAAATCATGCGTCGAGTAATTCTTCTCATGAGCCTTAAGCTGACGAGAAGCATACGCAACCACGTGCCCATGCTGATGTAACACACACCCAAGACCTTTGCCAGAAGCATCGCAAAAGATCTCGAATCCTCCACTCCGGTCGGGCACCGCAAGAACAGGGGCAGACGTCAACCGCTCCTTCAGAACACCAAAAGCTTCCTCACAACCAACTGACCAATCAAAAGATACATCCTTCCACGTCAATCTGGTCATTGGCTCGGCAATACGAGAGAAATCCTTGATGAATCGCCGGTAATAACCTGCAAGTCCAAGGAAACTCCGGATCTCAGATGCTGACTGCGGAACAGGCCATTCACTGATAGCCCTAATCTTTTCAGGATCCACCGAAATCCCATCACCAGTCACCACATGCCCAAGAAAAGACACTCTATCCAGCCATAACTCGCACTTCGAATACTTGGCATACAACCGATGCCTCCTCAGAATTTCCAATACCGTCCTCAAGTGCGACGCATGCTCCTCCTCTGACTTAGAATAGATCAGAATGTCGTCAATGAAGATAACGATAAACTTATCTAAATAGTCATAGAAGATCAAATTCATCAGGTTCATAAATACTACGGGCGCGTTGGTCATACCAAAAGGCATAACCACGAACTCGTAGTGACCATACTTCGTCCTGAACGCCGTCTTCGGAATGTCCTCCTTCCTCACCTTCAGCTGGTGATATCCACTCCTCAGGTCCAATTTGGAGAATACCCTCGATCCTCCGAGCTGATCAAAAATATCATCAATCTGTGGCAATGGGTACTTATTCTTTATAGTCACCGCATTCAGCCCTCGATAATCCACGCACATGCGACGCGAGCCGTCCTTCTTCACCAGCAGGACCGGTGCTCCCCACGGAGACACAATGGGATTAATGTAACCCTTCTACAAGAGCTCATCCAGCTGCTTCCGCAACTCCTCCAATTCCGCTGGAGCCATACGATAAGGTGCCTTCGAAATGGGCTGCGCTCCCGGAATCAGGTCAATCGAAAACTCTAGAGCTCGATCGGGCGGCAGACCAGACATCTCCTCGGGGAAGACGTCATCGAATTCACGCACCACAGCAGGCCTACCCTGCTCCATCAGCATAGCCACAGCCTCCACTGGCTTGGCCTGAAACCTGACCGGACCAAGCAAACTGCTACCACGGCTGAACTCAAACACTGGATGTCCGGGAATCTCGAACACCACCTTCTTCCTCCGACAGTTGATCGTAGCATAGAAGCTCGCAAGCCAATCCATCCCAAGCACTGCATCGTAGTTGATGATGTCGTTGACAATAAAGTCAGCATACAGCTCGTGTCCACAGACCACCAACGGGCAAGAATTGCACCGACGATGCACCGAGATCACACCATTCCCTGTGACGATGTTCCAACTCTGGGGAAGAGAGGAAGTCGACAAGGAATACCTCTCCACGAAGCTCCGAGAAATGATGCACATGGATGCACCAGAGTCAAAGAGAACTCGTGCAGGAAAAGCGCAAACCAAGATCACACCTAACAGACAGTCTAACAATCAAATTCTATTCCAGCAAACAAACATATGCAAATAACTAATCATATCTAACAACCAAACTAACTAAGAAAGGAACAGCTAGATAGAAAGTTACCTGCGATAACCTCATCCAGCGTCTCGGTCTCAGCAGCAGTCATCAGAAATGCCTGTCGTTTCGGCTGGACAGCCTGCTAAAATGCCTGCCTCTGTGGAACGAGAGGCGCTCCACGACCAGCAGGAATAGGTGCCCTCTGCTGCAACGGCTGAGCTGCAACTGGTGCCCTCCACGGCTGATTTGACTTCGGACAATCCTTCATGGTGTGCGCAGGATTACCACAAACTAAACACTGCCCCAGCATCTTCCGGCACTGATCCTTGATATGCCCAGTCTTACCATAGAAATTGCAAGTCTTCAAAGTAGAAGGTCCTCTGGGCCTCTTGAACTGCACAGGCTGGTTGGGCCCGTGCCCCGGTCTCACCACTGCTCTGGCCTGCTCCATAGGCTTCTTCCCAGCGCCAGAAATCTCTCCCCTCTTCTGATTCACAATCCTTTCCTGCCTCTTTGCCGCAATCAAAACCTTCTGGTAAGTCTCTGCATCAGAAGAAGTGACATAGCTCTGCAGATCCAACGAAAGCCCCTGCAGAAACCTCTGGGCTCTCTCCTCAGCATCCTGCACCATCTTCGGTGCAAAATGACTCAGCCTCGTGAATTCCTGGTGGTACTGATCCACCGTTAAATTCCCCTGCTTCAAGTCAATGAAGCGCTGAGCCATTTCCCTCCTGGCAGTCTTAGGAAAATACTGCTCGTCAAATCTGGACTTGAAGGTAGCCCAAGAAATCGGCTCCTCCAGCAACTCCTCCTCGGCATCCCACCAGTTCCGCGCATTGTCCTTCAGCTGCCGCTTTGCCAGATCAACCCATCCAGTCGGGTCGACCTTCGACATCTTCAGATTATCTTACATGTTCCTAGTCCACTCATCTGCAGTCAGGGGTCCCTCGGTCCCATCGAAGTAAGCGGGACCCAGCTCCCGAAATTGCTTCGCTCCGGGCTCGAAGCGAGGGGCAGCCTGGACAGCCGGCGCTGCACGAGCAGGCGAAACATTCCGGACAGTCTGTAGAATTCCTTGCTGCACATGCATCATCTGATGCATCATCCTCATCATCTCCCCGGTGGTGGGCTCTCGGTCCGGCTCCTGGTCAAGAGGGGGCACACCACCACCAGCACGGGTATTCCGTCTCCCAGCCATCTATTGACACAGGAAACGAAACAAATCAGACTCTTTGCTTATGACACGGTGTTGAATTTTGTTTATTGGACTTGCTATAATTCTTATTGTCATTCCGATTAAGTCACAGTTACAGAAAAATTGGACCTGCATGGGCCACCAAAGAAACATGTCACGCCCCGCTTCCAAAAAACATGGAGGCGAAGCGTGAGAAGTCCGCACGGACTTGAAGATGCAAAGCCGCAAGTCCGATAAGCATCAAATAAAATGAAGTAGCAGGTCCCTGTAATGTGACTCAGAACAACAATAACAATAATAGGAAAAGAGAGACAATAATATAACATTATTCCAACTCATAGTCCAACAAAAAGTCCAACAACCAGAAATGCCACCAGGCAACAAAAGAGTCAAAAGCAAAAGGCCTAGCATGGCCAACAGAATCTAACAAAACGGTGCTGCTCACCGACAACCACAGCTAACAAAAGAAGAGTACAGAAGATCTTTAAGATTGATCACCGGTGTCCTTGTACTCCACGTCACCAACAGGTTCGGGCACGAACTCCACGAACTCGTCACCCTCTGTAACTGTCTCTGGCTCAGCAACTAACATGCGTCACCCAAAGAGAAGGGGCACATGTCAGCAAGTCTAAAAAGACTTGTGCAAGGAAACTATAAAAAAGTAAAGCAACCTAGCAGTTCTAAAGTAAAGTATGACATGGATAAAAATGACAAATGACATGACATGGCAAGTAAACAAGTAAAGGCAAGTACTGGAATTGTAATCACGTCGTGCACAGAGATTCCGCCCTTTGGCTAGAGTGGCTGTACGGGCCAACTCTTACACTCAAGTGACCGTTTATCCCTACCCCTCCACGTGTGTCGAGCCAGGGCATTACCCCCGACTAAAAAGAACAATAGCTGACCGACTAGTTTGCAACCTAGTTGGTCGGAAATCGTTCTTAGACCGACTAACGACAAACAGTAACTTTACTGTATAGTGAACTCAGAATTAGTCGGTCTGAGTACAATTCTTGACCGACTAGCTCGAGAACTAGTCGGTCGAAGGATGAACTTGGACCGACTAACGACAAACAGTAACCCAGCTATTATTAATATGTTGAACTAGTCGGTTCCTGAAGGATGGCCGACCGACTAGATCTCATTCTAGTCGGTTGGTTCTCCTTCGTGAACCAACTAAGATGCACCAGAAGTGTCGAGACGAAGCGCGAAGCTTCGGGAAAGATTCTATGGCTTCTAGGATCGATCTAACTCAAAAATTACGGCGTTCAGAAGCTAAAACGTGAGGATTCAATCGAGAAAACATACAAGGAGGGGAAATTCAATATCATTCATATAAAATAGCTATTACAAACACCGGTCGTTACAATATACAAGTATTGTATGTTCGTTGTCGAATGTATCTGTGTGCCATACTTATGTGTGTATCTGTAGCTACATATATATGTATATACTACTACCCTAGTTACTTGTGTGACTATATGTTGGTATGAGATATTATAAGTATATGTGTTAATATGTGGTTGCACTATCAGATATAGGTGTAATAGAGTGATTATATTGATTGAGATGTAAGTAGTAAGTATGTATATATATATATATATGTTGCGTGATATATATAGCCTGTGTGTGTGGATCCAAGGATCCATGTGTACCGCTCATATATGAGTTGGCATACTCTTGGTATATGAGTATATTATGGTTGTCTATTGTGGTGTATACACAGACTTGGTGATATACGTGATATGTATAAAGTTATATGTATGGTTATAAGCTTTATGCTTATACGTGTGTATGGATATCTATATCATTATATAGACATACTGTGTAGTGACTATATACTGTATGTGATGCATGCACATGTAGAGTGTGCAAATGCATGTGTGGATCCTTGAGTTCCCCCCAAGTATGCATGGATATGTCTTAAGAGTATTAGTGTTATGAGTTGATGTATGTGATGAGTATATGATACATGTATGGTTGTAAGCTGGTACGATTACGCCTGTATAGAGATTACTATAATTTTGTATGGTTATCTATGTGTATTGATATTGATATGGTAGATTTTGTGCAATGATACATCTGTGAATGTTAGATCTATACTAGGAGACATACATGATTGTATGTCTGAGTATAGATGTGTATGCGTATACATATTAACATATGCTAACCTATAAGAAGTGTGTATCATGAACCTATATAGTTGATTGAGCTCTACATGATGTATAGATATGGTATACCGTATGTATTGATAAAATGTGGTGTATATGTACATGCTGAATGTGTAAATCCATATGTGGATCTTCGTGTTCCACTCAAGTATGAGTGGGCATGCCCTAGGTGTACTAAAGTTGTGTGTTTGATACATATATGAAAGATGTATATGGTTGCCTGACTGACTATAAGCGGATATGCTTACACCAGTGTTGGTTGGACATTATATAAATATATATGTGTGATGGTATTATTATATGAGACTCTATGTGATGATGTGTATGTGTATGCATACTAGAAATGTGGTTGTGAAAATTGATATCGTGAGATATGTATATAGGAGTATAGCTACTATTGGAGGTGTATCATAAGTAGTGTGTGAAATATATTGGCTTACTAAATGGTGTGTATAGATATACAGAAGTAGGTATGTCAAGTTATACAATATTGGTGTGTACTTATATATTATGTGATGATATGTGAGTGCAACATGTGGATGAGATTTATATATATGGATATGTCTTGTGTGTACAAGTGTGTGTGTATAGATACATATACTGTATTGATATAAACCTTGGGTTATTATTTACACATAGTGTTGTGTGTATATATATACTGCATTAAATATATGTTACGTTGACGGCTTGTATGTAAGTATATTTGTACCGTGTATAGGTGGATAAATATAGACTTACGTGAGTGAATATTTGATATGAATACATATGAATGTATACTTGCATATATAAAGTGAGTGTGTACTAGAACATTGATATACTATACATACATACTGTCAGGACTATTTATTATAGTGATATGTATTGTGTGCATACTTGTGTGCGAGCTATTATATATAATTGTCTATATAGTTGAAGGTGTTTATACTTGCGCGCTTAAGTGATATGTTTGTGTATGGTTACCAACTGGATATGTGGTGCATCATATCGGTGTGTAAAGTATTGGTGTATGACTATCTATTATAATTGTATTGATATTTGGATATACTTAATTGCATATGTATGTTAGTAAGGTTGTATGCATATACGTACACATTTGGATGTAATGTATATAGTAGTATGTGTATGTATAAATCGATGTATATTTGGTTGAATACTTGATATATACCTTGATGTATCTCAGTATATCCATAAGTATATGTGTGTGATCTATGGTATAGTGTATGTATATAAGAGTGTAAAGTATATACATATAGCGTTGTTTGTATTTATTGGGTAGGGAAACCCTTAGACTATTCAATCTCCGGTCAGACCCTTAGCATAAAAAGTCCGAGGGCTGACTTTGTTTTTAAGGTGGGTAGAATGTAATACCCAGTATCCCTATATACGTAAATATGTAGGTATTTTTTGGGTGTAGATACGTGCGTATGATTTTGGGAGTATGCACGTATGTTTCTTTAATTATTTGGTGTAGAAATTATTTTTAAATAATTTTAACTCATCATTTGGAATTATTAAATGAAGTATACATGAATGAATACATGTATAATGGATGGTATCTAGTATTATGACATGTATTCTTATTTATAAAAAATTGAAAATCCTAATTTGTCATGTAATGACACCTCTCGAGGCTAGGCGTCATAAGGAGGTTTATTCTTACCTAACTTACAATTAGGTGTCATCCCCATGGTACTCTACACCTACCACAAAGCTAGGTGTCACTTGATGAGGATTTTGAGGGGTGAGGCGGAGGATGGAGAAATTTTCAAAAAAATAAAAAGAAAAGAAAATGGAAAAAAAAACCAAAGAAACCAAAAATACTCTCTCATTCACTCACCTCTCCCGCTCCCCTCCTCCATTTGCACCACCTCTTGCTCCTCCCATCCACACCCTTTGCTCCTCCCACTCCACCACCAAGCTCCCCCACTTTTCCTCATCATTCTAACACCAAAAATATCCCCAAAATACGTCAAGAATCCAAATTTTGAAGGCTAGATAGGAGATTGAAGAAGGAGATTAGGAGGCCCAAGAATTCTTCAAGGAAATAAGAAGGGCCAAAGAAATTATTTGGAGGACTAGCAAGTTAGAAATTCTTATCACCTTAGTAGGGTTTAGTTTTAGAACTAAGGATTTAATTAATTAGCAAATTCTTTAGATTTTGTGTAGAAATTAAATTTTGAACAACATGCTGAAATTTACACAGAATTGACTGATACTTTGGTAGATTGCTGCACTTAATTAGCTACCTAGAAATTCATGAAAAAAATATATGTTGTACATATAGAAGTCCTTAACAACTTTCATTTTTACAAGTATTGCAAATTCGAACTGAAAAATAGGGTAACAATTCAGTTTCTAAAACTCGTCTATTTTTAGACAGTTTTGACACCTTTCAGTAAAACGAGTAGAACTCCATGCACACTTTATAAAATATTATGATCTTGATGTCGTTGGAAATCTGACTGTAAAATATTCAACCCATAATTTTCTTAGATTTTAATTCTGTCTATAACTTGTAGCAAAATGGACTTGAACTGAACTCAGTTTCCGGTTCAGAATTCTGAAATTATACATGTCAGGAGAAAATCCACCATAAATCACATATGTCAACTGAGTTTATGAAAATTGGTCAATGAAAGGAAAACAACCATATATACAACTTTCGTGACGGGACCAGAGACCAATTCTGACAGTAGATAGGCTTAAAGTGATGTTCTTTCTGCTGTAACAGTTTTGACAGATTCATATGCTAATTTTGCTTAGTACTTATCATGGTGTAGTTTTGTTTCAAGTTAAGTTTGTTTGTGCTAATCATGTTCTCAATGACATGCTCTTGATACATGTAATTATGCAGATGGTTTATGAAATATTCGTTATGTTAATAATGTTTAAATTCAATTTGTTTATGCTTTTGTGCTCACATTAGTATGTTCATAACGATGAGTTTGTGATGATATTCCATGCAATTCTTTAATTGAGATGATGATGATGATGATGATGATGATGATGATATTTGTTAAAAGTTGGTTAAAAGCGGTATTCAAGACCGCTAGATGATTCGTTGACAAACGAAGTAACATCTTAAAAACTGAGAGTGAGAATGAGGAATGTATCAGTCCTCCTAAAGGAGGGTGACGCTGGTTTGGGGGAAAACGGGTAAATTGTAGGTGTTAAGGAGCAGACATAGTATGATTTCTCACTCGCTACGTCACTCCCGTAAGGGGGAGTTGACTAGAGTTAGAGAGGCCGATGGTGCGCTCGTGACGCACCAGGACGGTAAATGATGGTTTTCTCCGTTTGTCCGACAGAAAAACCGAGATGAGTCTCGCTCTAGTGCCTTGTCCCGTTCGGGCACAGAGTTACGAGAGGCCTGTCCAGTGCTCGTGTCGCTGGAGTGGTACCACCTTTTCACCCACCCTGGGTGAAGTCCGCTTCCCTAGCAGTTTACGATTTACCCGGGTTCCAAGCATGTGAATCAACAACTTATGATAATTGTCTTTAAATTATAAATGTTGTTATCTTATGTCTCATTGATTTGTTTACTTTAATGATCCTATCCCATGATAAAATGTTCTCATGTTCCCTTTTAATATCTACATTTCATGATATGCTTTCATATGCATGTTTTATAAGTTCTCATAACTAAGATGTCGCATGTTAGAATGTGATTACTTTTACGCACCATGAACCTTAATTGTTAGACCACCCTCTTCTGCATAATCTGTGATGATGTGACACTTGTAGTTAGTTGGTTAGTTAGGGAGACCAGTTCTAAAACTGGGCTCTACTAGAGTGTTAGGGGTTTCTACTGGGTCACGCGTTGACGTGTCCCTGTTGACTTTTCAGGTTGTGTGAAGTTGAGGATGGTAATAGAAGCTGGAGCTTTGGAGTTTGGTTAACAGGTGTAGTTTTGGGTGGCGAGGGGTACGTTGAGAGACTTGTACTTTTGGTGTTTCTTTTACGGGTAGACCTTCGTACTTAGGGTTGAGAGAAGGATTATATTGTTGTTGTATAAGTTGAGCCAGGACTCGGAGTTGTATAAGAATATACTCGTCACAGTGTAGATTCCCTCTTTTGTACCCTCTTTTGTACAGACGGTGTTGTAAAGATGTATAATTGTATTAATGAAATGAAATATTGTACCTTTACTTATTTCTTAGTATTGTATGTGTGATTGAGCTTTATTTGTACTTCCCAGCACGTGCGTAGTAGCCTACAACGTTCTTTTGCTCTCTTTCTTTCTCGCTTTCTCAGTAACACTCGTTGATCTAGGAATACTTGGGACGGATTCGTACTTCCTAGGTATCCTGAAGAGCGAGTCGTTACAGCTTCCCCTTTTTCACGTCAATGAGTACGCCCGCGGTTGCCATGAAGGGCCTCCCGAGGATAATCAGGGTGTGGTTGTGATCACTCCTTATTTTACACCCTTTTCCCGCATGTTTGCATGCCATTTTGATCGCCCAAATTATGTTTTTCACGATATATCGACGATATTGCGATGCTTTTCATGATTTGTTGTTTTTGTCGCATTTCAGGTGATTTGGCGCGATTAGGAGTGATCTCGAGATGCGTGTAATCTAGACGGCCACCGACGACCTCCCCGAGGGGTATTTTGCTGTTGGAGAGGAGCGGAAGAAGAATGGACGTCGCCGGAGCGACGAGGAGGCCAAAACGACCAGTTTGGGCATTTTTTGTGTCCCACTCGGCCGAGTGGAGGAGCCACTCGGCCGACCAGCGAGACACTGCTCGGCCGACCCGTTCAGACACGACTTCCATGTGTACTCGGCCGAGCGACGGAGACCACATCGGCCGAGTGACGCTACCACGTCCGCCCGAGTGGCGCCCAGACGAAGGCCCTCAAAAAGACCGAAGTTACTGTTTTTCGGCCATCTGAGCTTCAGAAGACCCACTCGGCCGAGTGGCGAATCCCGTCCGCCCGAGTGAAGTGAAGCCATCGGCCGAGTGACGACAACTCACTCGGCCGAGCCACCTCCGAACTGAAGACCCCTGAAAGCCCCAACTTACTGGAAAATTACAGGGTTTTCACTCGGCCGAGTGACTTTTGTCACTCGGCCGAGTACGATGCGCAGCCTGTAGCGAAATTTGCGGAAAACAGGCTGTGCAGGGGCGTTTTGGTCAGGATTTTTGGACGATTTTTGGGGCTATTTAAGCTCTGTTTTTACCCTAGTTTTGGGAGCCTCCTCTCAGATTTTTTGCAGCTTTTTGAGTCTACTTTTTAGCTTTATTAATTGTGATTGGTGAAGAGAAAAACTTGGATTTTTGTTGGGTTGATTGAAGATCTACATTGGTTTGCACTTCTCTTCCACAAAAACTCTATTTTTATTGTTTATATCATTGTTGTGATGAATTCCATTGTCTATTTCATTGCTAATTATTGTGCTATTGCTATGATTAGTGAGTAGTCTCCACGTCTTGGGGCGTGGGGATGAACCCTACAAGCCCAATTTCGTATTTGTGTTGAATCGGTAGAAATTGAGCTAGGATTGTTATTAGGGATTAGATTGGGATCGAATTACTACGGATAGCTAGGTATTCACATCAATTGGGATTTGCAAGAGATTGGATCCCAATTCGATAGGAAGCCCTAGAAATCCGAATTGGGTTGGAGTCGGATTTTCGAAGTATCGGTTTGCAAGAAATTGGACCGATGCTAGGATCTCCGGTTGCAATTCCGCGCCGATACCCGTTTGCAAGAGATTGGATGGGTAGGAACTATCCTAATCTAGATTGTGGACCGAGTTTGCAAGAGATTGGACTCGGTGCGCAATTGGACGATGATGTTGATCCCAATGCTAGCTTCCCTAGGCTAGGGTTTGCAAGAGATTGGACCCAAGCCTAGGATAGCTATAGACCGGCAACAGCGCGAGAGCGTGAGCTTGGTTCCACATTTAGTTGCAACTAGTTCATCCAAATTCTCATCCTAGCGATTTCGATACTGGCGAACCACAATTGTGAAATACGGTGAGTAGTGGGGATTCCCCATTCCCTAGGCGTTCTCTATTTGATTTGATATTTCGCACTTTTGTCTGACGATTGTGACAGGATCGCCCAAGGCAATTATCCCTCTAAATAGCCAGGTTGATTAGGAGCAAGCACGGTCATTCGTCCTCCTTGTGTTCGATACCCGCTCGCCGCTACACCGTGCGCTTGCGGTAAAACTACAACCGTCGCCTCGGGACGTGTACGCCGGGGCGCGATCAAGTTTTTGGTGCCGTTGCCGGGGAGGCGATTGCGTTTGATTCTTTTTCACCTAGCTATTTCTTCCTTTTATTTTCTTTTTATTTTATTTCTTTTACCATTATTATTTCCTTTGCTATTTTTACCTAACCCTTCCACGGTACTAATCATCTCTTTGAAACTCTGCTTTCACTGTGCATGTACACGAGATCTACGGCGGACCCCGAAGCCCTATTATTCGATCCCGAGATCGAACGTACCGCGCGGAGACTCAGAGCGGAAAGGAGACAATATCCGGAAGGGGGGTTTATGACCAACCGGGAAACTCCTGAAGAATTGGCGGCGAGAATGGCGAGAATAATATCTATTCGCGATAGGCTTCGGCCTAAAACCTCTTCTACTACGTCATCCATCGCCGTGCCGGAGTTGGCGGCCGACAAGAACTTCGAGCTAAAGACGGGGTTGGTGGTTTTGATGCAACAAGACCCCTTTCATGGGAACGCTCACGAGAACCCCCACTACCACATCCAATCTTTCTTGTCGAAGTGCGCCACTTTCCAAATGCCGGGGGTCCCGATTGATGCCATCAGACTGCGCCTCTTCCCCTTCACGCTAAAGGACAAAGCACTCTATTGGCTGAGGACGCAAGCTGACGGAGTTTTCACCTCTTGGGACGGGTTGGCGGATGCATTCATTGATAAATTCTATCCACCATCCAAGACGGTGAAGATCCGGAGCGCTCTCATGTCCTTCAAGCAAGGACCACACGAGACGCTCTATGAAGCTTGGGAGCGATTTAAGGATTTGCAGCACCAGTGCCCGCACCACAGTATAGAAGATTGGGAGTTAGTGCACAGCTTCTACAACGGTCTCCAACCGGGGACCAAACAAATTATTGATGCCGCGGCGAATGGTGCAATCTTGTCAAAGACTCCCGAGGAAGCTACGGCCCTAATTGAGGAGATGGCCTCTAATAACCAACAATGGGGCGATGAGCGAGGACACTCTACGTCCTCCTTAAAGCCGACTAGCATCTACGAGGCAAAGGCCGTAGCGGAGCTTACGAGCAAATTCGATTCTCTCCACAAGGCGGTGGAGAGATTGGAGAAATTCATCACGGAGCCTCAAGGAAGCCCTTCCACCTCCACGCCGGCAAGCCAAATGAGTGATTGGCAAGACCAATCTCAAGCCATGTATTCGGGAGGAGAGCAAGGAGAAGGATCCTTGGAGCAAGTGCAATATGTTGCGGAGAACCAAGGGTATTGGTCTAATCCGGCCGCAAGAAATCACCCGGGATTCTCCTACGCCAACAATGAAGGAGCTTTGAACCCGCCACAACAACCGCCTAATCAAGCTCGACCACCACCACCCCAACAACAATACTATCCGCCGAGGGGGCCTCCACAACAAAACTTCCAACCAAAGCAACAAGTCCCACCTTATAGGCCTCCCGGATACAACCAAGGGTGGAGGAATCAAAACCAAAACCCTCCACAATCTCCACAAAGATCCGATTTCGAAACTAGAGTGGAGGCGTTCATGGTCGAGCAAAACAAGGTGAATGCTACTTTGAAGGCGGGACAAGATTCTCTCAATACCGTAGTGGCTCAAATTTCGGAACAATTAGCGGTGCTCAACCGGAACACTCAAAGATTGCCGGCGCAACCGGAGCAAAACCCACGGGGCAACACGGGCCACATCAACGCCGTAGTTGTCGTCACAACTAGAGGCGGGAAGGACACCACCCCCGCCATGATTCCTATTGAGGAGGCCGTGGAGGAAAGCTTGGAGCCGGTTGAGCCGGTAGTTGAGGTCGATAAGGAGAAGGAGCCACAAGACAAGGAGAAATCTAGGGCGGAGCTATTAATTGAGGAGAGGCGCTTCATGCCACCGGTCCCATTCCCCCAAAGACTAGCGAAAGCGAAAATGGAGAAAAGGCTAGCGAAATTCCTCGAGTATCTAAGAGGAGTTAGCCTAAATATTCCCTTCCTTGACGCCATCATCGAGATCCCCACATATGCCAAATTCTTGAAGGACTTGATTTCGGGGAGAAAGAGGAAGGAGAAGATCATGCTAGCCGAGGAGGGCTCTTGGTTCACCAAGAGAGAAAAGGAGCCGGCAAAATTCAAAGATCCGGGGAGTTTTCGGATTCCTTGCACTTTGGGCGGTGTGCCTCTTCAAAAGGCGTTGGTAGATCTTGGGGCTAGTGTGAGTCTCATGCCCCTCTCCATGTTCTTAAAGCTTAACACCGGGACAACGTTGAAACCCACCGACATGCGCATTCAATTAGCCGATGGACGGATAACAAGGCCGGTGGGGATCGCCGAAGACATCCCACTTCAAGTCCCGGGAGGAATATGCTTGCCATGTGACTTCGTCATCATGGACATTAAGGAGGAGGGAGACACCTCATTGATACTTGGGCGCCCATTCCTCGCCACCGCCGGAGTCATCGTCGACGTGCGCGAAGGTACCTTAACCTTAAACGTCGGAAACATCGAGGTGGAACTCCACATTCCCAAGGCAATGAAGCACATGCCTTACCATGAGGAGCTCGATTATATGGACCTCCTTGATGAGGTGATAGAGGAGGCGATTCCTCACTCAATTGGTGCCCTTTTTAATGAAGAATTGGATGAAAGCCCGGATTTAGGCCATGAGGACAATAATGATGATTCCCCAGACTTCTCCGCTGATGAAGATGAAGGCGACGCTGATGTCGCAAGGATTCGAGAGCTCTGCAAGCTCTCGAAATCAAAGTCTCCAAAGAAAGCTCCGCCGGTACGGAAATCGGCATCGCCGGCTAAGCCGTTGACCGGGGCAAATGCTAGCTTGGGGGAGCCTCCCCCCAACACTATTCGAGATAGGAGACCTCCGAGGGAGACCGCTACGCCGCCACGTCCGAATCCAAGCGCGCTCCCCGGAAAGTTTGACGGGTGCATCTCATGTGCACCAAACATCCCTCATTGATTGAAAATTATAGGGGGTCGAGCTCACGACCTAAAACGAGCGCTTGTCGGGAGGCAACCCGACGGTTTTTGCTTTATTTTCATTCGTTTTTCTTTATTTTCGTTTTAGAAATTTTTAGTATTTTGAGTCACCCGACCAAAAATTTTGTGATAACGGGTCCTATTTTTCTTGACAGGAGAGAAGATAGGTAGATCATCATGAGGAGGATGAACGAGACGATGAGGAGCGCCCCAAGAAGGCGTTCGACGCTTAGGAGGAGCATGAAATCGACTGGAGGAAGAAAGACGGAGTTTAGAGTCCAAACGAAGATAAACAGCAGAAATTAAGGCTCACTCGGCCGAGTATACTAGTCACTCGGCCGAGTCAAGAAGTTCGTCCGGCCGAGCCGCTCACGAACGAGGGAAGTCTGCTGTACCCAACTCTTTGTCTATTTTCCTCATTTCATAAGAACTGCTACTCGGCCGAGTACATATATTCACTCGGCCGAGTAAAACGGATACCCTCCTAGGGCGAGTCATGCCGAGTAGCTTGAGTCACTCGGCCGAATGGACTTACTCCACTCGGCCGAGGCTGGCAAAGCCACTCGGCCGAAGCGACATCGGGGAGAAATTTTTAATTGCCTCGCTCGGCCGAGTGAGTAAAGTCACGCGGCCGAGTCGTAACTTTTTTAATATAAAACCGAGGGGGGGCACGGTTTTCGAAAACGAAAAAACCCTTCGCCCCCGCGCCCCCTCAGCTCTCCCTCGCCCGATCTCGCCTCGCCGCTCGCCCACTCGCCCGCGCGCGCCGCCGCTCGGCCTGCCGTCGCCGGCCGCCCGTCGCCGGACTCCGCCCGAGTCGCCGCCGGCCGCCCCGCCTCCGATCACCTCCGGTTCGCTTATTTTCACCGTTTTCTCCTCTCCTCGTGTATATTTTGAGGATCCGTGTGCTAAACGCCCCCCTAACCCAAATCAATTCCTATATCTATCTGTTATACCCCTATTGCTCCATACATTTTGATTATTACTCGCTGATATCGCTTTTCCATGCGCAGGTTGCTTTTTTGGAGCTTAGGGGAGCTTAGGGGAGTTTCTACGGGCTGCTCAGGACTTCGTGGAGGCGCGGACTTCGCACGCTTCCACTACTTAGCACTCGCGGCGTGTTTGGGTAAACTCTTTCCACTCTTGTGCACACGCCGCACTTTTCACTTTTTCGGCGCGCGCTCGGGGCAGATATGCCGCCCCGGACACGGCCGCGGTCGAAGAGAGCTTCCGCCAAGCGGAAGCGGTCGGCTGATGCCGGCCCCTCCCACGAGTTGGAGGACTCTCCTCCACCGTCCCCCGCACACCCCGCACAGCCTGCAGGCCCCGCACACCCCGCACAGCCTGCAGCGCACCCACAGCCCGCACAGCCTCTCCCCGCCGATCCACAGCCACCACCACCGGCTCCACTGGTCGGGCCGCTCGGGATTACGTTCCGAGACGACGCACACCGCGCCGTCTTCGAGCGTATCTCCCAGCGCTCGATCGTACCCTCCAGGTTCGCACACCTCGCTGACCTAGGACGCCTGGGGGTACTTGAGGGGATGCTCACGTTGTACGACAACGTGGGCTGGCGAGATTTTTTCCAGGTGTCGGCGGATACTTTTACCCGTCCGACACTTGAGGTTTTGAGTTCTATCGCCCGGACCGATGAGGGATGCTCATTCCGGTTCATGGATCGAGAGTGCCAGGTCACTCTCGATATGATGAGAGCATTTTTCTCTTGGCCCGCAGTCCCCGGAGCCGATCGCGGTTATGGCCCCACACATATCCCTCCACCCTCTTTCGACGCCGGTGCCTTCTGGGCACGTATCACGGGTCTACACGCCGCCTTTGACCCTAGTAGGGCCAAGGCCTCGGCCATCGTACATCCCTGCCTACGCATTGCCCAGCGCCTCATGGCGACTACCTTTTTGGCCAGATATGAGCCGGGCACGATGTCTACGCCAGAGCTTTACATGCTCTATGCGATGACACGTCCCAGAGCTCTGTCTAGGGATGGAGATGAGCTTGTCCCCGCCGTCGTGATCGATATCGCGGCATGGTACTTAGACCGCATCATTGTATCGGTGGGCGCTCGCTCACCGATATGCTGCGGCGGCCTGATTACCCTGCTGGCTCTTATGACCGGCGAGGATTTCCCCGACGACCTGCGACGCGTTCCGGGCCCCACTTCCTTGTCGATAGACGTTATGGCCCGGATGAAGATGTTGCGTCCGCATGGTGAGTGTCACTGGGTCTGGTTGCACGGCCCCTTTGGGGCCGATTACATGATTCTCCCGAGCCCTGCTCGGACCCAGATTGCACCGGCCCACGTAGACTGGCTCCCAGATATGGATGTCCTCATCCCCGCCGCCTACGTGCTCGAGGCCGAGGAGGCCGAGCAGGGCCACGCCGCACACGCTGCCCAGGCTGCTCCCGCAGACCCTGCTGCACGCCCTGCCGAGCCCGTTGCCGCCTCTGTGACCCCTCAGCCCACACATGTCGTTTCTGCTGCTCCTGACACTTCTGTCCTCACCACTACCAGTGTCGCGAGTACTTTTGCTGAGCCCACTTCCACCACTGTCACCACTTCCGAGGCTGTCCCCACCACTCCCTCTGCCACCTCAGGCCCTCTGTCCGTGGAGCCCCTTTGCTCCGCACTCCCCGAGCGCCCGCCGACCATAGTCGAGTGCGGAGAGCCCTCGTTCACTTCGGTCGTGGAGACCATGGTTAGCATGATCTCCGCTGGGGTTACACCTTTTGGACCGCACACTTCTGCCCCAGCGGGAGATTCCTCTGTCTCCACCGCCGCCTTATTCTCCGAGAGCGTCGTGGCGTCTGTCCACACGTCTGTGCCACGGACCTCTCTGGCCACCTCGTTACCTCTTTTGCACGCCTCCTTTGCTGCCGCTGCCTCCACTTCTCGCCAGCCGGCGTCCCGGCCTCACACCGAGGCCAGGCCCACTTTTCCAGGCGCGGCCCCTTTTGTCCCATTCCCTGCTGAGCCCGTTACATACTCCACACGCGTACGCCAGCCTCGCCCTGCACAGCCTAGACCGGTGCGTCCCTCTGCACCACCCCCGCCCGACACTGTACTGCAGAGCATACGTGCTCTTGAGGTGGCGGTGAGTGGTCTTAGAGGAGACCTTCGGACCCTGTCCTCCACCGTCTCTACGCTGTCTGGACGCTTTGACCTGATCCCTCAGATCCACTACTGCCTGACACAGATCTTAGATCGTCTCCCGCGCGTACCCCCACCCACCCCGCAGGTTCCCACACACACACCCACACACGCTCGACCTGCTTCCACTCCCACGCCCACCCCAGCTCAGCAGCCTACACCACCACCACCACCTCCGCCTCAGGACGGAGACGGCGCGGCACCGCCTTCTTAGGCACTCTTGATGCCTTGATCCATTCCTGTCGTTGTGCTGCCCGTCTCTGCTGGGTCCTGATGCACTTTTGTCCACCCCCCTCCCCTCACTTATTTTGGGATTATATTTCTGATCATATCTATTTGTGCATATCATATCATATCTACTTGGGATTCTCATTTTTGATCACATCTATATATATCTTTTTTGGGAGAGAGGGAGAGTTCTGGGTGCCATATTTATTTTCGTATCACTCCTAGCTTTGCATGCATCATTTCCGCATCATACTTTCATTTCTTTTTTTTTGTCATTCTTTTTATTTTTCCATGCATCCATCCTCACTTGCCCCTCACATTGCTTGTCTCTCTATGTGCCACACTTTGCACATTGAGGACACTGTGCCGTTTAGCTTGGGGGAGTGAGCTTTCACGTTCTTTTTTCGATTTGCCACCTTTATTTTCAGTTTTTCACACCGCTTTTCACTTTTGCACTCATTTTTCGTTATTTTCCTTTTGTTTCGCCATGCATCACGTTTTCCTTACTTTCCTGTGTGCCGCATTGCATAGTTCTATTTTCCTTTTATCTTTACTTCTTCCTTATTTTTCATCTCATGCTAGAGATGAATTTTCTGTGATGATGTCTACGTGGAGTTAGCTTATTCTATATGCATGCTATATTTGTCGTGTCTTAGATTTCATTTCTGATATCATATGCTATGACTCGCTTGCATTTAGAAATAGGAGCCCACACTTTTTCCTCATGAAAATGGATGAAATTTTATTATTAGCTGAGCCTGAATATTCATATGTATGCTATCACAGAAAACACACCAAGATTCACGCATTGAATGCCTATATCTGGAGTACTGACTTCTTTTCCTTTATCACTTCTATATGCATGAATTGTACACTTCACTTCCGGATGATTGAATGATTGTTAGCTATGATATATCTGGATTAGTTAGCTTTTTTTTTTTGCGATCGAAACTGAGTAGATTAGATTACCCTGCTGAAGTTGTCGTGCATGTCTTATAGAGTGAGCCGAGAGTTATATTTATTTCTTTCTCCACAAATCTTGAACAACATTTCTCTACTTTTAAAATCATTGGTGAATCCCCCCTTAGTGATTCTATTTTATGGCATTTCCCCCGCTATTAATTCCTAGCTCCAAATCTCTTATTCCAAAAAAAAAAGGAAAAAAAATATATATAATAAAAGAGAGAAGAACATTCTCGTATATCATTATCTCTCTTTGAATTGGGATCATTGTTTATATGATAAAAAAAAGAAAAAAAAAGAGAAAAAAAAAAGAAAAAAAAGAGAGAAAAGAGAAAAAAAAAATCCTCAGTAAAAGATCCCATCTCGCTTATTTTCTTTCTTTCTTCTTTCTCTTCTTTGCCTTTGGAGCTTTATAAAAATGGGGATGTAAATATTTTTGTGCCACCACGCTTATAGATAAGCTTGGGGGAGGAGATCCATTGATGTGTGAGAGAGCGACTACTTGACATAGCACGACAACCTAGGCTAAGTAATATTCTATACTCGGTGAGATTGTTTCTAGCTTTACGAAATCCAGAAATCTAAGCCTAGCATTCATTTCATGAAACCCATACTTTTCTATTCTCTCTATTCTATGATGTGATACTCTTATACTCCAGATAGAAAGCGTTCAATTGAAAAGTGTGTGATCTGAGACTTGTATACCGCTTTAGATGATTCGGGCGATGTTAATTTTTAAAATCATTCCGTTTCTCGTGATTATACCGTTGTTCGTGGGTTTTCTATTTTCTACCTGCACTATTCTACTATGATATCAAAATGAGATTCTTTGACATGTATTTCTCACTCGGTGCATGCTATAAGAGTAGGTGAAACCCACGTCCTGAGAAAATGATCTAGCATCCTACCTCTTCTTTCTTTCTTTCTTTATTCTCGTTTGGTCTTCATTCTTCTTCGTTTTTCATTTTTTTTTTCGTTTTTCGCCGTTTTCGTTTTCCGAATCCACCGGGTTCGCTTTTTACTTATCTTCCTCGAGGACGAGTAAGAGGCAAGCTTGGGGGATTTTGATCACTCCTTATTTTACACCCTTTTCCCGCATGTTTGCATGCCATTTTGATCGCCCAAATTATGTTTTTCACGATATATCGACGATATTGCGATGCTTTTCACGATTTGTTGTTTTTGTCGCATTTCAGGTGATTTGGCGCGATTAGGAGTGATCTCGAGATGCGTGTAATCTAGACGGCCACCGACGACCTCCCCGAGGGGTATTTTGCTGTTGGAGAGGAGCGGAAGAAGAATGGACGTCGCCGGAGCGACGAGGAGGCCAAAACGACCAGTTTGGGCATTTTTTGTGTCCCACTCGGCCGAGTGGAGGAGCCACTCGGCCGACCAGCGAGACACTGCTCGGCCGACCCGTTCAGACACGACTTCCATGTGTACTCGGCCGAGCGACGGAGACCACATCGGCCGAGTGACGCTACCACGTCCGCCCGAGTGGCGCCCAGACGAAGGCCCTCAAAAAGACCGAAGTTACTGTTTTTCGGCCATCTGAGCTTCAGAAGACCCACTCGGCCGAGTGGCGAATCCCGTCCGCCCGAGTGAAGTGAAGCCATCGGCCGAGTGACGACAACTCACTCGGCCGAGCCACCTCCGAACTGAAGACCCCTGAAAGCCCCAACTTACTGGAAAATTACAGGGTTTTCACTCGGCCGAGTGACTTTTGTCACTCGGCCGAGTACGATGCGCAGCCTGTAGCGAAATTTGCGGAAAACAGGCTGTGCAGGGGCGTTTTGGTCAGGATTTTTGGACGATTTTTGGGGCTATTTAAGCTCTGTTTTTACCCTAGTTTTGGGAGCCTCCTCTCAGATTTTTTGCAGCTTTTTGAGTCTACTTTTTAGCTTTATTAATTGTGATTGGTGAAGAGAAAAACTTGGATTTTTGTTGGGTTGATTGAAGATCTACATTGGTTTGCACTTCTCTTCCACAAAAACTCTATTTTTATTGTTTATATCATTGTTGTGATGAATTCCATTGTCTATTTCATTGCTAATTATTGTGCTATTGCTATGATTAGTGAGTAGTCTCCACGTCTTGGGGCGTGGGGATGAACCCTACAAGCCCAATTTCGTATTTGTGTTGAATCGGTAGAAATTGAGCTAGGATTGTTATTAGGGATTAGATTGGGATCGAATTACTACGGATAGCTAGGTATTCACATCAATTGGGATTTGCAAGAGATTGGATCCCAATTCGATAGGAAGCCCTAGAAATCCGAATTGGGTTGGAGTCGGATTTTCGAAGTATCGGTTTGCAAGAAATTGGACCGATGCTAGGATCTCCGGTTGCAATTCCGCGCCGATACCCGTTTGCAAGAGATTGGATGGGTAGGAACTATCCTAATCTAGATTGTGGACCGAGTTTGCAAGAGATTGGACTCGGTGCGCAATTGGACGATGATGTTGATCCCAATGCTAGCTTCCCTAGGCTAGGGTTTGCAAGAGATTGGACCCAAGCCTAGGATAGCTATAGACCGGCAACAGCGCGAGAGCGTGAGCTTGGTTCCACATTTAGTTGCAACTAGTTCATCCAAATTCTCATCCTAGCGATTTCGATACTGGCAAACCACAATTGTGAAATACGGTGAGTAGTGGGGATTCCCCATTCCCTAGGCGTTCTCTATTTGATTTGATATTTCGCACTTTTGTCTGACGATTGTGACAGGATCGCCCAAGGCAATTATCCCTCTAAATAGCCAGGTTGATTAGGAGCAAGCACGGTCATTCGTCCTCCCTGTGTTCGATACCCGCTCGCCGCTACACCGTGCGCTTGTGGTAAAACTACAACCGTCGCCTCGGGACGTGTACGCCGGGGCGCGATCAGGTTGTCCTCAGGCATGTCCATAACTACGAAATCGACCGGCACATGCACACCGCTGACGTTGACAGGTAAGTCATCAACCACTCCCATCGAGTACTTCACCGATCAGTCTGCCAGTTGCAGAGTCATTCCGATGGGTTCAAGGTTGCCCATATTTATCCTCTTGTATAATGACAGAGGCATCAGACTCACGCTCGCACCCAAGTCGACGAGCGCTCGGTTGATCGACACCTTCCCAATTGAGCACGGGATAGAAAAACTCCCGGGGTCCTTCAATTTTGGGGGATTTGCCCTTTGGATAATGGCACTGCACTCTGCCATGAGGACAACTTTCTCCTTTCTTGACCCCTTTGTAATTAAGTCCTTCAGAAACTTGGCATATGAGGGGATTGTCTCTATGGCCTCAAGAAATGGGATTCGAAGACTCAAATCTTTCACCATGTCGAAGAACTTGTCGTATTTCTTATCGATTCTTGCCTTGGCAAGCCTTTGTGGGAATGGCACAGCATGCTTGAAGACCCTCGAGTTGTTCTCCTCGTTTCTCTTTTTCTCTTCAAAAACTCCCTCTGGAGTTATAGGGTTCGACACCGAAGCCCTTCGTTATTTGCCTTTAGAATTGGTCCCTCATCGACCAATGGTGCTTCGGATTCTTTCACTGCCTCTCGCGCCGGAATCTGCGTACCACTCCTCAAAACTATCGCAGACACATTTGCTTGATCATGCGTCAAGGCTAATATTTGATTGGGTCCCCTAGGGTTCACTTCTGGCTGCCCCGGCAATTGCCCTTGTGTCTTCTGAAGGTTGGCCACTTGCAATCACAGCTGGGTCAATTGATCGGCCAAAGTCTTCTGCCCAATCTGCAGCTGTAGGTTAATCTTCTCCTGGTTTGATATATATTGGGTTAAGAGATTCTCAACCGGAGAGACTACCCGTTGTTGGTTATATTGTTGCTATTGTGGCGGGGGCTGCTGATTTCTGGGGGGTATTGCTGATACATCTGCTGCTGAGGTTGTTGTTGCTGTTGGTATAACTGATGATGCTGCCAAGGGGGCTGATACAACTGCTACTAAAGTTGCTAGGGCTGCTGGTATGGTACCCTGTAGCTGAGGTTCGGGTGGTTCATGTTGTTAGGAGAATACGCCGGATTCGAGATTGTCCTCGGCGGATAAGGTGCATTACCCGTGGGGTTAAAGAAAAGAGCACTCGCTTGATCCACTTGTCCCGAGATATCTCCACCGTCAAAGTCTCCCAAGACTTCAGCTTCTATTGCTGCCACTTGCTGAGTGTTGCCACCACCGGCCCCTACCATGAATGCCGAGATCTGGGTAGATAGCAAATCAAATTTGCTAGACAGTTTGTCAACCTCCTCTACTCGGTGCATTCCTCCAGATCTTGGCGTGGCGCGTTCATCGATCCACCTTTCATTGTTTGATGCTATATTCTCCAGAATGTTTTCGGCATCTACTTCGTTCCTTGCCATGAAGGACCCTCCAGCCGCGGCATCCATCGAGGACTTTAGGTTGTCCCTCAGCCCATTGTAGAATAAGTTGATGATTAGCCATTTGGGGAGCTCATGATGAGGGCATTTCCTTTGCATCTCTTTATACCTCATCCATGCCTCATGCAAGGATTCGTGGCTGGCTTGGGAGAAGGAGGGGATCTCGCTCCTCAACTTCATTGTCTTTCATGGGGGAAAAGAACTTGTTCGGGAACGCATTAGATAGCTTCTCCCAAGTTGTAAAAGTATTGGGGTCCTTCCCCCTCAGCCATTGTTTTGCTTTGTCCCGCAGAGAGAAGCGGAACAATCATCCAGATGGCTTCAGTTCATACGCCATTGATCCTGAAAGTGTCGCACTTCTCCAGAAATGAGTCCAAGTGCTCGATTGGGCTCTCCCGGAGCTCCTGAAAACTGGTCTTGTTGGATCCAAGTCACCAACGACGGCTTCAGCTCGAAATTTCTGATCATAATGGCCGGAGACTGGATGCTGGACGTGGACCCGATGGACGGCATCGAGTACTCAAGCAAGGACTTCTCGGGAGGGGTATTTTCTCCCATGTTGGCGGCAATCTCTTCCCTTCTTCTCTTGGCATTCAAACGCCTCACGGTGGTGTTTCTCTCTGGATCTAGAGGAACTAAGTCGTCAAGACTTCTTGAGTTCATGTGCATGAAAAATCAAGTAACACCCATGAAGCACGTATGGTATAACGCCAGATAAAAACAAATAGTAAAGAAATAAAAAACAAAAATAAAAATGTAGAATGTGAAAATTTTCACAAGGTGAGGAAGTGAACTAGTCTCGGGGGTTCACAGGGTCCTAACTGAAATAAGCACGTTGCCTCCCCGGCAACGGCGCCATAAAGCTTGACGTCCCCTAGATTTAGCAATGTGTAGTCTGAACGGGGATACCAGATTTAAATATTTATAACCGCAAGTGCACGGTGTTGTAGTGTGGCTTGGGGGTCAAACACGGGGAGGCGTGTGGTGTACTCGTTGTCAATCAGGAACCGGATCACCCGGTGGGTGAGCTAGCCCTATCGCTCGGTGGTTTGTCACGAAAAGATACTACTAAAGATGTAAGATATAAAACGAACCTAAGACCTTGGTTTCCACCCTATCATGTGTCCCCTCTATTACGACCGACGTATAGGAATTCGATTGGATTCTAGGGTTTAGTGGTGAGACGTTGCCTCTAAAAGTGATACCTAACGTCCCATGGGCCCGATATTCCGGTCGATGCCCAGGATGATACGCTAGATCTACCCGGGTTTGGACTGGGGCATTCCCATGACCATTAACACCGACCGACTCCGGGAGCACTAAGCTCGGAATGATTGCTCCCGACATTTCATCCAGTCGTTCCCACGCGCTAGGATTCAATGTCTACGCTAGGGGTGTGAGCTGTGGCTAGGGGATCAAACGCCAGTTTTATTTCCCCTTGCCCCGATGGTCAGAGGCGGTCTTTCTCCCGCCAAAGACAATGAAATGCCCCACGTAACCATCTAAATTCCTATATCCTATCGAAACCCTAAGCCTATGGTCTTTCTAGGGAGAACCCACGAAGGGGCTTCCACCAATGTCCCAGATTAGGAAACTACTCACGATTCATTGCAAAAAGAGCAACACAACAAATTATAGCCATTAAAATCAAGATCAAGCAATAGAAATATGGAGCAAATAGTATTAAGAACACAATATCAAAGTATCAAGACAATTAGAGAACTTACAAAACAAAAAAAATTCGCAGCCGCCAAAAATCCCAAAAAGACAGTTTTAGAAAAGGGGATCTCGTTCTGGGAAAAAACCTAGGGTTATATATAGATTACACGACCACCTGAAGTTGAAGCATCAACCGATCGGGTGAGTCGACGGTTGACTTGGCCTTCGGTTCTTCAGATTCTTCACCCGATCGCTGAACCGATCAGGTGAGTCATCGGGTCGTTAGCTGGGGCACTTTGGCTACAGATGAACCGATCGGGTGATTTTTCACCCGATCGGTTGGAATTCAGCTCCAAAAGACAGAGAACACTGTCGCCACCACCCGGTGGCTGAACCGATCGGGTAGGCTCTTCTTCACTGCTGCTTTTGTCCGGGTCGGATACTCGTGCACGAACAGATCGGGTGGGTCTGTCCACCCGATCGGTTGAGGTCTGAAATATGATATTCTTCGACGTTTGGCCCTCAGGATCGCACGTGGCACCTCCCGTTGCTCCGGGGACTCATGATATCTGCTTTGTATGTCCCCAGCATTGACAGTCTCCTGCAACGGCACAAAAACACAAAGAAAGTGAAAAGATACAAAAAACCACAAAAGACTAGATACAAAACAACGGAAAACAACGGAAAATCACGAAGAAGGCGTGCGTGAATATATAAAATATAAACGCATGTCATGTCCATGTCCCAAAATAGCTCCGATTTGCTCCAAAACTCCTGAAAATCCAAAAAGCTATACAAAACTCGAATATGGCATTAGAAGCATGATAATATGTGAAAATATGGAGTTTGGATGTAGAAATGACATGAAATGATGCGATAAAAACATGTAAAATATGGACACATCAAAATCCCCCAAGCTTACCTCTTACTCGTCCTCGAGGACGACAAATACGAGGCTCACCGGGCGATAAATATAAAGATCTAGAAAAGGAATGGAAGATGGAGGGGAGTGCTAGAGTATTCGGTCAGATCTCAAGCCAGAGCGACATATCACAATGCTTCGAAAAATAGATCACATGCTAATAATAATTTCATATCTTAGCTAAACATATTGCTTGCAAGCATTTAAGAACAAAGGAAGGGATCTTCTAAATTCATGCAATCCATTCATATCCACATCGTGCAATTCATAGAGTCTAGTATAAACATGTTAGAGACACACTTTTCAATCAATAGAGATAAGTGAAGCATATAAGAGTCACACCAAGCATGCAAATAGAGAATAGAATAGAGATCATGGAATTCATAAATTCATCTCAAATAATGAAAAATCTCTGTAGCTAATACATTTCGCAATGTCTAAGCATTATCAAATATTCCCAGATGTGCACAACTCCACTCTAATGGCATACTCACTCGTATAATCAAATGGATTCACCCCCTCCCCCAAGCTTAGCTTAAGGCATCGCATCTAAGGATAAAGGAATTTTGTGGCTTTTTCCAAAGTATTTGTGTAGCTCCAAAGAGTAAGATATAGGAAGTATCTTCATCTCTCTCTTTTTCTTGTTTTCTCTTTCTTTTGGATTGGAGCAATAGGATGTACATTTATTTTGGCTCCTTTTTTTTTAACTTTTTGGGCTTTTTGAAGGTAACTTTTTCTTTTGGGATTTTTGGGAATAGGATGTGGTATATGTAGCTGCAGAGGGGGTGAACCTAAGTGACATGTAGAGAATAATAAGATATGTGGAGGAAGAAATAATGTAACCACTCGGTTCACTTATAAGGTGTGCACAATGGTTCAATAAGATAATACTCTAACTAAACTCATAAGCAAGCACAGATATTTTCATTCATTTCAACGAATAATGAAGTCATGCAGTAAAGCACACAATAATAGCAGGCATGCAACAGAAGGTGAAAAAGATTACAAGGCAGATGCTTCAAATATTCTAAAGATGCATAAATCTCGGTGCATATCCAACATGAAATACCAAATACTACTGCATACAGTCAGCTTCAATTCATTTCATGTATTCATATAGAGAGATCATAAACAGAACATATATGCAAGCATATGAATAGTAAGAACTGAAAAACTCTAAGTAACATGGAAAAAGTAATAATCATCGTGATAGTTACTAAAGCTAAGAGAGATATCATCATATGTAGTATATCTAGCAAAAGGGAAGAAGAAAGTCGGAGAAAATAAAATAAAAGTAAGCATGCAGGCAAACCAAACATGAAAAATATGATGCTAGAAAAATGAAACGGTGAAAAAGTGGTGAAAAATAAAAATAAAACGGCGTAAAATGAAATAAAATGAAAATAAAATGAAAATAAAAGCGATAGCACTCATCCCCCAAGCTAAACACAGCAGTTGTCCTCACTGCTGAGAACATGCTGGCGAGTAGGGAAAATGAGGCTAGGGTGGGCGGGTGGTAGATAAAAGAAAATAAAAAACGAAAACATGCAAATAAGAAAAGGAAAAGTGCATGTCGTAATGCCTAGGATGAAAAAATATGAACAAGCAAGCAGATGATGCAAATGATGTCATGATGCAGGTGCAAATGCAAAAGGATGGAATGCATGCGGGTGGTGCAAAAAGTGTCATCCCCCAAGCTATGCAAGGTCAGGGCCCCGAAAAGACAGATGTGCACAAAAAATGATAGGGGGTGACAGGAGCAAAAATAGTGTAACGATCAAGCAGCAGCATCACTCTCTGGAGGTGATAATGGGTCCGACTACTGGGGATCAGAAATAGGAACATCCGGCACAACAGGTGGAATGGGGTCTGGACTAGGAGGAGGGGCACACTGACGCCAAAGGACATCAAGAATGACTGGGAGGTCTCGCTCTCCTGACTCCTGAGAGGTTCCGCTCCCCTCTCCTAGTAGCAGGAGCATGGCGATGAAATGGTCACCCTAATCATCGTCTCTGAGGACGACATCATACGTCCTCAGGGCGGGTGATGGAAGGACTATACGGGATGTAGGAGTGGGGAAGGGGAGAGGAGAAGTGGTGGTGTATGGAGTAGGTGGTGCCTCTGTCGCTGGGGGCGTGGGGGAACGTGCGCGACAGGGATGGCGAGATGGTCGAGAAAAGGATGGACCGGTGTCGGCCTTCCTCGGCCTAAGTCGACAAGGAGACATCGTGTGAAAATAGCAAATGACTAGCTATGGTAATAAAAATGGGGAGTGGAGCGAATGTACCGAAACGGTAGTCGCTACGAGAGCGAAAGTGTGGTGTGCACGTGCGATGCCTCGAATCCAAGCTATCCCCTAAGCTGATCCAAACCAAGCTCCGTGGATCCTTGTCCAAGCTCCAAGCGTACCTGCAATAAGATATGGAGATAAGATTAGGCGTTTGTGAAAAGAATTCGGTCTGAAGACCAAAAATTGGAAAATTCAGGTAGGGGATGGATCAGATATGGGGGAGATGGGGGAAGAGATTTGGAAATAGGGGGGTTGGGGGCTGCTCGGCCCGAGTACATGGTGTGCTCGAACGGGCTGCTCGGGTGACCGATTTTGGGCACAGCTCCGGCGATTTTTCGGAGCAAGGGAGCAGTGGCGGGGGTATGGGGGAAGAGAGAGGGAGGTTCTTAAGATGGGGGGATATGGGTAAGGGATGTGCCGCTGGCACTGGGTGGTGCCGGTGGCGTTGCTCCGGCTAATTTATCGGAGCTAGGGCTGGGGGGGGGGTTTGAAAAGAGAGAGGGGGAGAGAGAGGGGGGAGATGGTGGCACCACCGGCACTAGGTGGCAACGGCAGTGCTGCTCCGATCGATGGCCAGAGCAAAGGGGATTTTGAAAAGAGAGAGAGAAAGGGGAGAGAGAGAGAGAGAGAGAGAGAGAGAGAGAGAGAGAGAGAGAGAGAGAGAGAGAGGCAGAGGGGCGAATGGTGGCGCCGTCGGCGCTGGGTGGCGCCGGTGGTGCTGCTCCGGTCGATGGCTGGAGCGAAGGGGGTTTTGAAAAGAGAGAGAGAAAATGGGGGGAGAGAGAGGCAGAGGGGCGGACCGAGTCGACGACGGCGGCGGTGCTCGAGAGGAGTAGGACGGCGGCGGCGAGGAGGTCGAGTAGGTTAGGGTTTTGGGGGGAGCTCGGGGATTAGGGGATTAATTCGATTAGGGATAGGGGTTGGGCCCGAGTGAGGCTTGATTTCAAACCGAGTGGAGCTCGATCTGAATGTGGGCCCGGCTGAGTAAGTGGCTAGTCGGGCCGAGCAGCGATAGCAGCTCGATCGAGTAGGATAAGATTAAAATAATTTTGAAATTAAGCTCAAAAAATTGTGCCCTAGAACTCGACCGAGCTGCTTACTCAGCTCGGTCGAGCTGAATTAAAACAGAGCGATGTTTTCAACTCTCTTTTGCCCTCCCTGCAGCTCGGTCGAGTAGGGTAGCTACTCGGTCGAGTCCATTAAGCTTTCCAAAGCGCCCTTTTTAGCACTTTTGGGACTCTCCCTACAGCTCGACTGAGTAGGGTAGCTACTCGGTCGAGTCGAATTAGAAACAGAGTGCTCATTTTCGACCTTTTTGGGCTCTGCCTGTAACTCGACCGACTAGGGGTCTACTCGGTCGAGTTGCAATTAATTTCCAACGCCACTTTTTGCCTTCATCTCCAGCTTTTTGCAGCTCGTACTGTAGCTCTATCGAGTAGGGGGCTGCTCGGCTGAGTCATAATTAATTTCCAGAAGCGGTTTTTGCCTGTTTTCTCCAATTCCCTGCGGCTCAGCCGATCAGGGTAGCTACTCGGCCGAGTTACCTGTAACTTGATCCCCCAAACTTGTATTTCTCTAAGGCGCTCTTTCCTTGTTTCCTTCTCCTTCTTTTCATCATTTATCGCGCCCTCTTTATTATTCAACCTATAGAAGAGGGAACTCATCAAATTTTTGTGTTTTTTGTATTTTCTTAAAATTAAAAGCGTATTTATTTTGTTTTTAAATAAGAAAAGAAAAACAGAAAGAAAACCGAAAGCTAAGGGATAGAAAGTCGGGTTGCCTCCTGATAAGCACTTGTTTTAAGTCGTAAGCTCGACTCCCTCAGGATTTTCATTTGGGTGTGGTACATTCCTCGAGAAAGTAGGTTTCTTCTTGTCCAATCGGTTCTCCCGCTACGTATGGCTTTATTCTTTGACCATTCACCTTGAATCTGTTGTTCTTTCCCTTAAGCTCTAGGCACCTCCCGGTGACAGACTTATTATCTTGTAGGGACCAGACCACCTTGACTTTAGCTTTTCGGGGAAGAGTCGTAGTCTTGAGTTGTAGAGGAGTACTTGGTCACCTACCTCGTAGCGCCTTACTGTGATAATTTTATCATGATAGACCTTGGTCTTTTCGTTGTATATCCTCGCATTCTCATAGCGTGTTGCCGGATTTCGTCAAGCTCGTTGACACTCAAGAATCGTCGCGTGGCGGTGCTCTTGTAATCAAAGTTCAACTTCTTTGTCGCCCAGTATGCTCTATGTTCCAATTCCACCAGTAGGTGGCATGCTTTCCCGTATACTTGCCTGTAAGGGGTTGTTCCAATAGGGGTCTTGAAAGCGGTGCGGTACGCCCAGAGAGCGTAATCCAACTTTTGGGACCAATCCTTCCTTGATGCACTTACCGTCTTCTCTAGGATGTTCTTGATTTCTCTATTGGAAATTTCAACTTGGCCACTCGTTTGTGGATGATACGCAAGACCGACCTTGTGGTGCACTCCGTATTTCTTAAGCATTGTCTCGAACTACTTTTCGATGAAGTGACTCCCCCGTTGCTTATAACCATTCTCGGGACTCCAAAGCGGGGAAAAATCATATGCTTGAAGAATTTGGCCACTACCCTTGTGTCATTCGTTGGGGTGGCTAGGGCTTCCACCCACTTCGAGACGTAATCAACTGTGACTAGGATGTACTTGTTGTCGTTACTTGTCGGGAAGGGTTCCATGAAATCAACACCCCAACAGTCGAACAATTCTATCTCCAAAATGCCTTGTAGGGGCATCATTTTTCTTCATGATATTTCCCGTTCTTTGGCACCTGTCGCATGCTCTAATGTATTCGTTTACGTCTCTGAAGATTGTGGGCCAATAGAAGCCACTTTGAAGGATTTCGCAGTGGTTTAGTTACTGTTGCATGTTGATCGCTCCGGAATGTAACCCAAAAGTGCGACCGTGTAGTTTTACCGCAAGCGCACTGTGTAGCGACGAGTGGGTTATCGAACACAGGGAGGACGAATGAAAGTGCTTGCTCCAATCAACCTGGCTATTTAAGAACATAAAAGAGAGAATTTACCTTTGGCGATCCTGTCACAATTGTCAGACAAAGTACGAAGATATCAAATCAAATAAAGACGCCTAGGGAATGGGGAATCCCCGCTACTCACCGTATTTCGTCAATGTGGTTCATTGGTATCAAAATTGCTAGAATAAAATTTCGGATGAACTAGTTGCAACTGAATGTAATACCTAGCTCACGCTCTCGCGCTGTTGCCGGCCTATAGCTATCCTAGGTTCAGGTCCAATCTCTTGCAAACCCTAGCCTAGGCAAGCTAGCATTAGGATCAACATCATCGTTCAATCGCGTCCTGAGCCCACTCTCGTGCAAACTCGGGCCACGACCTAGGTTGGGATAGTTCCTACCCGTCCAATCTCTTGCAAATGGGTATTGGCATGGAATTGCAACCGAGAACCCTAGTATCGGTCCAATCTCTTACAAACCGATACTACGGAAACTCAATTTCAACCCAATTCGGATTTCTAGGGTTTCCTATCGAATTGGGATCTAATCTCTTGCAAATCCCAATCGGTATGAACTCCTAGCCATCCGTAATAAATTGATCCCAAACTAACCCTAATAGAAATTCTAGCAAAATTTCTACCAATTCATCACAAATCTGAAATTGGGCTCGTAGGGTTCATCCCCACGCCCCAAGACGTATAGACTACTCACAATTCATAGCACAAATACAAAAATAATCAATGGAATTAACTAGAGAATTCATCACAATATTGAGATAAGCAATAAAAATAGTATTTTTAGAGGAGAGAGAGGCAAACCATTAGAGTTCTTCCAAGAATCCAACAAAAATCAACTTTCTCCTCCTCTCCAATCACAAGAATAAAAGCTAAAAAGTTAATCTAAAAAGCTGCAAAAAGTAAAGAGAAAAGCTCCCTAACCTAGGGTAAAAACAGGGGTTAAATACCCCCCAAAATCATCCAAAAACTGTGACCAAAATGCCCCTGCGCAGCCTGAAAATCGAAATTTTCGCTACAGGCAGCGCGTCGCACTCGGCCGAGTGACAAAAGTCGCTCGGCCGAGTGACAAACCCTGAGAATTTCCAGTAAGTCTGGGTCTTCGGGGGTCTTCACTTCGGGGGTCGCTCGGCCGAGTGAGTTGTCGTCACTCGGCCGACGGCTTCTTGGTACTCGGGCGGTCGGCATTTTCCACTCGGCCGAGTGGGTCTTCTGAAGCTCAGGCAGACGAAAAACAGTAAGTTGGCGATTTTTGATGGGCTTCGTCTGAGTGCCACTCGGGCGGACGGGGTCTCGCCACTCGGCCGATGTGGCTTTCGATGCTCGGCCGAGTGCACACATAAAACGTGTCCGATCCGGTCGGCCGAGCGGTGTCTCGCTGGTCGGCCGAGTGACTCCTTCACTCGGCCGAGTGAGACACCAAAAATGCCCAAACAGCTTGTTTTGGCCTCCTCGTCGCTCCTGCGACGTTCTTTCTTCTTCCGCTCCTCTCCAATAGCAAAATACCCCTCGGGGAGGTCATCGGTGACACTCTGAGTAGGCGTATCTCGAGATCACTCCAAATCGCTCCAAATCACCTGAAATACGACAAAAACAACAAATCGTGAAAAGCATCGCAATATCGTCGATATATCGTGAAAAACATGATTTGAGCGATCTAAATGGCATGCAAACATGCGGAAAAAAAGTGTAAAATAAGGAGTGATCAAAATCCCCCAAGCTTACCTCTTACTCGTCCTCGAGGAAGATAAGTAAAAGGCGAACCCGGTGGATTCGGAAAACGAAAACGGCAAAAAACGAAAAACGAAGAAAAACAAAAAACGAAATAAAAACGAAGAAGACAGAAGGAAGAGAAGAGTGAAGCTGCTAGATCATTTTCTCAGAACGTGGGTTTCGCTTACTCATATAGCATGCACCGAATGAAAAACACATGTCAAAGAATTTTATTTCGATATCATAGTATAATGGGGCAAATAGAAATAGAAAACCTAAGAATAATGATATAACATGAAAAACGGAATAATTTTAGAATTAACATCGTCTGAATCATTTAAAGCGGTATACAATATCGCAGATCACACACTTTTCAATTGAACGCTTTCTATGAGGAGTATAAGAATATCACGCAATAGAATAGAGAGAATAGATAAGCATGGATTTCATGAAATGAGTGCTAGGCATAAATTTCTGGACTTCGTAAAGCTAAAAATAATCTCACCGAGTATAGAATATTACTTAGCCTAGGTTGTCGTGCAACGTCAAGTAGTCACTCTCTCACACATCATTGGATTCCCTCCCCCAAGCTTATCTATGAGCGTGGTGGCATAAAAAACAATATTTACATCCCATTTTTTTATGAAGCTCCAAAAAAAATAAAAACAAAAAGAGAGAAGAAAGAGAGAACATGAGATGGGATCGGTTATTGAGATTCTTTTCTTTTTTTCTTTTTCTTTTTCTCTTTTATTTCTTTTTTTTTTCAAATAACATATATACACAATGATCCAAACTCAAAGAGAAATAAGGATATACAAGAATTTTTCTTTTTCTTTCTTTGGTTTTGGGAAATTTGGAGCTAGGAATTAATAGCGGGGGAAATGCCATATAATAGAATCGCTTAAGGGGAGATTCACCAATGATTTTAAAATAGAGAAATAATGTTCAAGATATGTGGAGAAAGAAATAAATATGTCTCTCAGTTCACTCTATAAGACGTGCACGACAACTTCAGCAGGGTAATCTAATCTACTCAGTTTCAATCACAAAAAAGCTAAACTAATCCGGATTTATCATAGCTAACATCATTCAATCATCCTGAAGTGAAATGTACAAATCATGCATATAGAAGTGATATAGGAAAAGAAATCGGTACTCAATATATAAGCATTCAATGCGTGAATCTTTGTGTGTTTTCTGCGATAGCATACATATGAATATTCAGACTCAGCTAATAATAAAATTTCATCCATTTTCATGCGGAAGAGGTGTGGGTTACTATCTCTAAATGCAAGGCAAATCACAGTATATTATATCAGAAATAAAATCTAAGACATGACAAATATAGCATGCATATAGAGGAAGCTAACTCCACGTCATCATCATCACAGAAAAGTCATCTCTAGCATGAGATGAAAAAGAAATAAAGATAAAGGGGAAAATAAAACTATTTACAATGCAGCACACAGAAAAATAAGGAAAACGTGATGCATGGTAAAAAGGAAAAATGTTGAAAATAAGTGCAAAAGCGGAAAATGGCGTGAAAAAACTAAAAATAAAGGTGGTAAATCAAAAAGAACGTGAGAACTCACTCCCCCAAGCTAAATGGCACAGTGTCCTCAATGTGCAAAGTGTGGCACACCGAGAGACAAGTAATGAGAGGGGTAAGTGAGGATGCATGCATGACGAAAAATAAAAGAAAATAATGAAACGAAAAATATGATGCGAACATGATGAATGCAGATATAGGAGTGATACAGATATAGAGGTGTGACACCAAAAACTCTCCCTCTCTCCCAAAAAAGATATATAAAGATATGTAAAGAAGATGTGTACCCAAAAACAGTGATGGGAGGGGGTGGTGGGTAAAATGCATCAGGACCCAGCAGAGACGGGCAGCACAACGACAAAAAGAATCGATGGCATCAAGGGTGCCTAAGAAGGTGGGGCTGTGCCGTCTCCGTCCGGAGGCGGTGGTGGTGGTGGTGGTGGTGGTGGTGGGACAGGCTGCTGAGCGGGTGTGGGTGTGGGAGTGGAAGTGGAAGCAGGCTGGGTGTGTGTAGGTGTAGGAGTGGGGACCTGCTGGGTGGGTGTGGGTACGCTGGGGAGCCGCTCTAGGACCTGGGTAAGGCAGTAGTGAATGTGCGGGAGCAGGTCGAAGCGGCCAGCCATCGCAGTGACGGTGGCGGACAGGGTCCTAAGGTCGCCTCTGAGGCCACTCACCGCCCCCTCGAGAGCACGAATGCTCTGAAGTACAGTGTCGGGGGGAGGTGGTGCAGAGGGACGCACCGGTATGTGCTGTGAAGGGCGGGGCTGGCGTACTCTGGTGGCGTAGGTGATGGGCTCAGCAGGTAAGTGAACGAAAGGTGCTGTGCTCGCAAGTGTGGGCCTGGCCTCAGTGCGAGGCCAGGGCACCGGCTGGTGAGAAGTGGAGGCAGCAGCAACGAAAGAAGAATACAAAAGTGGCAACGAGGCGGCCAGAGAGGTCGGTGACACAGACGTGTGGACAGACGCCACGACACTCTCAGAAAATACAGCAGCGGTGGAGACAGAGGTGGAGACCACGGTCTCTACGGCGGTGGCAAAAGAGGGCTCTCCGCACTCAACTATAGTCGGCGGGCGCTCGGGGAGGGCAGAGGAAACGGGCTCGACAGACAGAGGGCCAGTGGTGGTGGGCGTGGGGGTAGTGGAAGTGGGCTCAGCGAGGGTTCTCCCGACACCGACAGAAGTGTGGACAGAGGTGTCGGAGGCAGCAGAAATATCAGGGATAGGCTGAGGGGCCACGGGGTCAACAGGGGCAGCGGGCTCAGCAGGTGCAACAGGGTCTACAGGGGCAGCGTGGGCAGCGTGGGCCTGCTCGGCCTCCTCGGCCTCGAGCACGTATGCGGCTGGGATCAGAAGATCCATCGCCGGGAGCCAGTCCACCTGGGCTGGTGCAATCTGAGTCCGAGCTGGGCTCGGAAGAATCATGTAATCGGCACCGTAGGGGCCGTGCAGCCAGACCCAGTGTCGCTCACCGTGCGGACGAAGCATCTTCATCCGGTCCATAACATCTATGGAAAGTGAAGTGGGGCCCGGTGCTCGTCGCAGGTCATCTGGAAAGTCCTCGCCGGTCATAAGGGCGAGCAGGGTGATCAGACCGCCGCAGCATATCGGCGAGCGAGCGCCCATCGATACGATGATGCGGTCCAAAAACCAAGCCGCGACATCAATCACGACGGCGGGGACCAACTCATCACCCTCCCTAGATAGAGCTCTGGGTCGTGTCATCGCGTAGAGCATATAAAGCTCCGGCGTGGACATCGTACCCGGCTCATATCTGGCCAAAAAGGTAGTCGCCATAAGGCGCTGAGCTATACGGAGGCAGGGATGGACAATGACCGAGGCCTTGGCCCTACTAGGGTCAAAGGCAGCGTGAAGACCCGTAATCCGGGCCCAGAAGGCGCCTACATCGAAGGAAGGTGGGGGGATATGGGTGGGGGCGTAACCGCGGTCGGCCCCGGGGACATCGGGCCACGAGAAGAAGGCTCTCATCATACTGAGAGTGACCTGGCACTCTCGGTCCATGAACCGAAACGAGCATCCCTCGTCGGTCCGGGCGATCGAACTAAGCACCTCAAGTGTCGGACGGATAAACGTGTCCGCTGACACCTGGAAGAAATCTCGCCAGCCCATGTTGTCGTACAACATGAGCATCCCCTCGAGTACCCCCAGGCGTCCTAGGTCTGCAGGGTGTGCGAACCTGGAGGGTACGATCGAGCGCTGGGAAATGCGCTCGAAAGCAATGCGGTGTGCGTCGTTCCGGAACGTAATCCCCAGCGGCCCGATAAGTGGAGCCGGAGGTGGTGGTTGTGGAGTGGCAGGGAGTGGTTGTGCGGGCTCTGCAGGCTGTGCGGGGTGTGCGGGGCCTGCAGGCTGTGCTGGGTGAACGGGGTGTGGTGGAGAAGGCGGAGGAGAGTCCTCCACCTCGTGGGAGGGGCCGGCATCATCCCACCGCTTCCGCTTGGCGGAAGCTCTCCTCGACCACGGTCGTGTCCGGGGCGGCATATGGGCCCCGAGCGCTCACCAAAACCAATAAAAATACGGCGTGCGTAAAATAAAGGAAAGAATATACCACGACACGCCGCGAGAGCAAAGCTATGGAAGCGTGCGAAGACGACGCCTCCACGGAGCCCAAATCAGTCCCTGGAAGCTCCCCTGGGCTCCCCTAAGCTCCCAAATATAACCTGCGCTTGAAACGGAGATATCAGCAAGTAATATTCAAAACGTATGGGGAATTAGGGGTATAATAGATAGAAATGGAAATTAATTTGGGTTTGGGGTTCGTTTAACGCATGGATCATCGAAAAATACACAAAAGAGGAGAAATAGGGCGATTTTGGGCGTTACCGGAGGTGGCCGGAGGCGTGGCCGCCGGAGGCGTGGCCGCCGGCGGCGACTCGGGTGAGGTGCGGCGGAGGCTCGGCCGACGAAGGGTGGCCGAGCGCCGGCGCGGGGCGAGCGTTCGGGCGAGCGAGGGGGGAGGTTCGGGCGCTGGGGAAGTCGAAAAGTCGGGCTGTTGTGATTTGGTTCGTTTCGAAAAACGAGCCTGACCCCCGCCCCTATTTATAGTAAAAGTTACGACTCGGCCGAGTGACTGGGTCGCTCGGCCGAGTAACTCGACGGAAAAATTCCTCCCCGCTTACGCTGCGGCCGAGTGGCCTTGCCAACCTCGGCCGAGTGGAGTAAGTCCATTCGGCCGAGTGGCTCAAGCTACTCGGCAAGACTCGCCCTAGGAGCGTATCAGTTTTACTCGGTCGAGTGAATATATATACTCGGCCGAGTAGCAGTTATACTGAAATCAAGAAAAGAAACAGAGAGTTGGGTACAGCAGACTTCCCTCGTTCGTGAGCCGCTCGGCCGGACGAACTTGTGTGCTCGGCCGAGTGATTAGTATACTCGGCCGAGTGAACCCTGTTTTCTGCTGTTTGTCTTCGTTTGGGCTCTAAACTCTGTTTTTCTTCCTCCAGTCGATTTCATCTTCCTCCTAAGCATCAAGCGCCTTCCTGGGGCACTCCTCGTCCCCTTGTTCATCCTCCTAATGATGGGTACCTCGTTCTCCTCTCCTGTCAGGAAAAATAGGACCCGTTATCACAAAATTTTTGGGCGAACGACTCAAAACACTAAAAATTTCTAAAACAAAAATAAAAAAAAGTAAAAATAAAGCTATTGACCGGCGCCCCGTTTACGGTATGGGCGCGGTGTCGTTTTACCGCAAGTGCACGGTTAGTGTAGGGTGCGGGTTTATCGAACACAGGGAGGTGGATGGCTTGAGTGGCTACTAGCCTCGCCTAGGTCGTGTGCTAGCTACGTGGATAATGTGGGTGAAGTGTAGAAATAAAAGAAAGAAATGAAAATGACACAAAATGAATCCCCGCTAACACGGGCTAGAGCACTCATGACACTTGGCATTTGACTTGACCCAGGGTGAGACATTGCCCCAAAAGGTGATACCTAGTGTCCATAGCCCGATATTCCGGTCGGTGCCAAGCACGCTAGGCCTACCCGGTTCCGGACGGTGGGCATTCCCATGTCCATTAACACCTTCCGCAACCGGGAGCATTAAGGCCATAATGATAAATCCCAACACTTCGTCCTAGCCGCTCCCGCGCGCTAGGACTCGATGTCTATGCTCGGGGCGTGAGCTATGGCTAGGGAGTCAACCGCCAAGTTTATTCCCCCTTGGCCCGATGGTCAGAGGCGGTCTTTCTCCCGCCAATGACAATGAAACACCCCCGCGTAACCCTAATGGCCAAATAGGTCAAATGTGATTTCTAGCAATACATCGAAGCGGATCTTGACAAGACAAGCACCGGACCCCAATCCCCAACACATCTAGTGTGTTGCCATACGAATTGGACCCAGATTGCTAGAAATCCCCATTGACGCATTTCATTGAACACGTGCCATGCAACCAAGTCTAATGTAAATTTCCAAGCATCAATCCTACCCTAACCCGTATTAGGGTTCATCAAAACTACTCAATGGTGAATAACATAAAAACAAACATCACAAAAGACATATAAACTTTCACCATCAAGCAAAATAAACACAATACAAACAATGAAGAAAAAGAGAAGAAAATACTTATCTTGAGTTTGAATCTTCAATCCAATACAAGATTTATTACAATAGAAAAGCTAATCTAACCTAATCTAAACTTACAAGAGAAAGGGGCAAAAAGCCCTAGAAAAACTGAGAAGAACTACCCCCAAGTCGTGCCCCAACTTCTATTTATAAACCCCCCAAAAAACCGTAACAGTTCGGGTCCAGAACTGTCAAAAAAGGCCCACCCGATCGGGTGGAAACTCACCCGATCGGGTGGAATAAACAGAGAGCTCAGATACGCAGAAACAGACCTCACCCGGTCGGTTGACAAGTCAACCGATCGGTTGAAGTGAAATTTCAGACAGCAGCAAGTTTCAGCACATAGCTGCGCTCAAAAAATTCCAGAAAAATCTAGAAAAATCGGATTTGGGCATTCGACCTATCGTTGGAAAGCTAACGACGATGCCGACGCTAGAAAAATAAGAGATCACCCAAAATACTTCTGGAATGATAGCAGATCTTCAATGAATGAGCAGCGGTGCGCGAAAGGGAACGAAAAGGCCACCCGATCGGTTGAAATGTCAACCGATCGGGTGAGCAGCTTGTTGCTTCGGCCGTCGCCTTCGGCGAGCTTTCACTCGATCATATGAACCGGTCGGGTGAGTTCTTGAGTGACCGGTTGGATCTTGGAGCAGTCGGGTGAATCGATCGGTTCGGCGTCCGTGTCTTCAGCTCTTCATCTTCAGCTACAGATGAACCGATCGGGTGAGAGTCACCCGATCGGTTGGCATTTTGGTTGAGAAAACAGAGAATAGGCCCCCGCTGAACCGGTCTGCGAACCGGTCGGGTGACTTCCTTATGAGCTGCGGCAGAGACCGGGTGGTGCACGCGTGCATCACCTGATCGGTTGGAGATGACCAACCGACCGGGTGAGGGGCTGAAAGATGAATTCTTCGACGTTTGACCCCCTGGATCATGCGTGACTTCTCCCGTTGCTCCGGGGACTCATGATATCATCGTTTTATGTCCCAAATGCTGTAAATTCCTGCAAAACACGGAAAACACGGAAAAGTGAAAGAAAACAAGAAAACACGCGAAAAAGAATAAAAGACGGCGGTAAAATACGGAAAAAACACGGAAGAAAACGTGCGTAAATATATGAAATATAAACGCACGTCAAAATCCCCCAAGCTGAACTCTTCCTCGTCCTCGAGGAAGACGAGTGAGAGTAGGAGCTCGGAGGGAGAAATTAGAGAGGAAGAGAGAAAAAGAAAACTCTATATCCTAGATCACCCGTTAGGGCCAACAAAATCAAAAATGACACACCAAGCAAGCGAACGCCAAATCACATCACTAAACCAAGGAATACGAGTCCAGACAAGTGCCATGGGCCCACGCGGTGAAGCGCGAGTGAGTGCGGTCGTGTGCTAGCAGACGGTGTCACTATCTACGATGTGCAATAAAGCTCCATATACACGTACCCAAAGAAAGACCCAAATATCGATTCGATTCGAATAAAGCGGTGAATATATAGCTCAAGCATGCATGAGAATAGAGCAAGAATCGAAACATATCATGCGTCATGGACTCCACAACTAGGGTTAAGGAAATCACCACACTATAGCCTAGATAATAGCCAAAAAGTTCCTAAGCCAAGTGTTTTCGAAAACGATGGGGGTTGAGATGATGTGGAGTATAACACTCGGTGCAAATTCTCGCCTTCCCTTTATTCTCGGCAAGTAGGAAAAAATATTCACACGGGAATTTTTTTGGGTTTTGGGTATTTGTATTTTTTTTTCTTTTCTTTTCATTTCTCATCTTTTTGGGTTTTTCTTTTCTTTTCTCCTTTTTTTGGATTTTTGGGAATTGGGATATTTACATGTGTACTCTCCCAAGTGGGAGAACAGTACACGACGAGGGGATTTGCACCAAGTAAAATAAAAATGAAATCGGATTCTAAACACTTGGACAAATGAGATATTTCTCGCTAATCAGAGCATAGGCTAAATGTGTTAACCTAGTCCTTGTTTGTGGAATCCCGACTGATCGCGCCCCGGCGTACACGTCCCGAGGCGACGGTTGTAGTTTTACCGCAAGCGCACGGCAAAGCGGCGAGCGGGTATCGAACACGAGGAGGTGGTGTTGGTTCCAATCTATCCTAGGTTGGTTCGACTATGAATGTTTTATTGGTGGAGATGGCTATGGAATGGTGTAATGGCAATGGTGATGGATGTCGATGTCGGAGATAGAGAAATAGGTCAAATATCGGTTTAAATACAATATAATAAAAGAGGGAATTTGCCTTGCGGCGATCCTGTCACAATCGTCGGGCAAAGTATGGGGATATAAAGCCAAATAAAGACGTCTAGGGCTAGGGAATTCCCACTACGGATCGTCATACATCATCGTAAATAGTGAATCTCAATATTACTAGACTTGCATTGAGGTGAACTAGTCGTAACTGAATATAGAACCAAGCTCACGCTCTCGCGCTATTGCCGGTCTATAGCAACCTAGATTAGAGCCCAATCTCTTGCAAACCCTAACCTAAGCCACTAGCATGAAGATCGACGTCATCGTTCAATCGCTCCTCGAGCCCACTCTCGTGCAAACTCGAGTTACGATCTAGGTTGTGATAGTTCGTATTCGTCCAATCTCTTGCAAACGAATATGGGTATAGATTTACAATTAAAAATCCTAGCTTTGGTCCAATCTCTTGCAAACCAAATCTAGAGAAACCCAATTGTAAACCTAAATCGAATATCTAGGCCTTCCCATCGATTAGAATCCAATCTCTTGCAAACCCTAGATCGATGGAAATCCCTAGCTATCCGTAATAAATCAATCACAACCTAACCTCCTAGCAATTCTAGCAATTTAGAAATTCATTCATCACAAATATGAAATTAGATCCATAGGGTTCATCCACATGCCTTAGAACATCAAATCTACTCAAGCATAGCAACAACGATATAGGAATCAATAAAAACAATTGCTTGCATGTAAAAAGATAGCAAATCAAAGATTCAAATAATAAGAATAGAAATACTTAGCTTAGATGAAGAATTCCAATCCAAATACAAGCTTTTTGATCCAAGAGGGGGCCTAGGGCATGGCCTAACCTCTAAAAATCATCCTCCTAAAACATCTTGGGAACCCCCTCTAATGGTGGCTACAAACCCCTTAAATACTCCCCCAAAACCCTAGCAAGAAACCCTAGAAAACCCCTCAAATTCGTGCCCAAAAACAGCCCAAACCGCAACTTAAAATCTGGGCCCAGGCCGCACTCGGCCGAGTGGAATATGTGACCCGGCCGAGTGACACTGACATGCAAATTCCAACACTGCAGCATCAACTTGCAGAAATTCCCCAGATTTCATCCGACCTCCGATTTGCGCGTTCTTGGCGGCGTTGGAACCGTCATGAAGTCTACTATCCATAAAAAATATGAGAAAAATAATTTGATGGCTGGAATTATAGCAGATTTCAAAAGAGTGAGGGGCTGTCTGAAAATCTGGGCGCTGCATGTCCTCGGCATCACTCGGTCGAGTGGCAAATGTCACTCGGCCGAGGGGCATTTGATACTCGGGCGGACGGCTTTCGTCACTCGGCCGAGTCGGGCTTCTGGGGCAGACTGACGGATTACAGTAAGTTGGACATTTTGGCTTGCCGTCGTCTGGGTGCCACTCGGGCAGACGGAGTCTCCCCACTCGGCCGAGTCGGCGTGCGGTGCTCGGCCGAGTGCACGCTGATACATCTCTGTTGCGTGTCCGATCTGGCCGGCCGAGCGGGGTCTCAATGCTCAGCCGAGTGACTCCTTCACTCGGCCGAGTGGCATGCTGAAAATGCCCAATCTTCATCTTTTCGCTCCCCCGTCGCTCCTACGGCGTTCTTTCTTCTTCCACTCCTCTTCCATTGAAGAATAACCCTCAAAGGGGCCATGGTTGACTCTCCGGAGTGGGCGCAAATCCTCTTGATCTCACAATCGATCCAAATCGCTCCATATTTCCTGAAATACGACAAAAACAAGAAATAGTGAAAAGTATCGCAATATTGTCGAATAATCGTGAAAAGCGTGATATGGGCGATCAAAACGGTATGCAAATATGCAGAAAAAAGGTGTAAAATATGGACCGATCACCGACACATGCGAATTGAAATATACGATATAAATATAGCATGCATATAGAAGCAGATAGTAGAAGTAAATACCGCATATTCAAATCGAAGCATGATAATCTAGGGGCCAACCAAGGATAGGTATATAAAACATAATCACAAGGTAGAAGCACACCAAACAGCTAGGCACGACGCACGACTCACAAAAAGCTAAGTGGACCCGCGATGCATGAAATGCAAGAGGACTCGATATCCTAGGGTTAGTGAATGTGATTATCGAAGCTGTGCAAGGTGCGCGTGTGATTTTCGTGGCAATTCATCATAGGGTTCATCTCTAGGAGAAAGAGATAAAAAGAAGAAAAGAAAAAAAGAAAAACACGGAGAAAAACGACTCAAATAACGAAGAAAAAGAGACAAATGACGCACGAAGTGCGACTCCCCCAAGCTGAAACTTGCATTGTCCTCAATGCAATAGTAGTGAATATGAGAGGGCAATGAAAATGGGGGGGAGTTACACACCGACACAAAAAATGAAAAACACGAAAAACACACGAACGAAACTGGAAAATAAAGAGAAAGAAACTTACAAAATAAAAGATATAAAACGCAACGAAGGACTCAAAAACACAAAAACACGACAACGACACCCGAAAACATGCACACAAAAGTCGATTTCCCCCAAGCTGAACATGACAATGCTAGCAAAATGATATGACCAATGGGGATGTAGAGATATGCTAGGGGGAAAATCGAAAAAGAAAGAAATCAGAATGCAGGAGAGACAGTGCTCGTTCTCCTCGGAAGAGGATGTGGGGTGAAATGATAGAAGGGCACGACATGAAGGGTTATTAAGATGCAAAAGCAAATCCTAGATACGCTCCCCTCGCTAATGAGAGGAGACGAGATTATTCAAACCTAAACTAGAAAGCGGTAAATTTTTACACTACTGGATTAGGATACACCTGAGCATAGGTGGGTGGATCCAAGATCTGGAGCGGGGCAGGTAGCTGCTCTAACTGCTCCTTCTGTGGCTCCGCCAGAAGCGTTGTGCCACGTGTGCCAATGGACCCAAGCAATGCACCTCCAAGCATCCCTCGTAGGTGTCCACCTGTGACCTGCAAAGGACGAGGTGCATTAGTCCATGGCAAGAAATTATTTCCCGAAATAAATGTATCCCAGAGATAATCGTCAACATAAGATGGAAAAATAATAAACGGGTGACGAATACTCCCTGAGAATGGGTCGCTATCCTCTGTACTAGCGACGACCAAATCCTCGCTCTCCATGAGAAGTGGCTCTCCAGGTGGTGACACACCACAGCATACCTCAAGGGAAGTAGATCTTGTGTCCTGCGAGAGATATGGTATGTCAAATATATACGAGTCTAAAGAGATAGGAAGTGAAAAGCGAGACTCAAAAGTGGAGTGAGAGTGAGTATAAAAATCTCCCTGAATAGGGGCAATATGCTCAAGTAGATGCTCAGCCGCAGAAGAAGTGGAGAGCGACGGTAAAGGTAGATGTGACTCGGGCTCTATAGAGTGGACCATCGTATCCAAGCTCTCATGCACATCCTCCTCGACGATATGCTCATGCTCCACCATCTGCCTGATGTCCTGAATGACATCCTCGTGGTTGACCACAGACCAAGGAGGAAGCTGTGACAGAGATGGCTGTGGAGGTGGATGTGGAGCGGACCCCTCGTATGTGGTCGTGGTGTCCTCGTCCTCATGCACATCCTCCTCGCCGGTATGCATAATCTCTGTAAAATCCTCAGTGCTCTCATAGGACTCATGTGGGGTATCCAAATCAAGACAAGAAATCTCTCCCACAGATCCTAGATAAATCTCCCCATCCTCACTATCATAATCAAAAAATGCTTCGTCATCCAAGTGGTAGTGATGGAAAAATGGGGTATCGGCTTGAGATGTGTCTATGGTGGCCGATGGCATGGTGATCTCAACCATGAAAGTGGGTATATCCTCTCCTTCATCCCCTCTCCTCGGTGTCGGCTCGGTGATTGGTATCATTAAGTTTTGTAATATTTGGCCTTGGTTAAACATGGCACTTTCAAGGAGAGACACGAGGCTTGATTCTTCTTGTGTTTGTGGAGGGGTATAAGGTTGAGGAAATGGATGGGAGGTGTTTGGGCTAAGGTTGTGGGAAAATGTTTGGCCTTGGAGTGGGGGGAGGCTCTCAAGCGTAAATGGGCAATCATAATACTCGTGCCCCGCCATCCCACAAGTCTCACAAATCACAACTGGATAAGGATCGTATCCTCCCATCTGAGCTTCGAAATTTGATCTCCACATGGTAATATCAAAGATACCTGGACAACAAAAATAAGAAAACTAGAGAGGAGCGTCAATAGTACAAGAGAATAACAAAAAGATAATATAATGGCGGGGGAAAAATTTCTTGGTTATTGAATATTTTTTTAAAAAAAATAAAAAAAAGAAAAAGAATTTTTTTTTGTGTTTTTATGCGTAGTCTAACGAACCCAAGCTAAGCTAATATCAAACCGAAAGCCTCCCCGGCAACGGCGCCAAAAACTTGACCGGCGCCCCGTTTACGGTATGGGCGCGGTGTCGTTTTACCGCAAGTGCACGGTTAGTGTAGGGTGCGGGTTTATCGAACACAGGGAGGTGGATGGCTTGAGTGGCTACTAGCCTCGCCTAGATCGTGTGCTAGCTACGCGGATAATGTGGGTGAAGTGTAGAAATAAAAGAATGAAATGAAAATGACACAAAATGAATCCCCGCTAACACGGGCTAGAGCACTCATGACACTTGGCATTTGACTTGACCCAGGGTGAGACATTGCCCCAAAAGGTGATACCTAGCGTCCATAGCCCGATATTCCGGTCGGTGCCAAGCACGCTAGGCCTACCCGGTTCCGGACGGTGGGCATTCCCATGTCCATTAACACCTTCCGCAACCGGGAGCATTAAGGCCACAATGATAACTCCCAACACTTCGTCCAAGCCGCTCCCGCGCGCTAGGACTCGATGTCTATGCTCGGGGCGTGAGCTATGGCTAGGGAGTCAACCGCCAAGTTTATTCCCCCTTGGCCTGACGGTCAGAGGCGGTCTTTCTCCCGCCAATGACAATGAAACACCCCCGCGTAACCCTAATGGCCAAATTGGTCAAATGTGATTTCTAGCAATACATCGAAGCGGATCTTGACAGGACAAGCAGCGGACCCCAATCCCCAACACATCTAGTGTGTTGCCATACGAATTGGACCCAGATGGCTAGAAATCCCCATTGACGCATTTCATCGAACACGTGCCATGCAACCAAGTCTAATGTAAATTTCCAAGCATCAATCCTACCCTAACCCGTATTAGGGTTCATCAAAACTACTCAATGGTGAATAACATAAAAACAAACAGCACAAAAGACATATAAACTTTCACCATCAAGCAAAATAAACACAATACACACAATGAAGAAAAAGAGAAGAAAATACTTATCTTGAGTTTGAATCTTCAATCCAATACAAGATTTATTACAATAGAAAAGCTAATCTAACCTAATCTAAACTTACAAGAGAAAGGGGCAAAAAGCCCTAGAAAAACTGAGAAGAACTACCCCCAAGTCGTGCCCCAACTTCTATTTATAAACCCCCCAAAAAACCTTAACAGTTCGGGTCCAGAACTGTCAAAAAAGGCCCACCCGATCGGGTGGAAACTCACCCGATCGGGTGGAATAAACAGAGAGCTCAGATACACAGAAACAGACCTCACCCGGTCGGTTGACAAGTCAACCGATCGGTTGAAGTGAAATTTCAGACAGCAGCAAGTTTCAGCACATAGCTGCGCTCAAAAAATTCCAGAAAAATCTAGAAAAATCGGATTTGGGCATGCGACCTATCGTTGGAAAGCTAACGACGATGCCGTCGCTAGAAAAATAAGAGATCACCCAAAATCCTTCTGGAATGATAGAAGATCTTCAATGAATGAGCAGCGGTGCGCGAAAGGGGATGAAAAGGCCACCCGATCGGTTGAAATGTCAACCGATCGGGGTGAGCAGCTTGTTGCTTCGGCCGTTGTCTTCGGCGAGCTTTCACCCGATCATATGAACCGGTCGGGTGAGTTCTTGGGTGACCGGTTGGATCTTGGAGCAGTCGGGTGAATCGATCGGTTCGACGTCCGTGTCTTCAGCTCTTCATCTTCAGCTACAGATGAACCGATCGGGTGAGAGTCACCCGATCGGTTGGCATTTTGCTTGAGAAAACAGAGAATAGGCCCCCGCTGAACCGGTCTGCGAACCGGTCGGGTGACTTCCTTATGAGCTGCGGCAGAGACCGGGTGGTGCACGCGTGCATCACCCGATCTGTTGGAGATGACCAACCGACCGGGTGAGGGGCTGAAAGATGAATTCTTCGACGTTTGACCCCCTGGATCACGCGTGACTTCTCCCGTTGCTCCGGAGACTCATGATATCATCGTTTTATGTCCCAAATGCTGTAAATTCCTGCAAAACACGGAAAAGTGAAAGAAAACAAGAAAACACGCGAAAACGAATAAAAGACGGCGGTAAAATACGGAAAAAACACGGAAGAAAACGTGCGTAAATATATAAAATATAAACGCACGTCAGCTATAACCGTCGGGTTGCCTCCCGACAAGCGCTTGTTTAAGGTCGTGAGCTCGACCCCCTATGATTTTCAATTAACGCGGGATGTTTGGTGCATATGAGATGCACCCGTCAAACTTTCTGGGGAGAACGCTTGGATTCGGAAGTTACGGCGGCGTGTTCTCCCTCGGTGGTCTCTCGTCTCGAATAGTGTTGGGGGGAGGCTCCCCCAAGCTAGCGTTTGCTCCGGTCCTCGGCTTCACCGGTGACGCCGATTTCCGTATCGGCGGAGCTTTCTTCGGAGACTTCAATTTCGAGAGCTTGCAAAGCTCTCGAATCCTTGCGACATCAGCGCCGCCTTCATCATCTTCAGCGGAGAGGTCGGGGGAATCATTTATCTTCTTCTCTTGGTCCAAATCCGGCTCTTCCTCGAAATCTTCTTTGAATAGAGCGCCGATCGAATGGGGGATCGCTTCCTCAATAACCTCGTCAAGGAGGTCCATATAGTCCAGCTCCTCGTGGTAAGGCATGTGTTTCATTGCCTTAGGAATATGAAGCTCCACCTCGATGTTGTCGACGTTCAATGTTAGGGTACCTTCTCGCACGTCGACAATGACACCGGCGGTGGCGAGGAACAGGCGTCCAAGTATCAATAACGTATCTCCCTCCTCCTTAACGTCCATGATCACGAAGTCACATGGCAAACAGATACCCCTCGGGACTTGTAGCGGGATGTCCTCTGCGATCCCTACCGGCCTTGTGATCCGTCCATCGGCTAGTTGTATCCGCATGTCGATGGGCTTCAATTTCATCCCGGTGTTTAGCCTTAGGAACATGGAGAGAGGCATGAGGCTAACACTAGCCCCTAAATCCACCAACGCCTTTTGTAGAGGGACGCCGCCCAAGGTGCAAGGAATTCAAAAACTCCCTGGGTCTTTGAATTTGGCCGGCTCCTTCTCTCTCTTGGTGAACCAAGAGCCCTCCTCAGCGAGCATAATTTTCTCCTTCCTCTTTCTTCCCGAAATCAAATCCTTTAAAAATTTAGCGTATGTCGGGATTTCAACGATAGCGTCGAGGAAAGGAATGTTGAGGCTAACCCCTCTCAGATACTCGAGAAACTTTGCTAGCCTTTTCTCCATTTTTGCTCTAGCAAGCCTCAGGGGGAATGGGACCGGTGGCATAAAGCGCCTCTCTTCAATCAATTGCTCCGCTCTAGATTTCTCCTTTTCTGGCGGCTCTTTCTCCCTCTCAACTTCAACTACCGGCTCAATTGGCTCTACACTTTCCTCCACGGGCTCCTCGGTAGGAATCATGGCGGGGGTGGTATCCTTCCTGCCTCTAGTTGTAACGGCAACCACTGCATTGATGTGGCCGGTGTTGCCCCGTGGGTTTTGCTCGGGTTGAGCCGGCAATTGTTGAGTATTTCGATTGAGCAACACCAATTGCTCCGAGATTTGTGCCAAAACGGTTGTAAGGGAGTCTTGGCCCGCCTTCAAGGAAGCATTGACCTTCTTTTGCTCGACCATAAACTCCTCCACTCTAGCTTCGAAGTCGGATCGTTGTTGAGCTTGTGGAGGGTTTTGATTTCTCCACCCTTGATTGTATCCGGTCGGCCTATAGGGTGGGACTTGTTGCTTCGGTGGAAAATTTTGTTGTGGAGGCCCCCCTCGGTGGATAGTGTTGTTGTGGTGGTGGTGGTGGTGGTCGAGCTTGTTGAGGTGGTTGTTGCGGTGGGTTCAAAGCTCCTTCATTGTTGGCATAAGAGAAATCGGGATGGTTTCTTGTGCCCGGATTGGCCCAATATCCTTGGTTCCCCGCGACATATTGAACTTGCTCCAAGGATCCCTCTCCTTGCTCTCCTCCCAAATACATAGCTTGAGATTGGTCTTGCCAATCACACATTTGATTCATTGGTGCGGATGTGGAAGGGGTTCCTTGGGGCTCCATGATATACTTCTCCAGTCTCTCCACTACCTTGTGGAGAGAATCAAACTTGCTTGTCAGCTCCGCTACGGCCTTTGCCTCATAGATGCTTGTTGGCTTCAAGGAGGACGTAGAGTGTCCTCGCTCATCGCCCCATTGTTGATTGTTTGAGGCCATCTCCTCAATTAGGGCCGTAGCTTCGTCGGGAGTCTTGGATAGGATAGCACCATTTGCCGCGGAATCAATAATTTGCTTGGTCCCCGGTTGGAGACCATTGTAGAAGCTATGAACTAGCTCCCAATCTTCAATGCTATGGTGTGGGCATTGAGCTGTAGATCTTTGAAGCGCTCCCAAGCCTCATAAAGTGTCTCTTGAGGTCCTTGCTTGAAGGACATAAGAGCACTCTGAATCTTTACCGTCTTGGAGGGCGGATAGAACTTGTCAACGAACGCACTCGCCAACTCGTCCCATGTGGTAAAGACTCCCTCAGCTTACGTCCTCAACCAATAAAGTGCTTTGTCCTTTAATGTGATGGGGAAGAGGCGCAGTCTGATGGCATCGATGGAGACCCCCGTCATCTGAAATGTGGCGCACTTCGACAGAAATAGCTGGATGTGGTAGGGGGATTTTCATGGGCATTCCCATGAAATGGATCCTGCTGCATCAGAACCACTAGTCCAATCTTCAGCACAAAATTCTTGTCAGCCGCCAACTCCGACATGGCAATGGATGAGGTCGTAGAAGAGGTCTTAGGCCAAAGCCTATCTCGAATAGAAATAATCCTCGCCATTCTTGCCGCTAATTGTTCCGCAGTTTCCGGGTTGGTCATAAACCTCCCTTCCGGATCTTGTCTTCTCTCCGCTCTGATTCTCTGCGCAGTACGCTCAATCTCGGGATCAAATAATATAGCTTCAGGTCCGCAGTTGATCTCGTGTTCATACACGGGAAAACAAAGTTTCAAAGAAGTGATTAGCACAATGGAAGGGTTAGATAAAAAAAATAATGAAATGAAAACAAAAAGAAAGAAATAGCTAGGGTGGTAAGATCAAACGCAATCGCCTTCCCCGTCAACAGCGCCAAAACCTTGGTCGCTCCGGAATGTAACCCAAAAGTGTGACCATGTAGTTTTACCGCAAGCGCACGGTGTAGCGGCGAGCGGGTTATCGAACACAGGGAGGACGAATGAAAATGCTTGCTCCAATCAACCTGGCTATTTAAGAACAGAAAAGAGAGAATTTGCCTTTGGCGATCCTGTCACAATCGTCAGACAAAGTACGAAGATATCAAATCAAATAAAGACGCCTAGGGAATGGGGAATCCCCGCTACTCACCGTATTTCGTCAATGTGGTTCATTGGTATCAAAATTGCTAGAATAAAATTTCGGATGAACTAGTTGCAACTGAATGTAATACCTAGCTCGTGCTCTCGCGCTGTTGCCGGCCTATAGCTATCCTAGGTTCGGGTCCAATCTCTTGCAAACCCTAGCCTAGGCAAGCTAGCATTAGGATCAACATCATCGTTCAATCGTGCCCCAAGCCCACTCTCGTGCAAACTCAGGCCACGACCTAGGTTGGGATAGTTCCTACCCGTCCAATCTCTTGCAAACGGGTATTGGCATGGAATTGCAACCGAGAACCCTAGTATCGGTCCAATCTCTTTGCAAACCGATACTACGGAAACTCAATTTCAACCCAATTCGGATTTCTAGGGTTTCCTATCGAATTGGGATCCAATCTCTTATAAATCCCAATCGGTATGAACTCCTAGCCATCCGTAATAAATCGATCCCAAACTAACCCTAATAGCAATTCTAGCAAAATTTCTACCAATTCATCACAAATCTGAAATTGGGCTCGTAGGGTTCATCCCCACGCCCCAAGACGTATAGACTACTCATAATTCATAGCACAAATACAAAAATAATCAATGGAATTAACAAGAGAATTCATCACAATATTGAGATAAGCAATAAAAATAGTATTTTTAGAGGAGAGAGAGAGGCAAACCAATAGAGTTCTTCCAAGAATCCAACAAAAATCAACTTTCTCCTCCTCTCCAATCACAAGAATAAAAACTAAAAAGTTAATCTAAAAAGCTGCAAAAAGTAAAGAGAAAAGCTCCCTAACCTAGGGTAAAAACAGGGGTTAAATACCCCCCAAAATCGTCCAAAAAACTGTGACCAAAATGCCCCTGCGCAGCCTGAAAATCGAAATTTTCGCTACAGACAGCGCGTCGCACTCGGCCGAGTGACAAAAGTCGCTCGGCCGAGTGACAAACACTGAGAATTTCCAGTAAGTCTGGGTCTTCGTGGGTCTTCACTTCGGGGGTCGCTCGGCCGAGTGAGTTGTCGTCACTCGGCCGACGGCTTCTTGGTACTCGGGCGATCGGCATTTTCCACTCGGCCGAGTGGGTCTTCTGAAGCTCAGGCAGACGAAAAACAGTAAGTTGGTGATTTTTGATGGGCTTCGTCTGAGTGCCACTCGGGCGGACGGGGTCTCGCCACTCGGCCGATGTGGCTTCCGATGCTCGACCGAGTGCACACATAAAACGTGTCCAATCCGGTCGGCCGAGCGGTGTCTCGCTGGTCGGCCGAGTGACTCCTTCACTCGGCCGAGTGAGACACCAAAAATGCCCAAACAACTTGTTTTGGCCTCCTCGTCGCTCCTGCGACGTTCTTTCTTCTTCCGCTCCTCTCCAATAGCAAAATACCCCTCGGGGAGGTCATCAGAGACACTCTGGAGTAGGCGTATCTTGAGATCACTCCAAATTGCTCCAAATCACCTGAAATACGACAAAAACAACAAATCGTGAAAAGCATCGCAATATCGTCGATATATCATGAAAAACATGATTTGAGCGATCTAAATGGCATGCAAACATGCGGAAAAAAAGTGTAAAATAAGGAGTGATCACATGTCCCCCGCAAGGTTGGTCATGGCAGTGTGACATAATGGAAGTGGCCTCCTCTTTCAGAATGCATTGTCTGATGATCCCATCGGCGCATGTTTTGAATAAGTACATATCATCCCAAAAGTAGTTTCTGGCATCGTGTAAGAACTTCCTCTTCTGATGGGTTGCCATCCTATCAGGGATTATGCCGCTCACCAAATAGTTGACTATATCGGCGTACCAATGTGCTTCAGAGGATGCCATGAATAATTGTTCGCCTGTGAATGAGTCATCAATCGGCATGCTATCGTCTCCATGCCTATGAATCAGCCGTGATAGATGGTCTGCCACTACATTGTCGGCCCCTTGCCTATGAATCAATCATGATAGATGGTCTGCCACTACATTTTCGGCCCTTTTCTTGTCCTTGATCTCTATGTCAAACTCTTAGAGGAGAAGAATCCATCTTATTAGGCGCGGCTTTGCATCCTTCTTGCTTAACAAGTATTTCAGCGCTGTATGATCCGTATGGATTATTACAGCTTACGGACCTCCGGTGCAAGCTTATGGAGCTTCGCCACCCAAACCGGAGTGCCATATGTGGGGTAGGCGACGGCCCAATACCCTTCCAACTATAGAGGCTGCGGGGAGGTGACGGCCCAATACCCGCCCTCTCAAAGACTCTGGGGCAGGACCAATCCTCACGACCCAAACCGGAGAGGGGCATGGGCCGAGCTACGCGCTCGCTCCCCCCCACCAATGAAGACCTCTGGGAAAAGCTTACGGAGCTTCGTCACCCAAACCGGAGCGCCATACGCAGGGTAGGCGACGGCCCAATACCCGTCCGACTATAGAGGCTGCGGGGAGGCGACGTCCCAATACCCGCCCTCTCAAAGACTCCGGGGCAGGACCAATCCTCGCCACCCAAACCAGAGAGGGGCACGGGCCGAGCTACGTGCTCGCTCCCCCCACCAATGAAGACCTCTGGGGCAAGCTTACGGAGCTTCGCCACCCAAACCGGAGCGCCATATGCGGGGTAGGCGACGGCCCAATACCCGTCCGACTATAGAGGCTACGGGGAGGCGACGGCCCAATACCTGCCCTCTCAAAGACTCTGGGGCAGGACCAATCCTCGCCATCCAAATCGGAGAGGGGCACGGGCCGAGCTACGCGCTCGCTTCCCCATCACCAATGAAGACCTCTGGGGCAAGATTACGAAGCTTCGCCACCCAAACTGGAGTGTCATATGCGGGGTAGGTGACGGCCCAATACCCGTCCGACTATAGAGGCTGCGGGGAGGCGACAGCCCAATACCCGCCCTCTCAAAGACTCCGGGGCAGGACCAATCCTCGCGACCCAAACCGGAGAGGGGCACGGGCCAAGATACGCGCTCGATCCCCCCAACCAATGAAGACCTCCGGGACACGCTTACAGAGCTTCGCCACCCAAACTGGAGCGCCATATGCAAGGTAGGCGACGGCCCAATACCCGTCCGACTATAGAGGCTGCAGGGAGGCGACGGCCCAATACCCGCCCTCTCAAAATCTCTGGGGCAGGACCAATCCTCTCCACCTAAACTGGAGAGGGGCACGAGCCGAGCTAGGCGCTCGCTCCCCCCACCAATGAAGACCTCCGGGGCAAGATTACGGAGCTTCGCCACCCAAAACAGAGCACCATATGCGGGGTAGGCGACGGCCCAATACCTGTCTGACTATAGAGGATGCGGAGAGGCGATGGCCCAATACCCGCCCTCTCAAAGACTCCGGGGCAGGACCAATCCTCGCCACCCAAACCGGAGAGGGGCACAGGCCGAGCTACACGCTCGCTCCCCCCACCAATGAAGACCTCCGGGGCAAGCTTACGGAGCTTCGCCACCCAAACCAGAGTGCCATATGCGGGATAGGCGACGGCCCAATACCCGTCCGACTATAGAGGCTGCGGGGAGGCGACGGCCCAATACCCGCCCTCTCAAAGACTTCGGGACAGAACCACTCCTCGCCACCCGAACTGGAGAGGGGCACGGGCGGAGCTACGCGCTCGCTCCCCCCACCAATGAAGACCTCTAGGGCAAGCTTACGAAGCCTCACCACCCAAACCGGAGCGCCATTTGCTGGGTAGAAGACGGCCCAACACCCATCCGACTATCGAGGCTGCAAGGGCCAAGCTACCCGCCCCCCTAAAGCGGACCAATGACTTCTTAACCCAAACATCGGGAAAAGGACAATGGCACGCGGACTAAGGCGACCCTCGCGCAGGTCAAGGACCGCCGATGTAACCCATCAAAACGAAAATACACTCGGGGCAAGCGCCATTAATGGCGACACATGCCCCAAGAGACAGGGGCTGACGAGTCACATCTTGCACCACCTATCGGGAACAGTTTCCGAAGGGCACGATTCAAATGAGGCCATTAATGGTGCCAGCTCATCGCATTAATTGGAGGGGAGCAACTTAAAAGCTCCCACTATAAATACCCCCCCAACCTCCTCGAAGGAGAGGGAGGAAAAAGATAGTATGAGGGAGGGTCAATCCCAGTCCCCTCCAAGAGGGTTGAGAAAGAGCGAGGGACCCCAACCGCTCCGATGGGCGATCCCCCCCCCCCCCCACACGGTGATCCCCGATAGGCTATTCCCCTTACGTGAGGGGCGCCCCGCCTGCAGCGCTCCAACTTCCTTTGGACTACTTGAGACACGGGAACTGGGGCTCCAATGGCTGACCACGCCCCTCAACCGACGCCCTATGTGCACTGGCACAGCGGGCCGACAACCCGATGGATGGGGCAGACCTGCCAAATCACCACGTTGGGTATTTCAGCCTCCGCAGGGACATACCAACCCCTGCGGGCCCGCCTCCCAACGGCCTGCCACGCCGATAGGATATTCCCCTTATGTGAGGGGCGCCTTGTCTTCCACTCCTCGACTCCTCCTGGACAACCTATGACAGGGAAAGAGGTGGATCTGCGGCAGACCGCCCCTCTCTGCACCCGTCCCACGATGACTCCAACCGGTAGAAAGGCAAGTGCCCTGCGGGATAGAGCAGCCACCAGAGCTCCCCTCCTCCTCCCGTTCCTCTATCTTCCCACGAAGTCCGGATTTCGCCATCCACTTCCGACACGTTGCCACCCGCTTCTTCAGGGATTCCCATTCGGTGTTGAGATCCCCAGAAGAGACCTTGCAACCAGTCAGGGGCACGGCGACGAACATGGACGCAACAACAAGGACGAGGACAACCCCTAAGCAAAGGAGGTCGCTCACCCTGGTGCAGATTACAAAAGGATGAAGCGACCCACAATCAGAGACCTCGCAACCATTCAGCACACAGAAAATGCGGAAAAGCACGACGTGCAATGGAGGTAAAGGAGGGTCATCCTACAGGATTGGAACTCCCACCCCCCCCCCCCCCCCGAGACAGTTCACAACAAGTGAAACGGCTAGATAGTTCGCCCGCGGGCCGACTTTCGTCCTAGATCTCATCAGAACTCTGCAGTTGAACATTCGTTCGACCTATGTCCTTTTGGTTAAATTTTTTATTAAAGTTAATGAAAAAGCTATTTTTAGCGAACTCCTGATCATCATCTAGGTGCGCTTAAACTCGGGAACGATCCCCGTCGAAATGCGGAGCGATCTCACGAAATGGGGTCGTCCAACGTTGCTATGGGAGAAGGGGAGAGCTACATGCCGTTCCCCCTACGCCAATGGAAATACCTGGAAAGTCACCAAACCGGGTATGACGAAACTAATGGAAACTCTGGAATATACATCTGATTTATAACCCTATAATAAGAAGCAGGGCCGACCCCACAAAACGAGGTATCCCTCGGGCCGGCCCCACTGTTCCTTCTTAACAAAAAGAAAACGGGGGGGTAGGGGGAACACGCGCCAACTACTCCTGCGGACCGCGGCTGCCTAGGGCTCTTCCGCTTGACGTTTCACCCCTCCCGCCAGCGTCCGAGGATTCAACCTCATTCTGGACGGCAGCACCCTCATCGACCGCAACTTCACCACCACGCGCGTCCTCGTCCTCCCCAACCTCGCCCCCCTCTTCCTCTGCCTCCTCTTCCTCACCATCCGAGGCCACCAGTGCGTCAAAATCAACCTCTATCTGGAGCCTAAGGCTGACCACTCTTTCCTTCACCCTCCCCAGACAGGCTTCCCAACCCTTGGCCCGACCCTTCATCATTCCATCGTACATCGCATCGGATACAGTATTGACGACCATCGTCTCCTGGTACGATCGGAACTCATCGGTCCTCCTAGCCAGCTTTTCCTCTGCGCCCCTCGCCTGGGCCGCCAACTCGTTCGACCACACCACTAGCTCGGCCGACTATGCTTTCTCTAGCTCAAGCGCGCTTTCCAGCTCCTTCACCCGGTCGGCCCTTGCATTGTGATCCACAAGTAGCCCCTCCAGGTTCTGGACCTTCGCCTCGAGCTGCCTACACTTGCCCCTTTCCTTCTCCAGTTCTTCCTCGACATTTTTGCGGAGCTTGGTAAGCTGGGCCACCATTCTCGCAATGGCACCCTGAGCCTTATTGATGGCTGGCGTCTGGCCCAACGCGCCAAGCATCAAAATGATGGACTACACGGCAAGGGAAAGGTCGATTAAAGTACTCAACAGAATCACCCAAGGACTTTACCCAAACCAAACTACTTACCTGCACGCCATGCCATATCGCTGTGCCGCACAACCCCTCATACCCGATGCCCTCCAAACCCACCTTGTCGCGGGGCAGGAATAGGTTCTCCACCAACCTCACCGCAACTCCACCATCTTCGAACACGGACTCATCGTCGCTCACCCTGAAGGGCATTCGATGAAGGGCTTCTTCTGGGTAGCCCTCGACCTCTGCGCTTTTGGCCTTGAATCGGATAAGTGAAGCTGCGCACCTGGGGTGGGCCTGCCGCTCCAGCCCTGCAGGTCGATAACCGAGGCGACGGCCTCCGGGACAAACCCCTCCCCGGGTTGTCGGGCACTCCCTTCCCGCTGGATATCACTGGTGTCACGACCCGCTTCCCAAAATGGACGGAGGCGAAGCGTGACTAAGGCCCGCTTAGGCCAGAGCTGAGAAGCTCGGACCCAATAAGCGTCTGGAGGGGGTACCATTAAAAAAAAGTTTCAGGTTCTTGCATTAATAAAGTTCGAAACAATAGGAATTACAGAAAGGAAGTTGCATTCATTAAATTAGAGCTATAATATCCAACGAGTACAAAGTCTAACAAGAAGCCTAAACATGGCAACAAAAGATTTAAAAGCAAACCTAAAAGTAGTAACCTCTGAAAGTGTCGACTAAAAGACCTCAAGGTCTGGTCCCCGTCAGGCACGTACTCTGGGTCGATGTCCTCGGCTCCTCGTACTCCAGTGAATCTGCCTCGTCCACGAACTCTGGCTGAGCACCTGACGTACAGCACCCAAGAGAAAGGAACTGTACGTCAGGTAAAGTCTACAAGAAGGGTTAGACTTTACTGCAAGTGCACCGAACTTTAAACAACGGTTTACTGGTTGATTAGCATGCTGAGGTTCTATTACACAACAGTTTACTGGTTGATTAGCATGCGGTGGTTATAACAGAGTAACACAACAGGAAGTAACGCAGCAGGAAAGTAAAACGGGACAAGTAGTAGTCGTAGCGTGTACTACCGACTACGGGACTATCCTAAAGGTGTCAGGACAAGACGGAACTAGACAAGAGAAGACAGGACATGACACGACTGACAGGACTAGTAAAACACGAAGGGTTCACGCCTTACGGTTCGAGGGGGATCAGACCCTCTCACCGTGCGCACGCTCAACCCTACCCCAAACCCCAGAACTCAGGACAGGAAGCACGGAGATCACTTTCGCAAGGAAAGCACCTGAAACGCCCGTAGAGTTTTTGTAACACGGAGATCACTTTCACAAGGAAAGCATCTGAAACGCCCGTAGGCTTTTTGTAACACGGAGATCACTTCCACTCGGGAAGCATCTGAAACGCCCGCAGGCTTTTTGTATCACGGAGATCACTCCCGCAAGGAGAGCATCTGAAACGCCCGCAGGCTTTTTGTATCACGGAGATCACTTCCGCTCGGGAAGCATCTGAAACGCCCGAAGGCTTTTTGTGTAAGAGGGACAAGACACGACCAGTGTACGGGAGAGTTATTCTAGGGTGTCCACATGCACGCACACACAAGGTAATCCTAAGGTGTCACAAGTTGTTGTTCATCGGACTTAGACTTCATCGTCAAGTCTAAGTCGTCAGGGTGACCCAGACGCTATCATTTCACGTCCAGATCTAAACACTCACAGTCTAACAGTTCTAACAATTTAAGACCAAGACGCGGTCAAAAATGCAAGTGGGTACACTTGCCTGCGATGGCGAGTGTGTCGTCCTCTCGAAGCGTCTCGTCCAAGCGTCTCGTCCGCGGAAGTCTGTCTGAAACAGTGCCGTGACGACGGTGTCAGGTCTCGTTTTCAGTAATTCCTATTAGGGTTCATTTCTAGGTTAATCGGGGCTACCCTAATAGTCACCTGTCAAAACGTCTGTTCAGCCTATCCGACGATTCTATCCTATGTGCACAGTCAAGAAGTTCGATCGTCGATCTTCTATAGTGACAACATTTTACTGATGCGGAAAAGTAAATTTAATTGTAGTTGTCCAGTTTTAGTTTAGGGTTCAGTTTTACTACGGTGTGGGTTTTACTATTCGTTAGGGAAGCTAACCTCGTAATGTCGTCCAACAAGCGGAAGTCAGGTCTGAACGGTGAAATGTCGGCGTCGTCTGGAACTCCTCGGCCGTGGGTAGCACAGCGAGGTACCTCTGGACAGCAGGGTGGTGGCGTGAAATCAGCGAGCTAATCAGCGATCCTCCTCCCGTTGCGAGTAGCGCAACGGTTCTTCACGATAACGGCGACGTCGGCTAAAAGTACATGCATGCAGCAACGCACGTGAACTCTGAGAGTCCAAGGGGGCTGTTGGTAGATGAAGTGGGACCAAAGAAAGATGCTCGACCTAGTGGATGGCCGACGGCGCGAGCGCACGGCGGTGGGCGGCCGTGAGAAGCCGGGGAGGACAGGTTCGCGCCACGTCCGTTGTCGCGCGTCTCAGTGAAATTTCAGAGACAAACAGCGGAAACGGGAATTTGCAGTGGGTAAAGGACTTCAAGACGAAGCCAACGGCAGTGGAGTTGTCACCGGGGGTGGTCGGAGGTGGCCGTGCGCGGGCGACGAAGTTCAGCTTCCAGATCTGTGAAAAATAGCGGATGCGACGTGTTCCGACGAGGATTCCGGGAGCTACATGTGGGCTATGAGCATAAGGAAAATTGCAGTTGGTAGGTGGTTTTGATAGGAATCCAACGGCGGTAGGGTGGTCATCGTAGGTGGCCGGATGACCGGTGGGCGTGAGTTTTTCCGGCGGCGGCGTAGATCTGTAAAACTGTCGTTTGGGTTGTGTTTGAAAGCGTTTTGAGGGAGATAGAAATGAGGAAAGAGGGTAAGGGGAGGTGGAGATGCTTGGGGGGTCAGAGGGGAGTTGATCGGGGGTGGTGGTCGCCGGAGGGGGTGGCCGGAGGTGGCCGGCCGGCGGTGTTTTCCGGCGAGGCGCAGTTCTGGACTGGGCTGTGTTTTGTGTGGTTTTAGATGGCTTTTGAGAGCTTTTGAGAGGAGGAGGAGAAGGAGGAGGAGGAGGAGGAGAGGGTGGTGGCCGAAGTTGGGGGGATGGTGGTGGTTGCCGGCGGCGAGGAGGAAGAGCAAGTAGCCGGCGGCTAATGGGTTCCTCTTGCTTACGTTTCATGTAGGGTTTGGGGAAAGTTGGTTTTAAAAGAGAGAAAGTTGCTAAAGAGGTTTTAAAAAGGGGTATAAGTTGAGGGATGACTAGGAGAGAGGGTGAGTGAAGAGGTGTGCAAAGTGGGGAAAGGTTGGGTGAGGGTAGTGACAGAAATATTTCCCATGATACGTATGAGATTTGATTAGGAATTGATTATATTTGAATTTCAAATGATTAGTGGCTAATCAACGGTTGAAATTGATTAGGGGATATCTTCCACTACGGGAATCGGAAAAATAATCCGAAAATACTGGGACAATCGTGGAGACGAGAAGTACGGGGCTACGGTGTCCGATCATGCATAACGCCTACCAAGAATTTACGTAAAATTGGAAACGGCGTTTTGAGTCAAATGACTAAAACGCCCCTATCTTTCAAAAATCGTTTTGCGAGAAAACGAGCCGTGAAAAGACGTTCCCAAACGATCACAATGGCATATCGCATCGCTCATGCCGGAGCTCAGAAAAACCAAATAAAATACGTGCACGAAAAAGTACGTGTACGTAGAAAATACGAACGGTCGGAAAGCGGTCGTTACATTCTACCCACCTTAGAAATGATTCCGTCCTCGGAATCACTCATACTAAGACTAATTACAAAATTTATAAATACCTAAGCTTACAACTCCTATCCTCCACTCCATGATCTCTGATCATTAAAACTTCAATATCGTTCCTCAAATAATCCATCATAGCCCTTCTTTTCACTGGATAAAGCCACAACTAATCTCACATCCTAACACTTAACTATAGACCCATCACTGTTGTTCAAATTTCCAACCCCAAGTTCTCATAAAAGAATAATGATCATCACCTCATACCATACCACTCCATTAAACATCATCGCTCCATAACATCTTTAAATTTCTCAATCTCTTCCCAATATTAATCAATCGGTAAGAAGATGTCCTAGTCAATCACCAATCCAAGACAAAAACTTTGTCTATCTTAAAACACCTTTCACAAATCAACAATCGCCGTGTCCTTAATACATTACTTGTCATATCTTCTCATAAATTTATCCGCCAAATAATTGAACTACCAAAATCATATCTTATCCTACTCACTATAATTAATCCCAAGCAATATTAAGTCCGACTAACTAACCATCCATTTATCTCGACGCGTTGTATCATTCTCAAAGCCTTCTCACGTCAACTCAACAACCAAGTCTTGATGCTTACAAAGTTCTACTAATTCTCGTGATCATCCTGACTCATACTATACTCCGCAGTTACTCCCACCTACCACCCGTCTAAGCCTCAAGTCTGATAAGTTATCATCTCCTCGCATATAATTTCATTCAACCAGAATTCTCCATTGAGTCCGTCTCACATCGGTATCATAAATAAGTTTTGGACAGCTCATCTTCTCATCCGAAAGAAATCTATTCCAATATCCTATTGTTCCAAAATCGGTTAATCAATGCTATAACAAATCTCATCTCTCCCTGCGCCTACCCGCAAACAAAATCCTACAACAATAATAGCTAGTCCCAAAACTATAACAACTATAACATAACATTCCAAAATGGAGAGAGAGAAGAGAAAGGGAAACTTAAAACCAGTGACACATTTTTAAAACATTTGGAAAAACGTGTGGAGTCGTGGTAATGGATGGGGAAGGATAATTGATTTGTGATCTTGTGAGCTAATTTCAAAAACTTTAAAGGTTTGGTTTAAAAGAAAACGAAGTTTTGATACAATTACATTCAGTCAAAGTTAAGCTATTCTATGATCGCGAAAACTACGTCTAAGGAAATTGTCTGCTATGACCCTATTCATATACGTATGAATACCGTCATTCAGACGACTTCAATCATATCATGGTTAACACTGAGTACACATTCAAGACACAAAAGGCAATTATCAGGATCTTAAAGATGACACACGCATACAGGTCTACACACTCTACCTATGCTCATGCTCTAAGACGACATCACCTACCAAAGGGCCTATTCCTAAACTGGAGATAGCATGGACAACTATAAGGACTAATGTCTAGATTGTAGGAAGAAAAGGAGACTAGATCAAGCGCGAAATGAAATAAGATCGGAAAGAACGAGTTCCAACAAGGCGGGGTAAGGAGATAGTTGGTTGGAAGAACAAAAATATTTCTCAGAATAATTAGATAGATGAAGGAGATTTACGTGTAAAATATGATATCGTATACTTTATACTTTAAAAAAATATGTAGGGAAAAGTGAGCAGACGGTAAAAATTATTATAATTTTGGAGAAAAAGTTGGATGACGGAGATAAAAGTGGGGTGAGGTAGCGGTTGTTTTGCAAATGAAAGTAAGTTTAACAAAGATTTTGAAATGTGGTCGCGAAGAACATAGAACTGGTATAATAATAATAATAAAATAATTGGAGTTCCCTCTAGTTTAGGAAATATTTTTAAAAAAAGTATGCACGTTAAGTGGTTAAAATTTTTTTTATATTATAAAAAGAATAATATTGAATTTTCAAAATAGTAACAAGTTTTAAAACCGAAATTCGAAAGATAATGATTCGAAAGCGAGTACGAGATAGTAACCTAAGAATTTACGACCAAGAAGGTTTCAAGTCAATAAAAGAATTTTAATTCAACCGAAAAAATAAGAAATTTTAAATATGTAGTATAGGGGTTTTCAAAGAAATTAAGCTGAGCGAAGAAACTGAATAAGGAATTTCGAAAGTAATTTTAGAGGAGGCAAAATTGGCAAAGAGAAAGATTCGAAGGATCTACGATGACCGTCAGGAAGCGATCACGTGAATCGGGAGAAAAGAAAGATGATCGCATGACGGTTACACACAGGACATGATTTACGGAAGCTATGATGGGACTCTATGGCAGATAACACAAAAGTGTAATGATCAAAGGGACGATAGAAGTCAGGGGTCCTAATTATCGGGTCGTCTAAAGATTAGGATAACTCAGCTCTAAGACTTCCTAATGAGCTAGTCTATAATCGGGATCTAAAGATAAGGTTCCTAAGAGAATCCAGGTTAGTTCTGCTGGGCCCGAAGTCAATGGAGCTGGGCGAGCGACTAAACTAAAAGAAGGGCTCTAGGAAATTTAACACGGTCAGAGTCAAGTGGCTACTAAGGTATTCTAGGACGAGGATGACTAATTCCTAACCAAGGCGTCAGACTGCCAACCTGGGTGTCTATCTAAGTCTTCCTACCATCTAAGACTGGGAAACTAATTTAGACTCGTACGTGGATATTAAATGAATGCGGTACCTTTATTGTTCCGAACTTTTGCATGGACCTGCATGGGCCACCACTAAAACCTGTCACGACCCGCTTCCCAAAATGGACGGAGGCGAAGCGTGACTAAGGCCCGCTTAGGCCAGAGATGAGAAGCTCGGACCCAATAAGCGTCTGTAGGGGGTACCATTAAAAAAAAGTTTCAGGTTCTTGCATTAATAAAGTTCGAAACAATAGGAAGTACAGAAAGGAAGTTGCATTCATTAAATTAGAGCTATAATATCCAACGAGTACAAAGTCTAACAAGAAGCCTAAACATGGCAACAAAAGATTTAAAAGCAAACCTAAAAGTAGTAACCTCTGAAAGTGTCGACTAAAAGACCTCAAGGTCTGGTCCCCGTCAGGCACGTACTCTGGGTCGACGTCCTCGGCTCCTCGTACTCCAGTGAATCTGCCTCGTCCACGAACTCTGGCTGAGCACCTGACGTACAGCACCCAAGAGAAAGGAACTGTACGTCAGGTAAAGTCTACAAGAAGGGTTAGACTTTACTGCAAGTGCACCGAACTTTAAACAACGGTTTACTGGTTGATTAGCATGCTGAGGTTCTATTACACAACAGTTTACTGGTTGATTAGCATGCGGTGGTTATAACAGAGTAACACAACAGGAAGTAACGCAGCAGGAAAGTAAAACGGGACAAGTAGTAGTCGTAGCGTGTACTACCGACTACGGGACTATCCTAAAGGTGTCAGGACAAGACGGAACTAGACAAGAGAAGACAGGACACGACACGACTGACAGGACTAGTAAAACACGAAGGGTTCACGCCTTACGGTTCGAGGGGGATCAGACCCTCTCACCGTGCGCACGCTCAACCCTACCCCAAACCCCAGAACTCAGGACAGGAAGCACGGAGATCACTTTCGCAAGGAAAGCACCTGAAACGCCCGTAGGCTTTTTGTAACACGGAGATCACTTTCGCAAGGAAAGCATCTGAAACGCCCGTAGGCTTTTTGTAACACGGAGATCACTTCCGCTCGGGAAGCATCTGAAACGCCCGCAGGCTTTTTGTATCACAGAGATCACTCCCGCAAGGAGAGCATCTGAAACGCCCGCAGGCTTTTTGTATCACGGAGATCACTTCCGCTCGGGAAGCATCTGAAACGCCCGAAGGCTTTTTGTGTAAGAGGGACAAGACACGACCAGTGTACGGGAGAGTTATTCTAGGGTGTCCACATGCACGCACACACAAGATAATCCTAAGGTGTCACAAGTTGTTGTTCGTCGGACTTAGACTTCGTCGTCAAGTCTAAGTCGTCAGGGTGACCCAGACGCTATCATTTCACGTCCAGATCTAAACACTCACAGTCTAACAGTTCTAACAATTTAAGACCAAGACGCGGTCAAAAATGCAAGTGGGTACACTTGCCTGCGATGGCGAGTGTGTCGTCCTCTCGAAGCGTCTCGTCCAAGCGTCTCGTCCGCGGAAGTCCGTCTGAAACAGTGCCGTGGCGACGGTGTCAGGTCTCGTTTTCAGTAATTCCTATTAGGGTTCATTTCTAGGTTAATCGGGGCTACCCTAATAGTCACCTGTCAAAATGTCTGTTCAGCCTATCCGACGATTCTATCCTATGTGCACAGTCAAGAAGTCCGATCGTCGATCTTCTATAGTGACAACATTTTACTGATGCGGAAAAGTAAATTTAATTGTAGTTGTCCAGTTTTAGTTTAGGGTTCAGTTTTACTATGGTGTGGGTTTTACTACTCGTTAGGGAAGCTAACCTCGTAATGTCGTCCAACAAGCGGAAGTCGGGTCTGAACGGTGAAACGTCGGCGTCGTCTGGAACTCCTCGGCCGTGGCTAGCACAGCGAGGTACCTCTAGACAGCGGGGTGGTGGCGTGAAATCAGCGAGCTAATCAGCGATCCTCCTCCAGTTGCGAGTAGCGCAACGGTTCTTCACGATAACGGCGACGTCGGCTAAAAGTACGTGCGTGCAGCAACGCACGTGAACTCTGAGAGTCCAAGGGGGCTGTTGGTAGATGAAGTGGGACCAAAGAAAGATGCTCGACCTGGTGGATGGCTGACGGCGCGAGCGCACGGCGGTGGGCGGCCGTGAGAAGCCGGGGAGGACAGATTCGCGCCACGTCCGTTGTCGAGCGTCTCAGTGAAATTTCAGAGAAGAACAGCGGAAACGGGAATTTGCAGTGGGTAAAGGACTTCAATACGAAGCCAACGGCAGTGGAGTTGTCACCGGGGGTGGTCGGAGGTGGCCGTGCGCGGGCGACGAAGTTCAGCTTCCAGATCTGTGAAAAACAACGGATGCGACGTGTTCCGACGAGGATTCCGGGAGCTACAGGTGGGCTATGAGCATGAGGAAAATTGCAGTTGGTAGGTGGTTTCGATAGGAATCCAACGGCGGTAGGGTGGTCATCGTAGGTGGCCGGATGACCGGTGGGCGTGAGTTTTTCCGGCGGCGGCGCAGATCTGTAAAACTGTCGTTTGGGTTGTGTTTGAAAGCGTTTTGAGGGAGATAGAGATGAGGGAAGAGGGTAAGGGGAGGTGGAGATGCTTGGGGGTCAGAGGGGAGTTGATCGGGGGTGGTGGTCACCGGAGGGGGTGGCCGGAGGTGGCCGGCCGGCGGTGTTTTCCGGCGAGGCGCAGTTCTGGACTGGGCTGTGTTTTGTGTGGTTTTAGATGGCTTTTGAGAGCTTTGGAGAGGAGGAGGAGAAGGAGGAGGAGGAGGAGAGGGTGGTGGCCGGAGTTGGGGGGCTGGTGGTGGTTGCCGGCGGCGAGGAGGAAGAGCAAGAAGCCGGCGGCTAATGGGTTCCTCTTGCTTGCGTTTCATGTAGGGTTTGGGGAGAGTTGGTTTTAAAAGAGAGAAAGTTGCTAAAGAGGTTTTAAAAAGGGGTATAAGTTGAGGGATGACTAGGAGAGAGGGTGAGTGAAGAGGTGTGCAAAGTGGGGAAAGGTTGGGTGAGGGTAGTGACAGAAATATTTCCCATGATACGTATGAGATTTGATTAGGAATTGATTATATTTGAATTTCAAATGATTAGTGGCTAATCAACGGTTGAAATTGATTAGGGGATATCTTCCACTACGGGCATCGGAAAAATAATCCGAAAATACCGGGACGATCGTGGAGACGAGAAGTACGGGGCTACGGTGTCCGATCATGCATAACGCCTACCAAGAATTTACGTAAAATTGGAAACGGCGTTTTGAGTCAAATGACTAAAACGCCCCTATCTTTCAAAATCGTTTTGCGAGAAAACGAGCCGTGAAAAGACGTTCCCAAAAATTACTATAAAATTCTACCCTCCCAAACGATCACAACGGCATATCGCATCGCTCATACCGGAGCTAAGAAAAACCAAATAAAATACGTGCACGAAAAAGTACGTGTACGTAGAAAATACGAACGGTCGGAAAGCGGCCGTTACAACTGGCGGATGGCCTCCTCCTCTTCGAGAGCACCTTTCCTGTTCTCGAACCCATCTCCCCGGCCTCATCCCGCGACCTCTTCGGATCCGCCTGACTCGCCCTCTGCTCCGCCCGCTCTTCAGCCAGCTTCTTTATCTCCTCTAGCAAGATACTCATAGCGCGACCTGTAGAAGAGAGAAAGCTTAGAGTGAGTGTTTCAGAGGCAGCAGCCACACAGTTCGTCATACCTTCTGGCCAAATATGCTGAGCCACCCTATCATACTCAGCGAGCACCCCGAATTCCCGGCCCTCCGGCGGGATCGCCATCAATAGCTGGGCTGCATCCTCTTCCTCTCTGCTCAGTTTGACCCCCTCCGACACTTCGGGGTTCAGCCCCCCCAGCTCGCCCTTATCACTACACCCGTGGGCAACGACATGAACACATATTGCTTACCCCACCCCTTGATCTTGCCCGGCAGCCCCCTTACGAGCGGCTTGCTCCTCTTGGCAGACAGGTAGTAATAGCACCTCAGCCTCTTCACCACGAAAAATTACTGGAACAGGGACATGTACAGACAAACCCCATGGCTCACGCACAATACCAGAAAGCCTATGACTGCGCTAAAGAAATTCGGCATCAGACGAAACAGTGGTAACTCCAGGAAATGCGGCACCTCTAACATGAAGGGATGAGGAGGGAATCGCAACCCCTGCTAAAAGCAGGACACATACACCCCGACCTCGTCGTCTCCAGCAAAACACACCCGCTCCATCGCGTCGGGCTCTCGGATGGAATAAGGCGGCCTGATGTACAAGTTGCAGATTTTTGAAATCGAGGTCTTCAACACCGACCTCGCGCCAGTAATCTCGTCAGGAACCACTCCGATCTCCGCCACCGTAACAGCGACCGAAGGGGTGGCCCTCGAGATCCTTGCTAGGGATCGCTTCCCCTTCCTCTGATCCCTCGGAGCATCCGAAGGCAAGCCTGCCGATTGATCATCGCCCGCGCCACTGCCCCGACTCTCCGATAACCCTTCCCCCGTACTCGGCACCGTGTCCGCTGGGGAGCTCACTTCCTCCATCACCTTTGACCCCGCAAATGGAAGGAAGACGTTGACGAAGACATCAAGAAGGAAGAAGGCTCGTACCTGACCGGCTTCGACGGCTTCGACGGCTACTCTGCAACAATGGTCGGGTCTCAAGCGACAACCTTAGCAGGGACCAACAATCATCGACAACTGCAAGTCCTCCGAAATTCTTTCATACGAGAAACCCATTCTGACCCCCCCTCCACCACTCTTTATACAAAAACCTTGAGGGATCCCAGCCATGGATTTCCTGCTACGTGGCGTTGATCCGTGCCCGATGACGCTTCGATCCGCAGTATGACGCATCGATCTGCAAAACATGATGACTTGCTTGACAGCAGCCATCGCATCCGCCACGTGTCACCCAACGAACGGTCACGCGGCTTCGATTTCCGTCTGCCGACGATTTGAAAAGATCGTGTTGGCTTACGAGGCAGTCATTGACACCCTCCGACTCCCGCCTTTTCCCATGGCAAAATAATTACGCCAACCCAACGCGAATTCCTCCCCCCCTTTCGCCTGCACGGGCCCACGGAGGGCCCTGACACAGTCAATCCAGCCCAGGAGGCGAACTACCTCATAATCTAGGGCGGATTGCGACACCAACCATCGGCGACCGGCCGGAACACGGCACGTCTCCTCGCCCTGGCCGTCCGAGCCAACCACTTCGCATCAAACTCCACCTCTCCCCCTCGACTAACTTACTATGTCTCAACCTCCCTCCACCGACGTCCAGGTGCCCTTCGGCTGAAGGAGGTTGGGGGCAATCATATCCCATGTTCATGAAAAATAAACAAACAAACCCAGATAAAATCAAATCCACTTCATTCATACCAATGATTACAACAGGGCATTGGGTTCGGACCGCGGCCCCCAGTACAAAATGAAGCAAAAAACACCCCCACCCTGAGCCCTCAGCAACGTCTTCTCTCCACCGGCCGAGCCCCAACTTCCCTCGCCACCTGGTGAGCTCCCGCCTCCCGGGCCTCTTGCAGCATCGGTACGACATGCTCGTCGTGGTAACGGCGGATGTCGGTTTTGATGAGATCGCGGTCGACCTCCTGTCTCTCCTCCAGCCGCTGCCTCAAGATACCCTTCTCCCTCTTCTCCTCCTCGACGGTTTCCTTTAGGACGGCTATCTGCTCCTTCTGCAACTCGATCACCCTTTCTCGGCTAGCCATCTCTTCGGCGTGATTCAACAGGATATCGTCTCTTTCCCACTTTACTTCCAGGAGTTGGCACTCGATGGTAGCCTTCGACGAATCAAAGTACGTGGCTCGTCCCTTCTCAACCTGGCAGGCCGCCACAGACCTCTCCAACTCCGCTTCCGTCCTCTTCAGTTTCTCCCAGGCATCGCTGAGGTCCTCTCTCGCTTTATCGAGAGCTGCCTTCTTGTCGGCCACCGAAGTGCGACGCTACAGGGCCACCATCGCCATGACCATCTACAAAAAGAACATGGTCAGTCAGGCCCAAATAAAGTAAACCAGGGGATTAGACGAGGAAACCGACCCACCTGCATGACATGCCACACGGCGCAGCCGCACAACCGCTCCGCCCCCACACGGATTAAGGACTCACGATCCCGCGGCAGCATGCAGTATTCCGCGAGGCGCGTCGCTACCCCGGCATCCTCGAATATCGATTCATCACGCCCTATCCGAAAGGTCAGCTCATGAAGACAGTCACCTGAGAAAGCCTCTACCTCAGCTCGGGTCATCCTGAAATGGATGAGAGCGCTTTTGCAACTCGGGTTCATCGACCGTCCCATCTCATGTAGGGGGATTCCGTAAGGCCACTTCGGGACCGGGGGTGCCTTAGGGGGCCTGTCCACCTCTGACGCCCGTACCAGGACCGGAAGGACCACCCCCCGAATGGCGAATCCCCAGGAAGTCCCTGGACAGCTCCATCGACGGATCGACCGGGAGAGGCTGCTGACTCGGACACCCTCTGTCGCCGATCCAACCCTTCTTTGCCTGCTACCTCAGTCCCCGTTTTCGAGACACCTCCTGCATAGGTCCCTCCTCACCTATCACTCTCTTACCCTTGTCCCGGGGATTGGCGCTCTCCGTGACAGGCACCCTGGCAGCCCCCGGATCCTCCCTCGGTGAATCCATCACGTCCCCTCCTGCGAAGAGAAAAGAGATCAGGGTAAGCTCACTTAAAGGTTTAACTGAGCTTGAAAATACCTTGGGACTAAAAATCCTTGGCGAGCTGACTGTCCTGCGTCAGGTTCGCCAACCAGCGGTGCGCCTCGGGAAGCTCCGCCAAAATCTGCGCCTTCACCAGGTCATCTTCGGTTAACTTCACCTTCTCATTCACCAAGGGGGTTCAGCGCCCCCCAGTTTGACATCAGTACCACGTCAACCGGCATCCCCACAAAAACAAAATCCTCCATCCACCTACCCGCATCGGCGGGCACCCCGATGATAAGCTCCCTCCCCCTCCTCGCACAAACACAATGGTTCATCCCCATCTTTCGAACGGCGAAGAAATACTGGAACAACGCCAGGGATGGACTCAGGGAGCTGGCAAAGCACAGCACGGCGAACCCCACCAATAAGCCCCAGGAGCATGGCGCCAAGGCAAAAATTGGTAGCTCCAGGAAGTTCATCAGGTGCAAGAGGTAAGGATGGACCGAAAAGCGAAGTCCTAACTCGAAGGATCGGGCGTAGACCCCCACCTCATTATCCACGGGCGAACACACCCTTTCTGCAGGTCCTGGAACCCGTGCCTCACAGGGCAGACGCACAAACCGCACCCTAATCTCCTTGATGTTAAACCGGTCCGTCCTGCACCTGATGGCTGCAATCGCTCTCGGTACATCAGCACGCCACGTCCTCCTCCGCGGATGCCCTCGTATCCCCTGCTGCCACTCCTCGGTCGGGGACTCATCCGTTGCCACGCTACTACCCGTCCCAGAGTCAAAATGAAAAGCCATCGATTGGGGGATATGGGGATTACCTGGTAGGGGTCAAGCTCTGAAGATGGACGGAAGGGAACCGTCGACTGCAACGGCGACAACAGCATCGGCGACCGACTGGCAGAAATCAAAAGGCGGGAAGAAGAGTGGGAGCCAGAAGAAGGCAACTGTCGATCCCCTCCCCCTCATAATTATAGAAGCCAACGGGCCATCATGACCGTCGAAACGCCACCACGCGTCGCCCATTGGAGTACCCCTGACACCTCGTCGGACGTGAAAGTCGCCTTCGTACACGCGTCACGTGACCGATGGTGGAGACGTTTCGATTTCTCCAGGCGCTTTCAAATCGCAATAATGACTAGCTTGGCGGGAGTTCCCAGACCCGCGCCGCTACTCCCAAGCACGGACCGAAATACGAACCGCCGGTTCAAAGGAAAGTAGAATTACGTCATCCGAGCCGAATCAGGCTCCTGCCTCAAACTCGAATGCCAGGGGAAATTGTTACGACCTGAAGATCGTGATAGTCTAACCTTCCACCCTGAACTACCGAAACGCACCTCGCCTTACCCCCTAGCAGAGGCGATTAACCGCTTTCACTCGGTCCGCAGGGAACGGTGCATTCGAGGCAATCTAAGATCCTTGGTCGAGAGGGCACAGACGGTTCGCACGTCCACTGCCCTGGTCGGCCTAGAGGATCATCAAGGGGCCTTGCCACTGGGAGGCGCTCCGCCAGACCCTTGGCTCATCGGACACGACAAACAACCTAGTACAAGGACATAACTGACACTAACGCCACCCGACCGCCTGACAAATCACCCCCTAGCTGACAAAGCACCCCCTGGCTGCCGCGCCCCCTGACACTTAATGCTTTCGGCCCTGACACCCTGAAAAAAGTGCCCCTGACCGCTGCACCGTCTGACAAAAGCGTGGCTGGCACTCCTGTTCCCGACATCCTCGTCCGAAGCTTCCGCTGACAGCAGGGCCAGCTCAGCACATCGAGTCAGCATGCCATGTCAGCCCCACCGAACCGACTCCCTTCAGGTATAAATACCCCCTCACTTCTTACGGTGAAGGGGTTGGCAAATTTACTCTCAATCTCATTATTCACACACGAGAGCAGAGGTCATCCATATCTTTGCTCTCCCACCCATAGCTCGTCACATACAGTCGGCTCACCCTTAGCTCGACATGTGTGCCTAGTGTTGAGTATTGATTCCCCGGATTTGGTTTTGGATGATGAGCAAACATAAATATAGTGAACTAACTGTTTATTAGTGCAGTTATGGAGATCGTCGCCAAAAGAATACATATATCAAAAGCGACGTCTCAAGACTTCTCAATACGCGTGATCGTGTACCTGAAGCTTGGTTGAAGCTCAAGGAGCAATATTGAAGTCAAGAAGAATGAAGATTGAAGCTTCGAAGATGGTTCGTCATGTATTATTTATTGTCTTCTAGCTTCATAGATTAGAATGTTAAGCCTTGAGTAGGACTTACTTTATTATCTTCATTTCGCTCATATCTTAGAGCTAGGATTATCATAGAAGCCATTAGAAACTTTCCCGAAGCTTATCGCTTCTTCCCTCGGCTTCTAGTGCATCTTAGTTGGTTCAAGTAGAAGTACCAACCGACTAGATGACGATCTAGTCGGTCGGTAACTCTTCATGAACCGACTAGATGTCCTTGCTCATTTCAGCTCTTTCACTGTTGATCAATTAGTCGGTCAAAGAAGGTTCATCGACCGACTAGATGACGATCTAGTCGGTTAGGAATCCTTCTCAGACCGACTAGTTATCATTGCCTCTGTACAGCCTGAGTTACTGTTTACAGTTAGTTGGTCCAAGAACATTCATCGACCGACTAGTTGTGAAACTAGTCGGTTGGAATTTGTTCTTAGACCGACTAGTGTAACTTGTATTCAGCTACTTGATTTCATCTCTTAGTCGGTCAAAGAACACTCACTGACCGACTAGTTGGCAAACTAGTCGGTTGGCAAGTCTTCTTAGACCGACTAGTTCATATTGCCTGGAAATCACTCTTTTGGCTGTCGAGCTGTTAGTCGGTTCATGTTGAATCACCGACCGACTAGTTGATGAACTAGTCGGTCAGTGATCCTTCTTAGACCGCCTAGTCTGCTTCAGAATAGAGCCGTTGGAGCCTTTAATGACTCGATTTCTTCTCTCTCTCCTCTATCCTATATATACTTGGAGGGGTTCTTCAAGGATATTCAAGGCTGATTATTAGAGATATTTGAGAATCAAAGAGAAGCAAATAAACTCCATTCTAAAGCTTTCTCTCCTCGCTAGAATCTCTCTCTCACTCTTATTTCCAAAGAGAGATTCATTGATTGTGAGCCTTCCAAGCCAAGGAGCTTGAATCAAGGTCATTAACTCCACCCTAGGCTTCCATTGCTGGTCAACTTCTTGGAGCTAGGGTTTGGTGACATCTTCTTCCTCAAAATCCCTCCTTGCCCTAATTTGGTAAGATTTACTCAAGGCATAGGATTTTGTGGTAAGTGTTTCTTTATTTCATTTCAATTGATATTGCAATTGTGTCTCTCGGTTGTGAGAGAGTGTGTGAACCCGGGTTGTGGGAGTCACATTTATATTGTGTATGATTTGGTCTTGTGAAGGTTTTTCACAAGAATTTCATAGTGCTAAATCTTGGGTTAGTGGTTTCTAACTCAAGTATCCGGAGGGGATCTGGGTGGTTGGGACATAGGATCATCGGGAACAAGTCGGGGAGACTTGGGTGGATCCGAACCCGTTACATGCTTTGTTTGCGTTTTTTAATCCTTGTTGATTGTTGTTTATTCTGCATTGTCGTTTGTTTCTTGCACAATAATTAGGAATAACTATCTTGATAATTTTAAAGTACTATTCACCCCCCTCTAGTACATGTGCAGTAGCTTCATAGGGCACTACAATTGGTATCAGAGCGAAGGTTAAAGCTACATAGCCAGAGTTCAAAGCTATGACGAACAACGACTACAACGTCTTCAAAGATCATCAAGGATCTTCTTCAGTTATGGAAGGACAATCCTTAGTCAGGCCTCCTCACTTCAACGGTACCAACTATGGGTACTGGAAATGCCGGATGGAAACTTTCCTCCGGAGTGCTTCATTGTGGAGAGCCACGTTAACGGAGTATGTCGAGCCCGCCGAAGAAGATTTCGCGAAGTGGACTACCGCGGAGGTCGCCACGGAGGTAAGCAATGCCAAGGCCATGAATGCCTTGTAATGTGCGTTGGAGCCCGAAGACTTCAACAAGATATGCACATGTAAGAGTGCATATCAAGTATGGAACCAACTCCTCATCTTGCACGAAGGAACGAGTACGGTAAAAGATTCTAAACTCGTTGTCGCTAACAAAGAATTTGAGTTGTTTCACATGGAACAGGGTGAAACCATGAAGGACTACTATGCTCGCTTCGTGGACATATCCAACGAATTGGAAGCTCTCGGGAAGATGTACACCCAAAAGGAGAAAGTCGCGAAGATAATCGACGGATTTCCGTCTTGTTGGGAAAAGCGTACCTTCGCCATCGAGGAAGGTAACAATATGAATAAATATACTGTCGTACAATTAATGGGTACCTTGTTGTCTTACGAGGTACGCAAGGAAAGCAAGATAAGGATGAAGGAAAAGATGAAGGCGTACTTGAAGCAAGACGAGCCAAAGAAAAAGGTGATTGCATACAAGGCCGCTCCATCTACCGATGATGAAGAGTCGGAAGAAGAGTTGGACATGGAAGCTTTGGCCGATTTGGCTAAGAAGCTCGACCGATGCTTCCGAAAAGGTAAGTTTAAGAATCTATCTAAGTTTGGTTCTACTAATTCTTCTACTCCCGTGTGTTATAAATGCAACAAGCCATGACACATCAAGCCGGATTGTCCTCTCAACAAACACAAGGAGAAGTGGAAGGCATCCAAATACGACAAGTCGAGAAAGCACAAGAAAGGACTTGTCGGCACTTTCACCGACTCCGACGAGGACTTATCAAATGGAGAGTCGGATGATGAGAAGGTAGAGAAAGCACGCATGTGCTTCATGGGAAGAGAAGAACGTGTTCAAGAGACTTCCTCCGATGAAAGCGAGGATGAAGGCGAAGAGGTAACCATGGATGAACTTAAATTAGCCAACAAACAACTTTGGTATAAGTTCTCTAAATTGGCTAGTAGATTTATTAAGACTAAAAATGAGTTAGATAGCCTTAAAACCTCGCCTAAGCCTTTCATCGTCAACAACGACACCGTTGTTAAAGATTTGAGAAATGAGATTGTAAATCTCAAGTCTCAACTTGAGCATGTTCATATCGAGGATTCGGATGAACATGTGATAGCGAATTTGACGTCTCAAAACTCAACTTTGAGTATTGAGAATAAAAATCTCAAATCACGTGTTTGTGCACTCACATCGCAAGTGTCCACCTTGGATGCTTCCATGCATTCTCTCACCGAGAAGTATGAGTGCACATTGGGCCGAATTCATGAATTCAATAAAGGTAAGTGCCATTTGGATAATATCCTAAATGACTTACTTCCGGCCAATCATCACATTGGCTTGGGGTATAAGATGGGAGATTCATCCAAATCATCTGCCACCTTTGTTAGGCCATCTTCCGAAGCTTCTACTAGTGGAAGTAAACACTTCATGGGTAGTTCTTCTACCAATGGTGCTTCCGCTAAGAGCACACCCCCATTTGGAAAGAAACCCATTTTGGGTGGACCTCCAAAGAAGGGTCATGCTTTCATGTATGCCATACCACGTAGGAACACACATCCTACTCCACATGTTAGCACATATGATGATTTTTATGCTCCGCATCCACGAGCACGTGCACACCATGTGAGACACACTCATGCACGTGTTCCACCACAAACATATGTCCATCCTCATTCTCATATGAATAATTATCATCATGCACCATTGCTTCATATGCCATATGCTTACCCACGACATGCATCACATAAAAATCAACAACGTATGCATGTTTCCAATAGGATTAGGACTCCCAAGACATACACCATTTGGGGTCCGAAGAACACAAGCATATATAATAAGAATATGTATGTGCAATCATATATTAATGATGTTATTTTAAATGATGATTATGTTGGGAAATCACGGTCCTCGTGGACTTGGTTTTCGAAGGGTTAGTTTCCTTTGACCCTTCATTGCTTGGTACCATAAGTTTAATTTCATTTTATGGGTACCAACGCAATTGTGGTAAAAATTGGTTTACTTTTTATTTGCATATTAATCGTGGATGTGCATGTTAATTTGAATTTAATATGGCTATGGGTTACGTTTATTTGAAGTTAATATATTAAATTTGTTGCCTAACCCATAGGATCCAAAAGGATTTTTGGATACCAAAATGATGTTTTCTAGGTTCAATCCATCATGGGATACCAACCCTACCAGCTCATTGATTTGCAAAGAAATCTCATTCAAATGGAGTTGATGGTGCTTAAGAGATGCACCAAAGTAGGGGGAGCTTAATGTTGTAAGTATATTCTTACATTTGATATACATTTGGTATCCATGTGTGTTGATTGCATGCATTGTTAGAATATTCACATTTGTATCATTTTGTGTCAATTAGTAGGCTAGAATTGCATATGCCATTGTTCTATGATGTTCTATCTATGTTTGGCATAACATTTTTGCATGTTACTTTTGGTATCATTTTGCCACATTTGGTTTTCACATTGGATTTTTTGTCTCTGATGTTGATTTCGTCGCTCGACGATAAACTTGGTTAAATAGAATTGGTTCTATGAAAACATAGAATTGTTTTCCATGCACTATTTAACTAAGAATGTTGATATTGGAGAGTATGTTCCATAACTCAATAAGTGAAATTAATTTGAGTTTTGGATATTTCGCTTTTCGATTTTCGCCTATGGTTTGATGATTTCGTTTTTCGGTTTTCGCCTATGGTTTGATGATTTCGTTTTTCGATTTTTGACTATGGTCACGTTGGCACGCTTTGAGTTTCTTCGGTATTTTACATTTGGTATTTTACTTTGGTGTCCTTTGGACCGTGGTCGTATTCTTAGACTCTCATGCTTTAATTTCTTAGCCATTGAAATATTTTCGTTGATCTCCTCCCGCTCTTTTTACTAATGCCAAAGGGGGAGAGAATTAATAATAATGACAATGTGCTAATTGATATCAAAGCAATTTACCATGAATCTAATTTGATATGTTAGATCCAGGGGGAGTTAAGATATAAAATGGATTTAGATCCTAAATTGCAATAATAGGATTCATATTTTATATTTCCCTCGTCTGCTTGATGTGCATGAATATTATTGATTACGGAACTAACGTGTCATCAATACAGGGGGAGTAAGTAAATTTCATTTGAATCATCATTATTGATTATTATTTATGTTGGTTTGTCATCACCAAAGGGGGAGAATGTTGAGTATTGATTCCCCGGATTTGGTTTTGGATGATGAGCAAACATAAATATAGTGAACTAACTGTTTGTGAGCGCAGTTATGGAGATCGTCGCCAAAAGAATACATATATCAAAAGCGACGTCTCAAGACTTCTCAATATGCGTGATCGTGTACCTGAAGCTTTGTTGAAGCTCAAGGAGCAATATTGAAGTCAAGAAGAATGAAGATTGAAGCTTCGAAGATGGTTCGTCATGTATTATTTATTGTCTTCTAGCTTCATAGATTAGAATGTTAAGCCTTGAGTAGGACTTACTTTATTATCTTTATTTCGCTCATATCTTAGAGCTAGGATTATCATAGAATCCATTAGAAACTTTCCCGAAGCTTAGCGCTTCTTCCCTCGGCTTCTAGTGCATCTTAGTTGGTTCAAGTAGAAGTACCAACCGACTAGAAGACGATCTAGATCTAGTCGGTCGGTAACTCTTCATGAACCGACTAGATGTCCTTGCTCATTTCAGCTCTTTCACTGTTGATCAATTAGTCGGTCAAAGAAGGTTCACCGACAGACTAGATGACGATCTAGTCGGTTAGGAATCCTTCTCAGACCGATCTAGTCGGTCGATAACTCTTCATGAACCGACTAGATGTCCTTGCTCATTTCAGCTCTTTCACTGTTGATCAATTAGTCGGTCAAAGAAGGTTCACCGACCGACTAGATGACGATCTAGTCGATTAGGAATCCTTCTCAGACCGACTAGTTATCATTGCCTCTGTACAGCCTGAGTTACTGTTTACAGTTAGTCGGTCCAAGAACATTCATCGACCGACTAGTTGTGAAACTAGTCGGTTGGAATTTGTTCTTAGACCGACTAGTGTAACTTGTATTCAGCTACTTGATTTCATCTCTTAGTCGGTCAAAGAACACTCACCGACCGACTAGTTGGCAAACTAGTCGGTTGGCAAGTCTTCTTAGACCGACTAGTTCATATTGCCTGGAAATCACTCTTTTGGCTGTCGAGCTGTTAGTCGGTTCATGTTGAATCACCGACCGACTAGTTGATGAACTAGTCGGTCAGTGATCCTTCTTAGACCGACTAGTCTGCTTCAGAATAGAGCCGTTGGAGCCTTTAATGACTCGATTTCTTCTCTCTCTCTCTCTCCTCTATCCTACATATACTTGGAGGGGTTCTTCAAGGATATTCAAGGCTGATTATTAGAGATATTTGAGAATCAAAGAGAAGCAAATAAACTCCATTCTAAAGCTTTCTCTCCTCACTAGAATCTCTCTCTCACTCTTATTTCCAAAGAGAGATTCATTGATTGTGAGCCTTTCAAGCCAAGGAGCTTGAATCAAGGTCATCAACTCCACCCTAGGCTTCCATTGCTGGTCAACTTCTTGGAGCTAGGGTTTGGTGACATCTTCTTCCTCAAAATCCCTCCTTGCCCTAATTTGGTAAGATTTAGTCAAGGCATAGGATTTTGTGGTAAGTGTTTCTTTATTTCATTTCAATTGATATTGCAATTATGTCTCTCGGTTGTGAGAGAGTGTGTGATCCCGGGTTGTGGGAGTCATATTTATATTGTGTATGATTTGGTCTTGTGAAGGTTTTTCACAAGAATTTCATAGTGCTAAATCTTGGGTTAGTGGTTTCTAACTCAAGTATCCGGAGGGGATCTGTGTGGTTGGGACGTAGGATCACCGGGAACAAGTCGGGGAGACTTGGGTGGATCCGAACCCGTTACATGCTTTGTTTGAGTTTGTTAATTCTTGTTGATTATTGTTTATTCCGCATTGTCGTTTGTTTCTTGCACAATAATTAGGAATAACTATCTTGATTATTTTAAAGTACTATTCACCCCCCTTAGTACATGTGCAGTAGCTTCACAGGGCACTACACCTAGCCCCCGCTTTAAGTCCTATTACTGACTTAGGCATCGGAGAGGGTAAGGGTCGGACCCCAACCCGACCTTTCTGACAAGTTGCTAGTTGCGCAGGATAGCTCATCCCCTGGCTCGTGTTCACCGGCAGCTCCCGCAGTCTGATCTTCCTCAACCGCATCCTGTTGGATTCGACTCCGTGGTCAGATTCAACGACAAGCTTAGCCTCATCACCCCTCTAATCACCTGTCAGATAGCCTACCCTAATCCCTCCATTAACATAACCACCGTGCCCTTGGCTCCCCCTAATACAAATTCATTGTACGCGAGTTCTACCCCGCAACACCTTGGATACCAAAAGGTAAGCTCTGAAATTTTCAATGGAATACACCATTGCTAGTAATTGCTTTTCTGTGGTGGTGTAGTTCTTCTAGCATCACCTAAGGTCTTACTAGCATAGTATTTGGCGTGAAGCTTTCCCTCTTTCCTTTGACCTAGAACAACTCCCACCGCTTGATCACTAGTATCACACATCAACTCAAAAGAAAGGTTCCGATCCGGTGCTTGTATGATAGGCGCAGAAATGACAGCTTCTTTCAATCCGTTAAAAGATAGCTAGCAAGCGTTAGAAAACACAAAAGAAGCATCCTTCATGAGGAGCTCTGTAAGAGGGAGAGCAATGCTAGAGAAATCCTTTATAAAGCGACGGTAGAATCCTGCGTGGCCTAGAAAACCACGGATACCCTTAAGATTAGTGGGGGGGGCGACAAGTCTTTGATGACCTCGACTTTGGCCTTGTCAACATCGATCCCCTTAGAGGAGATGACATGTCCAAGAACTACTCCCTCTGTTACCATAAAGTGGCACTTTTCCCAATTTAAATTCAAATTATTATCCTGGCATCGTTCTAAGACTTTAGATAAATTGGCTAGGCAAGCACCGAAGTCGATGCCATAAGCAGAAAAGTCATCCATAAAAACTTCCATTATATTTTCGATGAAATCCGAGAAAATGGACGTCGTGCACATTTGGAATTTCACGGGTGCGTTACATAATCCAACGGCATTCTTCGGTATGCGAAGGTGCTGTAGGGACATGTAAACGTCGTTTTTTCTTGGTCCTCACGATGTAATGGGATTTGGAAGAATCCGGAATAGCCATCAAGGTAACAAAAATATTTATGCTTGGCAAGTCGCTCGAGCATCTGGTCAATGAATGGGAGCGGGAAGTGGTCTTTTCTGGTGGCTTTATTAATTTTTCTATAATCAATACACATGCGCCAACCAGTGACAGTCCTAGTAGATATCAATTCATTTTTATCGTTCCTTACAATGGTCATACCCCCTTTCGTGGGCACAACCTGAACAGGGCTAACCCATCTACTGTCAGAAATGGGGTAGATAATATTGACTTCTAGCAGTTTTAGCACCTCCTTTTTTACAACTTCTTTCATATTAGGATTCAGTCGCCTTTGAGGCTCAATGAAAGTGGTGTCTTTGTCTTTGAGGTGGATTCTATGGATGCATATGGTGTCGATAAACCCTTTCAGGTCGACAATGCAATACCCTATCACCTTCCTATGTGCTCTGAGAGTTTTGAGAAGGCTTTCTAATTGTGGCTCGGTCAGGGAGGCACTAACGATGACGGTGTAAGTGGAGTTCTCCCCTAAGAAGGCATATTTTAAATTCGCGGGAAGGGGTTTTAGTTCTACCTAAGGGGGTGTTGTACCCCCATCATCGTTCTCCTATGAAAAGGATGCGTCCTCAACTGCTGGTTCGGATGCGGGGAATTCTTCGTCGGTGGATTCATAAAATGAGCAAGGCGACGATGGTGCATCGTGGTAGACGTCTGTAGAGTCCATCTCTATGGGATCAGGTTCCATATTGCACCTGTCAAAATGGATAGAGTATTCAGATGCGCACACGTTGTTAGGTGTAGAGTCAAGAAGGCTTCCCTGATCGATATCGCCTTGGGGCGGTTTGGGGTCAACGAGTTCCCCATAGTCATGATCTTTGTAGGTCTCGGTCAGGAGGATGTTGTCACCATAAAAGCATAAAGTATCTCCCTCGTACTGTACGTAGACTTTGTCAGAGATGGGGATGCCGTCTAAGGACTCTGCATCCCGGAAGGTGCTCGGAATGAAGACCGAGAGTACTTGAACAATTGGGCCCTCTGCAGGGAATTCTACCACCATGTTGGTCCATACATCATTTACTACGCTCTCCAGTATACTTAAGAGCTGCAGCTCGTCCAGCGGTTCAGTTTAACGAGTCGCTCCCCAATGTGCATCAACTGGTAGAGATTCAATAGCACAGAGATGCATCATGTCTCCTTCAAAGCTAGCATCACGTCTCCTTCAAAGCTAATATGGATGTCATCCTCAATGGTACCTGCATCGGAGACATTGTTCAGTATATGATTCATAACCATCTGTTGGTTCTCATTACCTGCCGCGTAGGTCACTGCTCCGATGAATTAGACTGCATCTAATAGTTCTCTCGCTGCACATTCGACCATGGCCTCACCATGCGTGAGTCTTGAAGGCCATATGCTTGGTATGGAGAGAAGCTAAACCCAGCTGAGTCACTATCAAAATCACTGCTCCAGTGCACTTGCATCTCCATTATACCTGATTTCTTATAAGGAATGTTGGTTGGAGAGAAGCATTAGTAACAAAAGCATAAAAAGAATAAAAAGAATGGAAAGATAAGAGATGATAAGATTTTCCAACAAATTCTTCAATAGAAAAATAATCCAAGTAACACGGTTACCTTCCCCGGCAATGGCGCCAAAAACTGGATCGCCCGTGAACTAACACCTAGAATTCACCTAGCAATGGCACGAACACCAAGTGCTAAATGTATCCCAAATGCGATTCCCCGACACTTTACGCAAGCGTATGGTGTCAAGTAAAAGTATAAAATATATCGATCCCACAGGAAAGGTATGAATGTTATTATCTTGGGTTATTTTTAAATCTCATAATGTAGGTAGGAGTTGGTTTTGAAAGATTCGTTGTTTAGGATTGTGAACGATTAATAAAGAATAGGGCCTTAGGACTCACCACTAGGATCGTCGGACGTCAATGCTTGGTCAGGACTCTCACGTTGGATTAGTTTTATAGGGATTGTCGCATCCAAGATATGGAATTCATGGTTCTAAGCACCATGAATCTAACGTATCGCATTAACCCGTAGGTGCACACGACGCATGCATTAAGAATCAACAATATTCACGCCACTCTCGTGGATGGAATGATCTCAGCTCATGCCACTCTCGTCGTTAAAGCTTTGATGTATTTTGGTGGCTCTTATTGAAGCAATGACGGTAGCCGTCAATTAGTGATATAGTTCGTCGGTGGATCCCATCAAGACACAAGCTGGGCATGGTCACATGTCCCAATTGAATCCACTAACTCCCTAATTAAGCATATAAGATACTCCTTAAGCCAATCGATTCCACCGACCGTGGGCACGATCTCAGTACGAGTTCTCCTACAAACTTTGCAAGATCAACCAAAATACTTCCTTTTTATTCCAAAAAAACCTAAAATTCTTAACTTTGCATCTCAATCCTAAAATCCATAGGCTAATCCATTAGCACTAGATGGATCTACTCACGCATCATAGAAATAACAACAAAATATTCAATAAATGCAATAGAATTCATCACGGCAATGGAAAACATCAAAAAACAATAGAAAGTGTAGAGAATCATTACCAACGCGTTGAGAAGCAATAATAGTCCAAAGAGAATTAAGAAGACAAGATTATTTGCACGAAACAATAGTAAAAATCCAAGATTTGCTTCATACAAAATAGCGACGGCACAAGTTCTCAAAAATCTAATTAAAACTAAACTAAAAGTTTTTCTAAAGTTCCTCTCTTAAAAATAAAGCTAAAAACGTCCTTAAATACATAGGGGGAAGATCCCAAAAAAATCTTAGAAAATCTGGGCACTTGGGCCCACAAACTAGTCTGGTCACGTCAGCTTCTCGACCGATTAGAGGAGCCTGCTCGGTCGAGTCAGCTACAGGATCCCCTTGCTGCTACTTCTGTGTCTGGCGGATACGGGCTACTCGATCGAGTAGCCCTCCTACTCGGTCGAGCTACAGTAGATCCGAAATTTCTCCAAAACGTCGATCTGTTTCCTTTCGACTCGGGTCGAGCAGGTGAGCTGCTCAGTCGAGTTGCTTTGCTGCTCGGTCGAGCTGGGATGTCTTGGAGAGAAGCTCAAAATCTTCATCTGTTTGATATGACTCGGGTCGCATCAACTGTCTGCTCGATCGAGTAGGTCAGAGCCGTTTCCTGTGAGATTTCAGCGTGTCAGCTCGGCCGAGTAGCATCAGCTACTTGGTCGAGTCACCTGGGAAACTGATCTGAATCTTGCCATTTCACGTTCTCTTCTCCTCCTCTCCTCCTCTCCTCCAATCTTCTTCCATTCCTCAGCGAACTCTAATGGAGCTTTTCCAACAATGTCTCTGACGTGCCGGATGTGTCCATGTCCCAAAATAGCTCCGATTTACTCCAAAACTCTTGAAAATCTAAAAAGCTATACAAAACTGGAATATGGTATAAGAAGCACGATAATATGTGAAAATATGGAGTTTGGAGGAGGAAATAACATGAAATGATGCGGTAAAAACAAGTAAAATATGGACACATCTCTTCAAAGCTCTTACGCTGGGAGGTTGATGACCATCTCAGTTGGCAAAAAGCGCCTGAGAGACTATACGCCTCCAATATCTTTTTCGGATGAAGACCTGGAGAGTGTGGAGCTGCCGCACGACAACACCGTTGTCATCACCAACACCATTAAAGAGGTAGCTATGAAGAGATTACTCGTTAACACTAGAAGTTCGTGCTATGTACTTTTCTTCACCAATTTGGAAAGAATGAGGCTGTCCTCATCAGAATTGAGAGCATGTCTGGGGCCTCTCGGAGGATTCACCGGGCATTCCGCACCAGTGACAGGCATCATCACCCCGTCGGTGACTCTTGGTACGTATCCGCGACAGGTCACTCGCCTAACCAACTTTATAGTGGTGAAGATCAACTCAGCGTATAACAGAATCATCGGCAGACCGCCGCTCAATGCAGTGGAGGCGGTGGTCACAACCTTCCATCATATGATCAAATTCCAAACTCATGACGGAGTTGGGAAGGCGAGAGGGAAACAGAAGAAGGCTCGATCATGTTACCTTCTATTCACCGCTTTGAGAAAGGCAGGACGAACAGACCCAGTCGATCCCAAAGGAGAGGAGTGAAGATTCGCAGCAGTTGAAGAGACCGAGATCATCCGAATCTCTGAAGAAGAAGGAAAGACCGTCTCCATTGGGTCGTGCTCCCCTTTGACCCAAGGGAGCAGTTGATTGTTCTCCTGAGTAAGCATGCTGATTTTTTTGCTTAGCCCCCAAAGAATATGCCCGACATCGATCCCCAGGTAATATCCCACAAGCTGGAGGTCGACCCGACTTCCAAACCCATGAAGCAGAAGAAGAGGAACATGGGGGGGCGAAAAAATGAAGGCCACGGTCGAGGAAGTGGATCGACTTCTGGAGGCGGGCTTTATTCGGAAGGTCAAATACCCTGAATGGCTCTTGATCACTCCATATTTTACACCTTTTTTCTGCATGTTTGCATACCATTTTGATCGCTCGAATCGCGATTTTCACGATTTTTCGGCAATATTGCGATGCTTTTCACGATTTCTTGTTTTTGTCGAATTTCAGGAGATTTCGAGCGATTTGGAGTGATTCTGAGATACACCCACTCCGGAGTGTCACCCGTGACTCTTTCGAGGGGAATTTTGCTATTGGAGAGGAGTGGAAGAAGAAAGAACGTCGTAGGAGCGACGAGGGAGCAAAAATACGAAGATTAGGCATTTTAAGCATGTCACTCGGCCGAGTGAAGGAGTCACTCGGCCGACCATCGAGAGCCCGCTCGGCCAGCCAGATCGGACACGCGACAGACTGAGTATCAGCGTGCACTCGGCCGAGCATCGCCAGCCCACTCGACCGAACCACGGAGACACCACTTGCCCGAGTGGCATCAAGGTGACGGCAACAAAAAGTCCAGACTTACTGTAATTTGTCAGTCGACTCCCGAGTTCTGACTCGGCCGAGTGAAGAAGTCCCCTCGGCCGAAGCAAAGAAAGTCACTCGGCCGAGTGACTCCCGAGGAGCCGACCCCCGAAAGTCCGAAGTTACTGGAATTTGTCAGGGTTTGTCACTCGGCTGAATGACATTTGTCACTCAGCCGAGTGAGCCGCGCTGCCTGTAGCGTAAATTACGATTTTGAGGCTACGTAGGGGCATTTTCGTCACAATGTTTTGGGCGATTTTGGGGGGTATTTAACCCCAGTTTTTAACCTAGTTTAGAGAGCTTTTTCAGAACTTTTTGCAACCTTTTTTTAGATTACTTTTAGAGATTAGATTGAGCTTTGAGGGGAGGGAGAAAAGTGTTATTTTGTTGGATGCTATTGATTCTTCATTGGTTTGTCTCTCTCTCTCTATCAAAAACTCCATTTTTATTGATATATTGAATATTGCAATGAATTCTATTGATTTTATTTGTGAATTTCTATTGCATTTTATTATGAATTGTGAGTAGTTCTATCGTCTTAGGGCGTAGGGATGAACCCTACGAACCCTATTTCTAATTTGTGATGAATTGGTGGAATTATTGCTAGGATTGACTAGGGTTAGTTTGGGATTGATTTAATACGAATAGTTAGGGATTCATACCGATTGGGATTTGCAAGAGATTGGATCCCAACTCGATAGGAAGCCCTAGATATTCGAATTGGGTTACAATTGAATTTCTTCGGAATCGGTTTGCAAGAGATTGGACCGAAACTAGGGTTTTTGATTGCAATTCTATACCAATACCTGTTTGCAAGAGATTGGACGGGTAGGAACTATCCCAACCTAGGTCGTAGCTCAAGTTTGCACGAGAGTGGGCTCAATATATGATTGAACGATGATGTTGTTCTTCACGCTAGCTTGCCTAGGTTAGGGTTTGCAAGAGATTGGACCCTACCTTAGGTTTGCTATAGACCGGCAATAGCACGAGAGCGTGAGCTTGGCTCTACATTTAGTTGCAACTAGTTCACCTGAATTTCTAGTCTAGCATTTGTGACACCTATGAATCACAATGACGAGATACGGTTTGTAGTGGGGATTCCCTACTCCCTAGACGTCTTTATTAATTTGATATTCCTTTTATACAATTGAACGACTGTGACCGCTTTATTGCGAATATTTCTCGACTGTTCTTATGAGTTGAAGAAGACACCGTCATTTGCCCTCCTCATGTTCGATACCCGCTCACCGCTACACCGTGCGCTTGCGGTAAGACTAGCGAGTCGCGTGCCCCGGGTGTGCATCCGGGGCTCCGACCAAGTTTTTGGCGCCGTTGCCGGGGAGTGTTTTTGACGGAGTTCAATTTGGATCACCCGGTTATTTTTCAATTTCTTTATTTATTTCTTCATTCTTTTCTAACTCTGTTTACAGCCCTATTTTGCATGCTCTCCTGAAATTTTCCACAAGATCTTAACAGGTAAAATGGGGGATGCAATTCCAATGACTGAGTCTGGCCACGGGGATGATGAATCCTTCGCGGAGCTCCTTAAGGAACTTGTTGATGAGGTCCACGCTACCGGAGCTTTTGCAATTAATATCGAGGACCCCGTCGAACAATTGTTTGCTAGCTTTGTGATGGATCAAATCTCCCCAAATGGGACTATTGGGGGCGATATCAGAGTTGATGTGAGGGACGACAAGCTATATTTTGAAGGCGGTAGAACATGCGTCGAAGAGTACTACACTCCCGAGGAATCCTTCGAGCAAACCGATATTCAGGGAGTTACACTCCACTCTTGCATTTATGAATCTGCTGACGTATTTCTTGATCTCAGGAATGAACCGGAGCAAGGTGGTGGTCCTATCAATGCTAGTGCAGAATTGGAGAGCGTCTATTCCGATGCACCGCCCTCCCTAAGAAGCGAATCTGAGCCTCCACTCGAGAGTGAGATAAACTCAGATGTTGAAGGAGAAGCCAAATTCACACAAGATGATGAAGCAGAGGGTACGGCACCCTTTGAGGTAGAGCTTAAACAATTACCGCCGAATCTAAGGTATGCTTTCTTGGGTAGTAAATTGACCTTCCTGGTGATTGTTAATTCCCACCTCAGCCATGATCAACTTGAAAAACTACTAGAAGTCCTTAGGGACCACAAGGATGTCCTTGGCTACACTATCTCGGATCTTAAGGGGATAAGCCCTAGGCTATGCACGCATAGGATCCACTTGGAAAACACTGAAGCCACTTCTATTGAGCCTCAAAGGCGGTTGAACCCGAATATGAAAGAGGTAGTCAAAAAGGACATCCTTAAATTAATTGAGGCCGGCATTATTTATCCAATCTCAGACAGTAGATGGGTTAGCCCCGTTCACGTTGTCCCCAAAAAGGGAGGGATGACCGTTATAAAAAATGAAAAAGGAGAGCCCACTTCTATACACACTGTCACGGGATGGCGGATGTGCATTGATTACCGAAAACTAAATAAAGCCACCCGAAAAGACCATTACACACTACCCTTCATAGATCAAATGCTTGAACGGCTTGCTAAACATAAATACTTTTGCTACTTGGATGGGTATTCGGGGTTTTTCCAAATCCCTTTGCATGAAGACGACCAAGAAAAGACTACTTTTACTTGTCCTTATGGCACTTACGCCTACCGTAGAATGCCCTTTGGTCTTTATAATGCACCCGCCACCTTTCAGAGGTGCATGACCTCCATCTTTTCCGACTATATTGAAAATATTATGGAAGTCTTCATGGATGATTTCTCAGTTTATGGAAGTGAGTTTGATTCTTGTTTGGCTAATCTTACCAAAGTTCTTAAAAGATGTCAACAAAATAATCTTACTCTTAATTGGGAGAAATGTCACTTCATGGTCACCGAAGGGATAATGCTTGTGCACCTTGTCTCCTCAAGAGGGATTGAGGTTGATAAGGCGAAGATTGAGGTAATCGAGAAACTCCCTCCTCCTATTAATGTTAAGGGCATTAGGGGCTTTCTTGGTCATGCGGGGTGTTACTGTCGCTTTATCAAGGATTTCGCCTTGATTGCCTGACCTCTTACCTCCTTGCTTGCTAAAGATGCCCCGTTTGTTTTTTCAGGTGAATGCTTGCAAGCGTTCAATACATTGAAGGAAGCACTAATTTCTGCGCCCATCATACAACCACCGGATTGGAGCCTTCCCTTTGAGCTCATGTGTGATGCAAGTGACCAAGCCATTGGAGCGGTATTGGGGCAAAGGAAAGATAGAAAGCTTCATGCAATATTCTATGCAAGCAAAACGTTGGATGACACACAGAAAAATTATACAACTACGGAGAAAGAGCTTCTAGCAGTCGTTTATTCCATTGAGAAGTTCTGCCCCTATCTCCTTGGATCCAAGGTAATTGTCCACACCGACCATGCGGCATTGAAGTATCTTCTAAACAAGAAAGAGGCCAAACCTAGGTTAATTAGATGGATACTTCTATTGCAAGAGTTTGATTTGGAAATCAGAGATAAGAAGGGTACGGACAATGTTGTGGCGGACCATTTGTCTAGGCTTATTCGTGACAAGGAGGACGAGAGCTTGCCCATCGATGACTCCTTTATTGATGAGAGGCTATACGCCATAAGGCCCGGGGAAGTTCCTTGGTATGCGGACTTTGTCAATTACTTGGCTTGTGGGATTAAACCAAGCGGGATGCCCACGCAGCAAAAGAGGAGATTTATGCATGAAGTCCGTAGCTATTTCTGGGAAGATCCGTATCTCTTTAAGATATGCAAGGATGGGGTTATCCGGAGATGTATTTCTAAGGAGGAGGCCACCTCCATCATCTTGCATTGCCATGGTATGCCATGTGGGGGACATCACGCCGCTTCTAAAGCTACCGCTAAGATATTGCAGAGTGGATTCTTTTGGCCAACCATGTTCAGAGACACGCACGACTTCGTCAAGGGGTGTGATAGATGCTAACGGACCGGGAATATTTTCAAACGAAATGAGATGCCAATGAGGCCCATTCTAAAGATTGAGCTCTTTGATTGTTGGGGAGTGGACTTCATGGGACCATTTCCGTCAAGCAAGGGTAACAAGTATATCTTATTGGCCGTGGACTACGTCTTCAAATGGGTAGAAGCCATCGCCACCCCTACCAATGATGCGATGGTTGTCTCCAAATTTTTCAAGAAGAATATTTTCCCGCGCTTTGGGGTGCCCCGTACTTTGATAAGCGATGGGGGAAGTCACTTTATAGAAAACAAATTTGAAGCCATGTTGAAAAAGTACGGGGTAAACCATAGGATTGGCATGGCCTACGACCCTCAGACGAGCGGACAAGTGGAAGTTTCAAATAGAGAAATCAATCAAATTCTTGAAAAGACTGTAGATCGATCTAGAAAAGATTGGTCCATGAAGTTAAACGATGCTCTATGGGCATATCGCACGGCCTTTTGCACTCTGATTGGTACCACACCGTTCCGAATTGTTTATGAGAAAGCTTGTCACCTACCAGTAGAGTTGGAGCACCGCGCGTATTGGGCCATCAAGACCCTCAATTATGACTATAAGAGTGCGGCGGTGAGTCGACTCTTGGACATCAATGAGCTTGACGAAATTAGAAGAGATGCCTACGAGAGCTCAAGAATTTACAAAGAAAGGACCAAGATTCTCCACGATGCCCGCATAACTGTCACGAACTTCAAGATCGGAGACAAGGTCTTGCTATATAATTCCCAACTCCGACTATTCCCCGGGAAGTTGAGGTCACGATGGTCCAGACCTTTCACTATCAAGCACATACAACCGGGAGGAGCTTTTGAATTGGAAGGGATAGACGGAGCCACGTTCAAGGTGAATGGGCAACGGCTCAAGCATTATTCCGAAGGAGTCCCTACGGGTGAAGTAAATAGAATATATCTACTCAAGGGATGGCCGAATGACCTTTCATACCTCCTTGATGAGGTCATTGAAGAGGCTATCCCCTACTCCATCGGTGCACTCCACGATGATGGCTTTGAAGAAAGCCGAGATTTAAGCGAAGGAGAGAAGATGGAGGACTCTCCCAATAGCTCCACTACGAATGATGATGGTGACGCTGATGTCGCGAGAATACGAGAGCTTTGCAAGCTCTCGACATTGAAGAATCCAAAGAAAGCTCCTCCGATTCGAAGATCGGTGTCACCGGCGAAGCCAAGGACCGGAACAAGCTCAAGCTTGGGGGAGCCATCCCCCAACATTTCTCATGATGAAGGGGCGCTGAGGAAGGCCACACACCACCACGATCCAAATCCGAGCGGTCTTCCCGGCAAGTTCGACGGGTGCATCTCATATGCACCTATCATCAAGCGTTAATTGAAAATCCAAAGGGGTCGAGCTCAAGACCTTAAACGAGCGCTTGTCGGGAGACAACCCGATGGTTTTTGCATTCCTTTTATTTTGGTCTTCATTTTTATTTTAGATTTTATTAGTGTTTTGAGTCTTTTTTCCCATAAAAATCGTGACAACTGGTCTTAATTTCTATGACAGGAGAGGAGAAAAGGAGATCTCTCATATGGAGGAAGATAGAGGCAAGGAAGAGTGCTCCAGGAATGCGCTCAGGCCTAGGGAGGAGGAAGAAACTAACTGGAGGAAGAAAAACAGAGAGTAGAGCTAAAACGGAGCCTCGAAGCAGAAAACAGCATGCCACTCGGCCGAGTATCATATGCGACTCGGCCGAGCAAAGGACCACATTCGGCCGAGTGGGGCACCAACAAGGGAAGTCTACTGAACCCAACTCTCTGTCTTTTTTGTGTATTTCGTATAAACTGTCACTCGGTCGAGTACGTTTAGTCACTCGGTCGAAGGAGTTTTTTCCCTTCGGCCGAGTGAACATAAGCCACTCGGCTAAGTCGTAAGTGGCGGGGAGAAATTTAAATTTTTTTTATCGATACGTCACTCGGCCGAGTAACATAGTCACTCGGCCGAGTCGTATCTGCACCTATATAAGCTGCTACGGGCTCGGCGCGAATTCCAACGCAGCTAATCCCCCAATTTCGCCCGAGCCCGAGCCTTTTCACCTCCCCTCGCCCGCGACCGCACCCTCCTTCACCCGAATCTCCTCGCCGCCGGCCCGATCGCCCGACCACCGTTAGCGATCGTCCGACCGCCGATGCCCCGACCTCCGGCGACACCCCCCGCCGCCGACCGACTCCCTATCACCTCGGTTTGCCCCCAAACGCCATTTTTCTCCTATTTTTCTCGATCCGTAGACCCGTTGAGCCCAAAAATCAAATTAATTTGTTTATCTATCTATTATACCCCATCTCCCCCATGTATTTTGAATATTACCCACTGATATCGTTGTATGACTTGCAGGCTATCTTGGGGGAGCTTAGGGGAGCTTCAGGACGCGTTTTTAGCTTCGCAGAGGCGGAGCTCTTCACACGCACTTGCTGATTTGCTCTCGCGGCATGTTCAGGTACACTCGTTCCTTTTATTGAGCACGCCGCACTATATTTTTATTGGGTGAGCACTCGCGGCACACATGTCGTCCCGTACTAGGCCACGCACGCGGGGAGCCTCTTCCAAGCGGAAGAGGACCGATGACGTCGGTCCCTCTCATGCTAGGGAGGACTCACCTCCACCTAGCCCGCCAAAGCCACCACCACCCACACAGCCGCTTCCCACCGATCCCATCCACGCACAGCCCATCCCCGCCGATCTTATCCCACCACCGGCTCCTGTTGTCAGGCCGCTGGGGATCACGTTCAGAGACGACGCACAGCGCGTCTGATTTGAGCATATCGCCCAGTGATCTATAGTGCCCTCTAGGTTCGCACACTTAGCAGACCTGGACCGCCTAGGGGTGCTAGAGGGGATGCTCACGTTGTACCACAACGTGGGTTGGCGCGACTTTTTGTCAGTGTCGGCGGACACCTACGTCCGTCCGACACTTGAGGTACTCAGCTCGATAGCCTGGACCCCTGGAGAATGCACATTTCGCCTTATGGATCGAGAGTGCGAGGTCACTCTCGCCATGCTTCGTGCGTTCTTCTAGTGGCCCGATGTCCCCGTCCTCGACCGAGCCTACGCACCCACTCACATCCCACCACCATCATTTGACACTTCCACGTTCTGGAACGTATCACGGGCTCCCACCATGGCTTTGACCCTAGTAGGGCCAAGGCCTCAGCCATCCTACACCCCTGCCTCCGCATAGCCCAGCGCCTCATGGCGACCACTTTCTTGGCGAGGTACGAGCCTAGGACGATGTCTACGACTGAGCTCTATATGCTCTACGCGATGACTCGCCCCAGAGTTCTCGATAGGGATAGTTATGAATTGGTCCCCGCCATTGAGATTGATATTGCTAGCTGGTTCTTAGACCGCATCATCATTTCGGTGGGCGCTCGCTCACCGATTTGCTGCGGCGGTCTGATTACTTTGCTAGCCCTGATGACCGGCGTGGACCTACCTGCTGACCTTAGACGAGCCCCGGGCCCCACTACACTCTCAATAGACGTCATGGCCCGGATGAAGATGCTTCGTCCCCACGGCCAGCGGCACTGGGTGTGGTTGCACGGTCCTTTTAGTACCGATTACATGATCCTCCCGAGCCCAGCTCGGACACATATAGGACCTGCCCACGAGGATTGGATCCCAGCGATGGATCTCCTCATCCCAGCTGCCTACGTACTTGAGGCCGAGGGTGCTGAGCAGGCACCCCCTGCACCCCCTGCACCTCCTGCTGACCCCGTGATCCCTCAGCCCAAGCCTTCACTTTCTGCACCTCCCGGCACTTCTGTCCCCACTTCTGCCAGTGTCGGGAGTACCCTTGCTGAGCCGTGCACCACCCCCCCCCCCCCCCAACCACTACTGTGCCTATCTCGGTTGAGCCTATTTCTTCACTTCTTCCCGAGTGTCCACCCACCATACTAGAGAGCGGCGAGCCTTCCTTCGCTGCCGTCGTGGAGACCATGTCCAGTATGATCTCCGTTGGGTTGTCACCTTTTGGACCATTCACTTCCTCCCCAGCGGTCGACCTTTCTGTCCCCACCATAGATGTCCTATCCGAGAGTGTCGTGACGTCTGTCCATGCTTCTGTGTCACCGACCTCTCTTGCTGCCTCGTTGCCGATTTTATCTTCCACCACCACTGCTGCTGCCTCCTCGTCCCAGCCTGCGTCCCAGCCTCGCACTGAGGCTGGGCATCCACTAGTGAGCACAGCGCCTTTTCCACACCTACCTGCTGGCCCGATTGCTTACACTGCACGTATCACACAGCCCCGACCTTCACAGCCTAGACCTGTTCGTCCCTCCGCTCCACCACCCCCTGACGCCCTACTTCAGAGCATTCGTGCTCTTGAGGGGGCGGTGAGCGGACTCAGGGGCGATTTTAGGGCTCTCTCTGCTTCGGTCAGTTCCGTGGAGTCCTACGTCACCATGCTTCCCGATATTCAGGTTTGCCTGAATCAGATCTTGGCGCGACTTCCTCCACTACTCCCACCCACCCAGCAGACACGTCCACCTCCACCTCCTCCTCCGCCACAGGACGGAGATGGTGCAGCACAACTAGCTTAGGCACACCCTTGATGCCATTGATCTTTTTCTGTCGTTATGCTGCCCATTCTCTACTGGTCCTGTCGATATATTTTTGCGCCCCCCCCCCCCCCCCCCCCCCCCCCCCCCCCGCGCACTATTTTTGTCCCTATCTTGCTCACATCATTCTATATCTTTTTGGGAGAGAGGGAGAGTTATTTTTGGTGACACATATCTGCATCACTCCCATCTTTGCATGCATCATTCACATAATCATATTTTCTTTTTATTTTTACCTTTTTTTATCATGCATGCATCCACACCCTCCCCACCCCTCTCACGTCTCTCAGTGTGCCACACTTTGCACATTGAGGACACTGTGCACTTTAGCTTGGGGGAGTGAGTTCTCACACTTTTTGCTTTTATCACCTTTATTTTTAGTTTTTTTTCACGTTTTTCCGCTTTTGCACCCATTTTTCATCACTTTTTCATTTTTTTTACCATGCATCACGTTTTTCTTATTTTCTTTGTGTGCTGCATTGTAAATAATTTTTTTTCTTTTATCATTATTTCTTTCATCGTTTGCTAGAGATGATTTTTCTGTGATGACGATGACGTGGTGTTAGCTTTTCTCTATATGCATGCTAATTTTGTCATGTCATAGCTTTTGTTTCTGATATCATAAGCTATGTTCTGTTTTGCATTTAGAAATAGTAACCCACTTCTTTTTTCTGTATGAAAATGGATGAAATTCTATTATTAGTTGATGTCTGATGATCCATATGTATGCTATCGTAGAAAACACACCAAGATTCACTCATTGATGCTTATATCTGGAGTACTGCTTTCTTTTCTCATATCACTTCTTATTGCATGATTTGTACGCTTCACTTCAGGTTGATTGAATGTTTGCTAGCATTGATAAATCTGGATTAGTTTACTTTTTGAGATCAAACTGAGTAGATTAGATTACCCTGCTGAAGTTGTCATGCACGTCCTATAGAATGAACCGAGAGATACATTTGTTTCTTTCTCCACATATCTTGAACATTATTTCTCTATTTTAAATTCATTGGTGAATCTCCCCTTAGCAATTCTATTATTGGCATCCCCCCGTTATTATATCACATGCTCCAAATTTCCTAAAACCAAAAAGAAAAAAATACTTGTATATCCTTCTCTTTTGATTTGGGATCATTTGTGTATATGTGTAATTCGAGAAAAAAAAAAGAAAGAAAAATAAAAAGATTTGAGAATAAGAAAAGAAAAGAGAAAAGAATTCAAAAACGATCCCATCTCATATCCTTTCTCTCTTTCTTCCCTCTTTTGCCTTTTGTTTATTTTATTTCTTTGACTTTTGGAATAAGAAACGGGAATGTAAATATTGTTTTGTATATGCCACCACGCTTATGGATAAGCTTGGGGGAGAGGATCTAATGATGTGTGAGAGAGTGGATACTTGACGGTGCATGACAACCTAGGCTAAGTAATATTTTATACTCGGTGAGATTGATAAAGTTTCACGAAATCCATAAATCTACGCTTAGCATTTGTCACGCCCCGCTTCCCAAAATCATGGAGGCGAAGCGTGAGAAGGTCCGCACGGACTTGAAGCTGCAAAGCCGCAAGTCCGATAAGCGTCAATAAAACGAAGTAGCAGGTCCCTGTAATGTGACTCAGAACAACAATAACAATAATAGGAAAAAGAGAGAGACAATAATATAACCTTATTCCAACTCATAGTCCAACAAAAATCCACAACCAGAAATGCCACCAGGCAACAAAAGAGTCAAAAGTACAAGGCCCAGCATGGCCAAAAGAAACTAACAAAACGGTGCTACTCACCGACAACCATAGCTAACAAAGAAAAGTACGGAAGATCTCTAAGATTGATCACCGGTATCTTCGTACTCCACGTCACCAACAGGTTCGGGCACAAACTCCACGAACTCGTCACCCTCAACTGCAATCTCTGGCTCAGCAACTAACATGCGTCACCCAAAGAGAAGGGGCACATGTCAGCAAGTCTACAAAAGACTTGTGCAAGGAAACTATAAAAAGAAAAAACCTAACAGTTCTAAAGTAAAGTATGACATGGTATAGCATGGCAAATAACATGGCATGGCAAGTAACATGGCATGGCAAGTAACATGGCATGGCAAGTAAACAAATAAAAGACAAGTACTGGAATTGTAATCACGTCGTGCACAGAGATTCCGCCCTTTGGCTAGAGTGGCTGTACGGGCCAACTCTTACGCTCAAGTGATCGTTTATCCCTACCCCTCCACGTGTGTCGAGCCAGGGCATTACCCCCGAACACGGAATGCTCGCTTCTGGATCACGAGCCAGGAAGTGTTTTTAACACGGTTGGCGTAGGGTTATGCCCGCATAACGGGTGCCTAGCCGGTAACACGGAAACATGGATTTTGTACATGTAGTGTAGCGTGTGCTACGATGCAAGTTTAACTAGGATGACATGTATGATGCAATGCATGGCAGTTAACAATTCAAGTGCGTACAGTTAAAGGAATTTAAACATGGCAATTATCAATGCAGGAATGATATGACAAGGTGTCGGATCTAGCTTCGTTGTCAAGCTAGATCTCAAAGTTGCGCCTAGATCGCTATCATTTCACGATCTAGTCTCTTTCACGCTAGTACAAAGAATTGGCCTAAAACATGGCCCTAAGAAATGTTGGCAAGTTTCACTTGCCTGATACCGGATTGTTGATCGACGTGAGTAACAAGAACGATGTCCTACGGTAGATGAATTCGCTGTTTATGGTAAAAATAAGGATTAGACGGAAATTCTAAATCTTTTGCATTTGAAATCCTATATCTAATAATCCATTTTTAATTAGGGTTTCTAGTTTACGGTGTGGGTTAATAGAGATTACAAGAATAAGATTACTAACCGTAGAGCAGCAGATGGAAGACACCAAAACGAATCTAGATTTGGTGACGAAGAACGATCCCGGGAAACTATGGCCGAAAACGGGATCTCGGTGACCTAGATCGGTGTCCGGCGCAAGATTCGGTGAAAAATAACCTCCGAGGGTGAAAGAAATGTTTTGGGGAAGATTAGGGATGATTTGTGAATGATCTTAGCTCAGAAGAAATGAAATGAAGAATGAAGGAACGACGGATTAAATAGAAATAAGAACGGCGGCTAAAAACAGATCTAGGGTTTCGAGGTCAACTAGTCGGTCAAAGAAGAGTGGTCGACCGACTAGTTTAAGAACTAGTCGGTCGGTCACCTAACGCAGACCGACTAAATGACAGACTGAGAATAGGGTTTGGTACAGGTCGACTACTGTAGTCGGTCAAAGCTCAACTGGTGTCCGACTAGTTTAAGAACTAGTCGGTCGGTCGACCAACGTTGACCGACTAGAAGGCAACCAAAAGCTAAAGATAAGAATTAGAACTAGTCGGTTGAAGAAGAACAGCTGACCGACTAGTTTGCAACCTAGTCGGTCGGAAGTTGTTCTTAGACCGACTAACGATAAACAGTAACTCTACTGTTCAGTGAAACCCAGAATTAGTCGGTCTGAGTACAATGCTTGACCGACTAGTTTGAGAACTAGTCGGTCGAAGGTTGAACTTAGACCGACTAACGACAAACAGTAACTCAGCTATTTTTAATAGGTTGAACTAGTCGGTCCATGAAGGATTTCCGACCGACTAGATCTCATTCTAGTCGGTTGGTTCTCCTTCGTGAACCAACTAAGATGCACCAGAAGTGCCGAAACGAAGCGCGAAGCTTCGGGAAGGATTCTATGGCTTCTAGGATCGTCCTAACTCTAGAATTATGGCGTTATTAAGCTAAAATATGAGGATTTAATCGAGAAAACATACAAGGAGGAGAAATTCAACATTAATCAGATAAATTATATTTATTACAAACACCGGTCGTTACAGCATTCATTTCATGAAAACCAAATTTTTCTATTCTTACTACTATATTGTGTGATATCTCTTATACTCCTTATAGAAAGCATTCAATTGAAAAGTGTGTGATCTACGATATTGTATACCGCTTTTGATGCTTCAGACGATGCTAATTCTAGAATTATTCCATCTTTCATGCTATATTGATATTCTTGGGTTTTCTATTTCAAATGCACCATTATACTATGATATCGAGATAAAAGTCTTTGACATGTGTTTTACATTCGATGCGTGCTATATGAGTAAGCGAAACCCACGTTTCTGAGAAAAATAATCTAGCAGCTTCCCTCTTCGTTTTCTACTTTGTTTTTTGTTTTTCATTTTCCACCTTTCAACCGTTTCTATTTTCTTTATCCACCGGGTTCGCTTTTTACTCATCTTCCTCGAGGACGAGTAAGAGGTAAGCTTGGGGGATTTTGATCACTCCATATTTTACACCTTTTTTCTGCACGTTTGCATGCCATTTTGATCGCTTGAATCGCGCTTTTCACGATTTTTCGGCAATATTGCGATGCTTTTCACGATTTCTTGTTTTTGTCGAATTTCAGGAGATTTCGAGCGATTTGGAGTGATTCTGAGATACACCCACTCTGGAGTGTCACCCGTGACTCTTTCGAGGAGAATTTTGCTATTGGAGAGGAGTGGAAGAAGAAAAAACGTCGTAGGAGCGACGAGGGAGCAAAAATACGAAGATTGGGCATTTTGAGCATGTCACTCGGCCGAGTGAAGGAGTCACTCGGCCGACCATCGAGAGCCCACTCTGCCGGCCAGATCGGACACGCGACAGACTGAGTATCAGCGTGCACTCGGCCGAGCATCGCCAGCCTACTCGGCCGAACCACGGAGACACCACTCGCCCGAGTGGCATCAAGACGACGGCAACAAAAAGTCCAGACTTACTGTAATTTGTCAGTCGACTCCCGATTTCTGACTCGGCCGAGTGAAGAAGTCCCTTCGGCCGAAGCAAAGAAAGTCACTCGGCCAAGTGACTCCCGAGGAGCCGACCCTCGAAAGTCCGAAGTTAATGGAATTTGCCAGGGTTTGTCACTCGGCCGAATGACATTTGTCACTCGGCCGAGTGAGCCGCGCTGCCTGTAGCGTAAATTGCGATTTTGAGGCTGCGCAGGGGCATTTACGTCACAGTTTTTTTGGCGATTTTTGGGGGGTATTTAACCCCAGTTTTTAACCTAGTTTAGAGAGCTTTTTCAGAGATTTTTGCAGCCTTTTTTATATTATTTTTAGAGATTAGATTGAGCTTTGAGGGGAGAGAGAAAAGTGTTATTTTGTTGGATGTTATTGATTCTTCATTGGTTTGTCTCTCTCTCTATCAAAAACTCCATTTTTATTGATATATTGAATATTGCAATGAATTCTATTGATTTTATTTGTGAATTTCTATTGCATTTTATTATGAATTGTGAGTAGTTCTATCGTCTTAGGACGTAGGGATGAACCCTACGAACCCTATTTCTAATTTGTGATGAATTGGTGGAATTATTGCTAGGATTGAATAGGGTTGGTTTAGGATTGATTTAATACGAATAGCTAGGGATTCATACCGATTGGGATTTGAAAGAGATTGGATCCCAACTCGATAGGAAGCCCTAGATATTCGAATTGGGTTACAATTGAATTTCTCCGGAATCGGTTTGCAAGAGATTGGACCGAAACTAGGGTTTTCGATTGCAATTCTATACCAATACCCGTTTGCAAGAGATTGGACGGGTAGGAACTATCCCAACCTAGGTCGTAGCTCGAGTTTGCACGAGAGTGGGCTCGAGATACGATTGAACGATGATGTTGTTCTTCACGCTAGCTTGCCTAGGTTAGGGTTTGCAAGAGATTGGACCCTACCTTAGGTTTGCTATAGACCGAAAATAGCGTGAGAGCGTGAGCTTGGTTCTACATTTAGTTGCAACTAGTTCACCTGAATTTCTAGTCTAGCATTTGTGACACCTACGAATCACAATGATGAGATACGGTTTGTAGTGGTAATTCCCTACTCCCTAGACGTCTTTATTAATTTGATATTCCTTTTATACAATTGAACGACTGTGACCGTTTTATTGCAAACATTTCTCGACTGTTCTTATAGCCAGGTGAGTTGAAGAAGACACCGTCATTTGCCCTCCTCGTGTTTGATACCCGATCACCGCTACACCGTGCCCTTGCGGTTAGACTAGCGAGTCGTGTGCCCTGGGTGTGCATCCGGGGCTCCGACCAGCTCTCGAATGTCGTAATGGTGAAAAAGGCGAACGACAAATGGCTGATGTGCATAGACTTCACCGATCTCAACAAAGCCTGTCCGAAAGATAACTACCCAGTGCCCCGAATCGACCAGAAAAAGGCGAACGACAAATGGCTGATGTGCGTAGACTTCACCAATCTCAACAAATCCTGTCCGAAAGATAACTACCCAGTGCCCCGAATCGACCTTCTGGTTGACAATGCCTCGAGCTATGAAATCTTAAGCTTCATGGACGCTTTTTCAGGCTATAACCTGATCCAAATGACACCGAAAGACGAAGAAAAGACTTCCTTCATCACGGATCGAGGTATTTTTTGCTATACAAAGATGTCATTTGGTTTAACAAATGTAGGAGCTACGTACCAACATATGATGAACGAGGTCTTCGAGGCTTAAATCGGACGAAACTTGGAAGTCTATGTTGATGATATGCTGGTCAAGTCGAAGAAGCTAGCAGATCACATTGCAGATCTCCGAGATGCATTTGCATAAGTCCGACACTACAACCATCGACTGAACCCCGCCAAGTGTACTTTTGGGGTTCGATCGGGAAGTTCCTTGGGTTCATGCTAACGACTCGAGAAATAGAGGCTAACCCCGATAAAATCACGGCAATCGTGGCGATGAAGGAGCCCTCAACCATCATAGAACTTTAGAGACTGAATGGAAGAATATCAGCTTTGGGTCAATCCATGTCCAAGTCAGCTGAGAGATCTCTACTTTTCTTCAAAGTACTAAGACAGACGATAGCATCCACCGTGAATGACAAGAAGGTCATCGAATGGGACATAGACGGTAAGAAAGCTTTCTCTGAGCTAAAAGAGTACCTTCGTAGACCACCGATCCTGACTAAGTCGAATAAAGACGAACAACTCATCATTTATTTGGCCGGTACCATGGAAGCCGTGACCTCGGCACTCGTCAAGGATGACTCAGGAGTGGACGACCTATCTACTACGTTAGCCAAGTCCTCAGGGGTGCAGAAATAAATTACTCGGGGATAGAAAAGATGGAGTTTGCATTGACCCAATCCGCAAGGAGGCTAAGACCATACTTCCAAGCGCACACCATCTTGGTCCTCACCGACACCCCCTTAGAGCAAACTCTGAAGATGCTGGATCAGTCGGGGAGAATGATGAAGTGGGGAGTCAAGCTGAGTGAATTCGACATCCAGTATAAGCCAAGGACCACCATCAAAGGACAAGCCATAGCCGACTTCATCATCGAACTCACTTATGAAGACAACCCGCCAGAAGAGGTACATGTTGCTAACATCCAAACCAATACTTCCTCTTCTCCCACGACAGATCTCAATTCACCGACCGACATGACTGAGGATGAGGGAACGTGGATCGTGCAAGTGGATGGTTCTGCCACTCAAACCGGAAGCGTGGCCAGAATAATTGTCCAAACATCATCGGGCATTATATTCGAGTATGCTCTTTGCTTCTATTTCCAAACCACAAACAACGGAGCGAAGTATGAAGCTACCATCAACGGGCTCCGGTTGGCTCGAGCCCTAGGAGAAAAGGTGGTCCATCTACTCATCGATTCTAAGCTAGTAGTCCACCAATTGAACGGAGGTTTCGAGGCCCACGAGGACATGATGCAAAGATACATGCAGATTGCTAACGCAGAGCTCACCAAGTTTAGACGGGCAGAAATCCATCATGTGTCGTGGTCAAGGAACCACCGAGCTGATGCCCTTTCAAAGCTTGCTTCATCCTCACCAGCAGGACTCGGTCGTACAGTGTACATACAACATCTGCCACATCCCACCGTACTAGAGCAGGAGTTGTTGAACGTCGACCATGGAGTCATTTTGATGAATCCTATAATCCATTATATTAATACGGGGGATAAACCGAGTGATCCGGTAGAAGCACGAAAACTGGAACAAAAGGCGTACCAATTCGTTTTGCTCGATGGTTCAATGTACAAAATACGATGGACCGGGTGCGATGTTTTCCTTTATCTCAAATGCCTAACCTCGCAAGAAGCCATTTATGTGATCCAGAAGATCCACGAAGGAGACTGCAGGAACCATTATGGAGGAAAGACGTTGGCTTTGAAAGCTCTGAGGCAGGGTTACTTCTGGCCCACCATGTTCAAAGAGGAAATCGAATACGTACGAAAATACCCAACTTGGCAGAAGTTTGTATAGATCAGCTCGGCCCCTCCAACCGATCTGATTCCTATTATCAGTCTCGTGCCATTTGCTAAGTGTGTATTAGACCTCTGTGTGACGCCCTCTTAAAATTGGCATCCTCTTCTCTGGCTGAGATTGGGAAAGCCATGTACATCGAGAACCTACTGACACCAAGCCTGGGGGAGGGCGAGCTGTTATGCGTCGACTGTGAGCAGTCCTGGATGAGCCTGATCGTCACCTACCTGGAGAGCAGAGCACTGCCAGAGGACAGACTGGAGGCACAAAAGATCGAGAGGCAGGCTATGACGTTCGTAATCTTTGACGGTGTGCTCTACCAAAAGCACCGCATGAAATACAACGTCTTGTCCTGTCACGCCCCGCTTCCCAAAACAGTGGAGGCGGAGCGTGACAAGGCCCGCTTAGGCCAGAGCTGAGGAGCCCTGACCCAATAAGCGTCTGTGTGGTACCAAGACGAAGGTACAGGTCCCTGCATATTAGTACGGAACAATAAAATTACAAGAAGGAAAGAACATCACAAATTTTATTCCAACATATCAAAGTACCAAGTCTCAACACCCGAAGGGCTACAACAGCAGAAAAGTAAATCTAATGGTGCAAGCACCCAACCTAAACACGAAACATAAAAGGTGCTACGCACCCAACAAGAATAATGTCGCCTCTGGAAACTGCTACTAACAGCCTCTAGCTCTGATCCTCCTCAGGGTCGTACTCAGGTTCGACGCTCTCTGGCTCCACGTCGGTTGGCAAGTCAGTCTCCTCCCCGTACTCTGGCTCAATCCCTGACGTACAGCACCAGAAGAAGGAACTGTACGTCAGGTAAGGTCTACAAGGAAAGATTAGACCAAACTACAAGTGTACCAATTACTTACAACGTTTTACTGGTTGATTAACATGCTGAGGTTCTTAACAACAGAAAGAAAACACAACAGACAAGTAAACAAGACAAGTAGTAGTCACAGCGAGTGCTATAGACTACGGGACTAGCCTACAAGTGTCAAGACAAGACAGAACACGGGAAGCCAGACACGACAAGACAAGACACGAAAGGGTTCACGCCTGATCGGTTCGAGGGGGATCAATCCCTCTTGCCGCTTGCACGCTCAACCCTACCCCATAACCCCAAGAATCGTGACAAGACATGGGATCACTTGCTCTAGCTTGACAAGTGCCCAATTGCTCTCTGAGCTGTGTATCGGTACATGGGTTCACCTGCTCTAGCTTGACAGGTGCCCAATTGCCCATCGGGCTGTGAACTAGTACAAGGGATCACTCGCTCTGGCTTGGCGAGTGCCCTATTGCCCAGCGGGCTGTGCAGACGGAAAGGAACAAGACACGACATAACAGGAAAGGTTATACTAGGGTGTCCACAACTCACGCACACGCATGTCAATCCTATGATGTCAGAAATTGTTGTTGGACTCAGATTTCGTTGTCAAATCTGAGCCATCAAGGCGTCCCGGACGCTATCATTTCACGTCCGGTTCTCAAGTTTCTAAATTAACAATCCTAACAAGATGAAGGCCTAAACATGGCCAAGAACGCGAGTGATACACTTGCCTGTGGTGGCGAGCGCGTCGTCTCCCTGGTACGCCTCGTCCAATCGTTTCGTCAGTGGAAAAGGGTCTGAAAATCGTGACACGGCGACGGTGTCAGATCACGATTCATTAATCCCTATTAGGGTAGTGTCTAGATTATCGGGTCTATCCTATTCAATTAAAAATTACATTTTTAATATAATTAACCTAATCGACGATCTATCCTATTTGTACATGCATAATGTCCATTCGTCGATTTCTACGGTTTGTACAACGTTTTAAAGATCAGCGGAAAATAAATTTAGTTTGATTGGGTTGCTAATTTTAATTATGGTTTGATCATCTATGGTGTGGGTTACTACGAATTTAGGGCACTAACCTGAAATTGACGTTTGCACGAAGATCCGGCGTCGAATCTGGAAAGATGGAAGCTTTGCGCCGTCCGGAAATTCCTAGGCCGCGGGTAGCGCAGCAAGGAATGTTGATCGCCGGTGGTGGTGAAGATTTCAGCGTCTCTCGGCGTAGTTGCTGCTGGATCTGAGACGAGAACTCCGTGCTAGGGCAAAAAGAAAAGGGAAAAGAGAGAAGAGGAAGAGCTTTTGGGGAAGATGGAAGGCGCAAGGATGGAGGAATGAACAAGGGGAGGACGTGGGTGGTAGGGGAGTATGATTGGGGAAGAGGGAGATTGAAAATAATCAGAAGAAATGAAAGAGAAAGCCCCATTTAAATAAGAAAACGAAACGGCGGCTAGCACAAAAATTAGGGTTTCGGGGTCAACTAGTCGGTCAGAGAAGGGCGGTCGACCGACTAGTTTGGAAACTAGTCGGTCGGTCGTATAACTGTGACTGACTAAAACCCAAACCGTGAACAGGGTTGTTGTAGAATTTATAGAGTTAGTCGGTCTGTGAAGGCTCGTCGACCGACTAGTTTGCAACCTAGTCGGTCGGCCAGTGTTCATAGACCGACTAAAGGGTGAGAATGATCAACAAGATATTTTGAAGATTAGTCGGTCAGAGAAGGATACTTAACCGACTAGTTCGTCAACTAGTCGGTCGGTTTTCGTTCTTTGACCGACTAACGGATAAACAGTAACCTGTTGCGAAAAAAATGATCTCTGTATTTAGTCGGTCTGCGAAGAAGTGTTGACCGACTAGTTCGATAACTAGTCGATCGGTGGTTGAACTTAGACCGACTAAGCGTAAACAGTAACTCAAGGAAAAAGCCTGACAAAAACTAGTCGGTCCATGATGAGTTGTTGACCGACTAGATGAACATCTAGTCGGTCGGTTCCTCAACGTGAACCGGCTAACTTGCACAGGAAGTCGCCAAAGTGAAGCGGGAAGCTTCGGGATGATCCTAATGAGTTCCAAGAGTGATCCTATACTAAGATGCGAGCGTGGAGAAGCAAAGAAAGAAGACGAACAATTGCATATAGATATAAGTAATATTTATCATACAAAACCAGCCGTTACATCCTACCCATCTTAAGAAAATTCCGCCCTCAGAATTTCTTTCAGAAAAGGTGAGGGTAACGCACTCTCATCTCATCCTCTCTCTCCCACGTGGACTCTCCAGGCGATCCGTGATGCCACATCACTCTCACCTGGTCGACTACCTTATTTCTCAACTGCTTCTGACGACGGTCCAAAATCTGTACTGGCTGCTGGTCATAGGTCAGGTCCGGACGGACCGTGATCTCCGAGAAATCCACCGTGTGCGATGGATCACTGACGTACCGACGTAACTGAGATACGTGGAAAACATCGTGAACTCCCACCAAGGATGGTGGTAGAGCAAGGCGGTAGGCCATCGCTCCCACACGCTCCAGTACATCAAAAGGTCCGACGTACCTCGGGCTCAGCTTCCCCTTCTTCCCGAAACGAATAACTCCGCGGTTCGGAGAAATCTTCAGGAAAACGTGCTCTCCAGGCTGAAACTCCAAAGGTCTCCTCTTGGCATCCGCCCAATGCTTAAAGCGATCCTGCGCAACTCTGAGTTTCTCCCTGATGTCTCTCACCACATCCACAGCTTCAACAATCATCTCTGGACCCAACAGCTCCCGATCTCCAACGTCATCCCAGCTCAGTGGCGATCGACATTTCCTCCCATATAAGGCAGCAAACGGCGCCATGCCAATGCTCGCCTGGTAGCTGTTGTTATAAGAAAACTCCACCAAATGGAGATGATCCTCCCAAGATCCCTTCCAATCGAGTGTGCAAGCTCGCAGCATATCCTCCAGAATCTGAATGGTCCTCTCGGACTGGCCGTCGGTCTGCGGGTGGTATGCCGTGCTGAAACTCAGACTCGTACCCAAATGCTCCTGCAGACTTCTCCAGAACTGAGATGTGAACCTCGTATCTCTGTCAAACACGATGCTCACGGGGACCCCGTGTAAGCGTACAATCACCTCTAGATACTTCCTTGCCAAAGCTTCCGTAGACTGACCCACTCGGAAAGGAATGAAATGCGCAGACTTAGTCAACCGATCAACGATCACCCAGACTGCATCGTTCTGTTTCGGGGTCCGAGGTAAACCAGTCACAAAATCCATCGTAATATGCTGCCAATTCCACTCCGGAATAGGAAGCGGTTGCAGCAACCCAGCAGTCGATGGTGCTCGGCCTTCACCTGCTGGCATATCAAACACTTGGCAACGCTCCGTGCCACACTCCTCTTCATGCCAATCCACCAGTAATTCTGCCTGAGGTCCTTATACATCTTGGTGCCACCAGGATGTATAGAATAAGGAGAGCTATGAGCCTCACTCAAAAGCTCCTCCCGAACATCACCTGCAGGTACGCAGAGTCTGCTGCCGTACCGCAGTGAACCATCCTCATGAATCACGAACTCCGTACGCAGCCCAGCTTCAACCTGCCTCCTGATCCTCTGCAACTTCGGATCCCCCGCCTGTGCTGCCTTGATCTGATCCACGATCGTGGACTGAATCTGCAAATTCATGAAAGCATGAACCACACCAGGTAGGACAACCTCCAAAACCATCTCCTTCAGCTCCTGATGAATCCTCCAGTCAGCAGTATACACCATAGCCGTGGGAAGTCTACTCAAAGCGTCCGGCACAACGTTCACCTTCCCCGGATGATACTGCAAATCTATCTCGTAGTCAGCCATGAGCTCCAACCATCGTCTCTGACGCATGTTGAGCTCCTTCTGCGTGAATATGTACTTCAAGCTCTTATGGTCTGTAAAAATCTTCACACATTCACCCAGCAAGAAATGCCTCCAAATCTTCAGTGCGAAGATCACAGCTGCCAACTCCAGATCGTGCGTCGGGTAATTCCTCTCATGAGTCCTCAATTGACGAGAAGCATACGCGACCACGTGGCCTTGCTGATGCAAAACGCATCCCAGGCCCCTCCCCGAGGCATCACAATAAACTTCAAAGCCTCCGCTCCGATCCGGTACCGTCAAAACTGGTGCCGTGGTCAACCTTGCCTTCAAGATACTGAAAGCCTCCTCACAAGCATCAGACCAAAGAAACTCCTCATCCTTCCTTGTCAGCTTTGTCATTGGCTCCGCAATCCTCGAGAAATCTTTAATGAACCGCCGATAATAGCCTGCTAGGCCAAGAAAACTCCTGATGTCGGATGCTGACTGCGGGGTCGGCCAATCTCTGACTGCTCTGACCTTCTCCGGATCCACAGATATGCCATCACCAGACACCACGTGTCCCAGGAACGTGACTCTATCCAGCCAGAACTCGCACTTGCTATACTTGGCATACAATTTGTGTCGCCTCAGCGTCTCCAGCACTGACCTCAGATGACATCTGTGCTCCTCCTCCGACTTCGAGTAAATAAGGATATCGTCAATGAAAATAACGACAAACTTATCCAGGAAGTCGTAGAATATTAAATTCATCAAATTCATGAACACAGCCGGCGCATTGGTCATGCCAAACGGCATGACCACGAACTCATAGTGCCCGTACTTCGTCCGGAAAGCTGTCTTCGGGACGTCATCCTTCTTAACTTTCAACTGGTGGTATCCACTCCTCAAGTCCAACTTTGAGAAGACTCTCGAACCCCCAAGCTGGTCAAAGATATCGTCGATGCGCGGCAGCAGATACTTATTCTTCACGGTGACAGCATTCAACCCTCGATAATCCACGCACATCCTGCGGGACCCATCCTTTTTCTTCACAAGCAGAACAGGTGCACCCCATGGTGACACACTACGGTGGATGAAACCCTTCTGCAACAACTCATCCAACTGTTTTCGCAGCTCCTCAAGCTCTGCAGGAGCCATCCGATACGGCGCCTTCGATATCGGCTGCGCACCCGGTATCAGATCGATACCGAACTCCAAAGCTCTGTCGGGTGGCAGACCCGAGATATCCTCCGGGAAGACGTCGTCAAAGTCTCTAACAACCGCTGGTCGGTCAATCTCCATCTCTATCTGCAACGCTGCCATCACCGGAACCTCCGGTTTGGCCCGAAATCTAATGGGCCCAAGCGACTCGTCTCGGCTTCGGAATTCGAACTCCGGATGACCTGGAATTCGGAAAACCACTCTCTTGCTATGACAATCGATCGATGCGTGGAAATCTCCCAACCAATCGATGTCGAGGACGACATCGAAATGTGGTAGATCGTGGACGATGAAATCTTCATATAGCTCATGTCCACTAACCACTAAAGGAATCGACCGGCATCCCAGATTCACCGTCACTATTCCGTTCCCAGTAGCGATGTCCCAACACTTAGGAAGTGTATGGGTAGGAATGGAGTGCTTTGTTATAAATCTCCAGGATAAAATGCACATAGATGCACCGGAGTCAAACAAAGCCAAAGCGGGGTGAGAAAACACAAGAATGGTGCCTAGGAAAACAGGGGTCCAAGGTCAAACACTACTCTAACAATCAGACAAACAAACACACCAACAAGACTAGCAATACAATATAATTATGAAATGAAAAGACTAGGTCAAGATGTTACCTGCAATCACTCCATCCAACTCCTCAGTCTCCACAGCAGTCATAGTATAGGCCGGCCTCGGAGGCTGCACTGCTCGCTGGTACATCTGCCTCTGTGGCACCAAGGGTGGTCCACGAACTGCAGGTCCTCTCTGAACCGGAGCGGGTGCCCTCATCTGCAACAGGGCTGGCGCTCCAACAACAGCAGTGCGAGCTCTAGGACAGTCCTTCGCAGCATGCGAAGCATCTCCACAAAGTAGGCACAGTCCCAGCTTCCTCCGACAGTTGGTCTGAACATGTCCAGGCTTGCCGCAGAAATGGCACGGACCCTTGCTCTGCTGCTGCACTGGTGCTCCAGGCCTCTAAAACGGCACAGTCTGGACTGGCCTCATCGCCGGCCTAGCAGGTGGCCGGTACTGCTCCATGGGGCGTTTCCCCTTATCAGCTGGCGGGTCAGGCAGGAGAGCTATGAGCTCATGATTCTTTACAGCATCAAGCACCTCCCTCATAGTCGAGAAACTCACCGAAGACATCGAAGCCTGAATCTTCGGACGCAGTCCCTGACGAAAGCGATCAGCTCGCTTCTCCTCCTTCTTCACCATGTGCGGGGCAAAACGGCTCAGCATCTCAAACTCGGCTTCATACTCCTCGACGGTCATATTTTCCTGCTTCAGGTCTATAAACTTGCTCAGCAGCTCCCTCCTAGCAGACTTGGTGAAATACTTATCCTTGAACATAGACCTGAAGGTCTTCCATCCCACTGGCTTCTCAAGACGCCTCTCCTCGATGCGCCACCAGTTCCTCGCATTCTCCGTCAGTTGCATCTTTGCTATCTCCACACGGGTATCATCAGGAATTTTCGCAGCAACCAACTTCTCCTCAGTGCTCTGGATCCACTCATCGGCACCCAGAGGTCCTTCCTTCCCAGAGAAGGTCTTCGGCTGCAGCTCGTTGAACTGCTTCACTCCTGGAGCAGCTCACGGAGCAGGCGGAGGTGGAGGTGGGGCAACAGGTGGAGCCTGGGCAGCACGCTGAGACTGCTGAACCAGCTGATGCTGAACATCCAGCATCTCCCTCATCACACCCAGAAACTGACGGAACTCTCCGCCCTGGTCCTCCGAGACTCCATCGCCTAAGTTTCCTGATCTGGTAACGCGTCGTCCGGCCATCCTATTGACAGAGAGACGAAGGTTAGACTCGTACAATGTTTGAATATCAAAAGTGAATGTCCTTACTCTTACTGTTCTGTACTTGCAGAAAGATGGGACGTGGACCTGCATGGGCCACCAGTAAAACCATGTCACGCCCCGCTTCCCAAAACAGCGGAGGCAGAGCGTGACAAGGCCCGCTTAGGCCAGAGCTGAGGAGCCCTGACCCAATAAGCGTCTGTGTGGTACCAAGACGAAGGTACAGGTCCCTGCATATTAGTACGGAACAATAAAAGTACAAGAAGGAAAGAACATCGCAAATTTTATTCCAACATATCAAAGTACCAAGTCTCAACGCCCGAAGGGCTACAACAGCAGAAAAGTAAATCTAATGGTGCAAGCACCCAACCTAAACAAGAAACATAAAAGGTGCTACGCACCCAACAAGAATAATGTCGCCTCTAGAAACTGCTACTAACAGCATCTAGCTCTGATCCTCCTCAGGGTCGTACTCAGGTTCGACGCTCTCTGGCTCCACGTCGGCTGGCAAGTCAGTCTCCTCCCCGTACTCTGACTCAATCCCTGACGTACAGCACCAGAAGAAGGAACTGTACGTCAGGTAAGGTCTACAAGGAAAGATTAGACCAAACTACAAGTGTACCAATTACTTACAACGTTTTACTGGTTGATTAACATGCTGAGGTTCTTAACAACAGAAAGAAAACACAGCAGACAAGTAAACAAGACAAGTAGTAGTCACAGCGAGTGCTATGGACTACGGGACTAGCCTACAAGTGTCAAGACAAGACGGAACACGGGAAGCCAGACATGACAAGACAAGACACGAAAGGGTTCACGCCTGATCGGTTCGAGGGGGATCAATCCCTCTTGCCGCTTGCACGCTCAACCCTACCCCATAACCCCAAGAATCGTGACAAGACATGGGATCACTTGCTCTAGCTTGACAAGTGCCCAATTGCTCTCTGAGCTGTGTATCGGTACATGGGTTCACCTGCTCTAGCTTGACAGGTGCCCAATAGCCCATCGGGCTGTGAACTAGTACAAGGGATCACTCGCTCTGGCTTGGCAAGTGCCCTATTGCCCAGCGGGCTGTGCAGACGGAAAGGAACTAGACACGACATAACAGGAAAGGTTATACTAGGGTGTCCACAACTCACGCACACGCATGTCAATCCTATGATGTCAGAAATTGTTGTTGGACTCAGATTTCGTTGTCAAATCTGAGCCATCAAGGCGTCCCGGACGCTATCATTTCACGTCCGGTTCTCAAGTTTCTAAATTAACAATCCTAACAAGATGAAGGCCTAAACATGGCCAAGAACGCAAGTGATACACTTGCCTGTGGTGGCGAGCGCGTCGTCTCCCTGGTACGCCTCGTCCAATCGTTTCGTCAGCGGAAAAGGGTCTGAAAATCGTGACACGGCGACGGTGTCAGATCACGATTCATTAATCCCTATTAGGGTAGTGTCTAGATTATCGGGTCTATCCTATTCAATTAAAAATTACATTTTTAATATGATTAACCTAATCGACGATCTATCCTATTTGTACATGCATAATGTCCATTCGTCGATTTCTACGGTTTGTACAACGTTTTAAAGATCAGCAGAAAATAAATTTAGTTTGATTGGGTTGCTAATTTTAATTATGGTTTGATCATCTATGGTGTGGGTTACTACGAATTTAGGGCACTAACCTGAAATTGACGTTTGCACGAAGATCCGGCGTCGAATCTGGAAAGATGGAAGCTTTGCGCCGTCCGGAAATTCCTAGGCCGCGGGTAGCGCAGCAAGGAATGTTGATCGCCGGTGGTGGTGAAGATTTCAGCATCTCTCGGCGTAGTTGCTGCTGGATCTGAGACGAGAACTCCGTGCTAGGGCAAAAAGAAAAGGGAAAAGAGAGAAGAGGAAGAGCTTTTGGGGAAGATGGAAGGCGCAAGGATGGAGGAATGAACAAGGGGAGGACGTGGGTGGTAGGGGAGTATGATTGGGGAAGATGGAGACTGAAAATAATCAGAAGAAATGAAAGAGAAAGCCCCGTTTAAATAAGAAAACGAAACAGCGGCTAGCACAAAAATTAGGGTTTCGGGGTCAACTAGTCGGTCAGAGAAGGGCGGTCGACCGACTAGTTTGGAAACTAGTCGGTCGGTCGTATAACTGTGACCGACTAAAACCCAAACCGTGAACAGGGTTGTTGTAGAATTTATAGAGTTAGTCGGTCTGTGAAGGCTCGTAGACCGACTAGTTTGCAACCTAGTCGGTCGGCCAGTGTTCATAGACCGACTAAAGGGTGAGAATGATCAACAAGATATTTTGAAGATTAGTCGGTCAAAGAAGGATACTTAACCGACTAGTTCGTCAACTAGTCGGTCGGTTTTCGTTCTTTGACCGACTAACGGATAAACAGTAACCTGTTGCGAAAAAAATGATCTCTGTACTTAGTCGGTCTGCGAAGAAGTGTTGACCGACTAGTTCGATAACTAGTCGGTCGGTGGTTGAACTTAGACCGACTAAGCGTAAACAGTAACTCAAGGAAAAAGCCTGACAAAAACTAGTCAGTCCATGAGGAGTTGTTGCCCGACTAGATGAACATCTAGTCGGTCGGTTCCTCAACGTGAACCGGCTAACTTGCACAGGAAGTCGCCAAAGTGAAGCGGGAAGCTTCGGGATGATCCTAATGAGTTCCAAGAGTGATCCTATACTAAGATGCGAGCGCGGAGAAGCAAAGAAAGAAGACGAACAATTGCATATAGATATAAGTAATATTTATCATACAAAACCAGCCGTTACATGTCCTATCTGACGTGCCTTGGGTCAAGGAGGGCGGAGGAGGTCGTCCGTGAGATCCATGAAGGGCTCTACGGGAATGACTATGGAGGCTGCACCCTAGAGCACAAGGAGATCAAACAAGGCTATTATTGGCCGACCATGGTGAAGGACGCAACCAACTACGTCAAGCGGTGCGGGGAGTGCCAAAGATTCTTTAAACATACGACGGCCCTGCCAACCGATCTGATCCCGATCTTTAGACCGATCCCGTTTGCCAAGTGAGGGCTCGACATCCTCGGCTTGTTTCCTATGACAGTAGGAGGGAGGAAGTTTCTTGTCGTCGCCATCGACTATTTCACAAAATGGATCGAGGCAGAGCCGCTCGTGCTCATGACCTAGGTGGACATGAAAAACTTTGTCTGGAAGTCAATTATATGTCGCTTCGGGATACCTCTCTCCATAGTGATGGACAACGAGAAGCAATTCGACTCTACGGACGTCTGGAGCTTCTGCTCTTATTGGGGCATCAACCTTCATTTCGCCTTCATGGCACATCCACAGTGCAATGGCCTCGCCGAAGCAGCGAACAAGTGCATCCTGGATCCATTGAAGAAGAAGGTCGAAAGTGCCCTGGGGTCTTGGCTTGATGAACTACCAGGCATCCTTTGGTTCTACCGCACAACATACAAAGCGTCAACCGACGAGAGCCCCTTCATGCTAGCTTATGGGGCGGAGGTCGTCGTCCCGATGGAGGTCGGTGACAAATCTCTCCTGCTCCAATACTTCAACGAAGAAGCCAATGAAGAGGGCCTTGACATCAATATTGAGCTCGTTGATGAGGTAAGAGACCGTGCGCTAACAAGTTTGATCAAGCATAGCCAAGGGATGGCGAGGTACTACAATTCCCGCGTCAGGAAGCGAAGCTTTAGAGTCGACGACCTCGTTCTCGGGGACACCACCTTCAGACCCGAGCTCGACCGTCGAGGCAAGCTATCTGCAACATGGGAAGGCCCATACACCATAACAGACATTGTGGGACCGGCGACGTACATTTTGGCAACCATGGAAGGCGAGGAGCTGGCCCATCCTTGGAATGCTGAGCATTTGCTCAAATATTTTCAATAAAAGCACTTGTATATTTAGTCAAAATTTTAATAAATTGCTGCGTTTGTACACTCAGTAAGTTGTCTAAATTTGCAATTTAGCCCTCCCCTAAAGGCTAAGAGCACCTCGACGAAGGTCGGCTATACGCTAGGAAGCCCAAGCCTTCGCAAGACAACCAACCGTCTCAAAGACCTCTGGGGCACCTCGCCCACCAAAAGAGGCCACAGGGTCGGCTCCTCCCTATCGACCCCCTCTTGACATCTCGCTACTAGATCCGGACCGGCCACGTGGGGTCGGCAACGGCACAATACCGGCCCAATTACAGAGGCTGCGGTGCTGGTGATGGCCCAATACCCGTCCTCTCAAAGACCTCGGGGGCAGATTGCCACCAACAGAGGCCATAGGGTCGGCTCCTCCCTATCCCTCTCAGCAGCTCGCCACCAGATCCGAAGCAGCCCTGCAGGGTCGGTGATGGCCCAATACCTGCTCGATTACAGAGGTTGCAGTGTTAGTGACGGCCCAATACCCTCCCTCTCAAAGACCTCTGGAACAGCTTGCCCACCAACATAGGCCACATGGTCGGCTCCTCCCTATCGCCCCCCCCCCCCCCCCCCCCCCCCCCCCCCCCTCGACAGCTCGCCACCAGATCCAGAGCGGCCATGTAGGGTCGGCGACGGTCCAATACCCGCCCGATTACAGGGGTTGCAGGGTCGGCGACGGCCCAAAACACGCCCTCTCAAAGACCTCCGGGGCAGCTCGCCTACCAACAGAGGTCGCGGGGTCGACTCCTCCCTATCGCCCCCTCCCTCCCTCTCGGTATCTCGCCACCAGATTCAGAGCAGCCATGTGGGGTTAGAGACGGCCCAATACCCACCCGATTATAGAGGTTGCGGGGTCGGTGACGGCCTAATACCCACCCTCTCAAAGACCTCCGGTGCAGCTTGCCTAGTAATAGAGGCCGTGTGGTCGGCTCCTCCCTATCGCCCCCTCTCGGCAGCTCACCACCAGATCTGGAGTGGCCATACAGGGTCGACGATGACCCAATACCCGACCAATTACAGAGGTTGTGGGGTTCGGCGACGGCCTAATACCCACCCTCTCAAAGTCCTCCGGGGCTGCTCGCCCACCAACAGAGGCCGCAGTGTCAGCTCCTCCATATCCCCCCCTCTCGGTAGCTCGACACCAGATCTGTAGCGGACATGCAGGTTCGGTGATGGCCCAAAACCCACTCGATTACAGAGGTTACAGGGTCGATGACGGCCCAATACCCACCCTCTTAAAGACCTCCGGGACCAACAGAGGCCGCAGGGTCGACTCCTCCCTATCACCCCCCCCCCCCCTCTCGGTAGCTCTCCACCAGATCCGAAGCAGCCATGCAGGGTCAGTGATGGCCCAATACCCGTCCAATTACAGAGGTTGCAGGGTCGGCGATGGCCCAAAACCCACCCTTTCAAAGACCTCCGAGGCAGCTCGCCCACCAAAAGAGGCCGCAGGGTCGGCTCCTCCCTATCTCCCCCCTCTCTCTGCAGCTTGCCACCAGATTTGGAGCGGCCATGCGGGGTCGGCGACGGCCCAATACCCGCCCTCTCAAAGACCTCCAGGGCAGTTCGTCCACCAACAGAGGTCGCTAGGTCAGCTCCTCCCTATCGCCCCCCCTCGACAGCTCGCCACCATATTCGGAGCAGCCATGCGGGGTCAGCGAGGGCCCAATACCTACCCAATTAAAGAGGTTGTGGGGTCGGCGATGGCCCAATACCCGCCCTCTCAAAGGCCTCCGGGGCAGCTCGCCCACCAACAAAGGCCGCGGGTTCTGCTCCTCCTTATCGACCCCCCTCTAGGCAGCTCGCCACCAGCTCGCCACCAGACCCAGAGCGGACATGCAACTATACAACATTCTACATCTCCGCAGCCTTAAGCTCGTCAAAGGACAGAATGTTGGGGGCATACATATACAAAGGCATAGGTCGCAGAACGAACAAAACGAACAACAGCAAAGGTGAGCAAAAAATTTCAATTTTGTTTTGTTTAACTTTTTACATCTCAGGATCAAAATAGAAAAAGGATTCCAGGCTCGGCCTCAGTGCCGACCATACATTATTGCACCGAACCATGGCGCCTCGACGCGTCCGTCACTCCCCTGACTGCCGCCCACTGGGACCTCGGAGTCTGCTTGGTCGCCTCCCTGGGCGCTGACGGCTGGAATCTCTGTAATCTCGACCTCAGCAGCCTAAGAAGCCTCTGCTTCATCGTCAGATGCCGCTGACAGGCGAACAAAGTCAATCTCTAGGTTGGGATAGAGCTTCCCCAACCTTGCCTTAGCCCTCTCGAAGCCAGCGTCCAGACCTTCATCGAAGCCCTCTGCCCTCATGGCCGTCAGGGCTGGGACGAGCTCGTCAGTCTGGTACTGGCGAACCGCCAGAGCCTTGCCCTTGGTTCACCAGCTCAGTGTTCTGCTGCTCCAACATGGAGGTCTTCGTTGTGGCTGCCTCCTTCTCCGAGTCCAGAGCCCCCTCGGCAGCGACCCTCAGGGCCTCCTCGTCGCGGGCCTTCGCATCAAACCCCTCCACGATCTTTTGCAGCCTGGAGGTCTCGTCCTTCTGGGTCTGGTAGTACCCCCAGATTTTCTTCAGCTTCTTCAAGACCTCCTTCAGCTTTGCCTCTGCCGCCCTCAGCTCAGTCACCTTCCTCGACAGGGCATACTCAGCCTTGACCGCCGCCGTTGTGTGCGGCTGGAGGGACACCAGTGCGGCCACCGCCTGCAAACGGAGCCAGAAAAGTGAGCACAAGTAACAAAGACAAAGGTTAGCATGACAAATAGAAGGGACGAAGAATCTGCATGCCATGCCAAATGGCCATTTCGCAGAGGCATTCGTCGTCCACATTGAGCAAGGACTCTCGATCCCTCGGCAGAGTGATGTTATCTGCCAGGCGAGCAGCTACCCCGGCCTCGTCAAGACTAGCTCATTGGCACCCACTGGGTAGCATAGTGCAACGTGCTTCTCTAGAGATAGGGCGAGGATCTCCTCCTTTCGCGACTTAAAGAGCGCGAGCCCCGCTTCACAGCTAGAAGGGACTGGCCTTTCCAGACAAGACGGCATGCAGCCGTAAGGCCAGCTCACAGCCGGAGCTCGGCTTATTGCCAGCAGAACCAGAGGGCACGGAGGGGTGGCCGAACTGACAGGGGTGGCGATGATCGACGACCTCCGCAACCTCGTCGCAGTAGGGACGGCTCCGGGCTCGGTTGAGTCGAGGTTGACGATACCCCCCCCCCCCCCCCCCCGACGCTACATCACCTGCATGTTGGGGTTTTGGCGGACCCCCAGGGCTCAGATCTGTGTCCGTCCTAAGTCGGACGGACCACAGGGGCATAAAGCGCATCGGAAAATCAAAAACAAAAACTTAGGCTAGCTAAACAATTTAGCTAGGCTCTGAGGGAGCCAGAACCTAGCCTGATCTATGCCAACTTGGGGTGGATCTGACCACCCCAAGAGGGATCTATTCTATGAGCGACAAAATTAAATCTACACTAAAATTGCTTAACCACATACCCGGAATCTTGGCCCTGGAGCAGGAAAGATGTACCACACCGTCTTATGAAGCTCCTCATAGCCGAGCCGCCTTGACTCGATCCGCCTGAGCCGCCTCGTACCCTCGAACCAATCCACCGAACCGACTTTCGCCTCCAAGCCGATCACACGTGGTAGAAAGTTTCACTTGAGTAGACCCGCGTCTTAGACGTCTGGATCCGAATCCAAACCCCCTTCTAGTCTTGCTAGGACTACTCCAGAGAATAGGAAGAAGAGAGAGAGAGAGAGAGAATAGTTTAGTCACAGATCGAGCTTTCTCTAAAATTCTGGAGCTACTCGATCGAGGACTTGGTGCTTCTTTCAACGAAGAGAGTGCACCCCTATTTATATAGGAAGTGGGCACTCCTACTTTCGTTGTGAGCAATGTGGGACTATTGTTAAATTAAAGAGAATTCAATTAAGCTAATTTAGCTTAATTTGAAGTTAGTGAGCTTTTCATAAAAGCAAACTTCAACGAATTAATTCTCTTCGCGCATTAAACTTTAGACACCAAACAAGCTATCAATACGAAGGGCTTTGAATGGTGAACGCGTAGGAACCAATGACGACGAATTTCGACTTCGTTTGGCCCCTTAAACTATTGCCCAAAGATGGGCAAAAATCAACTTTCGTAGCCGTCTTTTGGGGTTTCAAAAAAGCATAAAAATCACTTAAGTTGTGGGCGCGCCCGCTAAGCTTTGTGGGCGCGCCTGCCCAATGCATGGGGAGGCGGGCCGCCCGCCCGCTACTGCAGTGGGTGCTGGCCCGCTTCAAGCAGCGGGCCGCACCCGCTGCAGCCAGCAGGCCGCGCCCGTTTGCCTTTGCGGATGGGCTTGTTAGCCCAGTGGGTCTAACCCACTTTGCCTTGGACAGTTTTCGCGTTTCTGGGCTCGTTTGAGCTCCGATTTGGACGCGGTTTGAACCTGTGTTTAGACCAGGATGATCCCGTCAGCCAGGTATCCCTTTCCAATGTATTTGTTTCTACAAATATTTTCGTAACCAATTTATGACACGTTTAATCTTTGTTTACATCAAATGCAATATTATCCCTATTGCATCTACGACTTTAGTTCACAACTAGCTTTGTGAATATCAACTATTCAATATCATCAAATGAATCTCTCTCAATAAATCTTCCTATTACTAAGACACGAACGCTACTCGGTGTGAGACCCTACAGCCTGATCTTACTACCGGTTGGGGCTCGAAACACCTAGACGACGGTCACCACGAGCAGTAGTTGTCGTCCCTGTTTCAGAATCATCATAACGTGATTGACCCTTTGACTAAACCATCATTGGGTTTACTTTGGATGTGTCAGGGATGAATGCCGTTAGCTATAGTCCCTTCGTCAAGACTGTGTTCCTGTTGGCCTAGGGTATGGTTTACTGTCAACCCTATTAGACAACATTGGTCAGTATACAGCGATCTTTGTTGTATTCACGTTATGCTTCTTACAACGTACCCCGACCGAGGATTAACACGAAGACCGTACTGAGCCTGTAACACTAACTTCCCTTTAACGGAAGTGACGAATCCCATCTTAGTCATCTACTCGTCTCGAGAGCTTCAGGTGCAACTCAACCTAAGATCTTTCAGTAGGCCTAGCCTCGAAGCTAGATCATAAATCAAGCTACACTGTTCACTCACAGGCTTGTACAAATGACTTCAGGTCTTAAGGACCAGCTTACCTATCATCACCCTAGAGTTATTATAGACAGTTTAGTTAAAGTTAACCATTTAATAACTCTAAGTTGGTCGTTCAGTGAACTCATTCTCCAATGAGCACCTGTGTCTCGTCTCCGACTTCACCAAGTCGAATGACTGACGTGCGTTTATATTTCATATATTTACGCACGTTTTCTTCCGTGTTTTTCCGTATTTTACCGCCGTCTTATATTCGTTTTCTCGTGTTTTCTTGTGTTTTCTTGTTTTCTTTCACTTTTCCGTGTTTTTTGTATTTTACAGGAATTTTCCAGCATTTGGGACATAAAACGACGATATCATGAGTCCCCGGAGCAACGGGAGGAGTCACGCGTGATCCAGGAGGTCAAACGACGAAGATCGCATCTTTCAGCCCCTCACCCGATCGGTTGGTCACTTCCAACCGATCGGGTGATGCACGCGTGCACCACCCGGACACAAGTTGGAGCGGCCAAGAAGTCACCCGGTCGGTTCAGTGACCGGTTCAAACGCCCCAATTCTCGGGAATTTGGAGCTGAATTCCAACCGATCGGGTGACAGCTCACCCGATCGGTTCATCTGTAGCCGATTCCTCCGATCGACGACCCGGTCATGCCACCTGCTCTCCTCTGCGCCCGGTTGAAGCTCCTGAAGGCGACGGCCGAAGCAACAAGCTGCTCACCCGATCGGTTGACATTTCAACCGATCGGGTGGCCTTTTCGTCCCCTTTCGCGCACCGCTGCTCATTCATTGAAGATCTGCTATCATTACAGAAGGATTTTGGGTGATCTCTTATTTTTCTAGCGTCGGCATCATCGTTAGCTTTCCAACGATAGGTCGTATTCCCAAATCCGATTTTTCTAGATTTTTCTGGAATTTTCTGAGCGCAGCTATGTGCTGAAATTGGCTGCTGTCTGAAATTTCACTTCAACTGATCGGTTGGGAGTCCAACCGATCGGTTGAAGTCAATTTCAGCAGTTTCGTGCTCTCTGTTTATTCCACCTGATCGGGTGAGTTTTCACCCGATCCGGTGGGCCTGTTTTAACAGTTTTGAGTGGGTTTTGGACTCGAACTGTTAAGGGTTTTTTTGAGGGATTTTAAATACAAGTTTGAGCACGATTTGGGGGAGATCTTCCTCAGTTTTTCTAGGGCTTTTTGCCCCTTTCTCTTGTGAGTTTAGATTAGGTTAGATTAGTTTTTCTACTGTAATAAGTCTTGTAAAGGATTGAAGAATCAATGGCAAGATAAGTATTTCTTTTCCCATTTCATTGCTTTGTGTTATTTTTGTTTTGCTCAATGATGAATGTTTGTTTGGATTTATTGATTGCTATCATGTTCTTCATCATCGAGTCGTGTTTGATGAACCCTAATACGGGTTAGAATAGGATTGATGCTTGGAAATTTACATTTGGCTTGGTTGCATGGCATGTGTTCGATGAAATGTGTCAATGGGGATTTCTAGCAATCTGGGTCCAATTCGTACGGCAACACACTAGTTGTGTTGGGGGTTGGGGTCCGGTGCTTGTCCAGTCAAGATCCGCTTCGATGTATTGCTAGAAATCACATTTGACCTATTTGGCCATTAGGGTTACGCCGGGGTGTTTCATTGTCATTGGCGGGAGAAAGACCGCCTTTGACCGTCGGGCCAAGGGGGAATAAACTTGGCGGTTGACTCCCTAGCCATAGCTCACGCCCCTAGTGTAGACATCGAGTCCTCGTGCGTGGGAACGGCTTGGACGAAGTGTTGGGAGATATCATTGTGGCCTTAATGCTCCCGGTTGCGGAATGTGTTAATGGACATGGGAATGCCCACCGTCCAGAACCGGGTAGGCCTAGCGTGCTTGGCACCGACCGGAATATCGGGCCATGGACGCTAGGTACCACCTTTTGGGGCAATGTCTCACCCTGGGTCAAGTCAAATACCAAGTGTCATGAGTGCTCTAGCCCGTGTTGGCGGGGATTCATTTCGTGTCTTTTTCATTTCTTTCTTTTATTTCCACACTTCCACCCATACTATCCGCGTAGCTAGCACACGACCTAGGCGAGGCTAGTAGCCACTCAAGCCATCCACCTCCCTGAGTTCGATAAACCCGCACCCTACACTAACCGTGCACTTGCGGTAAAACGACACCGCGCCCATACCGTAATCGGGGCGCCGGTCAAGTTTTTGGCGCCGTTGCCGGGGAGGCGTTCGGTTTGATATTAGCTTAGCTTGGGTTCGTTAGACTACGCATAAAAACACAAAAAAAAATTCTTTTTCTTTTTTTTATTTTTTTTAAAAAAAATATATTCAATAACCAAGAAAATTTTCCCCCACCATTATATTATCTTTTTGTTATTCTCTTGTACTATTGACGCTCCTCTCTAGTTTTCTTATTTTTGTTGTCCAGGTATCTTTGATATTACCATTTGGAGATCAAATTTCGATGCTTAGATGGGAGGATACGATCCTTATCCAGTTGTGGTTTGTGAGACTTGTGGGATGGCGGGGCACGTGTATTACGATTGCCCATTTACGCTTGAGAGCCTCCCCCCGCTCCAAGGCCAAACATTTTCCCACAACCTTAGCCCAAACACCTCCCATCCATTTCCTCAACCTTATACCCCTCCACAAACACTAGAAGAATCAAGCCTCGTGTCTCTCCTTGAAAGTGCCATGTTTAACCAAGGCCAAATATTACAAAACTTGATGGTACCAATCACCGAGCCGACACCGAGGAGAGGGGATGAAGGAGAGGATATACCCACCTTCATGGTTGAGACCACCATGCCAACGGCCACCATAGACACATCTCAAGCCGATGCCCCAATTTTCCATCACTACCACTTGGATGACGAAGCATTTTTTGATGATGATAGTGAGGATGGGGAGATTTATCTAGGATCTGTGGGAGAGATTTCTTGTCTTGATTTGGATACCCCACATGAGTCCTATGAGAGCACTGAGGAGTTTACAGAGATTATGCATACCGGCGAGGAGGATGTGCGTGAGGACGAGGACACCAAGACCACATACGAGGGGTCCGCTCCACACCACCTCCACAGCCATCTCTGTCACCGCTTCCTCCTTGGTCGGTGGTCAACTATGAGGATGTCATTCAGGACATCGGTCAGATGGAGGAGTATGATCATATCATCGAGGAGGACATGCATGAGGGCTTGGATACGATGGTCCACTCCAAGGAGCCCGAGTCACATCTACCTTTACCGTCGCTCTCCACTTCTTCTGTGGCTGAGCATCTACTTGAGCATATTGCCCCTATTCAGGGATATTTTCATACTCACTCTCACTCCACATTTAAGTCTCGCTTTTCACGTCATATTCCTTTAGACTTATATATTTTTGACACACCATATCTCTCGCAGGACACAGGATCGACTTCCCTTGAGGTATGATGCGGTGTGTCACCACCTGGAGAGCCACTTCTCATGGAGAGCGGGGATTTGATCATCGCTAGCACAGAGGATAGCATACCATTTTCAGGGAGTGTTCGCCACATTTCATATATTTTACCATCATTTACCAACGACTATCTCTGGGATACATTTATTTTGGGAAATAATTTCTTGCCATGGACTAATGCACCTCGTCCTTTGCAGGTCACAGGTGGACACCTACGAGGGATGCTTGGAGGTGCATTGCTTGGGTCCATTTGCACACGTGGCACAGCGCTTCTGGAGGAGCCACAAAAGGAGCCGTTAGAGCAGCTACCTGCCCCACTCCAGATCTTGGATCTGCCTATGCTCATGTGTATCCTAATCCAGTAGTGTAAAAATTTACCGCTTTCTAGTTTAGATTTGAATAATCTCGTCTCCTCTCATTAGCAAGGGGAGCGTATCTAGGATTTGCTTTTGCATCATAATAACCCATCATGTCCTCTTCCGAGGAGAACGAGCACTGTCTCTCCTGCATTCTGATTTCTTTCTTTTCCGATTTTCCCCCTAGCATATCTCTACATCCCCATTGATCATATCATTTTGCTAGCATTGTTATGTTCAGCTTGGGGGAAATCGACTTTTGTGTGCATGTTTTCGCGTGTCGTTGTTGTGTGTCTGTGTCTAGGTGTTCTTTTGTCGTGTTTTATATCTTTTATTTGAGTGTTTCTTTTTCTTTATTTTTTTAGTTTCGCTCAAGTGTTTTTCGTGTTTTTCATTTTTTGTGTCGGTGCGTAACTCCCCCCCCCCCCCATTTTCTTTGCCCTCCCGTATTCACTACTATTGCATTGAGGACAATGCAAGTTTTAGCTTGGGGGAGTCGCACTTCGTGCGTCATTTGTCTCTTTTTCTTCGTTATTTGAGTCGTTTTTCTCCGTGTTTTTCTTTTTCTTTTTCTTTTCTTCTTTCTATCTCTTACTCCTAGAGATGAACCCTATGATGAATTGCCACGAAAATCACACGCACACCTTGCACGGCTTCGATAATCACATTCACTAACCCTAGGATATCGAGTCCTATTGCATTTCATGCATCGCGGGTCCACTTAGCTTTTTGTGAGTCGTGCGTCGTGCCTAGCTATTTGGTGTGCTTCTACTTTGTGATTTTACTTTATATACATGTCCAGGAATGACCCCTAGATTATCATGCTTCGATTTGAATATGCGGTATTTATTTCTCATGTCTGCTTCTGCATGCTATATATATATATATATATATATATATATATATATATATATATATATATATATATATATCGTGTACTTCATTTCACATGTGTCGGGATTCCACAATTAAGGACTAGGATAACCCATTTAGCTCATGCTCTATTTAGCGAGAATAGTTTCCTTTGCCCAAGTATTTAGATTCCGATTTCTTTTTTGTTTTGCTTGGTGCAAATCCCCTCGTCGTGTACCGTTCTCCCACTTGGGAGAGTACACATGTGTATAGCCAATATCCCAAAATCCAAAAAAATGAGAAGAGAAAAGAAAAACCCAAAAAGAAAAGAAAAGAAAATTTTTGTATAGCCCAAAATCCAAAAAAAATACAAATACCCAAAACCCAAAAATTTCAAGTGTGAATATTTTTCCTATCTACCGAGAATAAAGGGAAGGCGAGAATTTGCACCGAGTGTTCTACTCCACATCATCTCAACCCCCATCGTTTTTGAAAACACTTGGCTTAGGAACTTTTTAGCTATTATCTAGGCTTTAGTGTGGTGATTTCCTTAACCATAGTTGTGGAGTCCCCGACGCATCATATGTTTCGATTCTCTCTCTATTCTCATGCATGCTTGAACTACATATATTCACCGCCTTATTCAATTCGAATTGATATTTGGGTCATTTCCTGGGTTTGCGTATATCGAGCTTTATCGCACATCGTAGATAGTGACACGGACTGCTAGCTCACGACCACACTCACTCGCGCTTCACCGCGTGGGCCCACGGCACTTGTCTGGACTCGTAATCCTTGGTTTAGTGATGTGATTTGGCGTTTGCTTGCTTGGTGGGTCGTTTTCGATTTTGTTGGCCCTGACGGGCGATCTAGGATATAGAGTTTTCTTTTTCTCTATTTCTCTCTATTTTTCCCCTCCGAGCTCCTACTCTCACTCGTCTTCCTCGAGGACGAGGAAGAGTTCAGCTTGGGGCATTTTGACGTGCGTTTATATTTCATATATTTACGCACGTTTCCTTTCGTGTTTTTCCGTATTTTACCGCCGTCTTATATTCGGTTTCTCGTGTTTTCTTGTGTTTTCTTATTTTCTTTCACTTTTCCGTGTTTTTTGTATTTTACAGGAATTTTCCAGCATTTGGGACATAAAACGACGATATCATGAGTCCCCGGAGCAAGGGAGGAGTCACGCGTGATCCAGGGGTCAAACGACGAAGATCGCATCTTTCAGCCCCTCACCCGACCGGTTGGTCACTTCCAACCGATCGGGTGATGCACGCGTGCACCACCCGGACACAAGTTGGAGCGGCCAAGAAGTCACCCGGTCGGTTCAGTGACCGGTTCAAACGCCCCAATTCTCGGGAATTTGGAGCTGAATTCCAACCGATCGGGTGACATCTCACCCGATCGGTTCATCTGTAGCTGATTCCTCCGATCGATGACCTGGTCACGCCACCCGCTCTCCTCTGCGCCCGGTTGAAGCTCCCGAAGGCGACGGCCGAAGCAACAAGCTGCTCACCCGATCGGTTGACATTTCGTCCCCTTTCACGTACCGCTTCTCATTCATTGAAGATCTGCTATCATTCCAGAAGGATTTTGATGACCTCTTATTTTTCTAGCGTCGGCATCGTCGTTAGCTTTCCAACGATAGGTCGCATGCCCAAATCCGATTTTTCTAGATTTTTCTGGAATTTTCTGAGCGCAGCTATGTGCTGAAATTGGCTGCTGTCTGAAATTTCACTTCAACCGATCGGTTAGGAGTCCAACCGATCGGTTGAAGTCAATTTCAGCAGTTTCATGCTCTCTGTTTATTCCACCCGATTGGGTGAGTTTTCACCCGATCGGGTGTGCCTGTTTTAACAGTTTTGAGTGGGTTTTGGACCCGAACTGTTAAGGGTTTTTTAAGGGGTTTTAAATACAAGTTTGAGGGAGATCTTCCTCAGTTTTTCTAGGGCTTTTTGCCCCTTTCTCTTGTGAGTTTAGATTAGGTTAGATTAGGTTTTCTATTGTAATAAGTCTTGTAAAGGATTGAAGAATCAATGGCAAGATAAGTATTTCTTTTCCCATTTCATTGCTTTGTGTTATTTTTGTTTTGCTCAATGATGAATGTTTGTTTGGATTTATTGATTGCTATCATGTTCTTCATCATCGAGTAGTGTTTGATGAACCCTAATACGGGTTAGAGTAGGATTGATGCTTGGAAATTTACATTTGGCTTGGTTGCATCGCATGTGTTCGATGAAATGTGTCAATGGGGATTTCTAGCAATCTGGGTCCAATTCGTACGGCAACACACTAGTTGTGTTGGGGGTTGGGGTCCGGTGCTTGTCCAGTCAAGATCCGCTTCGATGTATTGCTAGAAATCACATTTGACCTATTTGGCCATTAGGGTTACGCGGGGGTGTTTCATTGTCATTGGCAGGAGAAAGACCGCCTTAGACCGTTGGGCCAAGGGGGAATAAACTTGACGGTTGACTCCCTAGCCATAGCTCACGCCCCTAGTGTAGACATCGAGTCCTTGCGCGTGGGAACGGCTTGGACGAAGTGTTGGGAGATATCATTATGGCTTTAATGCTCCCGGTTGCGGAAGGTGTTAATGGACATGGGAATGCCCACCGTCTGGAACCGGGTAGGCCTAGCGTGCTTGGCACCGACCGGAATATCGGGCCATGGACGCTAGGTACCACCTTTTGGGGCAATGTCTCACCCTGGGTCAAGTCAAATACCAAGTGTCATGAGTGCTCTAGCCCGTGTTGGCGGGGATTCATTTCGTGTCTTTTTCATTTCTTTCTTTTATTTCCACACTTCCACCCATACTATCCGCGTAGCTAGCACACGACCTAGGCGAGGCTAGTAGCCACTCAAGCCATCCACCTCCCTGAGTTCGATAAACCCACACCCTACACTAACCGTGCACTTGCGGTAAAATGACACCGCGCCCATACCGTAATCGGGGCACCGGTCAATGACTATGAGATCATCATTACCTTAAGGTAAGACTAAGACACAGTGGTCTATCCGATGTGTCTATATCCAGTTCTCGACACATCTATGACCACGAACCGTTTAAGACTTACGTTTCTATTTGATCGCTTACTTACTCATAATCGAGATCTTATCTAGATACGTAAGGACCTAACTATAAGTCTATGGACATTATCTAAGTATATAATTTAATCGATTTCATACTTAGAATAATGGACACCATATGTTATATGAACAAGACGTACACTTAGGATAAATCGCCTTATGGGCATATATCCTCCTTCATCTCCCACTTGCACTGGTATCTCATACCGTTATAGCATATCAGTCACTTGGACATTTATATGACAAACCTAAGAGTGGATTTACTAACGAGTATCTACAATGTATTTTAATGGATTATTATATACACATCTCTTGATCACACAAGGTTGATCCTTTGAAAAATGATTTGGATCAATTTTTCCTTTCTTTGTATAGCTAACAATTAGCTTATACAATTTAGATGTAGGATCTTAACATTTCTATAAGTCAGTCTCAGCTCATTCCAATTTTCTTGTGTCAATATGTCAAGTATATACATGACTCCCTATGTCTCTATATATACGCTTAAATCAAAACGATTTTGATTCAATGTTTTATATAGATGATTCATATATAAGTTGGAAATCCTTTTTACTTAGTCCGAGAAACCGGAACTAAGTATACGAGCTGGCTCCCACTGACTTTAAGAATTACCTGGTTAAGTACTTCAGTATTATATCTAAATCATATTTAGATATACATGAAGAGCATAACCATTTATAAGTGATTTAGATGGAATGTACTAGTGTCAGGTTCGGTTTAACGAATGAGTCAAGTCCAGATCGGTTTAAGGAATCTTGACATTGACTCACTCACTCAAACGTCCTACACTGTGCTTTTCCCTTAACCACATTTAATATTAACTCTTTAATGACCAAATGTAGTTTATTAAGGATTAATCTTAATATACGTATAATTGTGATCGCACACAATTTATACACCCCTAGAACCTATACTTAACTACCGATTGACTATAACATTAAGTCAGCTCCAAAACAAAATTTTCTGAAGCTTCGCATCATAATTCAAGAATTTTCGCAATCAACTCAGAAAGCCACAATCACAGAAAATTTAAGCCAATCTCAATCAAATTTTAATTTCAATAGAAAAACGCAATTTCCGAGACATTCATTCAAAAACAACGGATTCATAAAGATGAACCGTAATATGTTTATCAAATAAACTTTGAGTGTTGAACACTCAATCATTGTTTTCTCTTGGAGGAATGATACATTTTATTCAACGAAAATTTAGTATCAGCTCCTTCTCGATCATGTCTCTCGAAGTCTTTGCACGGCCCCAGCAGCAACGATTGCTCAGATTACCGACCATCCTCCGAACTTCTTCCAATATTCGCTTCATTTCAGCCACCAGTATACATTACACAGATGTCTCAGTATCTCATACTATGTGATTGGAAATAATTACGTTTCATTGAATTTAATTTGTTGTACCTGAGGTAGAGTCATCAGTTTGCCCCTTCTTCTTCTCCACAAAATAAATCTTGCAGTTCCTCTTCCAATGGCCAATCGTATGGCAATGGAAGCACTCAGATTTTGACGGGGCCCTTTGGTCTTTTTCTTCCCTTTCTTCGCCTTCGTAGGTTACGGGACCTGCCTCTTCTTACCCTTGCCTTTCGGCTGGTCGGAAGAAGCAGAGCCAACAACCAATGCAGTCGGTTTCTTCTCAATCTCCTCAAACTACCTAAGCTTATTGAGGAGACCAGGAAGATCTGTTTCAAGACTGTTCATTATGAAACCAGTGATGCAAGGCTTAAAGTTCGGGGTTAGAGACTTAAGGATAATGTCCACGGACATCTCATTGTCCAAGACAAAACCTAACTGGGCGGCGTCTTCTACGTACCCGATCATCTTGATGACATGATTTTGTACTGGCCATGCCTCCATCTTTGTTCCCCAGAGGTTGCTGGTGGCTTCGAACTTGGCATCTCTAGATCGCTTGCTGTATAACTCTTGTGCATTCAGAAGCATACTTTGAACATCCATATGTTCATGCTTCCGCTGCAGTTCGTTACTCATCGAAGCCAGAGTAAGGCACCTGGCCTTCTCTGCATCCCTCTGGTATAGCTTATAGGCTTTCTTTTCCTCGAAGGTCGAATCGTCATCGGGCTTCTCCGGAGCATCCTCGAACAGTACGTATCCAATCCCGGCTAGAGAAAGGACTAACTTAATGATCCTAAGCCAGTCTTTGTAATTCGTTCCATCGAGCACATTCTTCTCTACCATATATCTAAGACCCGAATCCATTCTACAATTTTATAGATACTTAAGTCAGTATATGTTCATTGTATAGTTTTAATGGTTTTTGATAAAACTATATTCTCCCACTAAATTTATTAAAGCCATAATAATAAACAGTTTATTATAAAATAACATTTGTGAGAGAGGGATCAGACTACCCTGAGTCTGACAACCTTGAGTGTGTCTCAACAAGTTGTCCGACTCTGCAGTCAGTAGACGAACTCGTCGTCAATCATATTAAATATGATTCCCTATCGATTTTACCCCTAGTCATTTGTAATCATGAGTGTGCTCATCCGAATCACAATGGCTAGCCTAGTCGGACCCTTGTTTTTGTGTCTAGCCTGACTTGCCCCGCTGCTCGGTGTATGCATGACACGTCTGTTTGGGTCAGGACTTAGACTACATTCTTGGTTAGACTTACGCCGGTGCTCGGTGTATGCACGACACGTCGGTTTGGGTCAAGTCAAGATGTTTATCAATAAATCGGTTTCTATAAGATTACCCTGTCACAACTTGAGTGTAGCTCAACAACTGTAACATGGGTCTTACAGTTGCCAACTCCTAAAACAAGGAGGGCTACGATTTATCTTGAACAAGATTATTATCGTATTTGACTTAGGTATAGTCGATGGACTTACACAGTCGTGATTCGACTCCTTGCGGTCCAGCGGACGCAGCCAGGGAATTGACTAAGCCAGGACCACTCGGCCCCTAGACTAGCTAGGGTGGTCCAGCAAACTTAGCCAAGCACATTGACCGACATCATGATCCATTGAAGGAGTTTTCATCAATTCTATGTTCGTCCAACAACTAAATGGCTTTTAATTAAAAACTAGTTAATCCTTATCAACTAGTGGATCCTAAAATTCGAAATTTTATGTATTGGTTGAACAATTTTTATTTAGTCCTTATCAACTATAAGGTTCATGTGTTCAACGTGCTACCCCAATCTAATTAGGATTTTAATAAAACAATTACAACATATTTCAAAAATAGTCTTTTATGAAAATCATCATTTAAACGATTTATTGCAATGATTGACAATCAAAAAGGGACTACCATAATATTGTATTAGGTTTTGATGTTGTTTTGTTTATAAAAACATAACATGTCATTAGTTTATTAAAATTTCATCTTATAAAATTTTAATCATTTAATGGCTAACCTAAAGGGTTCGTGAATACATTATTCATCATGTCCATTAAAAATATAAAACAACTAATTTATCCGCATAAATTAAAAGTTCATGTAGTGACATATAATGAGAATTTGCAAGTTAAAATTATCTACATAATTAATAACACGCAAATCTAAAATTTAACATTTAAATTTAAAGATCTAAAATTTAAAGCTTAAAACATTTTTATCACATAAAACTAGGTTTCATAAAATTATCAAATAATTTTAAAACCTAGGCTTTAAGATTTTAACCAAACATTTATAAGATTAAAATATCGCATAAATAATCTTGAAACCTATATGTAATTTTAAAAGAAACTCATTTATCATTTCATCTTATGAAAATAAAAATATTTCTTTAATATACATATTTATTAAAGCAATTCTAAAACATTTTTAAAATCATTAGAAATTGTTTTAAAAGCTTTCAAATAAAGTTTTTAAAAAATTCCAACCTTTATGTAACTTAATGGAACTAAACTTCCAAAATAAAATATATCATTAAAGTTACATAAACTTTTAAATGCCCGGAAAAATTATTATATCTCATAGAAAAATTTTAAAAGGCATTTAAATATTAGAGATCTATTTAAATTTATCACATAAAATTAAATCGTCCCCAAAAAAAATTTCGTGTTGCAAAACAATTTTTTAAAACACAAAACAATTTTTAAACTAATTTCAACATCAAGTTAAAATTGTTCGTATGTTTAAAATAAGCAATTTAAAGATTTAAAGAACGTCGCTAAATAGATCTATAACATAACCGTGGCTCTGATACTACTGTTGGGGTTTTGGCGGACCCTCAGAGCTCGGATCTGTGTCCGTCCTAAGTCGGACGGACCGTAGGGACATAAAGCGCAGCGGAAAATCAAAAACAAAAACTTAGGCTAGCTAAACAATTTAACTAGGCTCTGAGGGAGCCAGAACCTAGCCCGATCTATGCCAACTTGGGGTGGATCTGACCACCCCAAGAGGGATTTATTCTATGGCGACAAAATTAAATCTACACTAAAATTGCTTAACCACATACCCGGAATCTTGGCCATAGAGCAGGCAAGATGTACCGCACCGTCTTCTGAAGCTCCTCGTAGCCGAGCCGCCTTGACTCGATCCGCCTGAGCCGCCTCCGATCTGCCTAAACCGACTTTCGCCTCCAAGCCTATCACACGCTGTAGAAAGTTTCACTTGAGTAGACCCGCGTCTTAGACGTCTGGATCCGAATCCAAACCCCCTTCGTAGTCTTGCTAGGACTACTCCGGAGAATAGGAAGAAGAGAGAGAGAGAATAGTTTAGTCGCAGATCGAGCTTTCTCTAAAATTCTGGAGCTACTCGATCGAGGACTTGGTGTTTCTTTCAACGAAGAGAGTGCACCCCTATTTATATATGGAGTGGGCACTCCTACTTTCGTTGTGAGCGATGTGGGACTATTGCTAAATTAAAGAGAATTCAATTAAGCTAATTTAGCTTAATTTGAAGTTACTGAGCTTTTCATAAAAGCAAACTTCAACAAATTAATTCTCTTTGCTCATTAAACTTTAGACACCAAACAAGCAATCAATACGAAGGGCTTCAATTGGTGAACGCGTAGGAACCAACGTCGACGAATTTCGACTTCGTTTGACCCCTCAAACTATTGCCCAAAGATGGGCAAAAAATTAACTTTCGTATCCGTCTTTTGGGGTTTCAAAAAACCCTAAAAATCACTTAAGTTGCGGGCGCGCCCGCTAAGCTTAGCGGGCGCGCCCGCCCAAGGCATGGGTAGGCGGGCGTGCACCCGCTGGGCAGCGGGCGTTACCGTTTGCCTTTGCGGATGGGCTTGTTAGCCCAGTGGGTCTAACCCACTTTGCCTTGGACTGTTTTCGCGTTTGTGGGCTTGTTTGAGCTCCGATTTGGACGCGGTTTGAACCTGTGTTTAGACCGGGACGATCCCGTTAGCCAGGTAACCCTTTCCAATGTACTTATTCCTAAAAATATTGTCGTAACCAATTTACAACACGTTTAATCTTTGTTTACATCAAATGCAATATTGTCCCTATTACATCTACAACTTTAGTTGACAACTAGCTTTGTGAATATCAACTATTCAATATCATCAAATGAATCTCTCTTAATAAATCTTCCTATTACTAAGACACGAACGCTACTCGGTGTGAGACCCTACAGCCTGACCTTACTATAGGTTGAGGCTCGGAACCCCTAGACGATGGTCACCACGAGTAGTAGCTGTCGTCCCTGTTTCAGAATCATCATAACGTGATCGACCCTTTGACAAAAGCATCATTGGGTTTACTTTGGCTGTGTCAGTGATGAATGTCGTTAGCTATAGTCCCTTCGTCAAGACTGTGTTCCTGTTAGCCTAGGGTATGGTTTACTGTCAACCCTATTAGACAAATTGGTCAGTATACGACGGTCTTTGTTGTATTCACGTTGTACTTCTTACAACGTACCCCGGCCGAGGATTAACACAAAGACCGTACTGAGCCTGTGATACTAACTTCCCTTTAACAGAAGTGACGAATCCCATCTTAGTCATCTACTCGCCTCGAGAGCTTCGGGTGCAACTCAACCTAAGATCTTTCAGCAGGCCTAGCCTCGAAGCTAGATCATAGATCTAAGCTACACCGTTCACTCACAGGTTTGTACAAATGACTGCAGGTCTTAAGGACCAGCTTACCTATCATCACCCTAGAGTTATTATAGACAGTTTAGTTAAAGTTAACCATTTAATAACTCTAACTTGGTCGTTCAGTGAACTCATTCTCTAATGAACACCTGTGTGTCGTCTCCGACTTCACCAAGTCGAATGACTATAAGATCATCATTACCTTAAGGTAAGACTAAGACACAGTGGTCTATCCGATGTGTTGATATCCAGTTCTCGGCACATCTATGACCATAATGTTGGATATTGGACTCCCCGGATTTGGTTTTGGATGATGAACAAACATAAATATATCGTGAACTAACTCTTTGTCAGTGCAGTTATGGAGATCGTCGTCAAATTCATATGAACATCCAAAGCGACGTCTCGAGACTTCTCAAAGAGCGTGATCGTATGCCTAAAGCTTCGTTGAATCTTTTGGACCATTTTAGAAGTCATGAAGATTCGGATCGAAGCTTTCGAAGACGGTTCGTCAAGTTTTATTTATAGTCTTTTAGCTTCGTTCCGTAGAATGTTAAGCCTTGAGTAGGTCTTACGTTTTAATCTTCATAACGCTCCTATCTTAGATATAGGATCTTAGTAGAAGTCCATACTAACTTTCCCGAAGCTTCGCGCTTCGATTCGCGACTTCTTGTGCATGTTAGTTGGTTCAAGAAGAAGAACCAACTGACTAGATGGTGATCTAGTCGGTCGACAAAGCTTCTTGGACCGACTAGTTTGCCTTCTCTATTCTAAGCTCTTTACTGTTTACAGTTAGTCGGTCTACGTTGACTCACCGACCGACTAGTTTGTGAACTAGTCGGTCAATGATGCTTCTTAGACCGACTAGTTGAGCTTTCCCTGTACATGCCAAGTTACTGTTTATCGTTGGTCGGTCTTTGTTCATTTGGTGACCGACTAGTTGATGAACTAGTCGGTCAACATTTGTTCTTGGACCGACTAAATCAATTTGTGCTCAGACTTTTAGTTTTATCTCTTAGTCGGTCTGAGTTGAGTCACCGACCGACTAGTTATGAAACTAGTCAGTCAGTAACTCTTATTTGACCGACTAGTTCCCTTCAGTCTGAACTTATTCTTTTGGCTGTTCTAACTTTAGTCGGTTCATACTGTTTGACCGACTGACTAGTTAATGAACTAGTCGATCAGTGGTTGTTCTTTGACCGACTAGTTTGGTTCAGAATAGAGCCGTTGGAGCTTTAATTGAAAGGTTTTTCTCTCTCTCTTTCCTCTAACCTATATATACTTGGTGTGATGCATTCATTGCACTCAAGGCTGATTTTAAAAGAAGTTTAGAGATCAAATAGAAAGCATTCATCTCATTTAAAGCTCATTCATTTCCTTTCAAAAATCTCTCCCTCACTCTTATTTCAAAAGAGAGATTCATTGATTGTGAGCCTTCCAAGCCAAGTGCTTGATACTAGGTCATCAACAACCTCATAGCTCTCCATTGCTGGTCATCTACTTTGAGCTAGGGTTTGGTGCCTCTTCATCTTCCCCAAAATCCGTTTTGCTCTAAATCGTAAGTTTACTCAAGGCATAGGTATTTTGTGGTAAGAACTTTCATTTCATTTTACTTTGATATTGTAAGTGTTTCACTCTCGGTTGTGAGAGTTTGTTTGTGATCCCGGGTTGTGGGAGTCACAATTTCCTTTGTGTATGATTTGACTTGGTGAAGGTTCTTCACAAGTATTTCATAGTGCAAATCTTGAGTTAGTGTTTCTAACTCAAGTATCTGGAGGGGATCCGGGTGGTTGGGACGTAGGATCACCGGAAACAAGTCGGGGAGACTTGGGTGGATCCGAACCCAGTAATATTTCTTGTTTGCGATTGTCTTCTTTGTTGTCATATTTACATTTCCGCATTTCCGCATTAATTGGTAGAGTTTGCAAGATAATTAGGAATTATCTTCTTAATTATTTTAAAGTACTATTCACCCCCCTCTAGTACTTGTGCAGTAGCTTAGCAGGGCATTACATTTGGTATCAGAGCCAAGTCTATAGCTATGTCTGCCAACGACAACAAGACCGTTCGTCCACCTTCCGACTATAGCACCTTCAGGAACCGTGAAGGAGCGTCTTCGGTAATGGAAGGACACTCTTCGACGAGGCCTCCATTCTTCAACGGTACCAACTACGGGTACTGGAAATACCGGATGGAAACTTTCCTCCGGAGTACTTCACTATGGAGGGCCACAATGAAGGAGTATGTCGAGCCCGCCGAAGAAGATTTCGAGAAGTGGACTACCGCAGAGGTCGTCGCGGAGGTAAGCAATGCCAAGGCAATGAACGCCTTGCAATGCGCTTTGGAGCCCGAGGATTTCAATAAGATATGCACATGTAAGAGTGCATATCAAATATGGAACTCCCTCCTCATCTTGCATGAAGGAACGAGTAGGGTAAGAGACTCTAAACTCATTGTATTTAATAAAGATTACTAGTTATTTCATTTGCTACAGGGTGAGAAGATGGAGGAGTATTATGCTCGCTTTGTCGACATCACAAACGAGTTGGAGGCTCTCGGTAAAACCTACACCCAAAAGGAGAAAGTCTCGAAGATCATCGATGGACTTCCTTCTTGTTGGGAGAAACGTACCTTCGCCATCGAGGAAGGTAATGACATGAAAACTTATACCGTTGTTCAACTAATGGGTACCTTAATGTCATATGAGGTATGCAAGGATAGCAAGTTGAAGTTGCAGGACAAGATGAAGTCCTACCTAAAGCAAGACGAGCCAAAGAAGAAGGCTATTGCTTTCAAGGGCGCTCCATCAACTTCCACATCGACCGATGATGAAAACTTGGAAGACAAGTTGGACTTGGAGTCCATGGCTCTCATGGCCAAGAAGTTCAATCGGTTCTTCCGGAAAGGTAACTTCAAAAACAAATCGAAGTTTAATTCTTCTAACGCCTCCTCTCCTTTGTGTTTTCAATGCAACAAGCCAGGACACATGAAAGAGGAGTGTCCTCAAAACAAGCACAAGGAGAAGTGGAAGGCGCCGAAGTTTGACAAGTCCAAGAAGTACAAGAAAGGGTACAAAAGGGGTTTGTCGGGACTTTCACCGACTCCGATGACTCCTCTAGCGGAGAGTCGGACGATGAGCAAGTGGAGCAAGCACACATGTGCTTCATGGCTAGAGAGGAGCAAGATAAAGATTCCTCTTCCGATGATAGCGACAACGAAGGCGATGAGGTAACAATGGATGACCTTAGAAATGCTAATGAGCAATTATGGTCTAAATACACTAAACTAGTAAATAGGTATACTAAAGTAAAAGATGATTTAGCTAGCATCCAAACCTCGCCTAAAACTATCATCATCAACAATGACACCGTTGTTGAAGAGTTGAAGAATGAGATTGTAAATCTTAAGTCTCAACATGAACATGTTAGCATTGAGGATCCGGAGGAACACAAGATAGCGGATTTGACTTCTCAAAACTCGACTTTGAGTATTGAGAATGAAAATCTCAAATCTCATGTTTATGTGCTCACATCGCAAGTATCCACTTTGGATGCTTCTTTGTGTTCTCTCACCGAGAAATATGAGAGCACATTAGGCCGAATTAATAAATTCAATAAGGGTAAGGACCATTTGGATAAAATCCTAAGTGACTTACTTCCGGCCAATCACCACATTGGCATGGGGTATACGATGGGAAGTTCATCCAAATCGGCCACTACTTTTGTTAGGCCAACTTCCGGTGACTCAACGAGTGGGAGCAAATACTCTATTGGTAGTTCATCTACCAATGGTGCTTCCAACTCGTACACACCCTCATTTGAAAAGAAACCCACTTTGGGTGGACCTCCAAAGAAGGGTCATGCTTATATGTACACCAATACCATGCCATGTAGGAACACACGTCCTACTCCACCGGCTCGCACATATGATGATTTCTATGCTACACATCCACGAGCACGTGCACACCATGTGAGACACCCTCATGCACGTGTCCCTCCACATGCATATGTACACCCACATCATCGTATGAATAATTCTCATAATGCACCATTCCATCATGTTCCTTATGCCTATCCATGTCATGCATCATGTAGAAATCAACAACGCATGCATGCACCCAATAAGATGAGGGCTCCCAAAATCTTCACAATTTGGAGCCCAAAGGACACAAGCATGGATGAAAAATAAGTTTACATGAATGATTATTTTATGAATGTAGTGGATAATGATAATTATGTGGGGAAGTCTAAGTCCAATTGGACTTGGCTTCCAAAGGTCTAATCTTTGGACCCAATGACCTTGGGTACCATGATACGATATTTTCTATCTTTAGGTACTTAAGAAAAAGAAACGGAGCAACAACTTTAAATTTAGCTCCAAGAGGAATTGGATACTCGATAGCGGGTGTTCAAAACACATGACGGGTGACGCTCAATTGCTCTCCGGAGTGGTTCCCATTGCAAATGGAAACCGGGTATTCTTTGGAGGCAACGAGAGCGGAACCATCATAGGTGTTGGAAAAGTGTGTAATCCTTCTAAACCCCTAATAAGTGATGTTTACCTTGTTAAAGGATTAAACCATAATCTTATTTCAATAAGTCAACTTTGTGACAAAGGTTACAAAGTTAGCTTTGTGAAAGGAATGTGCCATATTTTAAGAAAAGATAATAATGAATTATTGTTTTCTGGCACACGTCATAAGGATATATATATCCTAGATCTTCAAAGATCACATGAACAATGTCTTATTGCCAACACAAGTGAACAACACTTATGGCATCGACGTTTTGGTCATGTGAACTTTGGAACACTATTTAAGCTTTCCAAGTTAAATTCTATTAGAGGCTTCCCTAAGCTTGTCTTTCAAAAGAAAAGCTTTTGTGACTCGTGTCAACGAGGCAAGCTTCCAAAATCGTCTTTTAAACCTAAGAAAAGCATTTCTTCTAAGCGGCCTCTAGAGCTATTACATCTAGATTTATTTGGGCCAACTAGAGTTGCTTCATTAGGAAATGCACGATATGGACTTGTCATCGTTGATGACTCTTCTAGGTTTACTTGGGTATTTTCATTAAGTAATAAAAATGATGCTTTTGAAAATTTCACAATTTTTGTTAAGAAAGTACAAAATCTCATTGGAACCACCATTGTCACTATTCGTAGTGATCATGGAGGAGAATTTGAGAATGAGTCTTTTGACAACTTTTGTGATGAAGTTGGTATTACACACACCTTTTCATTCCCTCGCGCACCTCCTCAAAATGGTGTTGTTGAGAGAAAGAATAGGACGCTGGTGGAGTGTGCTCGCACTATGCTTGATGATAGCCAACTTGGCCATCAATTTTGGGCGGAAGCGGTACACACCGCTTGCTATGTGTTTAATAGAATACTTTTGAGGCCCGGCACTAAACAAACTTGTTATGAATTTTTGTTTGGTAGATTGCCTCAGGTTAAACATTTTCGTATTTTTGGTTCAAAATGTTTTATTAAAAACATGTATGGTAGTTTGGACAAATTCGATCCAAGATCCGATGAGGGGATTTTTGTTGGATATTTCTCACGTAGTAAAGCCTACCGGATATACAACAAAAGAACCTCAACGATCGAGGAATCACTTCATGTTTCATTTAATGAAGGTTTTGTCCCTACTAGAATTACTAATGATGATGACTCCATGGATGTTTTATGTGATTCAATTGGTAATTCTAATTCTATTAATTCTATTGATTCTATTGATGCTAACCCGACTAATGAAGTTTTTGAGAATGTTCCTAGTGATCAGGGAATTCCCAAACGGCTTCATACCGTTCGTGACCATCCTCATGAGCAAGTCGTTGGCAATATCCATGATAGTGTCAAGACGAGATCGCAAGTCAATTACTTCGCTCATTGTGCCTTTGCCTCCTCGATAGAGCCAAAGAATATTAATGAAGCGTGCGAAGATAGCGCTTGGATCCTTGCCATGAAAGAGAAACTCATTCAATTCGAGAGGAATGTTGTTTGGGAGCTTGTTCCATTGCCATCGAAGAACCACACCGTCATATGGACAAAGTGGATCTTCAAGAACAAGACCGATGAAAACCAAATCGTCGTCCGGAACAAAGCTCGATTAGTAGCTCAAGGCTATCGGTAAGAGGAAGGTATCGATTTCGAAGAATCCTTTGCTCCGGTAGCTAGATTAGAATCAATTAGATTATTGTTATCTTTTGCATGCCATAAAGATTTTAAATTATTTCAAATGGATGTAAAAAGTACGTTTTTAAACGGAGATGTTGTTGAGGAAGTTTACGTTTCTCAACCTCCGGGTTTTATAAATGAAAAACTCCCAAACCATGTTTTCAAACTTAAGAAAGCACTTTACGGTTTGAGACAAGCTCCTCGAGCTTGGAATGACCGTTTAAAGAATTTTCTTTTGGATTTAGGTTTTAAAATGGGAGAAGTTGATTCCACATTATTTGTTAAGTATTCGAATAATGATATAATTTTAGTTCAAATTTATGTTGATGATATCATTTTCGGTGCTACTAACTTTGCTCTTTGCGAAGAATTTTCTAATGTGATGAAGGATCAATTTGAGATGAGCCAGATGGGTGAGCTCAAATATTTCTTAGGTCTCCAAATTCGCCAAATGAACGATGCAATCTTCATCCACCAAACGAAGTACACGGTGGAGTTGCTAAAGCGATTTGGAATGGAGAATGCCTCCAGAAAGAAAACTCCAATGAGCACTACTACACATCTTGATAAGGATGCGGGCGGAAAAGATGTAGACATTCGTCTATATCGAGGTATGATAGGTAGTTTACTTTATCTTACCGCAAGTAGGCCCGATATTATGTTTGCCGTATGTGTATGTGCTCGTTATCAGTCTCAACCTAAGGAATCTCACTTAGTAGCGGTAAAACGTATTTTCCATTATTTAAGTTACACACTTGATTTTGGATTACTTTATCCAAAATCTAGCACGTATGAGTTAATCTCATACAGTGACGCAGATTATGCGGGATGCAAATCCGATAGGAAAAGTACTAATGGTACTTGCCATTTTATAGGAAATTCTCTTGTCTCTTGGTTTTCCAAGAAGCAGAATTCAGTATCACTTTCAACCACCGAGGCGGAATATATTGACGTCGGTGCCGCGTATGCTCAGGTTCTTTGGATGAGACACACTCTTAAAGACTTTGGTGTAAACTGTGATACTTGCCCTATCATGGTGGACAACCAAAGTGCAATATGTCTCTCTAAGAATCCGGTACACCATTCCTGTTCTAAACACATAGATGTCCCTCACCATTTCTTAGATGATCATGTTGCTAAAAAGGACATCATATTAGTTATGTTGAAACCCAGAAGCAAATCGCCGATATTTTCACGAAACCCCTAAAGGAAGACTCCTTTGTGCGGTTGCGTCGAGAATTGGGGATTATGGGTGAATCCGAGAATTAGGATTCATTTTTATTCAATAATCTTGCATGCTATTCAATGCCATTATATTTGAACATGCTTGATGTATTGGAATTTTCTGGATTTTTGTTGAATTTTCGGAATTTTCGCTCGATTTGTTCGTAAACATCAAATTTATGATTTTCGATGTTTAATGGGGTAGTATAATGATTAGTGAGATTATTTCGATGTTTCGTCCAAGTGCGATTAGGAGAGAACTCAAAATTTCAATTTTCAAATTTTTGGACTCTCTTAGTCGGTCCAAGTTCATTGGCCGACCGACTAGATTCTGATCTAGTCGGTCAGTGAATGAGCTTAGACCGACTAATTCTTGTCAGATTTTTTGGCTTCTGTTACTGTTTACAATTAGTCGATTCAAGCTCATTGACCGACCGACTAGATCGTGATCTAGTCGGTCAGTGCTTGAACTGTGACCGACTAATTGCAACGGAGACAGTTGCGTCTTTTCGACTTCCAATCGATTTTATCAGCCCCCGACGGACTTATTTTCATTCTAGTCGGTTCATCTTTCTTCTCCAGCTCAAACCCCCCGATAGCCCCTTCGACTTCCTCCCTCTCCGATCGATTTCCGGCCTCTTTCCGGCCATCCCCACCGTCGCCGTCCGTCGATCTCTCCTAGGCTCCCTCTCCTAGCTGTCTAGGGTTAGGTTTTTCGGCTCTTAGACCTAGGGTTTCTCGATTTCCTATCGATTTCTATTCTAGGGTTTCGGTTAGGGTTCTATCTTTCGATTCGATTACTAGTTTGTTCTTGCTTTGTCTCGTCACGCTTATGGCGAAGACAAGGATTCCGATCGACCCATCTCATCCGTCCCCTATGACCGTAGAGTCGCCCCCTAGGGAACCGTCGCAACCCAAACGCCGTTCAAAGACCACCCATCCCTCTTCGTCGTTGCCTCCTCTTAAGAAGAAGAGGACGGCGATAGCGAAACCCCGAGTCTGATCTCAACCTAGGAAGCAACCTGTCTCTCCTGCTTCATTCCGTGCCCCTACACCTCCTTCCGATTCCGACATGGAATACATTCCCGAGACCGAGACTCATAAGGAACCTACTCCTCCACCCCGTACTTCCACACGTCAGCCTAAGGGAAAGGCTCCGATGCCAGCTGGCGGTGTTGATATCTCATTATGTCGCGACGACCCGTTGTGTCTCGCGGCATATATCCGTATCGAACACTGTCCGCTGCTATTAGAGCATTTCGTACAGTTTTCAGACTTCCCAGGCCTAGCTGATCTCCTGTCGTCTTCTGGTCTTATCGATTACCTTCGATATGACCCTAAGGCGAATCCACACCCTTACCCTTGTCTGGTCAAACTCTTCTACGCCAACCATGTCCGGGGTCAGTACGACGAGACCCACTCTATTGAGACGACTGTCTTGGGGACACCGATTGTCCTCACGGTAAAAATCTTAGGAGAGTTGATCGATTGCTCGTCGTCTGGCCTCCTCCTTCCGATATCTCCGTCGATGACATCTCTTCCCTTGATCAGGTTATCCTTTCTGAGATTTTCCCTGAGATCCCTCCTGCCATGATTGGCGTGCCATCTAAGTCTTTCAAGCCTAATGGCTGGGTCCTAAACTTGATCTTGAAGTCGTGCTTACTTCCTAAGTACGGCTCCTCTTCTTTGCCATCCCAGCCATTCCTTAAGCTCATCTATGCCATCTTCATGGGGAGCGAGGTTAACTGGGCTCGGATCATACTCGATAAGATGGATTCTTTCGAGTGTATCCGTAAGTCCACAAAGTCTGCTCATATCCCATATCTGTGCCTTCTGACACTCGTGTTTCGTCACTTCCGTGTCCCTTTGCCACCTGATGATGAGCGTCCCCTCGGTCCCCCTCTGAATGTGACGGCCGTCAAGAAGTCTCTTGCGGCGCTCCGTCACATTCAGAGGACGACCCCCTCTGCTTCAGCGTCTGCTTTAGCCTCAGCTGCTCCTGCTCCCTCTTCCACTCTTGACGAGCTCGTACGTTCAGTGAGACGTATGGAGTCTCGATATGCTCGTACTGAGGAGATACTTGCTAGTATCGCCTCACGTTAGGGCATTGAGATCCCTCCGTCAGTCTCTGACGAGGAGGAGTTGGATGAGGAGGAGATCGAGGAGCTAGTTCATGTTGCTGCTCGTGCCCCTGAGGGCACTTCTGGTGTTGCTGCTTCGTCTGCTGGTGACCCCGAGAGCACACCTGTTGCCACCGTTCCTGTGGTGGATACTACGACTGGTGCTCCCGAGGCCACTACCGTCGCTCCCATGGACACTTCAGCTGATCTAGTGACCACCACTCCTGCTGCAGAGTCTGCTGCTGATGCAGATCCTCCCGCTTCCTCCTGAGCTTCTCTAAGGACTCTCTTCGTGCACTTTGGATGATTTATTTAGTGTGAGAGAGTTTGGGTCGGATAGAGTGTGGTTAGGTATTTTGGATACTTTTGATGTATTTTGGATACTTTAGATGTATCTCTAATGCTGTTTTGATATTTTTGATGTATTTTGTACCCCGATCGTTGGATCGCTTTTATGTATGTCGGTGATGTATATTTTTGATGTACTCATGGTTCATATTTATATATATATATATACATCGATGTTGACATCTCATTATGTTGTGCACATTTTATATTTTATATGTCTCTGATGTTTGATTTCGTCGCTCGACGATAATGCTTGGTTAAATAGAAATCATTTTATGAAAACATAGAATTGTTTTCCATGCACTAAATTAACCAAGAATGTTGATATTGAAGAGTATATTCCATAACTCAATTCGTAAAATTAATTTGAGTTTTGATGATTTTATTTATCGACTTTCGACTTTGGTCACATTGACACGCTTTGATTTATTTCGTATTTTCCTTTGGTGTCATTTGGACCGTTGTCGTATTCTACGACTCCCGTGCTTTTATTTGAAGCCATTGTTGTTGTCGTTGATCTCCTCCCACTCTTTTTGCTAATGCCAAAGGGGGAGAGATATAATAATGACGATGTGCTAAATGATAATTTAAAGCATTTTTCCAAGAATCTAATTTGATATGTTAGATTCAGGGGGAGTTAAGATATAAAAACGGATTTCAAATCCGATATTTCAATAATCGATTCTCATTTTATATACTTTACTCGTCTGCTTGATGCGTATTATTATTATTCATTTTGGAATTAACGTGTCATCAATGCAGGGGGAGTAAGTAAATTACATTTGAATCATTATTTTTTATTATTATTTATGTTGGTTTGTCATCACCAAAAAGGGGGAGAATGTTGGATATTGGACTCCCCAGATTTGGTTTTGGATGATGAACAAACATAAATATATCGTGAACTAACTCATTGTGAGCGCGGTTATGGAGATCGTCGCCAAATTCATATGAACATCCAAAGCGACGTCTCGAGACTTCTCAAAGCGCGTGATCGTATGCCTAAAGCTTCGTTGAAGCTTTTGGACCATTTTAGAAGTCATGAATATTCGGATCGAAGCTTTCGAAGATGGTTCGTCAAGTTTTATTTATAGTCTTTTAGCTTCGTTCCGTAGAATGTTAAGCCTTGAGTAGGTCTTACGTTTTAATCTTCATAACGCTCCTATCTTAGATATAGGATCTTAGTAGAAGTCCATACAAACTTTCCCGAAGCTTCGCGCTTTGATTCGTGACTTCTTGTGCATGTTAGTTGGTTCAAGAAGAAGAACCAACCGACTAGATGGTGATCTAGTCGGTCGGCAAAGCTTCTTAGACCGACTAGTTTGCCTTCTCTATTCTAAGCTCTTTACTGTTTACATTTAGTCGGTCTACGTTGACTCACCGACCGACTAGTTTGTGAACTAGTCAGTCAGTGATGCTTCTTAGACCAACTAGTTGAGCTTTCCCTGTACATGCCAAGTTACTGTTTATCGTTAGTCGGTCTATGTTCATTTGGTGACCGACTAGTTGATGAACTAATCGGTCAACATTTGTTCTTGGACCGACTAAATCAATTTGTGCTCAGACTTTTAGTTTTATCTCTTAGTCGGTCTGAGTTGAGTCACCGACCGACTAGTTGTGAAACTAGTCGGTCAGCAACTCTTATTTGACCGACTAGTTTCCTTCAGTCTGAACTTATTCTTTTGGTTGTTTTACCTTTAGTCGGTTCATGCTGTTTGACCGACCGACTAGTTGATGAACTAGTCGGTCAGTGGTTGTTCTTTGACCGACTAGTTTGGTTCAGAATAGAGCCGTTGGAGCTTTAATTGAAACGTTTTTCTCTCTCTCTCTTTCCTCTAACCTATATATACTTGGTGTGCAGCATTCATTGCACTCAAGGCTGATTTTATGATAAGTTTAGAGATCAAAGAGAAAGCATTCATCTCATTTAAAGCTCATTCATTTCCTTTCAAGAATCTCTCCCTCACTCTTATTTCAAAAGAGAGATTCATTGATTGTGAGCCTTCCAAGCCAAGTGCTTGATCATAGGTCATCAACAACCTCATAGCTCTCCATTGCTGGCCAACTACTTTGAGCTAGGGTTTGGTGCCTCTTCATCTTCCCCAAAATCCGTTTTGCCCTAAATCGTAAGTTTACTCAAGGCATAGGTATTTTGTGGTAAGAACTTTCATTTCATTTTACTTTGATATTGTAAGTGTTTCACTCTCGGTTGTGAGAGTTTGTTTGTGATCCTGGGTTGTGGGAGTCACAATTTCCTTTGTGTATGATTTGACTTGTTGAAGGTTCTTCACAAGTATTTCATAGTGCAAATCTTGAGTTAGGGTTTCTAACTCAAGTATCCGGAGGGGAGCCGAGTGGTTGGGACGTAGGATCACCGGGAACAAGTCGGGGAGACTTTGGTGGATCCGAACCCAGTAATATTGCTTGTTTGCGATTGTCTTCTTTGTTGTCATATTTACATTTCCGCATTTCTGCATTAATTGGTAGAGTTTGCAAGATAATTAGGAATTATCTTCTTAATTATTTTAAAGTACTATTCACCCCCCTCTAGTACTTGTGCAGTAGCTTAGCAGGGCATTACACACGAACCGTTTAAGACTTACGTTTTTATTCGGTCGCTTACTTACTCATAATTGAGATCTTATCTAGATACGTAAGGACCAAACTATAAGTCTATGGACATTATCTAAGTCTATAATATAATCGATTTCATACTTAGAATATTGGACACCATATGTTATATGAACAAGACGTACACTTAGGATAAATCGTCTTATGGGCATATATCCTCCTACACTGCGCGGGAGGCATGAGCGGCCGCCACGGGATCCTCTTCTGCTTTTTGCTCTGCTCTTCCTTCTAAGCCTGAGCGGTGGCGACCCCCTCTTGGATCTGCTTCTGATTGGCCGGTGTCGATCTATGGGGCATGGGTGGCTTGTCCCTGCCCTTGGTCGGCGGCTGCTTCGACGACGCCTCCCTCGCCATCTTCATCACCTCCTCCATGAACATACTCATGGTCGCATCTGCAAAAAGAAAACAGATCAGGGTGAGCAAATTTGAAGTGGGTTGCGAAACTCGGAGTACCTTCAAACCAGACGTGCTGGGCGATCATCTCATTCATGACCAGGCTTTTGAAGACCCTGCTCTCCATGGGAATCTCCTCTAGGATTTTGGCGCTCTCAAGGTCGCTCCCCTCCAAGACCACTTCAGCATTCACTAAGGGATTCATCGTCCCCCAGTTCGACCTCAGAGCCAAGTCTGCCGGAGTCGAGACGAAGACAAATCTCTCCTTCCAGTCCCTTACTTTGCCCGATAGCTCGAGGACGAGAGGTCGATGCCTCCTAGTGCAGACGTAGTAATACTCCTCCTTCTTCGCCTCGAAGAAGTACTGGAAGAGTAGCAGCGTCAGACTTATGCAGCTGGCAGAGCAGAGGATGAGAAAGCCGACCATCGAGCTGATGGAGTTCGACATCAACTGAAAGAGGGGGAGTTCGAGGAAATGGAGGACGAGAAGAAGGAAGGGGTGGAGCGGGAAGCAGAGCCCCAAGATGAAGGTCAGGTAGTACACGCCGACCTCGTTGTCCCTCGGCGAGCATACCCGCTCGCTGAGTTCGGGGAGGCAGACTGTGTAGGGGACCGGATATACTTAGAACGGATCTCTGGGATCGCAGAGGGTAGCAGCTGAGATATTTGGGCCAAGATGCCAGCAGGGACCGCATCCATGACTACGCCGCTGCTAGCGACCATGGCAGCCTTGGCATTCGACTTCGGCACCTTTTCTTTCTTGGGGTCCCTCTGGATCCCCGACGACGAAGCAACGGCCTGCTCAACTGTCGCGTCTCCCTCCCACTGTTCCGGCCAAGACATCGATGGTGTCTCCGATGCCACCGTTTCCGTTTCGGTGGCGCTGCCCCCACCAACCTCCCTGTAGTGCTGTTCAACGTGAGGATTTGAAGAGGAAGAAGCAGCAGCAGAAGAAAACGAAGACATTGATCAGATCAAGAGTATACCTAGGACAGAACAGACGAATGGAGCTCCGGTGAACGAACGATCGACGGTGGTCGACGGCAGCTACTCTCTGCAACGAAGGGGGGAAAGCAAAAGTTTCGAAAATTCGAGTAAAACTCTCTCCCGCTGCCCTTACATCTCTATTTGTAGGTGGAGACGGGCGATCTCAGCCGTCGAACGGGCCATGTGGCGAGATCTGAGTGGGTCAGGGATGGTGCCTCGAATTCTCCACCGATCACGTCAGCCACGCGTCACCTCTTCAGTGGTTGGACGCCTTGAACTCTCCCCGTCACCGAATTACCATCATGACTTTCGGGATTCGGCAGTCAGATCGAATTAAATGCCGCCGACCAGCTCCCCAATCGATGCGAATGTGACGCGTCATCCGAGCTGAGCCGGGCTTGTCGTTTCAAACTCGAATGACGGGGGCAATTGTTACGGCCCTATGGCCGGCCCATGTGATCAAGGCCCACATACACTGAAAGCCCGATCGAACAGCTCTCCGACTATGCAGAATTAAAACTACCCCAAACGGAAGATCGCCTCTATCCTGGGAAGCTCGCCTCGACGTACAACAAGCCCACCTCCCGGGCTAACCGAAGAAACTCGCCCTGCCGATCAATATGCTCGCCATGACACGAAGAAGCTCGCCTACATACCAACAGGAAGCACGGTCAGACGGTCCGGAGACACCGAGCTTGGTCGACGAGATTGACTCTCCCCCAGGGCGGCCCGGTGTAACTATCTTTGACAGGGTGACGTAAGGCCACCTACCATCCATTAATGCCAGAGGTTAAGGGCGAGAACTGATGGCCGCCCATCGCGTCTCATTAATGCATCTGACACCCTCTGACACCATTAATGCACTAACTATCTTTGACACAGCTTGCTAACCTATCGCTTTTTCACTTGAGTGCCAACTGGGTTGATTCGACAGCTGACAGGATGACGAGCAACCACCTCTCAGCCATATAAATACCCCCTACTGCCTCCATAGAGGGGGTTGGTCAGTTAAAACTTCTAACTCATTCCCATATAAAAGGTCGGATATCTTCCATATATCTGGGCCTTCCTCATAAGCTTGCCACGCTTCGCCGATCTGTCTTAAGATCGCCAAGTGTGCCCGACGCATACATTTCACGTCACTTGCTGACTTACGCATCGGAGAGGCTACGGGCTGACAGCCAGCCCCCCTTTCTGACGAGTTGCTATTCTCGCAGAAAGCTCGCCTCATCTATCGGGAGACGGCGACCTTCGGCGACCTCCAGGCGACCTTGAATTCTTCACCTTCAAAGCAAGTTCTGAGCTGTGCAAATCTAGCCGTTAGCCAAAAACTTGTAATCATTGTACCCGTGATTCCCAGTAACAAATAAATCTCATTGTTGGCTTATTTGACCCGCAACATAAGCCCACCATCTTCTAATGAATTACAATGTTGCCATTGCTTTTAAATACAACCAAAAAGCCATTTCTCCCCCTCTATTTACAAGGTTGCCATTGGCGCAAAATTTAACCCCTTGGTTCCCCTCTATTTACATGTTTGCCATTAGGATTTACATCCATTTTAACCTTCGACGATACCGACACACAAACACACGCTTCTCACTCCCTTTCGGTTGCGCGTGCACCTCATCATCTTGTTCATGGTGGGGTTTTTCGTCGTACACTGTGTACGGGTTATTTCTAATAAATGGTAGCATAAAGAGTGTTATACTAAAAATGAAGAAGCCGTAAGTTTGTTTCATTTAATTACCATATTCTTTTTAAGATGTTTACTATCTGCACCGCATAACATGCGGTGCAGCCGAGAATCTTTGCTAAAAACAGCATGTTTGTCAAATCAAAAGAAACGGATGAGATATTCGATGTGACTACTTTGCCATCTTAAGTAAAAAAAAGAGAATTGCTAAATACACCCCTATATATAAGGATGTAGATAATGATTGGATGCTTTAAAAAGAAATTATATCACATTTTATCATCACCTCATAGCTTCTCTAGCTTTCTTTTTTCCTTTTTTGGCCACTAATAATTACATGCACCCCTATGTTAGGGGTGCATGTAGTCTTCCTAAAAAAAATCATGCATCCACCGCATCCTTGATTCCTTGCGATGTAGAGAGTTGCTTCCTTTTTAATACAACACAAGCAGCATACCGTTTATCTTTATAAAAAAGGGACGGCCGCCATCCGAGAAAATATAAAAACATGGTGGTCAGAATCTCCGAACGAATTAGTATCAGATTTCAATCCCCCAAGACACGCACACATGGACGTGACACAAAAATCCAATCTTGTCGCATCGATGGACAATCGATGACAAGAGAGGGGCAATTGCGAGTGCTCCTGCAGTGCAGGGACAGTCCTTTTGCATTCACGCGCATCGACCTGTAATTGCGTGGTTCGTCACTGGCACTGCAACAACATGATCGATATCATCATTTGCTTGCTCTCTCCGTCATTTTATCAAACGTTTGTACCCACGTAATTGGCCCGAGCGTGCGTTGCATTTGCATCAACAATCCCAACATCAGACGCACAGCAACTTCCCAAAAACATTTACAATGTGCAAATATTATTCTTGGTGCAAACCCAGAGCCTCGCCTTCAAATAGAACAAGAAATTGAAACAGCGAGGGTGATGAAAAACTGAGAGCACTCGAAGGAGAGTGGGTGATGTGCCAAGTGGGGGATTTTGCCGGCAGGACAACAGACACCCAACTCTCTCGGTCTCTCGTTTCCCTTTTGTTTTTGGCCATCCTTGGTGGGAGAATCAGCTAATGCAATACACAAGATGCCCAACTTCAGTCTCGCTTTTTGACCCCCAAATTATTATTCAAATCCCAACTTGTTTCCAAGATTCCAGGTGCCTCTCCTAGATTCTGTCTTTGCTCTGGCGTCAACAGTGTGATGCACCGAACCTCGATTTGCAATTTGCAAGCCCTTGAGAGGAGAGCACTTCATGGGGTTGGAGGGAAGCTGCTAATGCAGGCACAAGCAGTGGCCGCTGTTGCATTCAACGAGTATATAACCGAAACATACGCTTTTCTTAGTCTTCACTGTCCTGATGATGCTTTCATAAAGGGGTGCGCGCTGTAGAAGCCTGAACGGCTAAACCCTTCTACATGCTTATAAGGCCATATACCCTCCTCCTGCGATTTTATATTGAATATTTGTAAAGGTTGGCTCGATTGAGACGCTGAAGAAGTATTGTAGATGTGCAGCCCAGCTATCCTGTGCAGAGCTAGCTCGCCTGTACTTGGATCATGCCTATCTGACCTGCTTAAGTCAGATACGGAGATGCCGAGCTAATGGACTTGTACAGTGCATGTATTTTCAAGTCGGAGGATCGGCGGCTCATAGGTCGTCAACTCTACAGTTCGAGCTTTAGATAGCTCGTCTCGGCACTTTGTCGGTTTGGCCTTTAGCAGGAAGTTTGACAACACGGAGGGACCCACCATAGAATGTGATGTCCTATCCGAAGTAGAGTTGTGATTGGATTAGAATTCCGTTAGAGTCGGACGTCTTATCAAATGGAAATCTCTCCTCTATTAGAACACATGGTGTACCCTAGCCCTGTATATAGGGTGTTTAGGCAATGGTTTCAAGAGAGGAACACACTGAGATAACTTTGAGCCGCTATTATTGAAAGCCAACTGTGAGAGATTGTGTTGAGAGCTTTTGGAGAGATCTTGAGTGTTTTTTCTTCGTTTTAAGAGAGAAGACTTGTACTTGTTATCTTCTTTCGTAATAAAGCTCAATGGTGTTCCCTTGCCCGGTCGACGACCTAAAGTTACAATCTTTTATAGCGCTCTATTTGTTTGTTGCTTGTCCTTCACCACCGGATCTTCGATGATCATACGTTGACGCACAACAAACTAGTATCAGAGCTTGTGGTTTCGGAGATCAACATAGGAGACGAAAATGAGCAACTATGGCGATGACAGTTCTTTAAAGGCGTCGACTTCCAGAGTGCATGCTCCAACAGCTCGAACTATCGTGTCCAACACAAAGTTCGAAATAGAGAAGTTTGATGGAAAGATCAACTTCGCTATGTGGAGATGCAAAGTCTTTGACTTCTTGAACTAACTTGGTCAATATATCGCATTAGACGAGAAGCCGACGAGCATGTCGGATTTGGAGTGGAGAACTCTGAATCGAAATGAATCAAAATGCATGTGGTATGATCCCACTGTATTTGATGAATGAGAAGAAATACCCTTTCACGAAGGAGACAAATGCAAGGAAGTTTTGGAAGGACCTTGGCGACAAGTACATGATGAAGAACATCCAAAATCGACTGCATTTGAAGAAGAAGCTTTTTGGTTTGAAGCTTGAGGATGGTGTTTCTATTGAGAAACATTTTGACTACTACAATAAGCTTCTAACCGACCCGAGGAACGTCGATGTTAAGATCAAAGTTGAAGATCAAGCAATGATTATCCTCAATTCTCTACACATTGATTATGAGTACTTGGTGTTGGTTCTTACTTACAGTAAGGACTCGATCACGTTTGAAGTCTAATGCTCTAACTGTTGGATATGGACGACATGAATACACCCATGAGGGGATGTATGAGTGTATACTGACCTCAGATGTCGCGTGCACGAAGGCGTGCACGAAGGGAACCTTTTCTCGTGTGAAAAGGACCACTCGATAAGTGAAAAAAGCCACTCGATAAGTGGAAAAAGTCACTTTATAAGTGCATAAAGGCACTTGATAAGTGAATGAAGAAGAGGATAAATGAATGTGCTAATATAGGCTAATAAGCTTATAATTGGTTATTTCCTACAATAACCACCCCTAAAGCCTATAAATAGGACCCAAGGGTAAGGCATTCATACTACACTTTCCATGCCATAAGTTTGCATAAGGCATCTTATGTTCTTCTTCTCCCTTCCATTAAAATCCTCTTCTAAATAGAGATTTAGGCGGTGAAACTCTGCTTCAATCCTCCGTGACGAAGTATCGACCGTTGTGGCGAATCCGAGGGCGAAGTTCCGAGATTACGGTGCCGCGTACGCAAGCGTAAGTCTCGACTTTATTAATCGATCCTAACGTCCTTGTTTTGACAGGATCCTACATTGGTATCAGAGCCATACGGGTTCGCCCCGGTCAAACCGCCACCCCGTCGAACCAATGAACGAGGCGTTGTCTTTTTCACGAATGGGTATCCTACCATTATGGATATGGTAGGAACGCTTCGTGACGGAGAGAGAACGCAGCGGTTGTTCTTTTTACGTTAGGGTCTTCTGTCATTACGGATATGGCAGGAACTCTCCGTGACGGGAAGAACCGACCGTTCATATCATCAAGCTCGCACTCTTCATGGATGCTGAGTCTCCATTCATAGGGAATGTGAACTCTCTTCATGTGGAGCGTGTAGTTTACGAACTTTAAAGTAAGTTATTTTTCATTTTGGCACACGACCATTAGAGAATAACTACTTTCTCGACGAACGGGTGCTTCATCGAGGAAGATGATGGTAGTTATCCCCATCGGAGAAGATAACCTTTGGTGCATGATCACCATGGCCAAATGGGTTATGGAGGCAATGCATCCCCCCTCCCCATGCGGAGGGGGTTGGCTACGGCCAAATGACAACGAAAACCACCCCGTCGGGGGGGAAGTGTGTGCGGAAACCCCATGCAAAGGGGTGGTCGGCCATGGCCAAAGGGCCATGGCCGGACCTGGCCAGCCCCGGCCATGGCCAGGGGACCCTGGCCGTGGCCAAGGCCATGACTGGCCGAGGGGCCAGGGCCCCTGGCCGGCCAGGGCAGAGGCCCTGGCCGGGGGGTGCCAGGGTCCTTGGCCGACCAGGGCAGAGGCCCTGGTCGACCAATCGGGGATTTTTGGTCGCATTGGTCGGCCTCGGCGAGAGGCCTTGGTCGATGTAACACGAACATGCCGACTAGCCCATACGGGGCCAACGACAATCGTCTGCGGCAAAATTCTCCTATACGGGGGGAAGCGCCTGGATCCATACGGGAGCCGGCGACAATGGCTTGCAGAAAAATCCCCTCAAGGGGGATCCGGCCTTGGTACGAATACAGCACAACCCCGGTAAATGGCCAGGAAATGCTGAATATTTCGCTAGTATCATAAGGGTACTAGGTTGAAATACACATTTTTTTTGAAAAATACGTTTTCATCCGTTTTGAAAAATACGTTTTCAAAAACGCTTTTCCGCTGCAAAGTACTATATGAGTACTTTTATTTGATAAAGTGATGGGGAAATACTGAAAGTTACTCTAGATGGTGATTGGAAACGTAGTGACCTTTCCGATTCTAGGGTAACATCTAAAGTATTTTTCGAAAGTAACTTATCAAATTATAAATATCATTCCAAATGGGAGTTGAAATTAGAACTATCCAAATGGGATATTCTATTATCATTTCAAGTGGAAATTATATTTTAAGAATTTTTAATGCAATGTTTTGATCAAACCTTCAGTTTTGTGTATTTTGCAGCATTTTAAAAGTAAAATGTCTTCCGCTTCAAAGAATATCGTCGCTGAGTTAAACAGAGGTGAAAAACTCAACGGCGATAATTACAAACTTTGGTCCATCAGGATACAATACATTTTAGATGAGCAAGAAGTGCTCGAAACTCTAAAGAACGTAATGATTGAACCCGAGTTGGGCATTATGGCCCAACACAGACGAGACAAGGAAGCTTTTGATGCTTGGTCTCGGAAGAACAAGATAGCTCGCATTACGTTATTGAGCAGTATGGCCGATGACATAATGCGCATCTTCCGAGAGCATGACCTAGCCATGGACATATGGTCCAAGCTAGAGGAGAAGTTTGGTGGCACATCGGTGTCTAAACTCCGCGCCTTAACTATAAGATTTGATTCATACAAGAAACGTCCAGATCATTCCATGGGGAAACATCTGCGACATATGGCGAATCTTATCTCAGAGTTGAAGGATGCAGGTCATGTGCTCACTGATGAGCAACAAATCCAATCAGTCATACGTTCCCTACCAAATGGGTGGGACCAAATGAAGATGCATCTCACTCATAATGAGAGCATCAAGACCTTCAGTGATGTTTCCAAGCACCTCGAATTAGAGGAAGAGCGGCTTGCGGCTGCCAAGCCAAGTGCAGAAGTGCACATGGTTGCTAGTTCCTCACACGGGGGAAAGAAACGGAAAGATCATTCGAAGTCTACTAATGAACGTAATAAGCAACCTGAGTCTACCAAGAAACCCAAACATAAGGGTGGGCACAAGAAAAGGCACAAGAAGAAAGACTTGAAGAGAATCAAGTGCTTCAAGTGCAACAAGTTCGGTCACTATGCTCGTTCGTGTACGAGTGGAAGCGACGAGGTAACTTGTAATACTAGTTACATATGTGTTTCTAGTTCAATATTTCTTGTAGAATCTAATCCATTTTGGATAATTGATTCAGGTGCCACCGACCACATAGCAAGGGGCAGACGGTCCTTCGTGGAGTATCACCGGATACCCCAAGGAACGAAGTGGATCTATGTAGGAAACAACACACGTGTTGAAGTGAAAGGCGTTGGGACTTGCAAGCTAGTCTTGGACAACAGCCGCACTCTCCTACTTCATGATGTTCTCTTCGCTCCAGATATTCGAAGGAATATAATATCTGTGGTCGTGTTAATGGGTCTTGGGTATAGCTGGTTTTTTCATGATTGTAAAGTGGACTTGTTTTGTAATAATTCCTTAATTGGCACTGGGTATGTATTCAAAGGATTTGTTGTATTAAATACAATGTATGACTCTTCATTTTGTAATGAAAATTTCCTTGTTACAAATTCTTCGACTTATGAGTCTGATATAATTTATTGGCACGCAAGGCTTGGTCATATTGGACCAACACAAATGGATAGACTTACCAAACGTGGCCTTCTATCCAATGTTTCAAAGGTTGAAATGTCGACCTGCGAACATTGCCTTGTGGGGAAATCTTGTCGCAAGCCATTTGGAACCGGCACAAGGGCCGAGGTTCCATTACAGCTCATCCATTCGGACATATGTGGTCCAATGAATGTCAAGACAAGACGTGGGAAGTCCTATTTCATCACTTTTATTGATGACTTCACCCGATTCGGACATATCTATTTGATATCCCACAAAAGTGAAGCATTAACCTGCTTTAAAAACTAAATGAGTTTAGTGGAGAATCAATTAGATCGCAAGATTAAGGTCTTGCGAACCGATAGGGGCGGTGAATATCAATCAACAAGTTTTAAGGAACTTTATGATGAAAAGGGCATAGTACATCAGGTAACTATGCCTTATACTCCTCAACAAAATGGTGTTGCAGAAAGGAGGAATATGACTTTAATGGAAATGGTCCATTCAATGATGGCGCAAGATAACTTGCCAATCACCTTTTGGGGTGATGCATTATTGACGGTCGCTTTCATCTTAAACCGCGTACCCTCGAAATCAGTTAGCTCCACTCCTTATGAGTTGTGGAACCAAAGGTCTCCTGACTTAAACATTTTAAAACCTTGGGGATGTGCATCCTACGCACATATTTCCTCCTATAAGTATGGCAAACTTGGGCCAAGGGGAAGGAAATGTATCTTTATACGATACGCAGAAAACTCCAAGGTTATGTTTTCGTTAGTCAGGAAGACAATGGAGGTCTAATTGAGTTTGAGTCGAGGGATGTCACTTTCTTGGAAAACGAGTTTCCAAGACATGACGAGATAAGTCAGGACTTATCTTTGTTTGAGATTAATGATCAAGAAGGATTACCTCATTCGAGTGGGAGAATTCTTGGTGAAGAAGAAAATACGTTTCTAACTTCACCAATGGATGATACGAATGACACTAATCATATTCCATACGGGAATAATGATCCAAGTAGGAGCATTTCTAACGACATTCCAAGTGGGAGTGATATTAGAATTGATCTAAATTCGAGTCAATAAGGACTTGAAGAATCTCAAATACGACGTAGTAGTCGTACAAGGTTGGCTCCTCTAAAGATTTGAGGATGAATTTCCGCAAACCTTTATGACTTTACTACAAGATGATGACGAGCCTGCTACTTTCAAACATGCCGTATCATGCCCTGCGAAAGACAAATGGATGAAAGCGATGAAGGAGGAGTTGGAATCCATGAAAGTTAACCAAGTCTGGGACTTAGTTGACTTACCCAGAGGACGTAGAGCTATTGGAAACAAATGGGTTCTCAAGATCAAGCATAAGGCTGATGGCTCTATTAACAGATATAAAGCTCGCCTTGTCGCGAAAGGTTTTATGCAACAGGAAGGGATAGACTATGAAGAGACCTTCTCACCTGTTGTCCGTTTTACCTCGATTCGCCTAATTCTGGCTATGGTAGCTTGCTTAGACCTCGAATTACATCAGATGGATGTAAAGACTGCCTTTCTCAATGGAGAATTGGACGAGGAGATCTATATGGAACAACCAACAGGGTTTGTAAAAGAAGGAAACGAACATAAGGTTTGTAAACTTCGTAAATCCATATATGGTCTTAAGCAATCCACGAGGCAATGGTATATACGATTTCAAGAAGTTGTCTTATCAAATGGTTTTTCTATGCTTGATGAAGACAACTGCGTATATATCAAGAGGATTAAGATCAAGTACGTTATTATGTCTCTATATGTAGATGACATTTTAATAGCCGGAAATGACAAGGGCTTTGTGATGGATATCAAGGCTTGGCTTTCATCAGTTTTTGATATGAAAGACATGGGAGAAGCCGCATATATCCTTGGAGTTAAGATTTCAAGGAATCGTTCGAAGAAACTTCTTTCTCTTTCACAGGAGACTTATATAAAGAAGGTTTTAGAACGTTTTAATATGCAGGACTGCAAGTCCATTGATACTCCTATAAGCAAGTGCGACAATTTATGTCTGAAATCGTGTCCAAAAAACCAAAAGGAAAAGGAAATTATGGAAAAAGTTCCATATTCCAGTGCAGTTGGTAGTCTTATGTACGCTATGATGTGTACGAGACCGGACATCTGTTTTTGCCGTTGGAATGGTAAGTCGTTACCAATCCAATCCAGGGCAAGTACACTGGAAAGCAGTTAAGAGGATATTGTGGTATCTTAAGGGAACTGCGGACTATGCTTTATGCTATCAAGGAGATGCCTTGAGGCTCGAAGGCTACACTGATGCTGATTGGGCGGGTGATCTCGATGAGCGACGATCGACCTCAGGATATGTTTTTCTACTCGGATCTGGTGCAATATCCTGGAGTAGCAAGAAACAATCCTGCATCGCACTTTCAACTATGGAAGCCGAGTTTGTAGCTTTAGCATGGCAGTCAAAGTCAGATATTGTGGTGTCTGGTTATCATCCTTACAACATCATTAAGACATACGCTCCCTGGGAAAGGAGTAATGTTGTAATACGTATTCATACTGCGTATGCATTTTGACCATTAGGTTAGAATAGTAATTGTGTTTACTAATATGTGAGACCCAAAGACCACATGGGTCTTAACTCGTTACCCTTATGGACTCTAATTGGTTCCTTAAGATTTGACTGGGTGATTGCTATCTTAGCATGTTGCTTATGGACTATGGTTAATTTGGTCCGGCGGGGCATGTTAGAAAAGCGAGTCAAGTCAAGATCGAAAGGATCGCAAGAAGAGGAAGATTAATTTCATATTCACATTTGGACTTTAGATATTCAAAGCTGGCCAGCCAATTGTAATCCAGATGGGATTCAGTTGTTGAATATAAAGTATAAGAAATGTGAAGAAATAATCTAGGGTAAAGCATGCGTTGATCTACTCAACTTTGCACCTCGAGGGGTGTTGTGTATCTCTAACAAGTGCACAACAGCGGACTCTATGCGCATGACGGTCACACGGCCTATTTCTCGGTATGATAAACAGAAGAGTTAAAGGAAAGATGTTTCCTTACAATCCCCTCAAGTGTGAGTGGGAGATGTTGGATATGGACGACATGAATACACCTATTGTAACGACCACTTTTCGTTGTGCGTTGTTCGTGCACGTGCTTTTGGCCGTGCACGTGTTTGTTTTAGACTTTGTTTGTCTGTGAACACTTTAGTGCGATATGCCATTGTGAACGTCTATGAAAGTATTAAATAGTGGCACTAATCTGGAACGATGTTTCTCGAGTCGTTTTCCCCCAATTTAATCTTACTCGATGAGACGTGGCGATTCTCACTTTTGACGGGAGACGTTTCTATTTTTAGTTTCGTCGTCCGATGTCGAAATTGAGATCCGTCTTCTTAGTTAGCTCACTTTCGTCACCACGATCACCCGATATTTATTTTATAATTTTTGGAGTTCATTTGACCACGTTTATATTTTTAACAAGTTTTATATTATTTTTAATAATTAATTTTTAAATTATTTTCGGCCAAATAAAATTTATTTGAGTTTAAAACGTTTTAAAGAATTTTTGAGCCAATTTCCAGCTCATTTGGACCAAGTCAAATCCTTGGGTGAGTTGGAGAAGTTGAATTTCAAATTTTAAATTATTTTAAACTTCTAATCCTATTAGATTTAGCCCTAGACCAAGTCAACCCATCTACACTATATAAACAACCTCTAGGAAGACCCATTTTCGCAAGAAATTAGCCCTAGCCTCTTCCAAAACCCAAATTGGACGTTGCGACGATTCGTCGCAACGTTGCGACGTTCAGCCCCCGCACCGACCGAGAGAACGGCCTCCGTTCGCCCGCTCTGACCGATAGCCAAGCCCGCACCCGCTACTGTCGCCACCCCCGCTCCCCGCTCTGACCGGGGATTCCTCTCGGTCAGACCGAGATGCTTCCCCGCTCCGCTCGCATCTCCGCACCGTTGCAAGCCCCCGCTCAGCGCCCGCCCTGTCGCCCCGCATCCGCTAGCGCCTGACCGAGCGGATCGCCCGCCTCCGCAACGTTGCAACGCTTGCAACGTTGCAGCGCCCGCTCCCCCGCATCCAAGGCGCACGACCGACCCCTCCCTCCGCACCGACCGAGAGCACCAAGGCCCACACCGCACCAAGCGCTGCACCAAGCCCGTTCCCCCGCAGCGACCGACAGAGCTCCCCGCACCGAGGCTGTACGACCGAGAGTCATTCGTCGCAACCCCGCATCCGTCGCACCACTTGCCACAGTGGGCCCCCCAAGTTCTCCAGAGGTATTTTGGGTCCCCCAAAGGTCCATAGGACTACTGTGGGCCCCACCTAGGTGCTTTCTCTCCGACGATTCGCCGTGCACGACGTTGCGACACGTCGTAGCCCGTCGTCGCACGTGCGAGCTTTGGAATCTGGAATCGTCGCCCGGGTTGATTGCTCTGAAATTTCCAGCAAGGAATCTAATTGGAATCTGGACTTGGAGCGCGATCTTTTATTCTAACCCCCGGCGTCGCTACCCGACGCCGGTGTAGCTTTCGCGTCGTGTTGAGGTAACGCTTTGCACCCCTAGGACCCCCAACCCAATGCATGCTAATCAAGACTAAAATCAGTATTTTTAAAGTATTTTAAATGTTTTAAATTCACTAATCAAGATTAATAATATGGACTTTAGGCCGGTGGACTTGTGCACGTAGGATAATTGTGATTTTGGACTCTCTTGGACGGTGTGCTCAGACGTTGTACTTGTAGGCAAGTGAAACTTGCCAACTCTTGTGTAGGTCCATGTTTTTAGGCCACTTCCTTGTTCCTAGCGTAAAAGAGACTAGTCAGTGAAATGATAGCTGGCTAGACGCCAACTTGATCTAGTTTGACAACGAAACTAGATCCGTCACCTAATTGATCTAGCTTGACAACGAAGCTAGATCCAACCCTTTAAACTTGTTGTTCATGCATACTAAACTGTCACGTTTACTTTTCTTATCTGTACGCACTTTTAACTGCCATGCATTACATTCTACATGTCATCCAAGTTGATTGTTGCATTCGTAGCACACGCTACAATACTTGTACTCCTTGAATACTACTTCCGGTGGAAACGGGCCTCATGTGTTGGTCAAAAGCCAATGCCCGGGTTCCCTGGACCGGCTAGGTGCACCCCTATGCCATACTTGTTAAAAACACTTCCTGGCTCGTGATCCAGAAGCGAGCATTCCCGTTCGGGGGTAAGGCCCTGGCTCGACACACGTGGAGGGGTAGGGATAAACGGTTACTTGAGCTCAGGAGTGGCCTGATCAGCCCTCTAGCCAAAAGACGGAATCCCTGTGCACGAGGTGCTTACTTTTCTTGTCTTGTACTTGTTTTGTGAATGATTTATGCAATACTTGTCAGCCATGCCATGTTTAAGTGCCATGCTCGTACTTTACTTTACTTTACCTTACCTGTTGCACTCATTACTTTAACTGCCATGTCATTGCATCATGCTAGAACTGCTAGGTTGCTTTACTTTTACCTACCTTCAGTTTCCTTGCACAAGTCTCTTGTAGACTTGCTGACATGTGCCCCTTGCTCTTTTGGGTGTCACATGTTAGACCCTGAGCCAGAGACCGTTGCTGAGTACGTGATGTGTTGCTGACGCTGAGCCTGAGTCCATGACTGCCTAGGAGGAGTTTTGTGGATGCCAGTGATCTTTCTTGGTGACCTTGCTGAGCTTTCTTTTGTTTTAGGTTTCTGTTAGTTGTTGGTGCGTAGCACCGTTGTTTTGTACGCTGTATTTTTGTTGGCCATGTTTGGGCCTTTAGTCTCTCTTTTATTTCAGCCTGGTGGCTTTTTCTGTGATGTTGAAACTTATTTTATGGATATTCTGAGATACCTCTTTTTTCTCATTTAATTATTATTATCTTTGTTTCGTTCGCATTGCAAGGACCTGCAGTTTTAAATTTGATTGACGCTTATCGGACTTGCAGCTTAGCAGCTTCAAGTCTGAGCGGACCTTCTCATGCTTCGCCTCCATATTTTTGGGAAGCGGGGCGTGACACCCATGAGGGGATGTATGAGGGTATACGGACCTCAGATGTCGCGTGCACGAAGGCGTACACGAAGGAAACCTTTTCTCGTGTGAAAAGGACCACTCGATAAGTGAAAAAAGCCACTCGATAAGTGGAAAAAGTCACTTTATAAGTGCATAAAGGCACTTGATAAGTGAATGAAGAAGAGGATAAATGAATGTGCTAATATAGGCTAATAAGCTTATAATTGGTTATTTCCTACAATAACCACCCCTAAAGCCTATAAATAGGACCCAAAGGTAAGGCATTCATACTACACTTTCCATGCCATAAGTTTGCATAAGGCATCTTATGTTCTTCTTCTCCCTTCCATTAAAATCCTCTTCTAAATAGAGATTTAGGCGGTGAAACTCTGCTTCGATCCTCCATGACGAAGTATCGACCGTTGTGGCGAATCCGAGGGCGAAGTTCCGAGATTACGGTGCCGCGTACGCAAGCGTAAGTCTCGACTTTATTAATCGATCCTAACGTCCTTGTTTTGACAGGATCCTACACTAACGAGCAATAAGTTCAGGAGGAATGATGAGGACATGAGAGGCCAAGCTAACGACACTCTTACCGTGGTAAGAGGTCGAAGTAATGAGAAGATAGAGCTCAGAAGGGATATTTTTGATCCAAGTCCAGGGACAAGAGTAGATGCCCTCTTCGCAAGGACTTGGCGAAGGCTTTCCGCAAAGAAAGAGGATATAGGGTCAGAGATTGTCTGAAGATGAAGAAGAAGCACTATGCGACATCCAACAGCCAACATTGTCAAAGGCATTAAGGTCGAAGAGTGTGTATTGGTCGGTGCTTCAAAGGATGTGATGTCAGATGGATGGGTGCTCGACTCAGGATGCTCTTTCCCTATGATGCCATATAGAGCGTATTGTACTACCTTTCGGGAAGGCGATAGTCCTACTTGGCAATGACCGAGCTTGCAACAATGTAGGCATTGGGATTGTTCGGATGAAGATGGGCGATGGTGTTACACGAGACATCGATGAGGTACATTATGTTTCCGACCTAACGCATAACCTCATATTGCTGGATTCACTCAAAGCCATGGGCTGTCAACTGACGCTGGGGAGAGTGAAGCTTTAAGGGTGATCCGAGGAGCTATGATCGTAATAAAAGGGAAGCAAAAAGGTAAACTCTACTATTTGGATGGTTCAGTCGTGACTGGCACATCAGCTTTGACTCATGAGGCTGACAGAGACGACTTGCTTCTGCACGTGCATCTAGGTCATGTTGGAGAAAAAGCTTTGCGGAAGCTTATCGAAAGAGATCATCTAAGAGGAGCCAAGACCAGGAAGATAGAGTTCTGCGAGCATTGTGTCTTTGGGAAACAAACACATGCTTCGTTTGTAACGACCATCCATAATACGAAGGAAGCACTTGACTACGTTCACTCCGACGTATGGGGACTGGATAGGTCGGCCACATTGGGAGGTAAACACTATTTTTTTCTTTCATTTATGATTTTTCACGCATGTTTGGATGTTTCCTATGAAGTAAAAAGACCAACTTCTGAGCATGTTCATAGAATGGAAGAAGTTGGCTGAGACTCAAACAAGTCAAAAAGTTAGGCGACTCTGAAGTGACAACGGTGGAGAGTATAGGTCAGACCTCTTCCTGAAGTGACAACGGTGGAGAGTATAGGTCAGACCTCTTCCTAAAGTTCTGCATATCAGAGGCGATTTAGAGACACTTCATCATCAGTGGTACGCCACAGCAGAATGTAGTAGATAAAAGGATGAATAGAACTTTGTTCAAGAAAGTCTAATGCATGTTATCTACTACCGACCTATCGAAGGAGTTCTCGACAGAAGCATTGGTGTACTAGACCTACTTGGTCAATCGGCTACCTTCTGCTGCATTGGGAGGAAGATCTCCTTTAGATCTCCTTTAGAGGTTTTGGAGCACTATCCCGCAGATCTTCATAAGTTTGGTTATGATTCACAACAGCATCCACCAAGTGGCCCAAGCTATTATGCCCTTGCCTAGCCTTCATAGCTGTGTAGAAGAACTTGAAGTTCTTATCTCCCAGGCTGAGCCAATTTTGCCTACTTTTTTGCCTCAACATGTCCTCCTCCATCCCCATAAACTTCGCAAGATTTTTAGCTAGCTCCTGCTCTCTTTTTTGCAAGTCCAAATCATAAGTGATAGAGGGGATGCAACGGATTACCTCCAGGTTATTACGACATGCCGATACATCACAAGCGACCTTATGAATTTGCGACCAAGTTCGGAGCTCGGCTTTGGCATTTCGAAGCTTGATGTAGACTTTGTGCATAGGCGACCCAGCAACATGAGCACTCCAAACATTTACGATCAGATCCTGGAATCCAGCCCATTAAACCCATACATTGTTTTACTTGAATGGCTTAGGGCGTGATATCACTTTTGTCTGCAGTCTTAGTACCATAGGGGAATAGTCAGAAGTGAGTGGATCAAGATATTCAACATACGAACCAGGGGGCAAAGAAAGCCACTCCGAATTGCATAGTAACTGGTCTAGTTTAGCTGAAATCCTCCCAACGCCTAGTCTTTGGTAACACCAGCTAAGTGATTTCCCAGTACATTTTACATCCAGTAACGAGCATTTACTCAGGCACCTGTTGAATTCGTCCAAAACAGAGATATCGCACGGTCTTCCCCCAATCTTTTCCTTAAAATATCTGATGCAATTAAAGTCTCCCCCAATGAGCCACGCATTCCCTCCAATCATGGCCGCATCAGCCTCAAGAAGGCTCCAAAGAATGGTGCGCTCGGATCTCAAATTTAAACCATACACCGCCGTAATATGAACTGAGAGTCCCCCTTCGTTATCGCATCTCAACGTAATGTGTTGAGAGGAGATGGTCTGCACAGTCGCTCGCCATACAGAGTTGTCCATTCCCACAAGAATACGCCCTCCTGAATGGGAAGAAAAGTTGTCAAATATAACCCAATCCTTTGGAAAACATTTTCTCCATTTATTATTATTATTCTTCAACTTGGTCTCGAGCAAAATAACTACGCTCAGATTTATTTTCATAAGTCTGTCACGAAGATCTCGCCTTCTAATGGGGTTATTGAGACCTCGTGCATTCCACACGAATATGCACATTAATTAAGATTTTTGTGTGGCTTCCCCGAAGCCCCTTCCCATATGCGCGAGCTTTTCCTTATACCTCCCTCTGTAGCCATCTGAGATGAATCCTTCTTTGAGCCAATCCCAGTTTCACCCTCCTTATTTTGCATTTCCTGCTCTCTAATTTCCTCCTCCAACTCCCATTCTGGATTTGTTAGGGATAAGGTATTAGGAACTAGATCAATGTTAGGCTATATTTCCTTGATACTATTCCTCACCTCATCCCTTCCATCACCCATATCATTGGTACTACTACTCTGATGCACCTCATCATCAAATGTCTCAACATGGCCATCCAGGACCTCATCATTGTGAGTAAGCTCAGTACTCATCCTGATAGTCGAATCATCCAGCACTGCTTCATTTCCAGGTAATTCCCCATCTTCCCGATTAATGACAGTAACATATGTATCTTCTCCCTTCCCTGAGCCGTCCAAAACGCATCCTTGATCATGAAGAGGATCTTGCAGAATTTGAATCTCAGGGTCTCCAATCCCTGCATCTTCTTCCTTGTTAATATTTTCCAAAGAGCTACCATCTCCCTCTTCATGTTGTTGCACATTTGTAGTCTCCTTTTCCTTAATTTGGATTGAAGAGAGCTTACTAAGATCAGGGCATTGGGAATCCACGTGACCAAAGCATATACATTTGCTGCACCTTGGAGGCTCTCCTTCATATTTTTATCAATGTTGATAATAGTTCCATCATCCATCTTTAATCCCACCGTCCTTGGGAGTGGTTTCTTAGCATCCAAATCCACGAGGCATCTGGCATAAGCCAAGTGTTCTAGCTTCGTCGTTGCTCTGTCCAAGCAAAGAGGAATCCCCACAACCGAAGCTGCGACATTTAATATCTCCAATGTCCACATGTTGAGGGGAAGCCCATGGAATTAAACCCACCTTGGGACCATGGCCAACATGTCCCTGTCGTGTCGTAAGGTTGAGCTCCATCTTTGTAACACAGTCAAACGACCATCGCATAACCACGGTCCTCCATAGAGAATGCGTTCACATTCTTTCTCACATTCAAAGCGGAGGTAAAAGAACACATTCTCTCGACTGTAGATCTGTACTCCCTTGTTCAATTTCCACAAACAGTCCACCCAAGCACGCAATTGACCATAATAGGGAACATCCCATAAAACATAGCCAACTAATGGGTTCTTCCAACGCTCCGAACCCTTCTGTAACATAGAACACATTACTCTTCCGACACTAACACCATCATCTTGAGTCAAAGGAGGAATGAATGTCATAGTCAAATCTTCCTCGTATGATCTTCTGTTTGCACAAACATCAGACCAAGTGGGCTTGGACTCTGAAGTATTAATCTGTAGGGATATTTTGGGTCTTACCGGAATTCTACCAACCCTCTTTGGGGCATCTTTGAATTGAACTCCTTTAACAGCCGTTCTGATCTGAACTCGGTCTGTTCTTGCCCCCGACCTCCAATTGCCCCTTTCGAAATTGCTCCCTCCTCGTGATGCCTCGTTAAAACCTCCTCCAGGCTTCTGAATCCCCTTTCCCTTACGCGTTACTGTTTTCCATCCTCCCCTATCTGGAATGGAGACAGATCGGTCCCTTTCGTCAACCTTAACGCCATTGACGTCGATGGGACCGTCAGATCCGATTGAGTCACCAGTAGAGCCTGCCTTCCTTTGCTCTCCATTGCCACCAGTGTTGAAGCCATTCCCGCCGCCGCTACGGTTGATGTTGGAGCCGCCTGGATCTTCCCTATCGTGCAAATCGCCAGCTCCAAAATCTCCGCTCATCTCGGCTATATATATATACTAGCAAATAACCCGTGCACACGTGCACGTGGACCGGGAAAAATTGGTCGGGAAGGGGGGAGAACAAAAAGTGTGGGTGTGGGTGTGTGTGGAGAGTCCAGGGGCAAAAATGCAAAACCCGGGGTTATATGTGTAAAATTCCCCACCGCTTCTCTTATCTCTTAAAATCTCATCACAAAATTCCCTACCACTTCTCTTATCTCTCAAAATCTCATCACTTGTCCAATTTCTCTTGTCCAAATTCTCTTATCTAATTTCTCTTGTCTAATTTCTCTTATCCAATTTCTCTTGATAACATCCCTATTTTATAGAATAGATATGTATGTATGTATATGTATATGTATATATGTATATGTATACTCTTGTCCAAATTCTCTTGTCCAATTTCTCTTGTCCAATTTCTCTTATCCAATTTCTCTTGATACCATCCCTATTTTATAGAATAGATGTGTGTATATGTATGTATGTATATGTATATATGTATATGTATGTATGTATATGTATGTATGTATATACTCTTGTCCAAATTCTCTTATCCAATTTCTCTTGATAACATCCCTATTTTATAGAATAGATGTATGTATATGTATGTATGTATATGTATATATGTATGTATATATATGTATGTATATACTCTTGTCCAAATTCTCTTATCCAGTTTCTCTTGTCCAATTTCTCTTATCCAATTTCTCTTGATAATATCCCTATTTTATAGAATAGATGTATGTATATGTATGTATGTATATGTATATATGTATATGTATGTATGTATCTGTATGTATGTATGTATATACTCTTGTCCAAATTCTCTTATCCAATTTCTCTTGTCCAATTTCTCTTATCCAATTTCTCTTGATAACATCCCTATTTTATAGAATATATATATATATATATATATATATATATATATATATATATATATATATATATATATATATATATATACGGGTAAATGATTAACTATATTCAGCCAAAACAATACAAATACATCCACTAGGTGGCCTAGAGGGGGGATAGAAAGAATGGAGATAGGGCATAAGCGCCGTCACCCACTACCAACTAGCTCCCTAAGCACGCCTGTGGTCAGAAATTTTACAATACAATATAAAATACAGTCAGATCCACTACTCGAAGCCCCAATTAGCAAAAGGGATAGTTGCCAATGTGTGGTCCATATCTATATCACGAAGAGCGATGAGAACATTTGTCGCAATAGTCCCAAAGAGAGCAGTTTTACCAACCCCCTTCCTTTCAAAGATCCCACTGTTCTGCTGTTTCCAAATATGCCACACCATAGAAGCGAGGACAGTTTTTGCTAGAATTCCCACACAGTCTTTTTTGCTATACAGCGAAAGGAGAAGATCTCCTACCCCAGCTAGTGAAGATGGCGCTGGAGATTTAATGTTCAGCTTTAGCAGGCTCCTGCTAAGGATATAGCGACTGTAGTTGCACTCAAAGAATAGATGGTTAATACTCTCAATAGCATCATCATTACATAAAACACATTTCTGATCATGAGTGGCAATCCAATTGTGAAGAATGTCCTTAGTTAAAAGTTTACCGTGAAAACCCCGCAGAAGGGTGAGTGACCACTTAGGGACATGCTTGTTGTAATAAACAACATTATAATAGGGAAAGGCGGTACCTGGGGACCGGGATCCAGCCCAGGCGTCGCGAAAAGTACAAGTACTTCCAAGAATCCATTCCCAAGTATCAGATCCAGTGGTAATGCGGAATGAATTGATTAGTGGAAAGAGAGATTGTATATGGGGATCATTACTCCACCCATTCGCTGTCCAATAATGACTAACCAAACGATTTTCAGCTCCAGTTGGGACATCTTGCAAAAGTCCAAGAGAGGGCCACAAGGCAACCAGTTATCATACCAGAACGAGGTAGAAGACACATCCCTAACAATACACTTGATAAGTTTCTGAGAAGTGATGCGGTTACAGAGAATGAATTTCCAGGTGCCAGAAGTAAACGGGGACATTTTGGTGCTGTACAAGCCAATATGAGAAATGTACCGCCGCCGCATAAACTGTGCCCATAGCCCATCAGATGATAAGAGTCTCTAAGTAAGACTGACTCCTGATGCTACATTAAGTTCAAATAGGAGTCTCAGCCCCACACCACCCTCTTCTTTATGTTTACATAAATCCCTCCAGGCCCAAAAGTGTTGCTTCCCCCATATGAACCTCCTGCAAAGGGAGGTGATAGAACACAAAACAGTAGGAGGAAGACGGAAGGCATACATCCAAAAGGCCACCATACCATAAATTACCACCCGCACCAACTCAATCCTACCAGATATAGAAAGGAGCAACGAGGACCATCCTTGGAGTCTCTTCTTGCACTTGTCAATAAGCCGAGCATAACTGGATTTCTTAGGGTAATTTGCTGATAAAGGCAGACCAAGATAAACAGAAAAAGTGGATACCTTCTTAACTCCAAGGGCGGAAGCTAATGAGCTCGGATCACGAGTACCTTTGCTAAAGATGGATGTGCTTTTGTCCCAGTTAACCTAAAGCCCAGAAAGTAGACTGAATGTTTTCAGTAAATCCTTGAGGCCTGTAAAGGAATGCTGATTTGCTCGGCAGAACACTAGGAGATCATCTGCAAAGAGCAGGTGAGAGACCGATCCCATCCATCTCATTGGATGGATAGAACGGGACACCTCTGCTCTGGCCATGAGGAGAGAGAATGATTCCATAACAAGTACGAAGAGATAGGGGGATAAAGGGTCACCTTGCCTCGGGCCTCTGTTGGGTCTAAAATACCCCGTAGGAGATCCTTCTACCATTACCGAGAAAGTTGGAGTAGAGATGCATTCAGAAATCCAGTTAATAAATTTAACATTAAAACCCATATGATGAAGGACGAATAGAACAAACTCTCTGTTGACACTATCGAAAGCTTTGCGTAGATCTAATTTTAGGCATGCACTGGATCCTATTGGATTACTGAAGTCCCGAATATGCTCATGAGCCAAAAGAGCACAATCCGACAAAAGGCGGCCTTTAAGAAAAGCTACCTGATTTGATGAAATCAATTCATTAATAACCATCTTTAGCCTGTTGCAAAGAACTTTGCTGATAATCTTATAAATAACATTACAGCAGGCAATAGGCCTGTAATCACCCAAATCAGAGGCCTTGGAATTTTTAGGAACCAGAGTAAGGAACATATGATTAATTTCTCTCAACATATGTCCGGACTTGAAAAAAGAAGAGACTGCAAAACTAACACATGCCCAATGATATCCCAATGTTGCTGATAAAAAAAGGCGTTGAATCCATCAGGCCCAGGAACTTGTCCTTTCCTATCTGGAAAACTGCATCTTTAATTTCAGTACCAGTAATACTCCTATCCAACCAGAGCGCTGCATTAGTAGTAAGTTTACATTTCGGAATTAAATTAGGAAAAACATTCCAATAATGGTCCTGAGTGTAGAGCCTCTCCTAATACAACGGGGCTTCTTTTCTGATCTGATCAATATGGAGATTCCTGGAATCGTCAGCATTAACCAGATGACTGAGGTTGTTATAGCAATTTCTAGACCTCATTGCATTATGGACAAACTTGGTATTTCTGTCACCCAGGTGAAGCCATTCTTGACGGCTCTTTTGCCTGATGTCAGTCTCTTCAACATCCAGCGCATGGCCGAGCGTAAGTACGTCATCATGCTCTAATTTCTGCATCTCAGCACTAAATGGGAAATTAATATCAGCATGTATAGTATCAAGGTGCTGTTTACATGCTGCCAAATTCAAATTGTTTCTGCAGGCCTTGCAGTAAATCTTGAGACAAGATTTGAGCATTTTTAACTTATCAGCAAAGATTTTCATGGGCTGTAGACCGAGATTATGCAAAAATATAGAACATGAGCCCGGAATTTGTTTATCCCATTTTTTTGAAACATTTCACGGTACACCAATTGCATACACCAAGAATTATAAAATTTAAATGGCTTAGGATAAGATTGTACCTTGGGGTGCATGAAAATAATCAAGGGGGAGTGATCGCTTGTGCCAGAGGTGGAGTACTCATAGTAACAGGGGCGGATCCAAAGGGGGGCATGAGGGGGCCGTTGCCCCCTAAGGTTTTTTTAAAAACCCAAGTTCTCATAATTATGGCCATGTACATCAAATTCAAACATTGTGATCCCCTTCACTTGGTTTCAAGGTCAATGAAGATCATGCACCGGCCCCCATACCCTGTCCAGCAACCCACTTGCACCCACCAGTGTACTGAAATTGTTTTTCATATTAAGGTCACACCCTCCTTGGATGTTGGGTCCTATCACTTATATCTCCAATTTTTCTTTGGAAATGATGTTTGTGGTTGTCAGTACATCTTTTGAGCTGCCCTTTCATATGATGATTGGGTTTCTAATGGTCCTACCACACCAAAACAATAGGGTCAAGAACGGACTAAGTTAAATTTTGTAAATTTTCTTTGAAATTTGGTATATTTTTCATCAAAATATCATGACCGTATTAATCACACGGTAAACTTTTGAACTTTTTTGTAAACTGTCCTAAATTTTGAACTGATTTCATAAAACTATCTTGAATTTTGAGGTGATTCCATAAAATGACGTTGAACTTTGAAAAACAAACAAAAATTGAAACTAGGCCGATAGTTTATTTTGAAACTTCAAAGATCACTTTCAAATAAAGTTCAATTGCATTTTGATGAAAACATGCCAATGTTCAAATTACTTTTATAAGATTTAGTCGCGCATAACGCAAGATGGCAGCAACCCAATTATTTAGGAAAAATTCTGACTAACCTAAATTATATATATGCTTATGTTAATTTTGTTTTCAAATACTAAATTTATTTGCCTAATTTGATTCTCAGTTAATTTTAGAACTCAAAAAATAATTTTTCACCTATTTTGTTTTCTATAGTTTTTTACATGCTTTTCATTTTGTTGGGTTATTTACATCATGAGTGTTTTCTTTTCTACAGATATATGATGACATGGATTTACATTTTGTAAAATTACAGTTACTATCAAAAAAATTGGATATGAAGTTAACGACGAGTATTTTGTTCTGGTCTAGCTCTTTTATTTATAGAATATATTATAATGTGAAGTACTAAATAAATTTAATGTGTATATATAATTGATGACTTTTGCTTATTGGTTTTTATTGTACATAGAAATTATTTTGTATTAGCTTATAATTTGCCCCCTAAATGAAAATTTCCTGGCTGCGCCACTGCATAGTAAGAATTTGGAAGAATCCGCAACCATTCAAGATTGCTCAGAGCCCGGTCAAGCCTTGCAGAGATGCGTCCCGAGCCAAACCTCCTATTGCTCCAACTGAATTGCAGGCCAACACTTTTTAGGTCCATGAGACCACAGCTTCCTAGGCAGTTATTAAAATCATCCAAAGATCAACCATCCAACACTCGCCCTCCCACCTTTTCATTAGAAAACCTTACACAGTTGAAATCACCACCCATAACCCAAGGCAAATTATTTAGAGCAGCAGCATCTTGGACAAGGCCCCTCCATAGGGAACGACGAAGTGCAGCAAGGTTTAAAGCATAGCCAATAGTCAGGGCCATAATAAATCCAGCATTATTTGTGAGTATCAAAGAGATATGTTGAGCCGATGTTGAAATGAGCTTGATACTCCAAATTTTGTCGTCGACAAAAATAACTATACGACCTCCATCATGGTAGGATCTGTTGTCCAGAGAAGACCAATTCTTGGGGAAGCATTTAGCAATCCTATCCGCATGACACGCTTCAACTTTAGTTTCTAACAAACACGCAATAGTTGGGCGAAGCGACCGCATCCTCTGTTTAAGGTCACCACGCCGCTCAGCATTATTCAGGTCACTGGTGTTCCAGATGAACACAGACATTAAGACAGTATGGGGGACCGCCACTACTACCAGCTATCCGAGAGCTCCTACGGGTAGCTGAGGGGGAGATGGGTTTCCCCTTGTGGTTTCTTAGCTTACTAGAGGGCGTATCCGCTTTCAGCTGTGCGAGATCTTCGGCCCAAGCAGGATTTTGATGAGTTATTTCATCAGGCAGGGTAGTAACTTCAGCTACTGGTTCATCATCAAGCAGTAGAGACTGTGCCGTCATACCCTTCTCCAAGGCACAATAAGCTTTCGGCATTGGGTTAGTTCCCACCCCAAAGCCTACTGCCAAAGGATCCCCATTGCTATTGTTGCACTCCCCAAGAGACCATGTACCAAGCCTCGCAATGCTGCCAACAAATCCCGGACCTGCTCCTATCTCCATATTCCCAGAACCTGCTGCAAGAAATGATTGTTTAATGCAAAAGTCTTGCCGATTCCTTGAAGCCTCGCAAGTAAGGGATTTCACATTCATTACTTTGCTGACAGAATCTCCTGAAGCTTCTTCCATACAACTTCCCACCACCCCAGAATTCCCATCAAGGATGATTTCGCCTTCCTCAGCCTCTTCGCCAACATCAGCCTCATTTACTTTGGACTGGATGATGTTCCCCTCATAGTTAACCGTTAAGCCTTTCTTTAGGTCGGAGACCTTACCCATTACAGCAGCAGCTCCAATATCTCCCGTTTTTGTTTGATTTTCAACATTCTGATCAGGGACACCCCTTTGGATTGAAGGGGGCTCAGCTGAAGATGCGTTAATAGCGCATTGAGAGTCCACGTGCCCAAAACACGAACAAACGGTGCATCTCGGTGGCTCACCCTCAAACTTCACCTCAACCGATAAAGAAGAACCATCATCCAACTTCACCATCACGGTCCTAGTGAGGGGTCTCTTAGCTTCAATCTCAATTAGGCATCTAGCGTACATGATTCAATCCAAGTTTGTCGTAGCACGATCGAGGCATATTGGTGTTCCAACAACACTAGCAACGATATTCAAAATGTCTATAGTCCACATAGAAAGAGGAAGATTGTGTAGTTGGATCCATACCGGAATCGCGGTGAGGAAATCACGCTCGTGTTTAACCGTAGAACTCCACCTTTGCAAAACAACTAGACGCCCATCAAAAAGCCAAGGACCCCCCATGAAGTATAGCTTCACAATCTGATTCTTTCTCAAAGCGAAAATAGAAGAAACCCTTTTCCTTGCTATATATTTGAAGACCCCCTTTCAGTTTCCAAAGACGCTCAGTCCAAGCCCTGATCTGTCCATAGAAAGGAATGTCACCCAGCACATACCCAACTAACGAGTTCTTCCATCGCGCAGCATCGGAGTCTATAAGGGAATTGGGTACACGAGCAACAGCCAATCCGTCCTCATCGACATGAGGAGGGATGAGAGACATAACAAGGGGATCCGAGAGCAGATGTCAACCCAAGATTTTTTAACCGCCGCCGGGTGAATTTGAATTGGAGCAACAGGCCTAATAGGCTTTTTCCCAAACGCTTGATGGGCGTCTGAATTGCTCGCTAAAAATTCTTGCTGGGTTGCACCTGACGGTGGTCTAAGAGAGCGAGGGGGCCGATGTAGTATAGATGGAGGCCGGTGATGTAGGCCTCTCCTGCTACCCAACCCAGCATGACCTCTCGCAGGGTTAATGGCCGCCCTCCTCTTCGCATGGGACACCTGTTGACAACCCTCTAAGGCCGGAGACTCAACAGCTAAAATTCCTTTGCCCTTATCGGCAAAGCCAACACTCTTCCCCTTGACAGATGAGATGTCGCCGCCAGCCGTGAGAGGAACATCTCCACATTTGTCGTTCGCCGAAAAAACGCCCGGAACATCCAACGGATCGCGGGGAGCTCGTCCTTCTGCTGAAACACCATATCCCCCTTTACCTGACTCCTCGTCATCACCTACGCCGGATTCGTCGTCAACGCTTGCCGGAGCTTGAGAATTCCCAGATCCGAAATTTACGCTCATTTTTTATATTTTATATTATACATATACATATATATATACATATACATATATATATAATACATATATATATCTATATATATATATAATGTTGTTCTTTGTTATTTATGAGGTTGTTTTTGATATTATAGTGGAGCAGCACTTGTACTATTCCAGCACATGCACAGTGGACCTGCATCTCCCTCCCTCCCTCCCTCCCTCCCTCCCTCCCTCCCAGGGGCAGAGCCAAAGGGGGCATGAGGGGGCCGTTGCCCCCCTAAGGTTTTTTTAAAACCCAAGTTCTCATAATTATGGCCATGTACATCAAATTCAAACATTTGTGATCCCCTTCACTTGGTTTCAAGGTCAATGAAGATCATGCACCGGCCCCCATACCCTGTCCAGCAACCCACTTGCACCCACCAGTGTACTGAAATTGTTTTTCATATTAAGGTCACACCCTCCTTGGATGTTGGGTCCTATCACTTATATCTCCAATTTTTCTTTGGAAATGATGTTTGTGGTTGTCAGTACATCTTTTGAGCCGCCCTTTCATATGATGATTGGGTTTCTAATGGTCCTACCACACCAAAACAATAGGGTCAAGAACGGACTAAGTTAAATTTTGTAAATTTTCTTTGAAATTTGGCATATTTTTCATCAAAATATCATGACCGTATTAATCACGCACTAAACTTTTGAACTTTTTTGTAAACTGTCCTAAATTTTGAACTGATTTCATAAAACTATCTTGAATTTTGAGGTGATTCCATAAAATGACGTTGAACTTTGAAAAACAAACAAAAATTGAAACTAGGCTGATAGTTTATATTGAAACTTCAAAGATCACTTTCAAATAAAGTTCAATTGCATTTTGATGAAAACATGCCAATGTTCAAATTAATTTTATAAGATTTAGTCGTGCATAACGCGAGATGGCAGCAACCCAATTATTTATGAAAAATTCTGACTAACCTAAATTATATATATGCTTATGTTAATTCTATTTTCAAATACTAAATTTATTTGCCTAATTTGATTCTCAGTTAATTTTAGAACTCAAAAAATAATTTTTCACCTATTTTGTTTTCTATAGTTTTTTACATGCTTTTCATTTTGTTGGGTTATTTACATCATAAGTGTTTTCTTTTCTGCAGATATATGATGACATGGATTTACATTTTGTAAAATTACAGTTATTATCAAAAAAAATTGGATATGAAGTTAACGACGAGTATTTTGTTCTGGTCTAGCTCTTTTATTTATAGAATATATTATAATGTGAAGTACTAAATAAATTTAATGTGTATAGATAATTGATGACTTTTGCTTATTGGTTTTTATTGTACATAGAAATTATTTTGTATTAGCTTATAATTTGCCCCCTAAATGAAAATTTCCTGGCTCCGCCACTGCTCCCTCCCTCCCTCCATTCCCCCCCCCCCCCCCCCCCCTTCTTTTCTTTATCACATCCGCATCTCTTGGAACACCTGGAGCGGAATCGTACTTTCAGGTATCCTGGGGAGCAGGGCGTGACAGTTGGAATGGAGCTTTTTTGGTAGATGAACAATCCAATGTGTTATGAACTCTACTCGTGGTTGCACCAAAGGATGGCCTCACAAATTATATAGTGGCTCCAATATATGAGGTGTGATAGTTGGTAGCATTTGCTTTTGAATAACCAAGTCCACCACTGTGATTTTGCGGGGAGTTGGTTTTCAAGCAAGGTGTCCAACTTGTCCTTGCCCTTGTTAAATCTCTCAACATTGGCGAACATGAGCTCATAATTCTTTGTGAATGAAGAAATATTAGTATCCAAGGTGGATACACGTGATGTGAGCTCGTATACTTAGGATTTGAGAGTTAGGTTCTCATTTCCCTAAAGAGTGTTTTGAGATCGAAGTGTTTCAATCTCAATGTCATCACACTCAACGACATGGACTCCGTCCAATTAAGATTTGAAGGATACAACCTCATTTCTCAACGTGTCGTTTTGAGAAAGCAAAGTAGCTTCCTCTTTGACAAGCGTGTCAATTGTGGAATTATCACTAAGTGTGATAGGTGTGGATGAGGTGGCAATACTAGCTAACTTATCCTTAGCAAGCAGATATGAATTAAATAATTTTTTATACATATCAAAAAGTTATTCATTTACAAGTCTAAGGTTGTCCACAGTTACCTCATCCGAGTCACTCTCTCTATTGCACAGAGTGTCACTTGGAGAGTCCTCTTGCGCCATGAAGCACATATGCGCGACTTCTCCCGTTTCCTCATTCGAGTCCTCGCTACTCGAACCATCACTAGAATCATCCCATGTCCCGACCAAACCCTTCTTCTTCTCGTTCTCCTTGGACTTATCTCCCTTCTTGTATTTGGGGGCCTTCCACTTTTCCTTGTTCATTAGCATGGGACAATCCCTCTTGTTGTGCCCTGGCTTGTTGCATTTGTAACAAAGATAAAAGGTGTTATTAATATCAAACTTGGCTTTGGATTTGAAGTTACCTTTCCTGAAGAACTTTTCGAACTTCCGGGCCATGACTGCCATGTACTCCATATCCATCTCTTCATCGGAATCCTTATTGTCCAATGAGGCCTTGAAGTCAATAGCTTTCTTCTTGGGCTCAGATAATGCTCTAAAGGCTTGCCTTTGTTCTCTATCATCTTTCATTAACTCATATGCCATGAGGTTCCCAATGAAGTTATCCACGGTGTACTTGGTCATATCGGTTCCTACTTCAATAGCCATCGTCTTCTTTTCACATTCCAGAGTGACGGCCATGATCAGTTTTCTCACTTTCTCTACTTGGGTGTACACCTTCACAAGTGCTTTAAGATCGTTCACGATGTCCGTGAACCTAGCGTTCATGATTGATATCTTTTCATTCTCGTACATTTGAAACATTTCAAATCATTGAACCTAAACGTGAAGTTTAGACATTTTCACATGTGTAGTCCATTCATGTGTAACTTGAAGGTGGTTCCATATTTGGAATGCAGACGTGCAGTTCGACACCTTGTTGAACTCTGTCGCATCGAACGCACAAATAAGCGAGTTCATTGCTTTGGCGATGTTCACCTCCACTTGCACTTGAATAGGAGTCCATTTGGTGAAATCTTCTTCAAGGGGTTCTATGTACTCTTTCTCCACCATACGCCATAGAGATATGCTTTTGAGGAAGATGATCATCCTATCTTTCCAATATCCATAATTTGACCCGTTGAAGAGAGTGGGTCAAATGATGGAATGGCCTTCAGCTATTGAGGATGCGTCATGGCGGTTGTTGTTGTTTGTGGTTCACATAGTTAATACCTCTCTCTGATACCAATTGTAGGACCTAAACTTATATGGGAAAACACTAGAGGTGTGTGAATAGTGTTTTATGAACTAAAAAGGAAATTACGCCTAATTAAAATTCATAATGCAACCAAGTGTGATGAAAAGAAATAATGAAGACAACAACCCAGAAAATGCAAACGCAAACAAATGATATACCCTGATTCGGATTCCCCTAAGTCAAATCCTGACTCCCTGAAATCCTACTCCAGCAACCCACAAGCAAATCCCGCTAGTTATTAGTATCCACTAATAACACACTTGTCAAATACTGACAAGTGTGAATCCAATACAACTTTACCATCACTTTCCACAAACCAGGGATGGTCGACTCTCACAAACCGAGAGTAAAACTTCACAAAGAGAAAGTGATTAATTGAAATGAAATATTCAATTCGAAATACACAAACATATGCCTTGAATAATCATACTATGATGTGAGAGTGATGTGCTCTAATAAGAATGAATGAGCACTTACTAATTGTCCAAAGAGAGAAGCAAAGCTTGCTTGAAGGTTGAACTTGAATGCGTGTGGACAAGTGATGAGAATGAGGGCTTTGAATGCTTGTAGAGCTTGGAATGCACTTGTCAAATAAAGTGTTAATAGTTCTAAGAGTTCTAACTGAATGCATCAAGTCCCTATATATAATCTCCAAAAATCCTACCAAAATCAGTAGAAAATCCCAAGCATTAAATGCTTGGAAATGGCTCTAAACGGCAAAAATCCGAGTCACCAGATGTCTGGAGAAGGCTTACCAGACGCCTGGTGCACTGTGCTAACAAGACAGCTAAATGAGTATAACAGCTAGTAGCAGACACCTGAAGAAGGCTTCCCTGCACTACTGTGCAGAAGTCTGGGTCCATAACTTCATATGACTGATTAATCAGGATGAAGAAACAGAGCTACTGGAATTTTTGGTCCTAAATGGACAGACGCCTGAAGATCATCACACAGGCGTCTGTCACTCTGTGAGATACCTGGAAAGGCAACTTCAGGCGTCTGTCACTCTGTGCAGATACCTGGAAAGACAACTTCAGGCGTCTGGCTGGCTTATCGTTCTACTGAAGATCATCACCCAGGCATCGGTCACACTGTGCAGACACCTGGAAAGACAACTTCAGGCGTCTGGCTGGCTTAGGGTTTAGAACGAACTCTACGCCAGTTGTCTAGTGACCATGCACCAGGCGCCTAGTTAAGGCTTGAAAACTCAATTTTGAGTTTGCTTAAGTTCTAACACTAAAGGATTGATTTATGAATGAACCAAGGTGTTGTGTGTGACATATAAGTGCTTCTAGCAAGTTTATTCAAGGCTCAACATTCTAATTCAATAAAGAAGTAAAAAATTGAAAATATTACAAATTAATCATCTTCACTTCCTATTGAATTCCTTGAAATCTTATATTTGAATTCCATGAGTCCATCATTTGATATCCTCGCATCATTGTCTCAAATCATCGTCGCATTTGATATATCTTTATCTACATTGACGATGCTTTACTTAACTACAAAAAGGGGGATTAGTCACAATTAATTATGTTTGCTCATCATCAAAACCAAATTGGGAGATTCAATACCCAACATATCTGCCCTAGCCTCGACCACTGCCTTACTGCCTTCCTCCAATCATAGAGGCGGGGGCATGAAATTGGTCTGTTCTAGCATCTTCTGTCCCGGCTCTTTCATTGAATAAGATATCATAAAATATTAAACATTGTAAGTTTGCTGTTTAGAGCTGAGTTACTAAAAAAGACCACTAGCATCTTCCATCCGTTAAAAAATTGCGAAGTAAAAGTGTTTGTTATTCATCACCGAACTATAACTTTGCCACATATAACTGATTGATCAAACTCTGAAACTCACTCGTGTGATCGGCAATAAAAGGTCCACTTCATAACATTAAATTTACTAATCTCGTCGCTAAAGGCTTCATTACAAGCGGTATTGGCCTGGTAAATGTTCTCCAGCATCTGCCAGAAGGTTGTCCTCTGACGCCTGCATAATGTGATAGACGAAATTATGATCGATCGATTGTCGAATTTGACTGATCGTCTTACTATTTAACTCCTTCCAATCTACTTCTTTAGTAGATTCAGGCTTTACTCCTTTGACCACTAATGGGTCAAACAAATCTTCACAGCTGAGCTGAGAAGATCTTCCATCCAAGATCTTCATAAGTATGTAATTTATGACCATCAACGTGATAACAGCTCCTAAATATTAACTCCGAAATATGATTTTCCATTAACATTTTGATATTATAAATGTACAATGGCTTGCCAAAAATATTTTTATTTTAAAAAGATCCTCATTTTTTCGCCTAACTAATATAGCCTCCGATACCACTTGCTCTATTGATTACACAAGAAGAAATTTAAGAGAAAAATAAATATTCTGTTAAGAATAGGCTCATGAGGCCCATTGGGTATCCGGCCCACCATTGAAAGCTATAAATAAGAGGGTAAGGGGTGCTCTTAACCCCCTACACCTATTTCCCTACTTTACCCTTCACAACACGTTATCAGCACGATCACGCTCGTTGGAAAAGGCAGCGACGCGCGAGGAATGAGATCCATCAACCGCTCAGTCTAAGAAGATCGTAATCTTCTAAACGAGGAGCGAAAAGGGCATCCTTCACCAACCGTCGTCTAGATTCCCTCGTCGAATCTAGAGGTAAATATCAAAACTTTTTAGATCTAAACTTGCTTTTCACGTAGATCTGCATGATTTAAGATCAAAAGGTTTGAAAATACGGTAAAAATCACATTTTTATTTAGATCCGCATGACTAAAAACAATAAAAATCAGTTTTTTAAAGAGATCTAAATGCTTGAAAAATCAGTTTTTTAAAGAGATCTAAATGCTTGAAAAATCAGTTTTTTACCCCCAACCTTGATCCATACCCCGCACGCCCGAAGGGCGAAACAGCGGCGCTCCACAAGCGCCGGCCGCGGCGGCCGCGGCCTGTCGCCGCGGCCAACTACCGCGGCCCGCGGCCGCGCCAGCCGTCGCAGCGGCGCGCCGCGCGGGCCCCCTAGGGTTTTTAGGAAACCCTAGCCCTAAACGGGCCAATTTTTCGGGGGAAGCCCAATTAACCCTAATGGGTTGTTTTCATGGCCCAAAAAACCAGAAAATTAGCCCATTTACACAATAATTTTTCCTTTTTTATTTTTGGCCCCAAAAGCCCAAAATAATTAAAGAAATCTTAAACGTTATAAAAAGGGTCAAAGCGGAAAATAAAACATTAAAATTTTGGATCAAAAGGTAAAAAGTTTTTCGAAAATAATTTTTAGCACGTCACACACTATTTAGATTATTTAATTAATCTTTACATGCCTTTGATATGATTATCTGCGTGGTTGTATATTTTTCATATATTATCTGTGTGGATGTGCTATTAGGCTATGTTTTTAGGGATCAGCTAGGTTTCCGACATCTTTTCTTTTCTGCAATTTTTTCTTTTTGAGAGAAATTTGTAAATGAGGATTTATATGTAAAAAGAAGACCGGAGGACACCAAAAAGGAGCTGAAGGCATATGCACAAAGAAGTAAGGGGCTTCTCTCTGAAGTTCCGAGTTGTATTTACTCTTTCATTCAACTTTCGATGTAATTTCGGATTGTCCTTTTATTTCGTTTCGATGTCGGCTGACTGATCCCCATAGTCCAAATTTATTTTCATTGCTTATACATTAAATGTGTGGATGTTAACCTTTTCATGCTAGTTTAATGTTTTAAAAAAAGCATGCGTGGATGTTAGTTCTCTTATTAATAATTCACGTTATGAAAATATTAAAAAGCATGCGTGGATGTCTATTTTTACAAGTTTAATAATCCATGCTATTCTTATATTGCTAGATCATCTATGGCCAGACTTGCGAATGTCGATTTCTCGGTCCTAAAGGCCGATGGGTCAAACTACTTGAGTTGGCAGTTGGACCTGAAGTTCCATCTGCGATCTCATGGGTTCAGTCTGACACCCACTGAGAAGGAAACAACAAGTATTGCCACAGCCTAAAAGGATGCTTCCAAAGAAGCACCTCAGACAGAAGAAGTTTCCGATATACTAAAGGCGAAAGCCATTATCTATATCAGGAAACATTTAGACTCGACCCTGAAGGACGAGTATCTTACTGTCGAGGATCCTTACGAATTGTGGGACGCACTTGAGGAGAGGTACAGGCATCAGAGGGATGTCATACTCCCCCGTGCACAGTACGAGTGGACTCACCTCCGCATACAGGATTACAAATCCGTAGCGGAGTACAACTCAGCACTGTTTCGTATCACCTCACGCCTGAAGTTTTGCGGTGAGACTGTGACTGAGAAAATGTTGCTGGAAAAGACGTTCACATCTTTCCACGAGAAGGACATGATCCTTATGCAACAATACCGTGAGAGGAAGTTCACGAAGTACTCTGATCTGCTTTCATGCATGCTAATGGCTGAACAGAACATAGGTTTGTTGGTTGCCACTCACAACCTGCGCCTTCCTGGCTCTGCTCCACTGCCACCTCCTGCAGAGGCACACTTCCAGTCTTCCCAGAAGAAGAAGATGGACAAGAAGGCTAAATTCCAGAAATGGAAAGAACAGAAGAAGCGGAAGAAGGCCACTCACCAAGCTCCTCCTCAGAACCAGAAATTCATGGACAAAAAGCAAAAGTGGACGTCCAAAGGTGGTACTCCCAAGAAAGACTGTGAGGATAAATGCTCCAAATGCGGAATGACGGGCCACTGGTCCAGAATCTGCCGCACCCAGAAACACCTACATAACCTATACCATGCAAGCCTCAAGCCTCGAGCTGAGACAAACCTGATAGAGAGTGCAGAGTTGCCAGAGACCTCATAGACTCCTGAAGATTTCATGGGAGACGACACTCTCTAGTTTTGGACCATAAACAATTGTTATTGCTAGCAATGTATCTTCTTTTCATGCATCGTATCTAGTTTTTTTATTATTCCATGTCGAACAATCTTTTGAGCATCTTAAATGAAAGTATAACTTCTCTTTTTCATATTATTTACTGTTTAAATGCTTTTTTTAATATAGATATGGAATCAATTTGCCTAGTGGACAGTGCATCGACGCACTCGATCCTTCAAAACGTAGACTACTTCACGAGCATAAGTAGCTACTCTGGTCCACTGAGAACAATCTCAGGACCAGCTAACATAATCGAAGGATCAGGGAAAGCAATCATATTGCTCCCCGGTAACACACAAATCACACTTAGGAATGCGTTATACTCCCCTAAATCCATCCAAAACCTCCTAAGCTTTAAAGATATCCGTTCAAACGGATATCACTTAGAGACGGTCAAGGAAGATGAGAGGGAATACTTGCTTGTAACGTCTCTTACAAATGGTTCAAAAACCATTGTGAAACGTTTCAAGGGACTCCCCTCAGGACTCTACCAAACAAGTATACAAACTCCAGAAACATCAATGGCGGAGCACCTGTAGTGCCCCCAAACACCAGAATTCCAACTCTGGCATAGTAAACTGGGACACCCTGGATCTGTTATGATGTACCGCATCATAAAAAGCACCAGGGGTATAGACTTGAAGAACCTGAAGATTCTTCAAAAGGGTAAATTGCCATGTCTACCCTGTTACAAGGGTAAATTGATTACGAGACCCTCTCCACTGAAAGTGGACCTGGAGTCTCCAAGTTTTCTGGAAAGGATTCACGGAGACATTTGTGGGCCTATACACCCATCAAGTGGTCCGTTCAGGTACTTTATGGTCCTGATTGACGCATCTACTAAGTGGTCACATGTATGTCTACTGTCCACCCGAAACCTTGCACTGTCTAAGCTTTTAGCTCAGATAATCAGGTTACGGGCCCACTTCCCCGACTACCAGATAAAGAAACTTCGTCTGGACAATGCGGGGAAGTTTACATCACAAGCCTTTCTAGACTATTGCCAAGCACATGGAATTGAAATCGAACATCCTGTAGCACATGTTCACACCCAAAACGGGTTAGCAGAATCTCTAATTAAGAGACTGCAATGGATTGCTCATCCATTATTACTCCAATCCCAGCTGCCAGTGAATGCATGGGGTCATGCAATTTTGCATGCTGCATCTTTAATAAAATTAAGACCTTCTGGAGGTCAGTCATCTTCTCCAGTGCAACTAGCACTTGGAGCTCCACCAATTGTCTCACACTTGAGAATATTTGGTTGTGCAGTATACGTCCCCATAGCACCACCACAAAGGACAAAGATGGGTCCACAACGTCGCCTAGGCATTTATGGGTTTGACACCCCCTCCATAATAAGATTCCTAGAACCCCTTACGGGAGACGTTTTCAAGGCACGTCTAGAAGACTGTGAATTTGATGAAACATCATTTCCAAGACTAGGCTCACAGACAAAGAAGCCCGAAGCTTCAGACTGTATCACTTGGGATACAAAGACATTATGTCACTTTGATCCGCCCACAAGCCAGTGTGAGGAGGAGGTCCTGAAGATTCTCCATATTCAAAACACTGTCAGACAAATTTACTGACAACCAGAAGATTGTCAGATCGCACATCCCTGCTGCTAACACTCCAACTAGGATTGACATACCGCAAAATGGATGCAATCCGCCTGCAGCAGAAATGGTTGGACCTCTCAAAAAGAGAGGAGGACCACCGGGATCAAAGAACCAAGTCCCTCGAAAGAGTAGGACCCTTGGCAATGGTAAACAAATACCACCACAGTATGCTACTATAAGCCCTGCTACCCCATCTCTCCCAAACTCTCAAACAGAGGAAAAACCGGGAGAAAATGAAGTTTCGATACACTATGTACGAACTGGGGAGTATTGGGACAGAAAGAGCACAACCATAGATGACACATTTGCGTGTAATATTGCCATCAACGTCGCGTACTGCGACGATGATATTGAACCATGCTCTCTGACAGAATGTCAAAGCAGAGATGATTGGGCAAAGTGGAAAGCGGCAATAGGAGTGGAGTTGGATTCACTCACCAAACGCAAGGTCTTCGGACCTATAGTCCAGACACCAAAAGGGGTAAAACCTATGGGTTATAAATGGGTATTTGTTAGAAAACGAAATGAACAGAATGAGATCGTTCGCTACAAAGCAAGGCTTGTAGCGCAGGGTTTTACCCAATGTCCAGGGGTGGATTTTAAAGCCACATACTCCCCGGTCATGGATGCGATCTCCTTCCGATTCCTCATTGGCTTGACAGCCCAAGAGGGTTTAGATATGCAGCTTATGGACGTCGTGACTGCATACCTATATGGCAACCTAGACCGAGACATCTATATGAGATTGCCTGACGGTTATTCTTTGCCTGCAGCACTAAAAGAGAGAAAACATGACATCTACTCAGTGAAACTGCAAAAATCATTGTATGGTCTAAAACAATCCGGAAGGATGTGGTATAACAGACTGAGCGACTCCCTTGCAAAACAAGGATTTACAAATGACCCAGTCTGTCCTTGCATCTTCATAAGAGCAAAGGCAACAGGATTTGTCATTATAGCCGTCTATGTAGACGACTTGAACCTCATCGGATCTCCTGAAGAGATCGCCGAGATTTCTAGAAGCCTGACAGAAACATTCGAGATGAAAGACCTCGGAAAGTCAAAATTCCGTTTAGGTCTTCAAATAGAGCATCTTAACAATGGGATCCTGTTACATCAGTCAACTTACACATCGAACTTATTGAAAAAGTTTCAGATGTATAAGTGCCACCCCCTCAGCACCCCAATGGTCGTTAGATCATTGGATGTGCATAAAGACCCCTTCCGGTCGCTGGAAGAGGGGGAGGAAGTACTAGGCTCTGAAGTGCCTTATCTAAGTGCTATCGGTGCACTCCTTTACCTGGCTAACTGCACTCACCCTGACATAGCATTTGCAGTCAACTTACTAGCCAGATATAGTGCTGCACCTACACAGCGGCACTGGGCCGGAGTTAAGCATCTTCTGCGCTACCTCCAAGGGTCCATAGACTTAGGTCTATTCTACAGGAAAGGGGCATCAACTGGTTTAGTTGGTTATGCTGATGCAGATTACAGGTCCGATCCTCATACAGAGAAGTCTCAGACCGGATATATGTTTACCTATGGCGGCACTGCCATATCCTGGAGATCCATAAAGCAGACCATGACAACCGTCTCATCCACTCACTCAGAACTTCTTGTGATCAATGAAGCAAGCAAGGAGAGTTTCTGGCTACGCTCTGTGTTCCAGCACATTCTCACCTCCACCGGCCTGATGACCGACGTACTTGCACCTACTCTTCTCCATGAAGACAATGCATCATGTATAGCCCAGCTACAGGACGGCTACATCAAAGGCGACAAGACAAAGCATATCTCCCCCAAGATCTTCTGGACGCACGACCTTCAGAAGCAAAAGCAGATTGAGGTACAGAAGATCCAATCATGTAATAACTTGGCGGATTTGCTTACCAAATCCCTGCCTACTAGTATCTTTGAGAAACTTGTATATGGGATTGAGATGAGGAGAGTGAGAAAATGTAAACTGGGTCAGGATGAGAGGACTATGAACTCATAGATACATAGGAGACTGATGTATAGATTCATAGGAAATCTGCAAGCCCGAAGCTTGGTCAGATGAGGGGGAGTCAACTGCAGAGTTGTACTCTTTTCCCTTGGCTACTGGTTTTTTTCCCACAGGGTTTTCCGTAGTCAAGGTTTTGACGAGGCAACCTCGTTGACTCCGTATCCTGAAGTATCCACCCCTAAACACATCCCTAAAACATGGAAAGTTATGGATTAACTGTTCTTTATTTAACAAGGCAGTTATCCTAACTCGGATCCTGAAGAATCCACCTCTTATTCAATGTTGGTTGGATAAGGGGAAGTGTTATGAATATGCCCATGAGGCACATTGGGTATCCGGCCCACCATTGAAAGCTATAAATAAGAGGGTAGGAGGGGCTCTTAACCACCTACACATATTTCCCTACTTTTCTCTTCACAACATATACTGTATTCTCACTAGAAAATAAATATACAGAGATGACGTAAACAAACTTCACCACAAAAAAACTCTTTGGGGAAGTGTTATGAATAGGCTCATGAGGCCCGTTGGGTATCCGGCCCACCATTGAAAGCTATAAATAAGAGGGTAGGGGGGAATCTTAACCCCCTACACCTATTTCCCTACGTTTCCCTTCACAACATATACTGTATTCTCACTAGAAAATAAATATACAGAGATGACGTAAACAAACTTCACCACAAAAAACTCTTTGGCTCTCTCTGGAGAAACTCGCCATGGAGAAACTCTAGTTCTCTTTCTGAAGAAACCATCTCCTCTTCTTGATTCTTTACTTTTTCTGCCATGCACCATATGCTCTAAAACCCTCTTCCTTTTACTGGGTTGTCGACAGATCAATTTTGGTTATCTTCTCAAAACATTCAATAAAGAGGAGGGGTTGTCCTTCCGGGTTGCTTTTCCTTTTCCCCACGTGAGGCTGCTGGTCCAGAAGCCCCTGTGTGTGGCAGCTGGACCAACAAAAGTAAGCAAGAACATCAAGGAGAGTGGTAGGCCATCATGTTGTAGCCCAAGCACTCTGCGCCACCCTTGTAACCTTTTGCCGCATGGTGCCCTTCTTCGTGACCAACGGCCCGTACGCTCTGTTGAAAATAATGCTTGCTAATGTGATGGACACTAGTAAGTAGTAACTAGAAGGATGCTAACCTCGTTCAAATTTATTTACAAAAACACGCATAGCAACCCCTAGCACAAGAACTGCGTTCAAATTTGGTTGGTGTCGAGGTTGCCAACACCCACCGGTAAATCCAGTGGATGTGAACGGCTATGGTTTGCCCTTCCTCCCACTCCAAAACCAAATCTACCTGTGACCCTCCATGCCACAGTTGGCCACTTACCGTTCTCTTCACCTATTCATAATTGATACAAGGCATTTGCTATCAAGTTCATTCCCTCGCATGTTCACATTAATCTGATCTTATTCAGCCCTTGATACAAATAAAACAGGAGACTATATTCTGAAAATAGTGACAACGCTGATGAGAATGAAAATGTTATACAAGAAACAATGAAAATGATATGCAAGCAGTATGCTAACAATATATCCATTCTATTGTCTCCAGCCATATAAAATTCCCCCTCCCAACAAATGCAGCAGCAAGAGCTAACCATCAACAAAATGCTGGAGCTATGTTAGGAATTTACATGTAAAACTAGTGACTGCCTTTTTCTCCACATAAGGGTTCCTCTTGAAAGACAAAAAAGGATTAGAGAGAAAAAAAAAAGTTCATATCTGGAGTTGGTTGTCAATACTTAACGAAGAGCATGCACCTTGTAGTCAAAATCTCAACATCATTCCATGAAATGTTCCATCTCACCAGGGAGGAATCAAATACGAGACACGCTTGAGTTCCATTAGTAACCCTTCCGACCAAAGGGCTTTCTTCTACCACGTAAAACACTTTACATCCTCGACTGAAACCTGAGAGAGGACCCAACTCGCAAGCTTAAAGCGGAAATATTTGGAGAATCTGCTCGGTATCATCAAAGATGACACCAAACATAAATCCCTTCACATCTCCAAGGAGATTCCCACATAATATTTGACAATTAAACAGATAATAAGAAACAGCCATATAAGAAAATGGTGAAAGCATTAAAAGTCCCCCCAGACTCCATGAAATCACACTGCCATGATAGAGATCAGAAGGAATCTGCAAAAAGTTCAGCCGGAAAAAAATGGACAGCCGATATGGTTTTCCTGCTAATTGAAACATACAAGTGAATCAGTTCCTAGTGTCAAGCCTCCAGTTACCAATGCCGTTAGGGCTGCTGCTAACAGATCTCTCTCAAAAGACGAGGCACTCCATTTCTTGCTCTTTGATTGATTAACAAGAATAGCATTAAAAAAATTCCAATGCATGAAATATTTAAAAGGTTCAAGAGATATATAGAAACAAAAAGAGCTCTCTATATTGACAAACAAACTAGGAAGAGTTTGATGGGTTTTGTCAAGGAGAAATGAAGCACTACCAGTCTCCTACTAAAGACCATCCAATACAGCGCTCTGATTAAAGCATGGAGCGAGAAGAAACCTCCTGCCAAACAAATCCTTGTCTTTGGATATACCATAAGGATGAATTTGATGAGAGACGGTAAATTCATTTTGCCAGCATAAACAACACAATCTACCTTGTCTCTAAAGTAAGACTGCAGACCGACAGTCATGTTTGAGTTGGACGAAAAATGTGGCCTGGAATTGGAAAGGAAAAGTAGAAACACAGTTCGTTGCCAATCCGAAAAGGGTGCTAGTACTTGAATAAAATACCTTGAGGACAGCAAAAAGGAAAAGAAGGGAAACGGACATGTGAAGACGATGAGTGACATTATCGTCATTGGATCCTTATTCTCAACCATCACCCCAAGAAAAACAAAGTTACTACATACATGCTACTTCAAAAGTTTAGATCTCGACAATTTTGAAGTTGCATCAAAACAGGCATGGGTCAAGGTATATGGGGGAAGAAACAAAAAAGAAATGCTCAAATACTGTTTAACAGAAGCACAAATGGGAGCTTAATTTTAATAGGGGAACTTCCTTGTCAAAGTTCAAGCTGCCATTAATAAAGTTTTAGAGTATGATAAAAGGGCATTCACAAAGAATATTGAAATTAATGCATTTGGCCATAATGATGTAGATACAAGTATCCAGATGTATAGTCTTTCAACTTAAATGTCTTGAGTCATACAAGTGCCATGTGTTTTGCAATAACTTATAAGGTTGTATCTACCAATTTCCTGAAGTAATCTCTGGAGTGTAGACACATGGTCTATAAGAAGACCCTCGAGGTCTCAAGTGCCAAGAAGTTGTCAGGACGACTTGCACCGTGGCAGCCTTAGAACTTCTTCAAGCCAAATATGTCATATCATGATAATATCATGATGATTCAGTGTTTTAAAAAGAAAGATTTATAGCTAAGCTTTAATGCTTTGTAGCGAAGCTCACTAAGCTTTAATGCTTTGTAGCGAAGCTCACGTTACATTTTGTAGCGCCTTTTGAAAGCCCAGTGATTCAAAAACCTATGATTTTGTACATGAAGCATATGCTTCGCAACGCTTTGTAATACACACTCCACTAAACATAAAACAGAGGGGCAACGAGTTGTCATGTTTCTGTATCAGCCAGTTTATGTAGCTAAAAGAGAAAGCAAAAGGGAAAGATGAGGCGGCGAGGGAAACTTCTAACTTACCTCTCGACTGCAACGAAGTCTTCCGATGGACCTGTGATGCCAATGAAGATTTTCAATTGTTCTTGACGGTGATCCGAACTTGACAACAGGCATGTTTCTCATCCTCTATTTCTCTTCTTGTCCACTATTTCTCTATTCACTATGAAATTCAAGGTTATTGTGTGTTCTATCTAATTTTTTGAACTTAATTTTTCTTTATTTCAATGAAGTTGTGTCTAATTTGCAGCAATGTTTATTAGAACTTTACTGCTTTGTTGTTACGGCCTTATGGCCGGCTCAGAAAATAAAGGCCCAAATAGTTGAAGCCCAAGCAAACAGCTCACCGGCCAGCCGGAATAAGGGCGAGCTCAAATGGGAAGCTCGCCGACAAATCAAGGGAAAAGCTCAGCAGCGGGTCGAGCAGGAAGCTCGCCAGCCAAGCGTAGAGATCGTCCAGCAACGGCCAAGGTCGCTCTACCGACCAAAACAAGGTCGACTGGAGGAAGCTTGGTGTGCCGAGCTCGGACGCCAAGATCGACTCTCTCCAAGTGCTACCCTCGGCGACCTGGCAGCCCATAAATATCTCTGACAGCCATTAATGCCCATTAATGCTCGAGGTTAAAGACGAGAACTGATGACAGCCCGTCGCATCCCCATTAATACCCGACCAAGGCGGTGCATAAATATCTCTGACATTCTCGCCGACTCTATGACACTCTGACATGCCAGCTAAGCGCCAGCGGGACAGCTGATGAAACGAAGATCAACCGACTATCCCCACTATAAATACCCCCTCCAGCCATCAACGAGGGCATTGATTAGTTGAAATCATAACTCACATTCAATACTCAAGGTCGGATATCATCCATATATCTGTGCCTTCCTCACAAGCTCGCCACGTAAAGTCGTTCTACATACTGACTTTATCATCGGAGAGGCTACGGGTTGACAGCCAACCCAGTCTTTCTGACAAGCTGCTCGTCGTGCAGGAAGCTCGGCCCATCTACCAAGCAGTCGACGACCTTCGAGCGACCTGCGATCCTACAGCTCCAAGATCGAGTCCACATGCGTATAAGTCTCTACAAAAAACCATATTAACTTGTAATCACCGTACCCTTGATTCCCCCACTATATAAATTTCATTGTTAGGCGGATTTGACCCGTAACAATTGACGCCGTCTGTGGAAACTTAAGGTTACAACCATGTCAGGCCCCACACGCAGTCACCGCAGTTTCCGTCGTGGCAAGATGCACATGGTCGAGGAGTCATATTCTCTCGGAAGGACTCCCCAGCTGGATCTGCCACTTGAGGGGTCGGCTGCTGTCATTCAGGCTGCGGCCCGTAACATGTACGCGAACTTTGAGGCCTTCACCAAGCTGATGGAAAATTAGGCCGCTGCCAGACCCATGGGGCCCCCTCCACCCGAAGGCCCCTCTAGGCCCCGGAACATGAGGCAAGATCTCCCCCAGTTCAAAGAGGAAGCGACCACTCAACAAAGGCAGCTCAACGAAGAGGAAGCGGTCACTCTGCAAAGGCAGCTTGCCGAAGAAGCAACCGTTCGACAGAGTCGGTTCATCGTCTCCGCGAGGAAGAGGCTCCAAGAGGGGAGCCAAGGAGTCCCCTAAGCGTCGGCCCTGGGAGTACGAAATTCCCTGGGCCGAATCGCGCTGTTAAAAGTCGTCAACGCAGGAGCCCACGAAGCTCGAGACAAGAAGAGCACTCATCTCAGAGCAGGAGCCCCGTCGGTCAGGACGACGTTCTCCTAGGTGTAATGATCGGTGGCAACGAAGCCGCAGGTAGAGTATGACCCAAGGGAGGGACACCCCTGAGCGTCGAGCTGGCTCATCCGGTTGTTCCAATAAATGGAGGGCGGCCAGGGCGGCCGGAACATCCCCCAAAGGTCGCCTGCGCATCCCCCTTACCCGAAGAGGCCAACCTGCCGACCATGAGGGTGATCTCAACCCCGATACCTCATAGGTACAAACTCCCTCAATTTGAACTGTATGATGGTTCGGACGATCCCCTAGAGCATGTGCAGTGATACCGGGGAGTTATGGAGATTTAAGGAGCGGATGACGTGCTCCTTTGTCGAGCTTTCCAGACGACGTTGAAGAAATCGGATGTAGAGTAGTACAACGGCTTGCCCGCTCGATCCGTCCACTCGTTCGACGATTTGTCCCGCAAGTTCTGTCGGCGGTTCCTGGCAGGGCAAAGGAGGAAAGCCTTTGACTATCTATTCACGGTAGTCCAGAAAGAAGGAAAAACTATCCGGAAATTCTTACAGCGCTTCAATGAAGAAAGCCTCAGCGAGACGAGCTGCGAAGATGAGCTCATCATGGCGGCCTTAAAGAAGGGGCTGGCCAGTCGGAGTCTACTCAAATCCTTGCTCCACGATCCACCGGTTGACCTCGATGCTCTCTTCTCCATGACGAAGAAGGTCATGCTTAGTGATAAGGCTTTGGGGACGGAGGTCATACCGGCCGAAGTACCCCGTGCTGAAGCGCGGCCTAATTACCGACCAAGGCAGGAGGACCCCCCCCCCCCCCCCGAGGGCATGATCAAGACCCCTCCCAAGGGTGCGACCAAGGAGGCGATCGAGGGCGCGCCCGAGCGCAAGACCGCCCTGCCCGTTGAGAGGGTTCCCCGCCGCCAGGAACCCCCGCTCCAAGGAATAGGCTCGAGAGAGTGCCAGAGGCTCACTACACGAGTCTCAACACCCCCTTGGTGGAGGTGATGACGGCGGCCATGGCGACCGGGCTTCTCAGAGACGTACCACTGGAGATGAAGTCAAAGCCTGCCACAAGAAATCAACAAAACTACTGTCGATATCACCGAGACCATAGGCGTGATACCGACGAGTGCTACATCTTGAAGAGGGACATTGAACGGCTAATTCAGGACGGGCATCTCCGAAGATTTGTCAACCAAAGAAGGCCGGGGCGCGAGGGAGGAGTACCTGCAGGAGCAGTTCGGCCGACCCCGACCCACAACGTCGAGCAAGTTGCCCATTAAATGACCGAGACGGTCATGTGCGTGAATGTGATATGCGGCAGACCGGCCTCAGGTGGCACATCAGCATCGGCTCGAAAGACTTATGATCGACAAGTTATGACGGACGCTGGTACAGGGGCAAAGCGGAGGAGTGTAGCTCATCCCGTCATCTCCTTCTCTGATGACGACCTTAAGGGAGTCGAGCTGCCACATGAAGACGCCATCGTCATCGAGGCTTTCATTGGACTGGCCATTGTAAGAAGACTTTTGATCGACATCGGAAGCACGTGCGACATCTTATTCTTGTCTACGATCCAGAAGATGGGGCTGAAGGATGTAGAGCTGAATCCATGCTCGGGCCCAATCGTCGGCTTCACCGGCTATTCGGTGACCATTGTTGGAGTAATTACCTTGCCCGTCACCCTGGGGGAGAAACCAAAGGTCGTTACTCGGATGACGCAGTTCGTCGACGACGACGTTGCTTTGGCGTACAACAACATTATTGGGCGGCCCTACATGACTGCCATTGATACTCTCCCCTCGCTGCTACATCAAATGGTGATGTTCTAGACTCCGCATGGAGTTGGACAGGTGCGAGGATGCCAGAAGCTCTCCCGAAGCTACTACATCGGCTCCACCAAGCATAAAAAGTCCGAGCAAGCCTTGCCGATCAATCTCTTCGACGATCGGTAGGACTTTGTTGATCGACGGCCAGCTCTGGTGGAGGACATAGAGGAGGTGCCAGTGGCGGTGGAAGCAGACAAGACTGTGTCTATAGGCACAAAGCTGCTCACCGAGCTGAAGGCGGAGCTTGTCGAACTCCTTAGGACGAATGCTGATATTCTCGTATGGTCGCCCGCAGACATGCCCGGAGTCGACCCATCGGCGATCGCCCACGAGCTACACGTAGATCCAGAAGCTCGCCCCATCAGGCAGAAGAAGCGGAGCACGAGAGGAGAAAAGATGCGAGCTGCGGGCGAGGAGGTGGATTGGCTCCTTGAGGCCGGATTCATCAAAGAAGTGAACTATCTAGACTGGCTCGCCAACGTGGTAATGGTGAAGAAGCCCAACGGTAAATGGCGTATGTGCGTGGACGACCTCAAAAAGACATGTCCAAAGGATAGCTTACCTCTGATGAGGATCGACCATTTGGTAGACAACGCCTCCGGGTACGAGCTACTGACCTTCATGGACACCTTTTCGGGCTACAATCAGATCCAGATAACGACACCCAACGAGGAGAAGATATCGTTCATCATCGACCGAGGGATATTCTGCTATATAAAGATGTCGTTCGGACAAAAGAATGCCAGGGCGACCTATCAGGGGATGGTGAACAAGAACTTCCATCCCCAGGTTGGAAGGAATCTCGAGGTTTACATCGATGCCATGCTGGTCAAGTTAATGAAGGCCAAGGGTCACCTCGCCGACCTTGAGAAGACCTTCCAAAATGTATGGTGCTACAACATGCGGCTCAACCCGGCTAAGTGCATATTCGGCGTCCAGTCTGGGAAGGTCCTCGGCTTCATGATCACCAAGCGAGGGATCAAGGAGAACCACGACAAAATATTTGCCCTCATCAAAATGAGCGAGCCGTGGATGATCAGAGACTTACAGATGCTGAATGGGCGGATAGCCGCACTAGGGAGATTACGAACGAAGTCCGCTGAGATGTCCCTCCCGTTCTTTAAGGTCTTGTGGAAGGCCCTCAGTAAGAGAAAATGTACGAGGAAGGAGGTCGAGTGGGACGACTGTTGCATGCAATCCTTTGACGAGCTAAAAGCTTATCTACAAAGCCCGCCGCTGCTCGCAAAGCTGAAGGAAGGAGAGCAGATCGACCTCTATCTCTCCGCCACCGAAGATGCCGTCAGCTCGGTCCTAATTAAAGAAGATGGAGGCATCCAGAGGCTGGTCTACTGTACTAGCTCGGGTGCTCCAGGAGGCGGAGAACTGCTACAGCCCTATAGAGAAGTTTGCGTACTGCCTCGTCCTGACGGCGAGGAAGCTCTGACCCTACTTTCAGGCACATACCGTTGTGGTCTACACCAACTCGCCGCTCGAGAAGAACCTGAAGAGGCTGGAGAGATCGGGCCGAATGCTGAATTGGAGTATCGAACTTAGCGAGTTTCGACAACATCTACAAGCCTAGGGCGACGATCAAGGGTCAGGCACTGGCGGACTTCGTGGCGGAATGCACACTCGAAGAGCTTGTTAAAGCTTCGCCAGATGCTCGACCGGGCGCGGAACAACAGGAGCCCGCCGTCGAGAACTCCCCCTCAACATCCACCCAATCCGAAGGCGAGCTATGGGTTGTCCACGTTGATGGATCGGCCACAGGGGCAAGGAGCGGAGCCGGCATCGTGATAGAGACCCCTCGAAGGAAGCTTGCTAAAGTATGCACTCCGCTTCAATTTTCCAGCAACCGATAATGTGGCTGAGTACGAGGTCGTCCTTAATGGGCTGAAGCTCTGCCAAGCACTTGGGACGAAGAATATACTGCTGGTTAGCGACTCAAGGCTCGTCATCCAACAAATACAACGCAGCTTCGAAGCTAAGGAGGACCTGATGAAGCATTATCCCGGGCCGAGCTCCAGAAGTTTAAAAAAGCAGAGATCCAGCATCTGCCCCGACCGAACAATCTCCGGGCCGACGCTTTCTCGAAGTTGGCGTCTTCTTTTCCGGCCGAAATTGGGAAGGCCATCTACGTTGAGAGCCTGCTAACATCGAGTATCGAAGAAAGCGAGTTGCAATGCGTCAGCCAGGAGTCGACGTGGATAAGCCCGATCATAGCATACTTAGAGACCGGAGCCTTGTCCCAAGACCGGATAGAAGCAAAAAAGGTCAGAGAGCTTTCTCAAAGTTGGCGTCTTCTTTTCCGGCCGAAATTGGGAAGGCCATCTACGTTGAGAGCCTGTTGACATCGAGTATCGAAGAAAGCGAGTTGCAATGCGTCAGCCAGGAGTCGACGTGGATAAGCCCGATCATAGCATACTTAGAGACCGGAGCCTTGTCCCAAGACCGGATAGAAGCAAAAAAGGTCAAGAGGTGGGCCTTGCCGTTCGTGATCTTCGATGGCGTGCTTTATCGGAAGCGTTGTGCGAGGTATGATGTTTTGCCTTATCTGAAGTGCATCGGGCCAACCCGAGCTGAGCAGGTCGTCTGCGAGATACATAAAGGCCTTTGCGGAAATCACTACGGCGGCCGCACCATAGCACACAAGGCGATGCATCAGGGCTACTACTAGCCGACCATGCTAAACAACGCGGCCCAGTGTGTCAAGCGATGCGAGGAGTGCCAAAGATTCTGCAAGCATACCACGGCCACACCGGCCGACCTAATTCCAATCATCAGCCCGGTCCCGTTCGCCAAATGGAGCCTCGACATCCTCGGACTGTTCCCAATTGCGTCAGGAGGAAGGAAGTTTCTCGTCACCGCCGTTGACTACTTCACCAAATGGATCGAGGCGGAGCCACTAGCGTGCATCACCTGGAAGGAGATGAAGAACTTCGTCTGGAAGTCTATTATATGCCGCTTGTGGGATACCCCGCTCTATAGTGACGGACAACGGGAAGCAGTTCGACTGTGCGGACTTCAGGAGCTTCTGCTCGGACTGGGGCGTCAACCTCCACTTTGCCTCAGTGGCGCATCCGCAATGCAATGGTATGGCGGAAGAAGCGAACAAATGCATCCTCGGGCCCCTGAAGAAGAAGGTCAGCAGCACCCACGGATCTTGGCCCGATGAGCTCTTCTGGCATCCTTTGGTCCTACCGCACGACCTATAAAGCGTCAACTGGTGAGAGCCCCTTCATGCTCGCCTATGGAGGAGAGGCCGTCGTTCCGGTGGAGGTCGGCGAGGAATCCCTCCGGCTCAGGTACTTCAACGAAGAGACCAATCTAGAAGGACTCGGCCTCAACATCGAGCTCATCGACGAGGTAAGGGACCGAGCTCTGACGAGCCTCATCAAGCACAACCAGAGAATGGCCCGGCACTACAACTCCCGCGTAAAGAAGCGGAGCTTCAGGGTCGACGACCTCGTCCTCAGAGATGCGACCTTCAAACCAGAGATCGCCCACCGAGGAAAGCTCGCAACAAAAGTAGGAAGGCCCCTATACAATAACTGACATTATGGGACCGGTGACCTACATTTTGACAACAATGGAGGGCGAGGAGTTCGCTCATCCATGGAATGCCGAGCACTTGGTCAAATATTATCAATAAACTATTTTGTATTTGTACACTTCCTCAACTATTGTGTTGTCTCAATTTGCATTTCACCTCCTTCCCAAAATCAGAGCACCTCCACGAAGGTTGGCTATACATTCGTGAGTCCAAGCTCTCACGAGACGGCCTAGAAGACGAAATCACATGTCTTTGCTCTATCTCCGACATGTCATTATGGTTCGACTTACACACTCTTCGTGTTTTCTTTGTGTAAGAAATTCTAGGTCGAAATCGGCTTGATCATTGGTAACAAGCTACCTTGCCGCAAGCGAAGCTCCGGGACAGGCTACGTGTGCGCCCCCAAAAGGTCGCCAAGGGCTTGGGACAGGCTACGCGCCCCGAATGTTGGGGGCATACATAGGAAAGGACGACGTACGAGGCATAGGGCTTAGAGAGACAATCGACAAAAAACAAATGCGATAAAAACAGACGATCAAATTGTCTTACTACTCACAGATCAAATTGTCTTCATATTTACACTATGTTTACAAAAAGTCCACCGACTTAAAACAACAAAACAAAAACAACAAACTAATCACGTCCCCAAGATTGGCCCTACATTGGCCCCACAATTATGAAGCCTCCACTTGGTCGTCACCTCCCTGGACCTGAGCATCCGCCTGTTCATCGTCGGCCGGAGCCTCCGTGTTCGTCTCCCGTTGGGTGGAAGCCGCCCCCTCGTCATCAGAGACCGTCGACAACCTGTAAAAGTCAATCTCCGGGTTGGGTTAATGCTTTCCTATTCCCTTCTTGATTCTCTTAAAGCCCGCTTCCAGGCCCACCTCGAAGCCCTCGGCCCCGGTCTCCGTCGGAGCGGGGACAAACTTCTAGAGCTGATACTGGCGGACGGCCTCCACCTTGATCGCCTCAAGGTCAATCTTCTCCAGCTCCTCTACACGCCTCTCAAGGTCGGCGGTCTTCTCCGAGCTGGCCTCCCTTTCCCTAGATAGGGTCTCCTCGGTGGCGACCCTCTAGACTTCTTCGTCCTTGGCGATTTGCTCCGCCTCCTTAGCTTTCTCCAGCTCGAAGATCGTCACCTTCTGGGCCGCGTAATAGTTTCTGAGTTTCGACAGCCTGTCCTCCAAGACCTTCTGCTTCTCCTCGGCCTCCTTCACAACCTCGAGCTCGGCCTCCTTCCTCCCAAGAGCTGCCTCGGCCCTGTTCGCCACCGCAGAGTAACGTTGGAGTCGCCACCGCAGAGTAACGTTGGAGAGACACCAACACTGCGATTGTCTACACAAGGAATAAGAGACATGAGCGCACCTAAAAGAAGGATGGAGCGGTATCTTGAATAAGAAGAGCGACGAACCTGAATGTTAAGCCAAACGATTGTCACAGAACCGCTCAGTATCGATGTTCGCCAAAGACTCTCGGTCCCTGGGCCGTCGATGTTTGCCAAAGACTCTCGGTCCCTATGCAGCGTGTTGTTCTCGGACAGGCGGGCCGCAACACCAGCCTCATCAAAGACCGATTCGTGGGCACCCACCAGGTAGAGCGGAGCAACGGTCTCCCCTGTCGGAAGAGCGAGGAGCTCGGCCTTTTTCGACTTAAAAGTAGCTAGCACCGCCTCGCAGCTCGGGTGGGCCCGCTTCCCTAGCCCGGACGACGGACATCCAACGGACCAGCGCTCAACAGCCGCTGGCGCCGTCTGTGGCCGGCCGGTCTGAGCCGGTCGAGCCAGAGAACCCAAAGGTGCGACCGAGCAAATGGGGATTGCAGCGATCGCGATGACCGGCGAGCCCTGGGACACTGTAACTGTTAGATCAGCCCTCTGCTCCTCGATCGGGTCGAGGTCGATGGAGCGGCCCAATGACGCCTTGCTCGACTAGGAGAGAAGAACGGTAGGCGCATGCTATACCATCGCCTTCTTGCTCCGCTCCTCGGCCCGGGCGGTGCTCGCCCCCTCCTTGCTCCTCTTCTGCCCGACCTTCATCGAGCTCTTGGCTGCCTGCTCCTTGGCCATCTTCTGCATCTCCTCCCTTGAGAGACTCATGGCCACACCTGCAAAAATACGACAGATCAGGGTAAGCAAGTCAGGAGTGGATAACGAAGCTCGGGATACCTTCAAGCCAGACGTGCTTAGTTATCGAGCCCATGCTTTCTTTCAAGCCAGTCCGTAACCAGGTCCTGAAAGCCCCTGCTTTCCTTATGGATCTCCTCCAAGATCATGGCGTTCTCTTGGTCGGCCGCCCCTAGGGCCACTTCATTGTTCACTGAGGGATTTAACGTCCCCCAGTTCGACCCAAAGCTATGTCCTTGGGCGTCGAGACGAAGACGAACTTCTCTTTCCAATCTTTTATCTTGCCCGGCAGACCGAGAACCAGAGGCCAACCCCTCCTTGCGCAAACATAGTAGTACGCCCCCTTGCGCTTCGCCTCGAAGAAATATTGAAACAGCGGCAAGGTCGGATTTATGCCACTACCCGAGTAAAGGACGAGTACGCCGACCATTGAGCTGATGGAGTTCGGCATCACTCGGAAGAGGAAGAGTTCGAGGAAGTGACGAACGGGGAGAAGGGGTGAAGAGGGAATCGGAGCCCAAGGGCGAAGGTCGTGGTGTAGACCCTAACCTCGTGATCCCTTGGGGAGCATACCCGCTCGGAAAGCTCGGCAAGGCGGATGGAGTAGGGCGGTCTGATGTACTTGGAGCGGGCAAGGGGGACGAAGGAGGTCGGTGTGCGGCTACAATGGCTAAGATCTCCGCCGGAACCTCCGTAAGATCTATGTCGGCCGCCAGGGCCCTAGAGGCCGATCTAGGCCGGGCAGGGGCTAGCCATTTCCCTTTCATAGGGTCCCTATAGGCCACCGACGACGAAGCGATGGCGAGCTCGACGGTCGGATCAGCCTCAGAGCGAGCGATCTCCTCCGACCAAGACTCCTCCTCCGACTCTCCAAGTCGACTGCGTGGTGACTCTCCGACTCACCCAAAAGCCGCCCGACGATAGAATCAGAAGAAGAATGATGTGAGGCCATGGGAAATATCAAGGGGATACCTAGAGAGAGACAGACGAAACTGGAGTTGCCAACTGCCATTGTTACGCGGATTTGACCCGCAACAGTTGTGTTGCAAATTAGGCACTAATTTAGATATGTAAGTTGACATTAATGTTGATCTACTTATTGCACGCCCTTTATATTTTTTCTTTACCTGCAATTGATGTTGAAATGGTTATTGATCTTAAGATATGTACTGCATATGATATGATATTGATTAACATGCTTCAAACAAAAAACTCGTATCTCTTTTGCTTGAGCCCTTTCATCTTAATTCTTTAACTTTCAGGTCAAGTTTGTAACTTCATCAACCTCTATTCCTTGCTAACTCAATCGCATAACTTGCATTAATTTCAACCTAACCTTTTTAGCACACCATCTCCTTTAGTTCTAGCAATTTGCTATGACCTTGTCCCTTCTAATTAGGCATTCATCAGTATAAAGTTACACATACCAAAGCCATCTCGAATGATTCATCCAATCTCATCTCCAAATTAAGCTCCAAAATTATATTAACAAATTGCCTCTTTAAATTAAAAATTATCATGTCACTTTTGAACATGACATGCATGTCTATCCCTGTCAGACACTTAATGATGCAAAACCTTTATACACCTCTATAATATGTAAAGATGAATCATGTATGTCTTCTTTAGACAATAGTAAATGGTATATATATCACTTTACTACTAAGCACCTTCCATAAACAACCAAATGCATAAGTGAGTTAAATTAATGTTAGTGCCGTAAAAACAAGCATCATGTCGTTGTGTTTATAATTTGGATGGCTTCCATGCCTCACACCACGTGTCCATGTCAGTATATGACACACATGTCCTTGTCTACTATTCATAGTCAAATTCTAAGGAAAAAATCCAAGTATTCTCTAATTAATAATTGCCTCTCATCCATCTCAATATTGCTAATTCGGTTACACTTACACTATGCACTTTTTCTCCGGCATCTTTATTAACCGTGAACATTATAGTGCATAAAGCAAGTTACCATATGGTTGTATCAATCAAACATTCTACCTTAAACTTTATGGGAATCGGTTGGGAATGGGAAGTCGCAGCCACACGATAGCGATTTTATAATTTTGGAGCCCAAAGGTCAATTTTGTAATTTTGGGACTGAGGGACATTTTTGTAAATATGTTCAAATCAGCCCTAAAAATATGAATAAGGGGTTAGTGTTAGGTATATGAAGAGAATTGAAGAAGAATAATGAGTTGAGAGTAGAAGTTTAGGAGTAGAGTTTACAACTAGGTCTTAAGAGAATTAGCCTTTATCTCGAATCAAATGTAAGATCGGTTCCTATCGAATTGGAATCCATTATCTTGTGTTTCACGCATTAATCTATAAAATTATCATCTTTTCTCCAAATCGCCAAAGTTCTTCCATCAAATCCCTAGCTGTTCCTATCAAATTGGTATCAGAGCTCTCTGATCCATGCGCCAACGTTTGATGTGGAGGAGATCAGAGCCGTGATAAAGCAAGTCATCGAGGAGTTGAGGGCCGCAGTGGAGCAAAAGATGGAGCAAATTCGTGCGGATACACGGCGTCTAACAGCAGAGGATTTTGCAGAGATTGATCGTTGATATCCCTCCGCTGCAAAGCTTTGGAAGCCAGATCTGTGGACCACTAGCTCATATCTTAATATCACGAGCTCGGATCCACCCGATATGGAGGAGACAAATGGTGAATATATGAGCTCGTCGAAAGCAAGGGAGCCAACATCGGAGGCCAGTGACCGCTGGCAAAGGTGCCAAGGGGTTGCGACCTCCAAGGGACCTCGCTGGGGCCTCACGGCCCCAAGCGACCATGCGTGGGGTCAGCGAACATCCGGTTGACCGTTAGAGGGCTGGCGAACTCTCAACAAGCCGCCATCCCCCCGAGCCACACATGTTTGACGAAAGAGTTGGTTTAGCTTGTCGGTGTCGCCTCCCATGACATCCAGAACCCCCGAACACAACAGCTTCTCCCTCTCCTCTGGACAAACACACCGAACAAAATCTCATGGCAAACCGTCGCCGAAGCTGTCAAAAAGGGACTTTAGCACAAGCAAGCCGCCACAACTACAGTAGCGATTCAATCAAGCTGCTTCTGTGGAAGAGCCGAGCCGTGAACCAAGCCGAGCCGCCAACGCGCCGAACTGACCTGGCTCAGCCGAGCCGCCAACATGTGCCAACTTTAGCCAAACCGGTAGCCCGAGCCGGCTTGTAACGGCCTGAATCCATCAATACTTATTTTATAGTATAAATAATTCCAAAGATATTTTTAAATGGGTTTATGTAATTTTGAAAATAGTTTGTTTATATGCGTATACGATTTTATATATCAAAAATGGTTTCATAAAAATTATATAATATATTTCAATAATTTTAAGTATCATCAAAACGGTTATAAATAGTTTATATGATTTTTAAATATTTTTATTTATAAATATCGTTGAAAATAATTTTACTAATTATTTTTCTATATAAATGTTATTAAATAGTTTTAAATCATTATAAACATGATTATATGATCTTTAAGTATTCTCTATAATTTTCACGTATTTTTCTGAATTTAACTCGACTCGAAACCCGCAAACATACAAACCACGACTGATAAAATGTTTTGGCTCAAACTCATATTTCCGTAGCTCAAAATTTTAAGCAGACATTGTTTTCATGATCCTCGCGACAATACTAACCCGTGACATTTTTTAAAGAATTTTTCAGAGTCAAATGAGAAAAATTACATTTTAATATTAAAATAATACTATTTTACTATTTTTACTAATTATCAATCAACTTAATTACGTTTTTACTTAATTCCCAACCCCTAACCCAAGAAGCCCACGAGGATCACGTCCCAGCCGTTTTCCACACTTAGTCTAAGCTCCCCAACCACCCATTAATTGCTATAATTAATAATTAATTATTATTATATTATACTAATATATCATATAATCCCTATAAATACCCCCTAATACATCTCTCTCATGTTCAACCCAGCAGCACCCTCTGCCTCTCGCCCGTCTCCTCCGCCGTGGCCGCTGCCATTGCCTTCTTCGGCGAAGCCCATCGCCGTCGACGACCCCGCGACGACATGTCGTGCGCCGACAACCGCACCCCCACTCCGGCCACTCCCACTGACGTGTCACCGAGCAAGCCGAGCTCATCCCGCTGCTGCAACCGGCGGCTTCACCCCCGTCGTTGCTGTCGTGCCCAGTCGAGACCCCGCCGACGACCGCCCCTCCCTCCACCGCATTCCCTGACCGCCAGCCCCTTCAACGAGCTCCCCTGAGCTCCGACAGCGCCCCACCACCCTTCACTCAATGTTGCAAGCCCGTCGCCGCCGCCACAGCCACGGGAGTCGACGCTGGTGATGCCGCTCCCCGCCGCTGGCATCGCCCCACGCCGTCGATGGCCAGCTCCGCCCACCCGCAGCCGCCGATGTCCGCGCAACATGAGCACGTGCAGAGATTGGGAGGAAGAGATCGCGAGATTGGGTATATACGGAAGTATATACGTATAAACTAGTGTGTGTGTGTGTGTGTGTATGTATTATATGAGATAATTAGATAAAAATTCATAGTAAATAATATACGTGCTAGAAAAATAAACTGAGACCACCAAAAAATCCAGTGTATCATCACGAACATGTAGGCGTCTATCTCGTAGCTTTCAGGCAAGTATTTCTTCCATAATATATTTTTGAAGTTAATTGTTATTTATGTCATTTTCACTAAATAAATTATTGCCATAAATTTTCACGTAAACTTATATGTACAAAAATTATCTATGATTCTACTAGTTGCGACAAATATTTTGACATATTTTGCATAAGATTTTGACGTGTAGTTTTCTCTAAATAAATCGTGAAGCAACTTTAGAAATTCATTTTTAAATTCAAAAATTGGTTTTTGGCCATTTAAAATTAGAAAAAATATTTAATAATTGTTTAAAATTATGAAAAATGCATGTTAGACTCAGAAAATTATTACCTGCTTAAATGTACTCATGCGCTTCATTTTAAATGTTTCTGGATTCGTTTTATATTATAAATGCCTCATTCAATAATTGTAATATAGTCATATTATGAGTTGGCGACTTGTCACTCGCCATGAAAATTATATTGAACTAATGCATGGACTCATGAGACACTGTGGACAAGTTTGATGCATCTGATATGATGCAACTGTACACAAATGATCATATGACCGATGGAACTATACAGTGATGCGATGCATACTATATACTAATCGATAGAACACGAATTATTGACATGGTACTTGACTTGACCTGTGAGTATTAGGGCAGTTTATAGTCACAGATGTTACGGGAGTGTATGGATCCGCTCTATGGCTACCTCCAACACAAATGGGAGGCAATCAACTTGACCGTCGCCCGAGGTATGGGGTCAGTAACGCCACGGGTAGGTCCCGATGGCGGTGTGCATTTTAGCCACATATCGTTCTCTCTGACATGGACTTGGCACTAGAATTGATGGTTATGAAATATTGATCTCATGCAGTCTTTTCATTACATACTGCTAATACTATTAAAGTTCTAGCTGCTAGCACTTATCATGCTCATACTATGCTCATTTGCAGTCTTTCCATATCGTTCTTATCATGCTCATGTTATATATATACTACCACATCATGTTCCTAATGCTCTTGATATGTTCATACTGTGCTCATACCAAGATCATATTATGCTGCTATGCTCATATTTTACCATGCTCTTATCATGTTTGTCATTATGTTCATACGCTTTCATACCATTCTGCCATATATTATACTCAAATGCTCACATCATGTTTTTTATATATAACTCTTTAGTTAACTCTTATTTTATACCATGCTCATACCATGCACTTTTAAATAACTCTTTATATAACTTTTAATACATACCTTGTTTTATAACTCTTTTATATACTCATCATTTCTATTATGGAGAAATATTTGCCAGGTAACTCTCGCTGACGGGCATTTCATTTTGTTTTGTCTTATGAAATGTCCGTCCGGTCTTGATAGTGAGTTTACTGAGGATCATGTTGCAGAGATCAAGCCAGTGCTCGAGTATTACGTTAAGTTCCAATATACTGAAGACTAGAGCGATTATTACCTTTGCGTCAGTGTTTTTAAAATTATATTAATGTATTTTGTGTATGATGTTGTATTGGCCATGCTAGGCCTATGGTTGTATCTTATTTTTGGCCGCATTAGTTTGTAATAATGTTATCTATGATGTTTCTTAAGTACGCATGAAAGAACCTGCAATTTTAATCACAGACGCTTAGTGTGTTTAAACTAAGGATGAAGAAAGAAAAAACAATACTCCTTATTTTAAGCACACCACAGACCGCTCGCATTCTCACTCCCGAGTATAATGGAAAGCAGGGCATGACACGACTTTAGCCGAGTCGTTGACCGGTCAACATTTGCATAGTGTGTCGTGCATTTTTTGCCATTTTCTGGGCTATTTTCGAATGAATTTTTGCGTGGCTTCCGTATTTTGACGATTCAGGACCTGTTTGAGTCCAAATTCAGAATTGAAAGCACCAATTCCTAGACAACTCAGTCACGGATGCACTACCACTCCTGCGGTGACGTTTCGAGTAAGACAGAGCTCTTGGGTGGCCTTTTGATCCATTAGAAGACGAGGGAACGAGCAACAGCACTCCGAGAAGCGCACCCATGGACTTGATGCACCACCTTGAGAACAAAGTGATTTTTCGGAGGAGTAGAGTTGGGAATGGAGAGGTCGCGGCCACACGATGGCGATTTTATAATTTCGGCGCCCGAGTGGTAATTTTCTAAGTTTGGGTCCGAGGGACATTTTATGTAAATATGGGCAAATCAACCATTTATATAAGAGTGAGGGATTAGTGTTAAGGATATTAAGAGAATTGCAGAAGAACGGTGAGTAGAGAGTAGAAGTTTAGGGATAGAGTATAGATCTAGATCTTGAGAGAGTTAGTCTTTATCTCGAAGCAAATGTAAGAGAGCGGTTCCCTCTCGAATTGAAACCCACTATCTTGTATTTCCCGCATTAATCTATAAAATTATCATCTTTCTCCCAAATCCCCAAAGTTCTTCCATCAAATCCCTAGCAGTTCCTATCAGAATCCTAAACTCAAATAATCATTTAGAAGCGCTTCTCCATTTCAACCACGCCAATTTAATTAACTTCAAGAGTATCCTCAACCCACATCGTGATGAAAGATTTTGATCCCAATGATAAAAGTAATATATTTCTAGCCCAACTACTGCAAGCCAACTGCCATATCTCCAGTTTTGCTGGAGTTGCCTGATATAATAATAAGCAACAGGATCCCTGCTTGAAGGGGCCACAAGAGTATGGTCAACGCACACGATGATGAATGATTTTGATGCCAATGATGAAAGCAATCACTCATATGTATTTCTAGCATAGATACTATAAGCAAACCCCCATATATTCCTGTGTTTTGTTGGAGTTGCCTGATACAGTAAAAAGCAAGATGATACCTGCTTGCAGAGGGCACATCCCATTTTGCTTAGTATTCCAATATTATATACTTGCTGTCTGGAAAGAAAATTTTAGTGCTTGCGAATGGGTGTACTCAGTGCCCACAAGGAGACATCCCAACTCCAAGTCCTCGTCAATGTGACGAGTAAGAAGCAATATAAAGTCATACAAGGATCCATACACTTCTAGATATACAATCCAGAAGTAAGAACCACATGCAGAATGGATCAAGAAAAAAGAACAAAACAAGCACAAATGCCAAGGGTAAAAGAGAGCAAACACAAACTAGATGACCTATAAACGAAAATTTTCATGGATAGATGAAATTCTTCTAGAGACCTCTAGTTCAATCTTGCTTGAAGATAGTGGCCAATCTTACATGATTCACATCCAGAGGAAGTGAAGTGCCTGGGAAGGGTGCGTACTCTGCGCACCTGTCAGATCATTGTCAAATGCACATCTCAAATTCGTGCACCTGTGAGATACCTCACCACAGTGTGATAACTTAGAAGCAGCACATCAGTCATAAAAGGATCAGTGACATTCAAGATCTACAATGCAGGAGAGATCCACAAACAAGATGGGGCAAGACGAAAGAACAGGAACCCAAAACAGCCTGTCGCGAACAATGGACGCACAATGGCTTATACCAGAAAAAAGAAGAAACACAAACGGCAAAAGTAAAAGAAAGCAACACCAAGCTAGATGTCCAATGGAAGTTCGATGGAAAGTTCAATGGCTACATGAAATTCTTGTAATGACCTTCATCAAATTTTGCTTAAAGATAGTGCTTCCATCGTAAATGGTTCAATACTGAGAAAAAAAAATTTTAATAATTGTGCAGGAGGAGTGGCGTCGGAAACTGTAAAAGGCGTCAGAAACTGTAAAATATAACATATCTGGATCGTCAATGCCTGTTAGCACCGTAGAAAGTAGAAAGCACTGTAACAATTTGTGTAAGAAACATCAGATACAAACATGACAAATGCTTCACCCTCCCTTAAGAAACCACTTTGTTTGATCACGGACATGACATGGCAAATGAACACCATTATGGATCTAATTATAGCATCTACTCCACAGAATACCACACAGTATTCAATCCAGACAAAACCACCTACTTCAAACAACTTCCACTGCAAACAACCAAGCGAAATTTTTTGGAGAAAAAGCAGTACGAAGGTTGTGTTAGAAACATCAGTTCCAGACATGAAAATGCATCCCCCTCCATTAAGGAACCTCTTTGTTTAACTTTGACATGTAACAACATTATACATCTATTTACAACAGCCGCTTGACCCGACTTTGGCCATATGCCTTCCAAATGCAAACCAGACCCAATAAGGGCCTCAGATCAGGCTTGGGGAAAGCGACAGCCACGTGAGCCAAGTCCTAATAAGGGTCGTGCATATTATGAAGATAGTGGCATGGAAGTTCAAGAACCAAACTGCAGGTGCCTTAATAGGAATGTTGATTGATGTTTAGAGTAGGGTGATGTTTTTAGAGTAGGGTATCTTTGGGTGAAATCTATCCTTGTTCAGTTTTATGACGATGTTAACATCCAATTGTTTGAAAAAAAATTGACAGCTACTATCTTCTCAATTGATACCATAGGGAAAACAATGTCTAATAACACTTACTCCATTTAAGTTATGATGAATAACTTCTTGACAAGTTTATTGTTCTGATAAAGGTTATTTAACTTAGAAGGATTTGGTAAAAAAACATGAAACCCAATTTGCCCCAAATGAGAAAACCTGTCAGAGGCTGGGTCCAGTCATATACAAACATATATTTCTCCCTCATCCTTTTCAATGTATGACTAGATTATGACATGTTATTTCTTTTTCTTTGACATTCTTGGCATAAGTGCCTGTGAACCGGATTTGAAGGATAACTTTAACCATCTTCACATAGGCTTGTATCTGGGTAGCATCCAATTTTCAATCGAAGATGAAAACTTTTGAACATCAACTGACACTGTCTCTATTTAAAATTATTCCATCACATTCTAGCAAGTATCTCATGTACTGGTCTATATTTAAAATTATTTCATCACATTCTAGCAAGTATCTCATTTACTTGTTAGCACAGCAAGGCAAACCCCGCCTAAAACTTGCATCAAGCACATGTAAACCTTCCATTACCATTAAATCGTGTGGACTGTTCCTTGATTAACTTTGGTACCTATTAAGACATAGAGCCGCTAACCCACTTGTAATATAGTGCCTCTATATTATGGCAAGGGTCCCACCAGCATCCTCCCTTGCACAATAATGCCTCTTCTTTATCTTGGACCAAAAAATTTCATCAAGTGCTCTGATACCATTTGTTAGCGATATGGCATTTAACTTTGTGAATATATTTGACTGAAATGAGAAAACTTATATGATGTGGCGCGGGAAACTGAGACGCGGGTCAATGAAGAGGCATGCGGGTCCATGAAGTGGCCGGTTCAAGTTTATCAAAGGCGGAGGCGACTCAGGTCCACCACGGGTCCGGGGTCAAACTTGTAGTTTTGCAACTACGAGGGGGGGTCGTTCAGTAATTCAACATTTAACTAATCCCCCCTTAAGCAAGGGCCGGCCGGCCCTAGAGGGATTACGGAAGAATTGATTTGTAAGTTCTCTTTCATAGCTAAAACCCTAGTTCATCTATTTGCGATTGTTTCCTTAAATTCTTAGTATTAGTTTAGCCCTAGATTAATTAGATTTAATTGTTAATTTTAGATCAGTTCTTCAATAAAATCCTATTTTTATTAGTCCACTCCCATAAAAAATCCTACCTTTATCCCCACAAAAAGCCCTAGACGCGTCAATTTGGTATCAGAGCGGTAGATCCATGGCAAACACAAGATCCAAGGAGCGGATCGATTTGTTGGAAGAAAATACGGAAAAGATTGAGAGCAAAATTAGCGACTGATTTGGCAAGGTGAGAAAGGAAGCGACGGAGAGCACTGGGCAATTGACGAAGGCTATGACGGAAAATAGATCTCAGATGCAGGATTTAGCGACGATGACAGCGAATCTCACTGCAAAGCTAGATCCAAGCAAAAAGGAACCATCTTTGTTGACGGGGAAAGGTACAAATGTGATTTTTACCGAAGGGGTTCCGGAAGATGTGAAAGACGAAGGCATTTACCTGCACGATCATCGCAATGCTGCAGATCCAGAAGATTGGGATGCATTTCCGGCCACTTCATCGCCACGTGGAGGAGCGCCGATCACCGGGGGCGGCGGCCACCCCTCTGGCAGCCACTGAGGGCTGCGTCGAACCCCCATGAGGGGCGGACAGGGCCGCCCGCCCCTCCAGGCCATCGGCAACCCCTGGGGCAGCGGCGGGGCACCGTCGGCCCAAAACTGGGGCCGACAATTCCCGCCGCCCCCCTTGGGGGGGTCGCCCAGCGCGCTCTCTCTTTCCCGTGGGCCGCCTGATTTCCAGGGGGCCCGCCGAGCCTCCTGGGGGCCCGACAGCCCCTCCGACCCCGACAGGACCACTTGGGGCCCATTTTGGGGCCCAACAGCTCATACACCATATTTTCAACCACAAATGTGGCCCAGGGATGGTTTTCAGCAGCATGGAGGGCGACAACAGTACTTTGGGGGCCCACCGGCTCACCTCCCACCTTTCCGGTGTGAGACAGAAGATTGGAGAGGACTTCAGGGAGGACCTAGAGCCTATTAGTGGGATTATGGGTACCCTCAGGAAGATGAGCGGGGAGACTGGCAGTGGAATGGAGCAAACGGAGGCACACATGATCCAGCAGTGGGTTACGTTCCTGACAGACCACCGACGCATCAGCAGAGACATCAGGATCCGCCGCATGAGAGAGGAGGCTTCGCTGGGGAGAGTCGGCTGAGGAAGTTGAAGATGCCTATTTTTGAGGTCGGGAACCCTGATGACTGGTTGTACCGCGTGGAGAGGTATTTTGAGGTGTCAGCAGTACCAGTGGAGGATTGGCTTCGGGCGGTAGGAGTCTGCTTATAGGGAGAGGCATTGGATTGGTTCAGGTGGACACATCAGCAGCAGCCTTTTCGGACGTGGGAGGAATTTACCTCTTTACTGGTGGAGCGGTTTGGCACAGTACAGTCTGGTGGGAGTCTATAAGCGGCTATACTCACTGAAGCAGGATGGGAGCGTTGGAGAGTACATCAAGAAGTTCGAGTCGCTCTGCCACCGAGTTCGAGGACTCTCAGGTGAATCCTAAGAGGGTTGCTTTATAAAAGGGCTGAAGCCCGCGGTTAGATCTGGGCTGAGACAGTTGAAGCCCATGGGCCTGCGAGAGATGATGACTTCAGCTAGGATGGTGGAGGACCATCAGGAGACTGAGAGGAGAGCCCGTGAGGCATGGGGAGGCACCGCTTTTCATGGACAGACACCAGGGAAGGACAAAGGGCCGCTCCTACTCAGGGAGCAACAGCAGTTGCCGCAGGCAACAGGGACAGGAGACCAGAGCCATGGCCAGGTGGGCAAGTACGGAGGATGACTGAGGCGGAGATTCAGGAAAAGCATGCGAAGAGACTATGCTTCAAATGTGATGAGAAATTTACTCCCAGACACCGCTGTGGGGATCGGACTCTACAGATACTGATAGTAAACGACGATGAGGAGAACGATGTAGTAATACTAGAGGCTGGAGAGGATGAGGAGGAGACTGAGCATCAGCACTTGGATTTGGCAGAGTTATCCCTCAGTTCCATGGTGGGGTTCACACCGAACCACATCATGAAATTGGTGGGACAGGTGGGCGGCCAGGATGTGAATTTACTCCCAGACACCGCTGTGGGGATCGGACTCTACAGATACTGATAGTAAACGACGATAAGGAGAACGATGTAGTAATACTAGAGGCTGGAGAGGATGAGGAGGAGACTGAGCATTAGCACTTGGATTTGGCAGAGTTATCCCTCAGTTCCATGGTGGGGTTCACACCAAACCACATCATGAAATTGGTGGGACAGGTGGGCGGCCAGGATGTGATTGTTTTAGTAGACAGTGGGATCACCCACAATTTCATCTCCAGCAGGTTGGTGGGGGGCAGCGACTGCAGCTGAGTGACACAAGGAGGTATGAAGTAGTGTTGGATACATGACAGTTGACACACAGCAGCGACGTCTGTCGAGGTGTGATCGTGACGATACAGGGGATACAGATTGTCACGGATTTTCTTCCCTTAGAGTTAGGGAGCACTGATGTCATCCTAGGGATGAAGTAGCTGCAAACACCAGAAGAGACCAAGACGAACTGAAAAATGCTGAGGATGGAGTACTGGGATTAGGGGAGGAGAGTGGTCTTACAGCCTCTGACGTTCTTTAGTGTCCTACAAGGCCATGACACGAGCTATACACACGGCAGGAGGATGATATATGGTGGAGCTACAGGCGGTGGCAGACGTTGAGCGGAGAGAGGATCGTACACAAACAGTAGCACCAGAGATAGAGCAGCTACTGAGCCAGTACGAAGATGTGTTTAAGACCCCGCAGGGATTACCACCACCTCGAGACCACGAGCACGCCATTGTTCTACGAGAGGGCGTGTTCCTGATCAGCATGCGGCCCTACAGATACCCCCTGGTGCAGAAGGATGAGATCGAGAGGTTAGTAGATGACATACTGCAGACAGAGGTGATTCAGCCAAGTGTGAGCCCATTTTTCAGCCCATTTTTGCTAGTAAAGAAGAAGGATGGCAGCTTGAGGTTTTGTATGGACTACAGGGCTTTGAATAAGGAAACTGTCCCCGATAAGTTTCACATTCGGGTGATCGATGATCTTCTTGACGAGCTCCATGGGGCTGCTTGTTTTTCCACAAGTCAGGTTATCACCAGATACGGATGAGGGTAGCTGACGTGTCCAAGACTGCTTTTTGGACTCATGAGGGAAACTATGAGTTCCTCCTCATGCCATCTGGCTTGACGAACGCTCCAGCAACATTCCAGGCATTGATGGACAAGGTGTTTCGGTCATACCTCCGGAGATTTGTCATGGTATTCCTCGACGACATCCTGATATACAATCGCAGTGTGGAGGAGCATGTGGGGCATCTGTAGGCAGTGTTACATGAGCTACATGACCAATAGTTTTGTGCCAATAAGAAGTGCCTGTTTGGTCAGCTACTGGTGGAGTATTTGGGGCATATCGTGTCAGTTGAGGGGTTGCATCAGACCGGTCTAAGATTGCAGCGATGCTAGACTGGCCGTTACCCACCACACTACGAGGCCTGCAGGGCTTCTTGGGCCTGACAGGGTACTACAGGAAGTTTGTACAGGTGTACAGCTCGATTGCATGGCCACTTACAGAGCAGCTTAAGAAGGACAGCTTCCACTGGAGTGAGGAGGCCACCCGGGCATTTGACACCATGAAGCAGGCGATGACGGACGTATCGGTTTTGGCATTACCAGATTTTAGCAGGCCCTTTTTGATAGATACTGACGCTTCAGGACATGGGTTGGGAGCGGTGCTGATGCAGGATCAGAGACCTATTGCATATTTCAGCCAGACTCTGTCAGCACGAGCGAGTCTAAAATCAGTATATGAGCAGGAATTGATGGCGATCGTGCTATCCATCCAGAAATGGCGGCCTTACTTATTGGGGAGAAGATTCATAGTGAGGACAGACCAGATGAGTCTGAAATATTTGTTGGAGCAGCGCATGGTCACAGAAGAGCATCAGAAGTGGCTCTCCAAGCTGGTCCATTACACATTTGAGATATAATACCGACCAGGCTTGGAAAACAAGGCGGCAGATGCCATGTCCCGCAGAGAGGAGCCAGCAGAGGTGGCAACCATTTCCATACCGGTCCTCCTAGACTGGAAGCCGTTGAGCAGAGAGATTGAGGCAGATACAAGCTTAGTACAGATACAGGAGGCACTGCAGCAGGGTTCGGCGGAATTTCCGGGTTACACCACGAGTGGGCAACGACTACTCTACCAGGGGAGATTGGTGATTCCTAGGTGATCCACACATATTCCGTTGATATTTCAGGAGTTCCACGGCAGCTCTATTGGAGGGCATGCAGGGATACAGTAGATCTACAGGAGAATGTCTAAAGAGCTGTACTGGCCAGGCATGAAGAAAGACATTGCTAAGATGATAGCGGAGTGTGACGTTTGCCAGAGTGACAAGTACATGGCAATGACACCGGCGGGGCTTTTACAGTCATTGGCCCTTCCTGAGAGTTTGGAAGGATAACAGCATAGACTTCATTGAGGGGCTACCACGATCAGAGGGCTACAATTCCATATTAGTGGTGGTGGATCAACTCAGCAAGTATGCCCACTTCGTACCATTGAGACACCCATATCTGTCGTGACAGTAGCTACAGCTTTTATACGGGAAGTGGTCTGCATGCATGGGTTCCTTGCATCTATAGTATCCGACCGAGACAAAGTATTCATGAGCATTTTTTCGGTTGAGCTGTTCAAGGTGCAGGGGACCAAACTGAGTAGGAGCACAGCCTATCACCCACAGACGGACGGACAGACAGAGGTGGTGAATATGAGTATGGAGACCTATTTGAGGTGTTTTGCTTCAGATTCGCCGAATCAATGGGCCAGGTGGTTAGCATGGACAGAATACTGGTACATCACATCTTATCACTCGACAGCTCAGAGTACTCCTTTTCGGATTTTGTATGGGCGGGACCCGCCACAATTGATCCACTACAGTAGAGGTACCACTCCCGTGTCACAGGTAGAGGAGCATCTTGGGGAGCAGGACAAGTATTTGGAGGAGCTGAAGAAACATTTGTTGTGGGCCCAACAGATCATGAAAACCAAGGCTGATGAACACTGGAGAGATGTGCAGTTTGTTGTCAGCGATCGGGTTTACCTTAAGCTCCGGTCTTACAGACAGAAGACACTGGCTCGTATGAGCAATGAGAAGCTGGTGGCCCGATACTATGGACCATTCGAGTTACCGCACGGATAGGGAAGGTGGTGTATCGTCTTGAGTTGCCTGCTACTTCTACCATCCACCCCATTTTCCACGTCTCATAGCTGCGACGAGTGATTGGGGACCATACTCTATTACCTACTCTTCCTCCCACCCTGACAAATGACATGGATGTAATGCTTGAGCCACAGGAACTGACTGGTGTTAGACAAGTCGTAGATGGGACACAAGATGGAGAGGATCGCCAGACTATGATGCGACATGGGAGCCCCATGAGGTTATACGAGACCAATTTCCAGACTTCTACCTTGAGGACAAGGTTGCACTTTTGGGGGAATAGTGATGTGTCGCGGGAAACTGAGACGCGGGTCAATGAAGAGGCGCACGGATCCATGGAGTGGCCGGTTCAAGTTTATCAAAGGCGGAGGCGACTCAGGTCCACCATGGGCACGGGGTCAAACTTGTAGTTTCGCAACTACGAGGAGAGTCGTTTAGTAATTCAACATTTAACTAATCCCCCCTTAAGCAAGGGGTCGGCTGGCCCTAGAGAGATTACGGAAGAATTGATTTGTAAGTTCTCTTTCATAGTTAGAACCCTAGTTCATCTTTTTGCGATTGTTTCCTTAAATTCTTAGTATTAGTTTAGCCCGAGATTAATTATAGTAGATTTAATTGTTAATTTCAGATCAGTTCTTCAATAAAAATCCTATTTTTATTAGTCCACTCCCATAAAAAATCCTACCTCTATACCCACAAAAAGCCCTAGACGCATCATTATATTGATCCATTTGTTGAGGCTAAGGCCTATTAACATCACGGAAATTTCGCTAATAATCACGAAACCCGATTTAACTCAAAAGGAAACGTGTATCAAGACATAGAGCTGCCAACCCACTTGCAACATAGTGCCACTATATTATGGCAAGGGTCACACCAACATCCTCCCTTGCAATATAGACACTCCTTTCTTTATTTTGGCCCAAGAATATTCACCATGTGCTCTGCTCTGATACAATTCGTTGAGACTAAGGCCTGTAGCTTTGTAGATTTTAGCTAATAATCATGAAAACCAATTTGTCTCAAAAGAAAAAAAATCAATATTTTGTCTTGGGTCCAATCATCTTTATCCATAATCCATCTTATTTCCTTCTCAATATGGGAGTAAAGTCCCTCCTTTTTCCTTTTTATGACTTTGCCCGCCTAGACACGAGTGCTTGGGAATGGGATATAAGACAACTTAAATTATATGTGCCTAGATGAAGGGGATCAAACAAGGAGAATATTTATCAACGTCAATATTTATTGAAGAGCCTAAATTATCTGTGCCTAGATAAAGAGTGTCAAACAATGAGACTATTTATCGACGTCAATATTTATTGCACAAGGCTAGCAACATTCCATGTATGTTGTGATGGAAAGTTCCAAGCAAGCTTGAAGGATCACAAAACAAGAAAGCTTTGCATGTAGCTCATTTACCATAGTAACAAAAATAATTATCATGTGAATCGAAATCATTCTGATGGTGGCATCTAATTATAGAACATTGAATCATTTAAGTAATATAATCTACAAGTTCGGTAGATGGATACATAGCTAACTGGAACAACCTTTTATATATGACCGCTTCATATATACTTCTCGAGAGGGCATACTAGCCTCTTTAGTATTTATACAGAATCATACCTATAATGGAGATATTTATCAAATTTTGGACATATAACTGGACAACATATGATGGAGATCAAATTCGAGATGGATTTTTTATTTTAAAAGATTTTATATGTGATGGAGTTTGAGTCCTTGAAGAATTCTAATTAGTTTGAGTCTTTTTGTTATTTTGATCATTTTAGTTATTTGAGTCTTTTAGTTACTTTGAGTCTTTTTGAGTCTTTTTTGTTATTTGAATTTTAGTTATTTTAGAAGTTCTAGTCCAATTAGATTTTGAGAGTCAAGTTGTAAGCCTATTTAAAGGCCGCAAACTTATTTACTTTAGTAGAAATCAATGAAAAATAGTTTTTGGTGTAAACTATTAATTTCTCCACAAAATTAAATTTTTTACATTGGTGTGAGACAGTAAGCTGGTTGCCTGAGCGAGAGTTCCGACAAATATCCACATGCGAGACGTGCGAGTCAATGATCGTAAGATTTCAGGTATGTACGATCCAAAAAGTTATCAATGTGGCAACCGAGTCGACTAAGTGTTGCTTCCTAAGGGGGTCCGGAGGCATGGAGGAGCGTTTCTTCTTTGCTATTGAAGCTATCGATCTGATCTTAGCCTACTCCTCCGAAATGTTCATAGCTCGGTTCGCTGATACATGTCTTGAGTCTACAGCCCAGCAATCTTTCACGTCTTCTTTTTCTTTCTCTCCGAATTCCCACCACCTCCATTCCCGCCTCCATCCTGTGTTAACATATCAAGCATCTAGGTTGTGGTCATTGGTGTCAAAACATCTCCCTACAACCTATTGCAATCTGTCAAAACATCTCCCTACAACCTATTGCAATCACGTACTTTACATAATCAAGTCAAAGATCATTATCTGAAAGTAGAGATTGCTGTTATCTGCTCAAATTGCAGACCTCGCAGTGCTATTTATATTCTGCAAACCTTGGAGTCCTCAGCTTTTCAAACACCAAGAAAAAGTGAAATGCTTTATATGCAGAAAAACTATGAAGAAATTATCAGTAAAACTAGAACAAATTTATATAAAAAAGGATGAAGGGTGTCCATTATGTAGCAAGGGGGCCCAAAACACCCAAAACAATTGTTGGATGAAAAAATTTAACCAAATTTGCAGTTGGGCAAAAAATACTTGCGACTGAAAACCAATAAGCACAGTTTTCCAACATCAAGTAAGATCTTCTACAGAATATTGAAGGATAGCAAATCTCACACTAAAGGAGTTATCCCTTGGTACAAATATGAAAAATAAATAAATACGGGTCTATTCCTTAAGTTTCCATCTATAAATAAATATTTGACCCAAGATTATTCATGGTGTGCTTTGATACCATTTGTTGGGATAAAGCTGATTAGCTTTTAGCTAAAAATCATGAAACCCAATTTGTCTCAAAAGATGAAGCATATATTGGTATTTTATGTCTAACCGTAGTAGTATTTATCTGTATATCCATCTTCTTTTCTTCTCAATATGAGACTAAAGTCCCACCTTTTTGCATTATTATCACTTTACCCTCTTTGACACTAGTACTTGAGAATGGGATATAACACAACTTAAATTATCCATACCTAGATAAAGGGTGTCGAACACGGAGACTATTTATCAACGTCAATATTTATTGCACAAGGCTTGCACACCAGTACAAATTCTTAACATTCTGTATATGTTGTGGTGGAAAGTTCTATGTAAGCATGAAGTATCACAAAACAAGAAAGCTTTGTGTGTAACTCAGTTACCATAGTAATAAAGACATTTAACACGTAGATCAAAATGGTTGTGACAATTGGTGACATCTAATTGGAGAACATTGAATCGTTTAAGTAATATAGTCTTTAAATTCTGTGGAATGATATATCAATTAGATGTACTAACGTGAACAACCATTTATACATGATCGCTTCATATAGGCTTCTCGCAAGGACATACTAGTATGCATGCACTATCATACCTATAGTGGAGCTATTTATCATATTTTAGACATATAAATGGGCAACCTTACAAGCATCTAGGTTGCAGTCATTGATGTCAAAACAGCACCCTACCACCCACTGTGATCCAGAACCTCACATTATCAAGTCAAATATCACTATTTGAACGTAGAGATTGTTGTTCTCTGCTTGAATTGCAAACCTCGCTATGCTGTTTATATTATGCAATCCTTGGAGGCCTAACCTTTTCTACACCAAGAAGAAGTGAAATGTCTTCTATGCAGATAAAGCATGAAAAAATTAGCAGCAAAACCTATAACATGTTTATATAAAAAGGGGGAAGACAGTCTATTAAGTAGCACGGAAAACATGGCCCAAAACAATTGTTACATAAACAATATCTTTCAAATTGCGGTAGGACAGAAAATCCTTGAGTTGAAAAACCAATCTGCAAAGTTTTCCAACATCAAGTAAAATCTTCTACAAAATGTTGTGGGAACACAAATCTCACCTGAAAAAAGGTATACCTAGGTACGAATAGGACACACACACACCCCCCCCCCCCCCGGCGGCGGTTTATGATTGTTCTTGCAGTGTAGTATTGTAGTGGCTGTTGAGTTGTTGTGGTGGTGGCAGGGATTGGCACCATGTTGCTGTGGGTGCGTTCGCAGGTTGTATGCGTGTGAGTGTGGGTGGTTTGTTGGTTGTATTGCTTTGGGGTCGGGATACTTTGGCTACCTGTACTAGTGCTTGGTGACTACTGCCCAGCCTCTCCCAAACCTGTTGCTCTTGGATATGCTCTTGGCTGTCTGTTCCGACATTCCCCTGGTTCTCTTATGAATAAAATACTTACTTTTCTATATATATATATATCTCTCTCTCTCTCTATTTTGCATTTAACAATCTTTTTTGAATTCTAGGACTGACTAGGACAAGATAAAGAGTGGCTGATATTTGATCTTGGTAAATCAATGGTTGAGATTGGATTTTATGAAACTTTTAATGGGAAAACTTAAATTTTATGGGGGAAATGTCTTGGAAACCAAAACTTTGAAATTAAAAGTTTCTTGGGAAAGATTGTGGAGATTAAATTTTGGGAGAAAAGTGTCTTGGGAACCAAAACTTTGAAATTAAAAGTGTCTTGGAAAAGATTGTGGAGAAGCATTATCCTTTAAATTAAACAAAGTAAAAAAATTAGAGTAAAAATTTAGCGAAACAACAAATAAGCGTAAAAAATTTTAAGTTAATACCCTCACCGAAAAATAGCCTGATTTTTGTTGTTCCGAGCCGGAGGCGTCCGCGCTAAATTTTTTTACGCTAATTTGTTGTTCCGAGCCGGAGTCGTCCGCGCGTTGTTTCGCGCCGAATTTGTTGTTCGACACCGAATTTGTTGTGCCGCTAAATTTTTTTACGCTAATGTATTGTTCCGCACCGAAGGCGCTTGCTCCGAATTTGTTGTTCCGTGTCGAAGGCACTCGGGTGTTGTTCCGCGCCGAATTTGTTATTCCGTGCCGAATGCGTCCGTGCCGAATTTGTTGTTCTACGCCGAATTTGTTGTTTCGCGTCAAAGGCGCCTACGCCGAAGGTGCCCGTGCTGCTGAATATTTTTACGCTAATTTTTTGTTCTTTAAAATTTTGGCTATGGAAATAATTTTTTGGGGAACAAAAATTTCGCGTGAGAAAATCTTTAATGAACGAGTGCCCGCGGGCACGTGTTATGACTTATATATATATATATATATATATATATATATATATATATATACACACACACACACATACATATATATATATATATATATATATATACATATACATATACATACATATATATATATATTTATATACATATACATATACATATACATACATATATATATATATATATATATATATATATATATTATGGGTATATTCCTCAAGATCCCTCTATTGATGTGGAGGCTTATTAATGGTGGGGTTCGATGTATCCAGTAGACTCAAGAGTATAATATCAATTAACCTTCAGGATTAACCAAAAGAACCTTAATTACCAGATTATACATTTTATATGTACTGACAATATGGACTGGAGAATTTAGAATGAAAAATTGGTACGGATAAAAACCTTGACATGTCACCAGAGTATATGTTGCTAAACTCCTCATGTTTTAATTGATAAACCCATTAATAAAAAAATCAACCTGGCATATTGGTTTCAAACAAAGGTTGCTTATCATACCTAAGACATGAGAGATATGAGGATTTCCCCAAGGAACACGGGTTTACAATCTAATATATAGATCCTCATATAAAATGTCAATGTTCAGAACAAAAGCCAACTTTTATAATGCGTAAGTACATAATCCAGAAATTATGGTTATCCAAATTACATGGAACTGAAGAAACTTAGAATGCCCATACTAAATGTTTTGCCTCACATAGAAGGGCTATTATGATTGCTCAAGATAGACAATCCTCTTGTTCCCAATGCAGATATCCATGAAAGCATGCTCAGAGGTGACAACGTTGCATTTTTATTTTACTTTGCCCATAATGTGGAACCAAACCAGGGCATGTAAATTGTTATGTATAATTAGTTCACTAGAGTTCAAGGACTTCACTAAATAAGAATTGAGATAAAATCGTAAGCAATTCACCTAGTAAGAATTGGCAAGAGGCAGACAGACAGAATGTGTGGCACATATCGGGATAAAAGAAACTGAGTCTACATTCTTATCCCTGGAAATAATATCACTGAATGTTTTATCCAACATAATTTAGTCCAACTTCCAATGTTCAGAGAAAAATATAATCTCATTATAGGACGGATTCGTTTGTAAATACAAACCACTGTGTTCTTTGTTTTTTTCTTATTAAGAGTAAACACTGCTTGCTCTTGCTAATTGCATATTGCATCACCAAAATCTCTTATGGACCGTAAAATGGGCTTTCTTAGTAATGTTATCTTATTGTTAAATATACTACACTAAAGATGAGACTGAAAAGAATTCCAGTCAGTTAATTAATGAACAATATACCTACAATGTCAATAGAACTTTCTCTTACGATTTGCAGAACATGCTTTTCTAAATGACGCCATCTTCTTGGTAGGTATTCTTAGTTAAGGTCAGACTTCACCAAACAAATCAAGCAAGAATGATCTTAAACTGAAATTGCATAGCTGAACTAAATTTACCCAGTAGTTTTCTGTAATATTCAATAACAGTATTATTATCTTAAAATGCCAGTTCAAAGAACAAACAGTTACTGCACTAGTATCAGACCACATAATGACCTTGATGTGGCATATACAATGTAGTTTACACCACATCTGCGTATATCATACCTGTCTTCATTTAACTAGATCATATATCCAAGGGAAACATTTAGTAGTCCAACCACATGTAAGCATATGCAAATATTGTGCATGTGGATCTTACAGAGGTTCAAGTCAGAATGGATCTAATGGAAATAGACTTCTTTATATTATATCACAAATTGTCTTTGCCAGGAAACTAAAATGGCATGACCCCTTCAAAAAGTAACACTGTCTTTTTTGACATGCTCCACTTTCCTCATAGTATTCCTAGCATGCACTTTAAACCTTAGCATTTGTTAAGGGGATGGTATTCAACTTGCTTTTTAAAAGCAGGCATTATTCGATTTGGATTTCGATTTCGAAATATATTGTTATTGGACACATGGACTCGTATTTGGATTTCAATTCTAGAATCCAAGTTTAGAATCCAACTTTTTATACGAGAAGGGCTCAAATCAAGTGTTTGAGTCCAAGTTCAAACACTTAAATTGAAGAATCCAAAATTGGATTCTTTCCTTTCCCCTCTCTCTCTCACGTTTCCCTCTTCTACTCCTCAGTTACTGTCGCAAAACTCTAGATTTCCTCCTCTTCACCCTCGGCTACCCGTGCCGCCACCTCATCTCCCTCCTTTGTCTCGTCTTCCATGACGCGAGGAAATCAAGTTTAGAATCCAACTTTTTATACGAGAAGGGCTCAAATCAAGTGTTTAAGTCCAAGTTCAAACACTTAATTGAAGAATCCAAAATTGGATTCTTTCCTTTCCCCTCTCTCTCACGTTTCCCTCTTCTACTCCTCAGTTACTGTCGCAAAACTCTAGATTTCCTCCTCTTCACCCTCGGCTACCCGTGCCGCCACCTCATCTCCCTCCTTTGTCTCGTCTTCCATGACGCTCAAGCTTCAAATCGTTGCTAATGAAGATGACAGAAGTCTAAGATGCCAATCATATATCTCTAGTTTCGGCTATGATGGGTTACTCAACTTGAGGCTTATGTCAGTCGAGACTAACGAAGATGTGAGGAATATGATGCGATCCGTTAGGGTTTTGATGGTTAAAAGGGGATTTTTATTGTTAAACTCAGATCTGAAATTATAAAGTGACTACTACAATTCAACTACTCGCTAATTAACGACTACGAATAGCTAGAACAACTAGCTAGGGATTAATCTAAGAGAAATAGGGAAATTCCTAATACAATTTATCTAGGAACTGAAAAAAATAAAGTAGAGAAAGTACTCAACAATTTTCGCATGCACCCCCTTAGGGCCGGCTAGGCTATAAATAGAGAACATTACAATATTGGTCACTTCACGAAAATACCCCCGAGAACCAAATCCCAGCCGCACACTACTCCACCCCCGAAAAACCATCTTGTTCTCAATGTGGTGCATGAAGTCCACGAGTGCACTTTTTTCGAGTATTGGAGCATGTCTCCTCGCCTCCTCCTGTATCAAAAGGCCATCTGAGCTCCTCGTCAAAAGGCGTCGTCTTTAACCACGGATCTGGTAGATCTACGCTTGAAATCTTCAGATCTGGTGCCGAATCGTCGTGGAAATGGAGCTCCTCGCCGAAAGGTGTCGCCTTTAGCCCCGGATCTGGTAGATCTACACTTGCAACCTTCAGATCTGGCTCCGGATCTGGTAGATCTACGCTTAAAACCTTCAGATCTGGAGCATAGATTTACACTTGAAACCTTCAGATCTGGAGCATAGATTTACGCTTGAAACCTTCAGATCTGGCACCGGATCACCTTGAGAATGGAGCTCCTCGCCGAAAAGTGTCGTCTTTAGCTCCGGATCGAGTAGATCTACGCTTGAAATCTTCAGATCTGGTAGATCTATGGTTGAACTCTTCAGATCTGGTGTCGGTTCACCTTGGGAATGGAGCTTCTCACCGAAAGGTGTCGCCTTTAGCTCCGGATCTAGGTTTTGGCCTGATTTGGATCCAACTTCTTGGAGATTGCATTAAGTTTCTGATTTGTTTGACCTATGGCCTCCATGAGTTGCGAAAATTTCCGATCAAACTCGCTCCTCTGTTCGTTGGTGTTATTCTTAATCAAGCCGTGGATCCCGCCTTCAATCTTCTCCATCTTCTCTTCCAATGCATTGATCTTATCGTTGGATCTCGTAGTCGCCATGGATCGACTGCTCTGATACCAAAATGTGGCGATCCGCTAGGGTTTTGATGGTAAACGGGGATTTTTATTGCTAAACTCAGATCTGAAATTATAAAATGGCTCCTGCAATTCAACTACTCGCTGATTAACGACTACGAATAGATAGAACAACTAGCTAGGGATTAATCTAAGAGAAATAGGGAAATTCCTAATACAATCTATCTAGGAACTAAAGAAATAAACTAGAGAAAATAATCCACAATTTTCACATGCTATAAATAGAGAACATTAGAATATTGGTCATTTTACAAAAATACCCCCGGGAACCAAAATCCCCAGCCGCATCAGAATATAATTGAGAAATTTGGTCCCGAATGAAAATTTCCGATCTTGTGTTTTGTAAAAAAGGTGATAAGGACGATAATGACAATGAGATTGCTGATGGGGACAATGATGGGAATATGATTGTTATTGATTCCATTGTTATGCATCATGCAAGGTATTTTAAGAGTTTTCAAAGTTATGTTGATTCTTGATGTCGTCGGCAATGAGTTGATTTGATGATGATTTGCAGTTATGTGACAATCTCCATTGGCTCGTAATATTAAAAAATATAATATTTGGTAATAGCCCAAGTAAAGCTAATATCAATGTTCTTGGTATTAAAACTATGAATTTTATACAATGCTTTTGATATTTGAATAAATTTTGCCGAGAAGTTGACAAATTCTTTTTGTTAATTCAATTTCCATGTGAGAGGCAATCACTCAGTTCACTAACTATTCGTAATTGAATCTTTGTTAACTCAACCAGGCCAGTATATCGTTATTTCTCATCACTACTACTATTTTTTAAATCATCGTTATTTTTTGAACATCTGATCAATTCTGCTTCCATATATTCACGTGTCTAGATAATTAGCCAAAAAATAAAATGTAGATTGATTGTAGAAATTAAAATGGGCTAAAGAAATTTAAAATGATTTTATGCTAGTTAAAATATTATATATAAGATAATAAATAATGTCAGTATCATCAATTGATCCAATTGTGAAATCCAAATTCAAGTCCAAGTTGTCCAACAATCCAAGTAAATCCAACTACCAACCCCAAATCCTAATTTTAATCCCAATCCAAAAGATTTGGATTTCATCCTTCAAATCCAAATTAAATAAAAGCATGTGGGAGTTTGTTACATTGGACATGTACCCACTTCTCAGCGACCAGCAAATGCCGATAATGCATTAAAATTAATTATGTAACTGAACATTGTAAAATATAAGCTTAAAAGAAAAATCCAAAGAGAAACAAGTTACTTCATGAATAAAAAAGGGAAAGATAGAACTAAGAAGAAAGAAGCTCCCTAGCAAGCAAGAGATCCTTATTTAAACTTTATACTATTGTTCCATGTAAAATGGCATAAATAAAACAAGCTACAAATACAGAGATATAGACTATCAGACACAAAACCCGACCTTCTACAACCCCCTAAGAGAGAATTCGAATATAGCCCGAAAACAACTAAATTGAAAGTGTGTCATACCTCAACCTCACCCGGTGATCATAGTCCCCGCTCCCTCGTCCGTCAAAATCTCCAGCAGCAGCGAATGTGGGACCCTCCCATCGATAATGCTCGCGGTCCTCACACCCTGCGCCAGTGACCGCACACAGCAATGGACCTTTGGGATCATCCCCCCTGCAACCTTCCCCTCATCCACCATTCTCCTAACCCCACTGATGTCAATCTCCTTCACCAAAGTCCCAGGATCATCCTTATCCTCCAAAATCCCAGCCACGTCCGTTAAAAGTATCAACTTTTCGGCCCCAATGGCCGCTGCAATCTCCCCGGCTGCCGTATCAGCATTCACATTGTAGCTCTGCCCGCTGGTGTCCTCTGCAACCGATGCAATAACGGGGATGTGGCCGTCAGCAACGATGGGGCGGAGGATGGAGGGGTCGACCCTTGCAACGTCGCCAACAAACCCGAGATAGTCGGCGTCGAGGGAGGGGCGGGCGGTGATGAGGCGGGCGTCCTTGCCGCAAAGGCCGACAGCGGTGGCGCCGGCAAGGTTGATCAGGGAAACAAGGGACTTGTTGACCTTACCGACGAGGACCATCTCCACGACCTCCATGGTGAGGGCGTCTGTGACGCGGAGGCCGTTGTGGAACTGGGGCTGATGGCCGAGTCGGAGGAGCCAGGAGTTGATCTCGGGGCCGCCGCCGTGGACGAGGACGGGGCGGAGGCCAACGCAGGAGAGGAGGACGAGGTCGTTGATGACGGAGGAGCGGAGGGAGGCGGACTTCATGGCGGCCCCGCCGTACTTGACAACAATCGTCTTGCCCCTGAAGCGCTGGATGAAGGGGAGCGACTCAGAGAGGATGTCCACCCGAGTCTGGGAGCGGGGGATCGGTGAGGTCACGCAGTTGACAATCCTTAGCTGTTTGGGTCTGGGGTTATTGTTGCGGCTAGGGTTTTTGATGAGGGGATTGGGGGAGGAGAAGAGAGGGGCATAAGGAGAGAAGAGGGGCTTTGCTTTGAACATTTCTTTGCCCTTGAGTGTGTCGACGGGGTGTCCGTTGAAATGCCCGGCAGAGAGAAAATGAGACAGAGAGAGAGAGAGAGAGTTGCGACGGGGGACTGACTGCGAAAACGACAGAGGCAACGGCGTCGACGACGGGAGAGCACTGTTCAGTGTTCAGGGAATGTGACATGTCAGTGATACAAGGCCAGTAGTCCGTAGCCCACTGGATGGTGAGGCAATAGTGCGCGGCGGGTATTTAACTATCCAATCTTGCCCCGACTCGTCTATAGGCCGGGTCGGGGCGGGTCGCGGGCCGGGGCGGGTCGGGTTGTTTCTTACCAAAAGCGGGTCGGGCCGGTCGGGTCAGGTCATTAGTGTCATCCACATGAATCTCAAATAAAAATTTTATTTGTGAATTGGGAGAATTTTGATTTATTTGGTAATTTGGAATTTGGAATTGGCCCAATTAGGAGAACCGTGGAATAAAGTATGAGTTGTGCGTTATTCGATGACTGCATGGTCCACATCAAAATAGTAAGGTTTTTTAAAACCTCTATAGTTTACCGGGGCGGGCGGGACGCATACAAAGCCCAAGCTTGCCCCGACCCGGCTGCGGGCCAGGTCGGGCCAGGTCGGGCCGGGTCAAAACCGGGTCGGGCCAGGTCGGACGGGACGGGTCAGGCCATTACTGCCATCCTTATGGAGAGTGATCCATTTTGCTGAATATATTACGTTTTATTTACAAGTGTGCCTTTATCATAAACCCTAATTATATACCGCCTCCCATATCCTCCTCCTCAATACCGTCGTTGTTCCATTATTCTGTATCTTTATAAAAAAAATTGAAAATTGTTGCTTTTATTTGAAAACTGAGTAATTAGTTTGAATTTTCTGACAAATAATTTGTGGAAATAATTTGTGGCGCTTGTTGACTCCCAGAATCTCGTTGAGCCTGGGATTTCATAGCTGGAACGAGAAATCTGAATGTTGTGGTGAGTATTCACGCATAGGGATGAGAATGGGAGTGAAGGGGTGAGTAGGAATGATGATGTGGCATGCCAAATGAAAGCCCAATCGGGCTTTGGGCATGCCCATTCTCATCCATATTCACGCACCGGACAGGGGTTCGCCGGGACGGCCTCTTTCTCCAATACCTGAAAGAGGGATGGAATGACGTCAGAGGACCGAGAGGCGAACCCCCTGGGTCGGGGGAGGGACGGACCCTTCGACTACCCTCTGATACATAAGTCGGACGATGGTGGATGAAAGGAGGTGGTAGGTGTAAGATAGCCCGTGTGTGTTGAAGGCGTAAGAATTGAGGCTATGTTTACGAGTTAAAGTATTGAGTATACCCATTTCGAGTTATCCCATGATGGAGAGCATCTGCTGCTTATCATAGTCTGGGGGAGTTACGCCACATCGGGCAATTAGGAAGATCGCGGATCCTCAAACGTAAATGACTCCTGCAAATGGGGCGAGTTGGCTGACAAGGCAGGTCGTTATTGACACGTCGTGCAGAGATTAAATGCTTGTAACATATGGTCAATAGACGGGGTGGTCTGCCCACCTGAGATTGCATCGTATTAATGGAGTGTGCTGACCCTGTTAAGCGGACAGCCTTCGAGCCTCGTGGATGAAGAAGCCGACCATGGGTAGCAAGGTCATACCTCAAGAGTCGTGCCGCATAGGAGACGACCTCGAAGAGATCATCTTCGCATGGCTGTTGGAGGAGGCGGACGTCCCTGTGGAGCGTAGCTATTGAGGGAGCGAGGTCATCCTTGTAGAAGTATGCAAACCTCGGATAGCGAGGTCGTCCTGATGGAAATCTGCTGTCTAGGAGCTAGGGATGATAATGGACATGCCCAAAAGCCCGATTGGGCTTCTAATTGAGCATGCCACATTGTCATACCTACTAATCCTTTATTAGTTCTTTATGGGCCATCCCAATTGGTAGCCCAATCGGGCTTTGGGCATGCCCATTACCATCCATACTAGGAGCCGACATCATGTAGCAAGATCGTCCTTGTCGGGGGACTCTGCCTAGGAGCCAGCATCGTAGATGCTGTCATGTAGAGACAAGATGTTGAAGGGGCTGACCTCGAGGAGGTCATCACTACTAATCTGTGCTAATACTGTAACGACTGGTTTTCATGTATCTGGATTTATTATATTATAATATATGTTTTGGTGGATTTTCTCCTCATGTGTGGTTTTCGTCTCCGTAACTTTCATTTTCGATCGTTTCGTTGTGTTTTCTCGTTTCTTCCTTAGGATCGTCGATTTCGGAGTAAGTCATTCGTGACGGGCTTCATAACGGTCGTATCTTACTGTTAGATCAAGCCTAGGAGTCTTAGGAATCGATCCCGGAGCTCCGCGCTCCGTATCGGAACTTTTGGTGCTTATTAGCCGGTGTAAGAAGGGGCACCGACCGACTAGATGACGATCCAGTCGGTCGGCAATCCTTCTTGGACCGACTAGTTGGCTTTCTAAATTTCTCAGGAGTTACTGTTTATCGTTAGTCGGTCTAAGAACGTTGGTTGACCGACTAGGTTGCAAACTAGTCGGTCGGCAATGTTTCTTTAACCGACTAACACATCATCTAAATTTTAGTATCAGTACTGTTCACTCTTAGTCGGTCTAAGAACGTTCATCGACCGACTAGATGTTAAACTAGTCGGTCAGTAGTTGTTCATCGACCGACTAAATCCAAATCCTATTTTCGTTCAGAAGTTACTGTTTACACTTAGTCGGTCTGCGTTGGTCGACCGACCGACTAGTTGCCAAACTAGTCGGTCAGTGGTTGCTCTTTGACCGACTAATCTGTGTTAAAACCCTAATTTTTGGGCAGCCGCCAGCCCATCCTATTTAAACCCCTCCCAAACGTTTTCTTCTTCCTCCACTCGACCTAAAACCCTAGTTTCTCCCCCATTGAGCCCCCATCTTCCTCAAACCCTTATTCCTCCATTCCAAGCTCATCCTCCATCATCCAACCCATCCCTCAACACATTCTACCCCTCATCTTCCCCAAAATCTCATCAAATCCCCAAAATCCCCCAAAAACCCTAGTTCTCCAAACTTCTCCATTCGTTTCCAGATCTGGACCCTAGGTTCTCCGGAGTGTTTCTTCCGCCTCCTCACGGTAAGAAATCGATCTCTCGATGTTTTCATAACCTATTTGTATTTTTATGAAACCCTAATGAATGAATGTTGTTTTGATGATTGTTTCCCCATAACAGTGATTTCCCCGTAGATTAGCATCCGCGAGACGAACCTTCGTGATCGTCATCCCCGGTGCTAGGCAAGTGAAACTTGCCACTTAGGGTTTAGGCCATGTTTTAGGCCATTTTGCTCGTTGTAGGCGTAAAAGAGGCTAGGCGACGAAATGATACTCGCCTAGGCGCAAATTTAGGAACTAGCTTGACAACGAAGCTAGGTCCAACATTATCATGTTGCACAATTACCATGTCATGTTTAAATTCCATTAACGGTACGCAAATTAATTTTCATGTCATTGCATTCCTTAAGTGATCCCGTGATTGCGTAGCATCGCTACAATACTTGTGTTTCCTGGCTCGTGACCAGAAGCGAGCATAATGAGTTGCTAAACCCAACGCTCGATATTGAATTGTGAACTAAGAAACAAGCTCCCGTGCGGGGCAACCCTGGCTCACTTGCTGGGCTCATGTACAGGGACACTGGCTTGTTTACGTGTGGGATGGGGTAAGAGTTAAGCGGTCATTCAACTGGGGGTCTGCCTGATCAGCAACTGCAGTTGTAAGGCGTAAACTCTGGGGTGGGGTAGTGTTTAGCGCCGATCAGCGTGAATGCTACACCATTCAGCTGCAGGGCGTAAACATCTACAAACAACAGTGAAACGTGAATAGTGAATTGATTGAGATTGTTAGTAGCTTGGCTACTCTTGTCTTGTCCCGATAATTGTTCTCTTGTCCTTATTGTTCACCATGTCTTGCTTGTGCACTCATGTTATAACTGCCATGTCATGCATACTAAAACTGCTAGGTTGCTAGTTGTCTTACTTTCCGTTTCCTTGCCCAATTCTTTTAGACTTGCTGACATGTGCCCCTTTACTCTTTTGGGTGACACATGTTAGATCCTGAGCCTGAATACCTTGTTGAGGACGAGGTGTTTGCTGACGCCGAGCCCGAGCTTGTGTTTGACGGGGAGTACGTGGACACTGGAGACCAGTCCTAGTGTCTTCATTGTGTTTTCATTTTTGCTTAGACTGCTATTTTGTTGTCGGTGCGTAGCACCTATACTTTGTGGCGTTGTTGCTTTTGTTGGCCTTGTTCTGGGCCTTAGACTCTTTCTTTTAGCCTGGTGGCTTTTCTGGATGTTGAACTTATTTTCATGTTGGACAATTTATGAGATATGAGAATTTTATTTCTGTCTCTCCTTTTATTATTATTGTTGCTCCGTTTGTGGTTACAGGGACCTGCTTATGTTTTATTGACGCTTATCGGGTTTGGGGCTTCACAGCTCCACTCTCGTGCGGACCTTTTCACGTCTCGCCTCCATTTTAGGGAAGCGGGTCGTGACAGGTTTTGTTGGTGGCCCATGCAGGTCCTTCTGTAACTGCGATTATCGGAATAGCGATAATAATATTAGAATGTCCAATAAACTAAGTTCGACGTCCGAGTCATAAGTTATGAGTCTAATCTGCTTCGTTTTCTGTGTCACTAGATGGCAGGAAGACGATTCACCCGTGGTGGGGGTAGTGGTGCGCTCCCTCATGATGAGGAGCCTGAGCGGGAACCCACCAATGGGGAGATGATGCGGATGATGCTCCAGATGATGCAAGTGCAGCAGGGGCATGCTCCTGCAAGTCCAGAATGCTCCACTTGCTCGAGCTGCCCGGGTTCTTCCGGATGCCACTTGCTCTGAGCCGGGAGCGAAGCAATTTCGGGAGCTGGGTCCCGCATATTTTGATGGGTCTGAGGGTCCTCTGGCTATCGATGAGTGGATTCGGAATATCGAGGACAATTTGAAGATGGCCAAGATCACCCCGGCTGGATGGGTTGATTTGGCGAAGAGGCAACTCAAGGATAATGCTCGGAATTGGTGGGATGCGGAAGAGAAGATGTTCGTGGAGCCGATAGCTTGGGCTACCTTTAAGTCCAGGTTTGATGAGGAATTCTTTCCGAAGGCTGCGAAGAAGGAGATGCTGCAGCGCTTCATTGATCTGAAGCAAGGGAGCTTGACGGTGGACCAGTACCACTAAGAGTTCACTAGGCTGAGTAGGTTCGCACCAAAGATGGTGCAGGATGCTGATGAGAGGGCTCAGAGGTTCCTGCAGGGACTTGCTGTGGAGCTCCAGAGTTTTGTGTCTTCCTCCGATCTGGACTCTTATCAGAAGGTTTTGGTCGCTGCCAGGAGGCAGGAGTTGAACCTGAGTCAGAGGAGAGGGCATGTTTCTGGTGCTGGGAAGAGGCCTATGGAGCAGGCCAGAGCGGTGGTTAGGCCTGGTTTCAAGCCTAATCAGCCAGCTCAGTTTAAGAGGCCAGTGGGGCCTATTCTGAAGACTTGCCATTTCTGCGGCAAGCCTGGCCACATCAAGGATCAGTGTCGAAAGTTTTTGGGCCAGTGTCTGGTTTGTGGTGATGCTTCCTATATCGCGAAGGATTGCCGGCATGCGGGTCAGCTGCGGAGGGCGCCTGTTGCAGCACAGCCGTTGCAACAGCGAGCGTCTGTTCCTGCTGGTCGTGGAGCAGCTCTTGTTCCACAGAGGCAGGCTTTTCAGCAGGCTGTTCCGCCGAGGAGGCAGGCTTTTCTGATGACCGCTGTGGAGAGCGAGGCTGTGGATGAGGTTATCGTAGGTAATCCTCAATCTGGCTGTTACCTTCCTAGCTGGTTTTGATTGATTAGATTATGTTGTTTGCTTGAACATGGTTGTTTGCTAGACTAGGGTTTGATTGTTAATTGATTGTTAGGTGTGGTTTTGGTGTGCACATTTCCTGCACGAGTCCTCTTTGACTCTGGTGCATCGATGTGCATTATTTCTCGGAGCTTCGTGGAGAGGCATTCCTTGTCGACGTCCCCTCTTTCCAAGAGTTGGAATATCGATACAGGGAATGGCGTGGTCTCGGTGCATCATGGTTGCAATTCTTGCTCGTTGGTGGTCTGTGGACATGAGCTTTTCGCTGATTTCATTGTCCACGACATCATCAACTATGATGCAGTTCTTGGGATGGACTGGCTTGCGAGCTTCTATGCTACGATCGACTGTCGAAGGAAGAAGGTGGTGTTCGAGATTCCTGGACATCCAGTATTTGAGTTCAGTCGTGGTAGCAGTTCGCTTGGTCCTGTCAGATTTCGGGCCAGGCCGGTGGAGGTTGTGGCTATGCAGATGGAGTTGGAGTGGCCAGCTGTGGTGCGTGATTTTGGCGACGTCTTCCCCGAGGAGATGTCTGGTTTGCCACCTGATCGAGCTTTAGAATTTTCTATTGATCTTGTTCCGGGAGCGCAGCCGATTTCGAAGGCGCCGTATCATATGGCACCTGCAGAATTGGAAGAGTTGCGGAAGCAGTTGGATGAGCTCTTACAGAAGGGTTATATCAATCCTAGCGTGTCTCCGTGGGGAGCACCGGTGCTGCTGGTGAAGAAGAAGGATGGTTCGCGTCGCATGTGCGTGGACTATCGGGAGTTGAATGCAGTGACCATTAAGAATAAATACCCGTTGCCTCGCATCGATGATATTTTTTGATCAGCTTGGAGGTTCGAGGGTGTTTTCTAAATTGTATTTGAGGAGTGGTTACCATCAGTTGAAGGTGAAGAAGGGAGATGTTCCGAAGATAGCGTTCAGTACGAAGTATGGACACTATGAGTTCATGGTTATGCCTTTCGGCGTAACTAACGCACCCGCAGTTTTCATGAATCTGATGAACCTGATTTTCTACGACTTTTTGGATAAGTTTGTCGTTATATTTATTGACGACATTCTGATCTATTCGAAGTCGGAGGAAGAGCATGCATCGCACTTGAGGACGGTATTGGAGATCTTAAGGAAGCATCGTTTGTATGCTAAGTTTTCGAAGTGCGAGTTTTGGCTGGATCGAGTTGCTTTTCTGGGGCATGTGGTGACTGGAGATGGAATTTCAGTGGATCCCGAGAAGATTAGGGCCATCAGAGAGTGGCCTGTTCCGTCGTCTGCGTCTGAGATTCGGAGTTTCCTTGGACTCGCTGGTTACTATCGGCGATTCATTAAGGACTTTTCCTGTATTCCTGAGCCGATGACCAGGTTGACACGGAAGGATGTTGCTTTTGTTTGGTCGGGTGATTGTGAGAATGCTTTTGGCGTTCTGAAGGAGAGGTTGACGACTGCCCCTATTCTTGTTGTGCCTGATCGCAGCGGTGGATTTGAGATCTTTTGCGATGCTTCTGGCAAGGGTCTCGGTTGTGTGTTGCATCAGCATGGGCATGTTGTGGCGTATGCGTCTCGTCAGCTTAAGGTTCATGAGAAGAATTACCCGACGCATGATTTGGAGTTGACTGCCATTGTGTTTGCCCTTAAGATTTGGAGGCACTTCCTGCTGAGTGAGAAAGTGAAGATTTTCACCGATCACAAAAGCTTGAAGTATATTTTTACTTAGAAGGAGCTCAACATGCGACATCGTCGATGGTTGGAGCTTATGGCGGATTATGAGATTGATTTGCAGTTTCACCCTGGCAAGGTGAATGTGGTCCCTGATGCGCTGAGTAGGCTTCCAGCGGTGATGATTTTGACCTCGCAGTGGAGATTGCAGCAGGATTTTTGCGAGTCTGGCGTGGAGATTGTTCTTCCTGGGGCGACTTCATCGTTGATGTACATGCAGGTACAGTCGACGATCGTGGATCGGATTAAGGCTGGCCAGGCTGAGGATCCGAAGTTGGTGAAGAATCGGGAGCAGGTGGAAGCCGGTCTGCTGACTGACTTTTTGATTCATGAGGATGGCTCGCGGAGGTTTGGAGCCAGGTTGTGTGTGCCGGCTGGGGATATTAGAGAGGAGTTGATGGTGGAGGCACACAGTTCGCCGTATTCTGTGCATCCTGGTGGCACCAAGATGTACCAGGATCTTCGTCTGAATTATTGGTGGCATGGTATGAAGAGGAGTGTGGCTCGGAGTGTAGCCAAGTGGTTGGTTTGCCAGCAAGTGAAGGCGGAGCATCAGCGTACTGCCGGGTTGCTACAACCGCTTCCGATTCCGGAGTGGAAGTGGTAACACATCACTATGCATTTCGTGACTGGACTACCTCGGAGTCCGAAGCAGAATGACGCGATTTGGGTGATCGTAGATCGATTGACCAAATCCGCTCACTTTATTCCATTCCGAGTGGGACAGTCCACTGAGGCGCTAGCAAGGAGATATATGGAGGTAAAATTCTTTTACCCTCCGTTTTTATTTCCTTTCCTAGTTTGGATGGTGATGTAACGTGAATCGTGCAGGAGGTCGTGCGACTTCATGGAGTCCCCGTGAGTATCGTGTCGGACAGAGACACGAGGTTCACATCTCAGTTCTGGCAGAGTTGCAGAAGAGCTTGGGTACGCGTCTGAGTTTCAGCACGGCGTACCATCCGCAGACGGATGGCCAGTCCGAGAGGACGATTCAGATTTTGGAAGACATGCTGAGGGCGTGCATGTTGGATTTCAAGGGTTCGTGGGAGGGCCATCTACATCTGGTGGAGTTTTCTTACAACAACAGCTTCCAGGCGAGTATTGGCATGGCGCCTTTCGCCGCTCTTTATAGGAGGAAATGTTGATCGCCATTGAGTTGGGATGACGTTGGTGATCGGGAGTTGTTGGGACCTGAGATGATTGTGGAGGCCGTGGATATCATCAGGAATATTCGGGGGAGGTTGAGGATTGCTCAGGACCGTTTTAAGCATTGGGTGGATGCTAAACGTCGTCCTTGGGAGTTTCAGCCGGGCGACCATGTGTTCTTGAAGATTTCCCCCCGGTGTGATTCGTTTTGGGAAGCGAGGGAAGTTGAGCCCGCGATACATTGGACCGTTTGACATTTTGGAGAGGGTTGGTGATCACTCCTTATTTTACACCTTTTTTCCGCATATTTGCATGCCATTTAGATCGCCCAAATCATGTTTTTCACGATATATCGACGATATTGCGATGCTTTTCACGATTTGTTGTTTTTGTCGCATTTCAGGTGATTTGGCGCGATTTGGAGTGGTCCCGAGATGCGCTTACTCTAGACGGTCACCAACGACCTCCCCGAGGGGTATTTTGCTGTTGGAGAGGAGCGGAAGAAGAATGGATGTCGCAGGAGCGACGAGGAGGCCAAAATAAGCAGATTAGGCATTTCTTGTGTCCCACTCGGCCGAGTGGAGGAGCCACTCGGCCGACCAGCGGGACACTGCTCGGCCGACCAGTTCAGACACGAGTTACCTGTGCACTCGGCCGAGCACCGAAGACCACATCGGCCGAGTGACGATACCACGTCCGCCCGAGTGGCGCCCAGACGAGGCCCTTCCAAAACATCGAAGTTACTGTTTTTCGGCTGCCTGAGCTTCAGAAGACCCACTCGGCCGAGTGGTAAATCCCGTCCGCCCGAGTGCAGTGAAGCCATCGGCCGAGTGACGACAACTCACTCGGCCGAGCCGCCCCCGAACTGAAGACCCCTGAAAGTCCCGACTTACTGGAAAATTGCAGGGTTTTCACTCGGCCGAGCGACTTTTGTCACTCGGCCGAGTGCGATGCGCTGCCTGTAGCGAAAACTGCGGAAAACAGGTTGTGCAGGGGTATTTTGGTCACGATTTTTGGACGATTTTTGGGGCTATTTAAGCCCTGTTTTTACCCTAGTTTTGGGAGCCATCTCTTAGATTTTTTGCAGCTTTTTAGATCACTTTTTAGCTTTATTATTGTGATTGGAGAAGAGGAAAAACTTGGATTTTTGTTGGATTAAATTGAAGAACTCCATTGGTTTGCATCTCTCTTCCCTAAAAATCCTATTTTTATTGTTTATCTCAGTATTTGTGATGAATTCTATTGCTTATTTCATTGATTATACTTGTGCTATTGCTATGATTTGTGAGTAGTCTCCACGTCTTGGGGCGTGGGGATGAACCCTGCAAGCCCTATTTCCTATTTGTGATGAATTGGTGGAAATTGAGCTAGAATTGCTATTAGGGATTAGATTGGGATCGATTTACTACGGATAGCTAGGAATTCATATCAATTGGGATTTGCAAGAGATTGGATCCCAATTTGATAGGAAGCCCTAGAAATCCGAATTGGGTTGGAGTCGGATTTTCGAAGTATCGGTTTGCAAGAGATTGGACCGATACCAGAATTTCCGATTGCAATTCCATGCTAATACCCGTTTGCAAGAGATTGGACGGGTAGGAACTATCCTAATTTAGATTGTGGACCGAGTTTGCAAGAAATTCGGCTCGGTGCGCAATTGGACGATGATGTTGATCCTAATGCTAGCTTCCCTAGGCTAGGGTTTGCAAGAGATTGGACCCAAACCTAGGATAGCTATAGACCGGCAACAGCGCGAGAGCGTGAGCCTGGTTCTACATTCAGTTGCAACTAGTTCATCCGAATTCTCTTTCTAGCAATTTTGATACCGACGGACCACATTTATGAAATACGGTGAGTAGCGGGAATTCCCCATTCCCTAGACGTTCTTTATTTGATTGATATTTCGCACATTTGTCTGACGATTGTGACAGGATCGCCCAAGGCAATTTTCTCTATTCTTAAATAGCCAGGTTGATTGGGAACAAGTACGGTCATTCGTCCTCCCTGTGTTCGATATCCCGCTCGCCGCTACACCGTGCGCTTGCGGTAAAACTACAACCGTTCTTTGGGTGTATATCCGGAGCGATCAAGTTTTTGGCGCCGTTGCCGGGGAGGCGATTGCGTTTGATTCTTTCTCACCCTAGCTATTCTTTTTCTTTTTTTTATTATTATTATCATTATTTTTATTTCTTACCTAACCCTTCCACGGTGCTAACCATTTCTTTGAAACTCTGTTTCCCCTGTGCATGTACACGAGATCTACGGCGGACCCTGAAGCTTTATTATTTGATCCCGAGATCGAACGTACCGCGCGGAGACTTAGAGCGGAAAGAAGACAAGATCCGGAAGGGAGGTATATGACCAGCCCGGAAACTCCTGAAGAATTGGCGGCAAGGATGGCGAGGATAATTTCTATTCGCGATAGGCTTCGGCCTAAGACCTCTTCTACTACCTCGTCCATTGCAGTGTCGCAGTTGGCGGCTGACAAGAACTTCGAGCTGAAGACTGGATTGGTGGTTTTGATGCAACAAGACCCATTTCATGGGAACGCACATGAGAACCCCCACTACCACATCCAACTATTCTTGTCAAAGTGCGCCACATTCCAGATGCCGGGGGTCTCCATCGATGCTATCAGACTGCGTCTCTTCCCCTTCACGCTTAAGGACAAGGCACTCTATTGGTTGAGGACGCAGGCGGACGGAGTCTTCACCACTTGGGACGAGTTAGCGGGTGCATTTATTGACAAATTCTATCCGCCATCCAAGACGGTGAAGATCCGGAGCGCTCTCATGTCCTTCAAGCAAGGACCACAGGAGACGCTCTATGAAGCTTGGGAGCGTTTTAAGGATTTGCAGCATCAATGCCCGCACCACAGTATAGAAGACTGGGAGCTAGTTCATAGCTTCTACAACGGTCTCCAATCGGGGACCAAACAAATTATTGATGCCGCGGCGAATGGTGCAATCTTGTCAAAGACTCCCGAAGAAGCTACGGCCCTAATTGAGGAGATGGCCTCAAATAACCAACAATGGGGCGATGAGCGAGGACACTCCACGTCCTCCTTAAAGCCAACTAGCATCTACGAGGCGAAGGCCGTAGCGGAGCTCACGAGCAAATTCGATTCTCTCCACAAGGTGGTGGAGAGATTGGAGAAGTTCATCACAGAGCCCCAAGGAAGCCCTTCCACCTCCGCTCCAACCAACCAAATGTGTGACTGGCAAGACCAATCCCAAGCCATGTACTCGGGAGGAGAGCAAGGAGAAGGATCCTTGGAGCAAGTACAATATGTTGCGGGGAACCAAGGGTATTGGTCCAATCCGGCCGCAAGAAATCATCCGGGATTCTCCTACGCCAACAATGAAGGAGCTTTGAACCCGCCACAACCACCGCCTCAACAAGCTCGACCACCACCACCCCAACAACAAAACTATCCACCGAGGGGGCCTACTCAACAAAACTTTCAACCGAAGCAACAAGTCCCACCATATAGGCCTCCCGGATACAACCAAGGGTGGAGGAACCAAAATCAAAATCCGCCACAAGCTCCACAACGATCCGACTTCGAAGCTAGAGTGGAGGCGTTCATGGTCGAGCAAAATAAGGTGAATGCTACTTTGAAGGCGGGGCAAGACTCTCTTAATACCGTAGTGGCTCAAATATCGGAGCAATTAGCGTTGCTCAATCGGAACACTCAACGATTGCCGGCGCAACCGGAGCAAAACCCACGGGGCAACACCGGCCACATCAACGCCGTAGTTGCCGTTACTACTAGAGGCGGGAAGGACACCACCCCCGCTATGATTCCTACCGAGGAGGCCGTGGAGGAAAGCTTGGAGCCGATTGAGCCGATAGTTGAAGTTGAAAAGGAGAAGGAGCCACAAGACAAGGAGAAAACTAGGGCGGAGCAATTAATTGAGGAAAGGCGCTTCATGCCACCGGTCCCATTCCCCCAAAGGCTCGCTAGAGCGAAAATGGAGAAAATGCTAACAAAATTTCTCGAGTACCTAAGAGGAGTTAGCCTTAACATCCCCTTCCTTGACGCCATCGTCGAGATCCCCACGTATGCTAAATTTTTGAAGGACTTGATTTCGGGGAGAAAAAGGAAGGAGAAGATCATGCTAGCCGAGGAGGGCTCTTGGTTCACCAAGAGAGAGAAGGAGCCGGCAAAATTCAAAGATCCAGGGAGTTTTCGGATTCCTTGCACCTTGGGCGGCGTTCCTCTTCAAAAGGCGTTGGTTGATCTTGGGGCTAGTGTGAGCCTCATGCCCCTCTCCATGTTCTTAAAGCTAAACACCGGGACAAAGTTGAAACCCACCGACATGCGCATTCAATTAGCCGATGGACGGATAACAAGGCCGGTGGGGATCGCCGAAGACATACCGCTACAAGTCCCGGGTGGAATATGCTTGCCATGTGACTTTGTGATCATGGACGTTAAGGAGGAGGGAGACACCTCATTGATACTTGGACGCCCGTTCCTCGCCACCGCCGGAGTCATCGTCGACGTGCGTGAAGGTACCTTAACCTTAAACGTCAGAAACATCGAGGTGGAGCTCCACATTCCTAAGGCTATGAAGCATATGCCTTATCACGAGGAACTTGACTACATGGACCTCCTTGATGAGGTGATAGAGGAGGCGATTCCTCACTCAATTGGCGCTCCTTTTGATGAAGAATTTGAAGAAGGCCCGGATTTAGGCCATGAAGAGAATAAAGATGATTCCCCCGACTTCTCCGCTGAAGAAGATGAAGGCGACGCTGATGTCGCAAGGATTCGAGAGCTCTGCAAGCTCTCAAAACTGAAGTCTCCAAAGAAAGCTCCGCCGGCGCGGAAATCGGCACCACCGGCAAAGCCGTTGACCGGAGCAAATGCTAGCTTGGGGGAGCCTCCCCCCAACACTATTTGAGATAGGATACCACCGAGGGAGAACGCGCCGCCGCCACATCCAAATCCAAGCGCGCTCCCCGGAAAGTTTGATGGGTGCATCTCATATGCACCAAACATCCCGCATTGATTGAAAATTATAGGGGGTCGAGCTCACGACCTTAAACGAGCGCTTGTCGGGAGGCAACCCGACGGTTTTTGCTTTATTTTTACTTTTTCTTTATTTTCGTTTTAGAAATTTTTGGTGTTTTGAGTCGTTCGCCCAAAAATTCTGTGATAACGGGTCCTATTTTTCTTGACAGGAGAGGAGATAGGTAGATCCATCATGAGGAGGATGAACGAGTCGACGAGGAGCGCCCCAACAAGGCGCTCGACGCTTAGGAGGAAGATGGAATCGATTGGAGGAAGAAAGACGGAGTTTAGAGCCAAAACGAAGACAAACAACAGAACACAAGGCTCGCTCGGCCGAGTATACTAGTCACTCGGCCGAGTACACAAGTTCATCCGGCCGAGCCGCTCACGAACGAGGGAAGTCTGCTGTACCCAACTCTCTGTTTATTTTCTTGATTTCGATATAACTTCTACTCGGCCGAGTATATATTTCACTCGGCCGAGTGAAACGGATACCCTCCTAGGGCGAGTCATGCCGAGTAGCTTGAGTCACTCGGCCGAATGGACTTACTCCACTCGGCCGAGGCTGGCAAAGACACTCGGCCGAAGCGATAGCGGGGAGGAAGTTTTCATTAGCCTCGCGCGGCCGAGTGACCACGTCACTCGGCCGAGTCGTAATTTTTTTATATAAATGGCCGAGGGGGGGGGGCGCGGATTTCGAAACGCAAAAAACCCCAAACCCCCGACGCTCCAGCTCCCCTCGCCCGAACCCCCCTCGCTCTCACCCTCACTCGCCCGACCAGCGCCGACCGCCGCCGCCCGGCCCACCACCGCCGGCCGAGCACCGCCGACGCCCCGCCCGAGTCGCCGCCGGCGGCCGACCGTCCGATCACCTCCGGTACCCCTGTTTTCGCCGTTTTCTCCTCTTTTCGTGTATTTCTTGAGGATCCATGTGCTAAACGCCCCCCTAACCCAAATCAATTCCTATATCTATCCATTATACCCCTATTGTTCCATACACTTTGATTATTACTCGCTGATATCGCTTTTTCATGCGCAGGTTGCTTTTTGGAGCTTAGGGGGAGCTCAGGGGAGCTTCTACGGGCTGTTTTGGACTTCGTGGAGGCGCGGACTTCGCACGCTTCCACTGCTTAGCACTCGCGGCGTGTTTGGGTATACTCTTTCCATTCTTTTTGCACACGCCACACTTTTCACGTTTTTTCGGCGCGCGCTCGGGGCCGATATGCCGCCCCGGACACGGCCGTGGTCGAAGAGAGCTTCCGCTAAGCGGAAGCGGTCAGATGATGCCGGCCCCTCCCACGAGGAGGAAGTCTCTCCTCCTCCGTCCCACACACACCCCGCACAGCCTGCAGTGCACCCACAGCCCGCACAGCCTCTCCCCGCCGCTGCACAGCCACCACCACCGGATCCACAGGTCGGGCCGCTCGGGATTACGTTCTGAGACGACGCACACCGCGCCGTCTTCGAGCGTATCTCCCAGCGCTCGATCGTACCCTCCAGGTTTGCACACCTCGCTGACCTAGGACGCCTGGGGGTACTAGAGGGGATGCTCACGTTGTACGACAACGTGGGCTGGCGAGATTTTTTCCAGGTGTCGGCGGATACTTTTACCCGCCCGACACTTGAGGTTTTGAGTTCGATCGCCCGGACCGATGAGGGATGCTCATTTCGGTTCATGGATCGAGAGTGCCAGGTCACTCTCGATATGATGAGAGCATTCTTCTCGTGGCCCGCTGTCCCCGGTGCCGATCGCGGTTACGGTCCTACCCATATCCCCCCACCTTCCTTTGACGCCGGTGCCTTCTGGGCCCGGATTACAGGCCACCACGCCGCCTTTGACCCTAGTAGGGCCAAGGCCTCGGCCATTGTCCACCCCTGCCTACGCATTGCCCAGCGCCTCATGGCGACCACCTTTTTGGCCAGATATGAGCCGGGCACGATGTCTACGCCAGAGCTCTACATGCTCTATGCGATGACACGTCCCAGAGCTCTATCTAGGGATGGACACGAGCTTGTCCCCGCCGTCGTGATCGACATTGCGGCTTGGTTTTTAGACCGCATCATTGTATCGATGGGCGCTCGCTCACCGATCTGCTGCGGCGGTCTGATCACCCTGCTTACCTTGATGACCGGCGAGGACCTACCTGACGACTTGCGACGCGTCCCGGGCCCCACTTCTCTGTCGATAGACGTTATGGCCCGGATGAAGATGCTTCGCCCGCATGGTGAGCGTCATTGGGTCTGGTTGCACGGCCCTTTCGGTGCCGACTACATGATTCTCCTGAGCCCTGCTCGGACCCAGATTACACCAGCCCACGTCGACTGGCTCCCGGCGATGGATGTTCTCATCCCCGCCGCCTACGTGCTCGAGGCCGAGGAGGCCGAGCAGGCCCACGCTGCCCACACTGCCCAGGCTACCCCCGCAGACCATGCTGCACACCCTACCGAGCCTGCCGCTGACCCTGTTGACCCAGTGGCCCCTCAGCCCATACCTGATGCTTCCGCTGCTCCTGACACTGCTGTCGGTGTCGAGAGTACTTTTGCTGAGCCCACTCCCACCACTGTCACCACTTCCGAGGCTGTCCCCACCACTCCCACTGCCACCTCTGGCCCTCTGTCCGTGGAGCCTCTTTGCTCCGCTCTCCCCGAGCGCCCGCCGACCTTTGCTGAGAGTGGAGAGCCCTCGTTTGCCGCGGTCGTGGAGACCATGGCTAGCATGATCTCCACTGGGGTTGCGCCTTTTGGTCCACACACTTCCGCCCCAGCGGTAGTTACCTCTGTCTCCACCCCCGCTGTATTTTCCGAGAGTGTCGTGGCGTCTGTCCACACTTCTGTGCCACTGACCTCTCTGGCCGCCTCGTTGCCACCTTTGCACACTTCTTTCGCTGCCGCTACCTCCACTTCCCACCAGCCGGTGCCCCGGCCTCACACTGAGGCCAGGCCCACATTTGCAGGCGCGGCACCTTTTGTTCCCTTCCCTGCTGAGCCCGTTACATACTCCACTCGCGTACGCCAGCCTCGCCCTGCGCAGCCTCGACCGGTGCGTCCCTCTGCACCACCCCCGCCCGACACTGTATTGCAGAGCATACGTGCTCTTGAGTTGGCGGTGAGTGGTCTTAGAGGTGACCTTAGGACCCTGTCCTCCACCGTCTCTGCGATGGCTGGACGCTTCGAGCTGATCCCCCAGATCCACTACTGCCTTACACAGGTCTTGGAGCGTCTCCCACGCGTACCCCCACCCACCCAGCAGGTTCCCACACACACTTCCACACACACTAGACCTGCTTCCACTTCCACGCCCACCCCAGCTCAGCAGCCTACACCACCACCACCACCACCACCTCCGCCTCAGGACGGAGACGGCGCAGCTCCACCTTCTTAGGCACCCTTGATGCCTTGATCCATTCCTGCCGTTGTGCTGCCCGTTTCTGCTGGGTCCTGTTGCACTTTTTGTCCACCCCCCCTCCCCTCACTTATTATGGTATTCTCTTTTTGATCATATCTTTTTATATCTATTTTGGGAGAGAGGGAGAGTTTTTGGTGACACTTATATCTATGTATCGCTCCTATCTGTGCATGCATCATGTCCGCATCATATTTTCATTTCTTTATTTTACCTCTTTTCTTTTCATTTTCCATGCATGCATCCTCACTTGCCCCTCCCATCGCTTGTCTCTCGGTGTGCCACACTTTGCACATTGAGGACACTGTGCCCTTTAGCTTGGGGGAGTGAGTTCTCACGTTCTTTTTCGATTTGCCACCTTTATTTTTATTTTTTCCGCTTTTGCACTTATTTTTCATCATTTTTCTTTTATTATTGCCATGCATCACGTTTTTCTTATTTTCCTGTGTGCCGCATTGCATAGTTTCTATTTTCCCTTTATCTTTATTTCTTTTTCATCTCATGCTAGAGATGACTTTTCTGTGATGATGATGACGTTGGATTTAGCTTATTCTATATGCATGCTATATTTGTCATGTCTTAGGTTTTATTTCAGATATCAGATGCTATGACTTGCTTTGCATTTAGAATAGTAACCCACACCTTTTTCCGCATGAAAATGGATGAAATTTTATTATTAGCTGAGCCTGAATATTCATATGTATGCTATCACAGAAAACACACCAAGATTCACGCATTGAATGCTTATATCTGGAGTACTGACTTTCTTTTCCTATATCACTTCTATATTCATGAATTGTACACTTCACTTCAGGATGATTGAATGATGTTAGCTATGATATATCTGGATTAGTTAGCTTTTTTGTGATCGAAACTGAGTAGATTAGCTTACCATGCTGAAGTTGTCGTGCATGTCTTATAGAGTGAACCGAGAGTTATATTTATTTCTTTCTCCACAAATCTTGAACATCATTTCTCTACTTTTAAAATCATTGGTGAATCTCCCCTTAGTGATTCTATTTTATGGCATTTTCCCCCGCTACTAATTTCTAGCTCCAAATCTCTTATTCTAAAAAAAAGAGAGAGAAAAACATTCTTGTACATCATTATCTCTCTCTGAGTTGGGATCGTTGAGTATATATTGCTTATTGCAAAGCAAAGAAAAAAAAAACAAAACAAAAAAAAAATCCTCAATAAAAGATCCCATCTCACCTTCTTTCTTTCTTCTTTCTTTTCGATGCTTTTGGAGCTATATATATATATATATATATATATATATATATAAAATGGGGATGTAAATATTTTTTATGCCACCACGCTTATAGATAAGCTTGGGGGAGGGGATCCATTGATGTGTGAGAGAGTGACTACTTGACATTGCACGACAACCTAGGCTAAGTAATATTCTATACTCGGTGAGATTATTTTAGTTTTACGAAATCCAGAAATCTAAGCCTAGCACTCATTTCATGAAATCCATACTTTTCTATTCTCTCTATTCTATAGTGTGATACTCTTATACTCCAGATAGAAAGCGTTCAATTGAAAAGTGTGTGATCCGTGATTTGTATACCGCTTTAAATGATTCAGACGACGTTAATTTTAAAATTATTCCGGTTTTCATGATTATAACGTTTTCGTGGGTTTTCTATTTCTATTTGCATTATTATACTATGATATCAAAATAAAATCCTTTGACATGAGTTTTTCATTCGGTGCATGCTATAAGAGTAAGTGAAACCCACGTCCTGAGAAAATGATCTAGCATCCTACCTCTTCGCTTCTTTCTTTCTTTCTTTATTTTCATTTCGTTTTCATTCTTCTTCGTTTTTCGTTTTTCGTTTTTCGCCATTTTCGTTTTCCAAATCCACCGGGTTCGCCTTCTACTTATCTTCCTCGAGGACGAGTAAGAGGCAAGCTTAGGGGATTTTGATCACTCCTTATTTTACACCTTTTTTCCGCATATTTGCATGCCATTTAGATCGCCCAGATCATGTTTTTCACGATATATCGACGATATTGCGATGCTTTTCACGATTTGTTGTTTTTGTCGCATTTCAGGTGATTTGGCGCGATTTGGAGTGGTCCCGAGATGCGCTTACTCTAGACGGTCACCAACGACCTCCCCGAGGGGTATTTTGCTGTTGAAGAGGAGCGGAAGAAGAATGGATGTCGCAGGAGCGACGAGGAGGCCAAAATAAGCATATTGGGCATTTCTTGTGTCCCACTCGGCCGAGTGGAGGAGCCACTCGGCCGACCAGCGGGACACTGCTCGGCCGACCAGTTCAGACACGAGTTACCTATGCACTCGGCCAAGCACCGAAGACCACATCGGCCGAGTGACGATACCACGTCCGCCCGAGTGGCGCCCAGACGAGACCCTTCCAAAACATCGAAGTTACTGTTTTTCGGCTGCCTGAGCTTCAGAAGACCCACTCGGCCGAGTGGTAAATCCCGTCCGCCCGAGTGCAGTGAAGCCATCGGCCGAGTGACGACAACTCACTCGGCCGAGCTGCCCCCGAACTGAAGACCCCTGAAAGTCCCGACTTACTGGAAAATTGCAGGGTTTTCACTCGGCCGAGCGACTTTTGTCACTCGGCCGAGTGCGATGCGCTGCCTGTAGCGAAAACTGCGGAAAACAGGCTGTGCAGGGGTATTTTGGTCACGATTTTTGGACGATTTTTGGGGCTATTTAAGCCCTGTTTTTACCCTAGTTTTGGGAGCCATCTCTTAGATTTTTTGCAGCTTTTTAGATCACTTTTTAGCTTTATTATTGTGATTGGAGAAGAGGAAAAACTTGGATTTTTGTTGGATTAAATTGAAGAACTCCATTGGTTTGCATCTCTCTTCCCTAAAAATCCTATTTTTATTGTTTATCTCAGTATTTGTGATGAATTCTATTGCTTATTTCATTGATTATACTTGTGCTATTGCTATGATTTGTGAGTAGTCTCCACGTCTTGGGGCGTGGGGATGAACCCTGCAAGCCCTATTTCCTATTTGTGATGAATTGGTGGAAATTGAGCTAGAATTGCTATTAGGGATTAGATTGGGATCGATTTACTACGGATAGCTAGGAATTCATATCAATTGGGATTTGCAAGAGATTGGATCCCAATTTGATAGGAAGCCCTAGAAATCCGAATTGGGTTGGAGTCGGATTTTCGAAGTATCGGTTTGCAAGAGATTGGACCGATACCAGGATTTCCGATTGCAATTCCATGCTAATACCCGTTTGCAAGAGATTGGACGGGTAGGAACTATCCTAATTTAGATTGTGGACCGAGTTTGCAAGAAATTGGGCTCGGTGCGCAATTGGACGATGATGTTGATCCTAATGCTAGCTTCCCTAGGCTAGGGTTTGCAAGAGATTGGACCCAAACCTAGGATAGCTATAGACCGGCAACAGCGCGAGAGCGTGAGCCTGGTTCTACATTCAGTTGCAACTAGTTCATCCGAATTCTCTTTCTAGCAATTTTGATACCGACGGACCACATTTATGAAATACGGTGAGTAGCGGGAATTCCCCATTCCCTAGACGTTCTTTATTTGATTGATATTTCGCACATTTGTCTGACGATTGTGACAGGATCGCCCAAGGCAATTTTCTCTATTCTTAAATAGCCAGGTTGATTGGGAACAAGTACGGTCATTCGTCCTCCCTGTGTTCGATATCCCGCTTGCCGCTACACCGTGCGCTTGCGGTAAAACTACAACCGTTCTTTGGGTGTATATCCGGAGCGATCAGTTGGCGAGGTAGCTTATCGCTTGGCCTTGTCGCCATCTTTGGAGGGAGTTCACAATGTTTTCCATGTGTCGCAGCTTCCTCGATACATTGGCGATCCATCTCATGCTGTGGATTTTTCGGAGATTACCGTTCGCCCCGATATGACGTATGACCAGCATCCAGTGCAGATTCTGGACAGGCGTCAGAAATCGCTTCGGAATAAGATTGTCAATCTTGTGAGGGTGATGTGGCGACACGGCTCACCTGGAGAGTCTACTTGGGAGAATGACGATGAGATGTGAGAGCGTTTCCCACTTTTGTTTCCGGACACGTGAGTGTTTGGAAATTCCGAGGACGGAATTTTTCTTAAGTTGGGGAGGATGTAACGACTGGTTTTCATGTATCTGGATTTATTATATTATAATATATGTTTTGGTGGATTTTCTCCTCATGTGTGGTTTTCGTCTCCGTAACTTTCATTTTCGATCGTTTCGTCGTGTTTTCTCGTTTCTTCCTTAGGATCGTCGATTTCGGAGTAAGTCATTCGTGAAGGGCTTCATAACGGTCGTATCTACTGTTAGATCAAGCCTAGGAGTCTTAGGAATCGATCCCGGAGCTCCGCGCTCCGTATCGGAACTTTTGGTGCTTATTAGCCGGTGTAAGAAGGGGCACCGACCGACTAGATGACGATCCAGTCGGTCGGCAATCCTTCTTGGAACGACTAGTTGGCTTTCTAAATTTCTCAGGAGTTACTGTTTATCGTTAGTCGGTCTAAGAACGTTGGTTGACCGACTAGGTTGCAAACTAGTCGGTCGGCAATGCTTCTTTAACCGACTAACCCATCATCTAAATTTTAGTATCAGTAATGTTCACTCTTAGTCGGTCTAAGAACGTTCATCGACCGACTAGATGTTAAACTAGTCGGTCAGTAGTTGTTCATCGACCGACTAAATCCAAATCCTATTTTCGTTCAGAAGTTACTGTTTACACTTAGTCGGTCTGCGTTGGTCGACCGACCGACTAGTTGCCAAACTAGTCGGTCAGTGGTTGCTCTTTGACCGACTAATCTGTGTTAAAACCCTAATTTCTGGGCAGCCGCCAGCCCATCCTATTTAAACCCCTCCCAAACGTTTTCTTCTTCCTCCACTCGACCTAAAACCCTAGTTTCTCCCCCATTGAGCCCCCATCTTCCTCAAACCCTTATTCCTCCATTCCAAGCTCATCCTCCATCATCCAACCCATCCCTCAACACATTCTACCCCTCATCTTCCCCAAAATCTCATCAAATCCCCAAAATCCCCCAAAAACCCTAGTTCTCCAAACTTCTCCATTCGTTTCCAGATCTGGACCCTAGGTTCTCCGGAGTGTTTCTTCCGCCTCCTCACGGTAAGAAATCGATCTCTCGATGTTTTCATAACCTATTTGTATTTTTATGAAACCCTAATGAATGAATGTTGTTTTGATGATTGTTTCCCCATAACAGTGATTTCCCCGTAGATTAGCATCCGCGAGACGAACCTTCGTGATCGTCATCCCCGGTGCTAGGCAAGTGAAACTTGCCACTTAGGGTTTAGGCCATGTTTTAGGCCATTTTGCTCGTTGTAGGCGTAAAAGAGGCTAGGCGACGAAATGATACTCGCCTAGGCGCAAATTTAGGAACTAGCTTGACAACGAAGCTAGGTCCAACATTATCATGTTGCACAATTACCATGTCATGTTTAAATTCCATTAACGGTACGTAAATTAATTTTCATGTCATTGCATTCCTTAAGTGATCCCGTGATTGCGTAGCATCGCTACAATACTTGTGTTTCCTGGCTCGTGACCAGAAGCGAGCATAATGAGTTGCTAAACCCAACGCTCGATATTGAATTGTGAACTAAGAAACAAGCTCCCGTGCGGGGCAACCCTGGCTCACTTGCTGGGCTCATGTACAGGGACACTGGCTTGTTTACGTGTGGGATGGGGTAAGAGTTAAGCGGTCATTCAACTGGGGGTCTGCCTGATCAGCAACTGCAGTTGTAAGGCGTAAACTCTGGGGTGGGGTAGTGTTTAGCGCCGATCAGCGTGAATGCTACACCATTCAGCTGCAGGGCGTAAACATCTACAAACAACAGTGAAACGTGAATAGTGAATTGATTGAGATTGTTAGTAGCTTGGCTACTCTTGTCTTGTCCCGATAATTGTTCTCTTGTCCTTATTGTTCACCATGTCTTGCTTGTGCACTCATGTTATAACTGCCATGTCATGCATACTAAAACTGCTAGGTTGCTAGTTGCCTTACTTTCCGTTTCCTTGCCCAAGTTTTTTAGACTTGCTGACATGTACCCCTTTACTCTTTTGGGTGACACATATTAGATCCTGAGCCTGAGTACCTTGTTGAGGACGAGGTGTTTGCTGACGCCGAGCCCGAGCTTGTGTTTGACGGGGAGTATGTGGACACTGGGGACCAGTCCTAGTGTCTTCGTTGTGTTTTCCTTTTTGATTAGACTGCTATTTTGTTGTCGGTGCGTAGCACCTATACTTTGTGGCGTTGTTTCTTTTGTTGGCCTTGTTCTGGGCCTTAGACTCTTTCTTTTAGCCTGGTGACTTTTCTGGATGTTGAACTTAATTTCATGTTGGACAATTTATGAGATATGAGAATTTTATTTCTGTCTCTCCTTTTATTATTGTTGTTGCTCCGTTTGTGGTTACATGGACCTACTTATGTTTTATTGACGCTTATCGGGTTTGGGGCTTCACAGCTCCACTCTCGTGCGGACCTTTTCACGTCTCGTCTCCATTTTAGGGAAGCGGGTCGTGACAAATACCAGGTCAAGCTGGCCTCTCAAGTCGAAGTCTAGAGGTCCATGATGGCGACATTAGCTCGCGATAGGTCATGACATAACTCCTGGCACAGTTCTATGATACAAATTAGCCTTTTATTCGCCACAAATTGGCTCAACTGGGCTTTAGGCATAGACAGAGCCAGCCATCACAGCTTCATTACCGAGCTTTAATGTCATAGCTCCATAAAATATGAGATATCTAAGCCCTCAGCTCAAGATGGGGCCTCCATTGGTCTGACCTTAACGACCCAGCGGGGCAAGCGGTCAACGGCACTCTGCTCCACAGTGCTACCTTTAGCAAATCCCCCAATCCAGGTTGGGGCCCCCCTCGGTCTGACCTCAGTGACCCCATGGGTCAAGCACCTCATCTCAAATCATGTTGAATCCAGTAGTTCAGCCAAGGTTGTAAAAAATGTTAGGCGCTAGGCATTCGGATTGCTAGCGCCTAGCGCCCAGAGCATTAATCGGGGATTAATCGGCCTAGGCGGATTTGTATTTTTTTAATATTTTATTTATTTTTATATAATATATTTATGTTTATATATAAATATATATATATTATTTAAAATACCTCAAATATTTAATACATACTAAATCAAATCCAGTTTACCTACTTTAGAGTATTTGTGTGCAACAAAATAAAATTTAAAAGATACTCTTGTGCAATTAAGCCATTTACCAAAAACGTCCAGACACCGCCCAAGAACCGCCTAGGAACCGTCCAGAGCGCCCAGACACCGTCCAGAATGCTTAGGTGGCCGATTAATCCCAAAAACGCCCAGATTGACCGCCCAGGCCATACTCAGAGCGTTTACTGGCCGCCTAGCGCCTAGGCGCCACCTAGGCGGCCGTCCAAGCCGATTTTTAGAACACGAAGTTCAGCACACTGCTCAACAATACCGCCTTCAGTAAAACCCCAAAACAGGCTGGGCCTCCGCTAGCGAGACTCCTCACGGGGCCCCTAGTGCAGACCTCCGCTGGCAAGACTCCTCAGAGGGCCCCAGTATAGACTTCTACTGTCAAGAACTAGCTTTTGCTGGTGAGGCTCCCAGGAGGGCCCCAGCACCGACCTCTGGCACTCGACTCCGGTTGTGCCATGTACAAACTAACCTCTGGCACTCGACTCTGGTTGTGCCATGTACAAATAGACCTCTGGCACTCGACTCCAGATGTGCCTGAAAACCTCCTAGAGGGGTGTGAATAGGGTGTATGACACAAATTCAACAAAATTAGCATGGAATAAACAGCCTAATAATCAAGGTATGACACCAATCACAAATTTTCAACAGAGTGGCTCCCTGCCTCTGCTCCGACCTCAACATAAAGGATTTCAAACCTATTTTTATAACAAAAAATGATACTCCTTGATCACGCTTTCGGAGGGTGATCAAACCATACAAAATATCGTTCAAAAATTTAACGCTCTAAGATAGCTCCTAAGTGAAGCTATTCTAAAAATACAATCTCATCAAAAAATTATCTCATTGAATAATTACATAGAATAAATTCAGAAAAATATCACCATGATGTAGACCGTATCGAGATGATCACGTAGCGCAAACCGTGCTTGATTCTGACGTTCGTAGAGAAAGAAATCAACTTTTTAGCTTCACGTCTGCAAATTTTCTTCCTCTTCTTTTTTGATCAACTCTTGAAGCTTGGATGGAAGAGATGAAGTCGGCTAGCAAGGAAGATGTTGGATCTCTGGAAATTTTGGGTTGGATCCCTTACATCTCCAATAAATGGCTCTCTCTCCCCCCCTTTTATAGAGGGTAAGAATATCTATTCAATTAGGAAAGAATATCTCTTCAGTTAGAATCCTTGATCATTAATTTGTTCTCCAAATCTTCACTCTAAATCCCTTGATTTGTATAAATCTCTTTTAATTGGAAACATCCAATAGAATAGGTCTTCAAAATCAATAGAAAATCATATCCACGATTGGAAGTCAACTTTGGGCATTTGACTGGTCAAAACTGGTCAAAACTGGGTTATTTAGGAATTCGGCATGTATGGCACGGTCATGTGCCAATCAGCACGGCCGTGTCAAGTAATGGCCGGCTCCGGATATATACCCGGAAACAATGTAGTCTTACCGCAAGCGTACGGTTAAGTGGTGAGCGGGTATCGAATCACGGAGAGAAACTGTTGGTATTATATTTAATACTCAGCAGAGATGGAATAATGATTGAGGAATGTTTAGTGTTACAAGCGTATAAAATATCGTTTATAAATTCAATTAATAAAAGTGCCTAGGGCTAGGGAATCTCCACTATAGATCTCAAGCATCAATGTGAAATTATATTCTTCCATATCACTACTCTTGGTTTAGTGTGAAATTTTCGCAACAATGTTATGAACCAACGCACGTTCTCGCGCTACGCAAGTCTATAGTAATCTAAACTAGAGCCTCGCTCTCACGCAAGCCTAGTTCAAACCACTAGCATTAAGGTCGACAATGTAACTCAACTCCAACTCAAGTTCGCCCTCGCGCAACGTGAGTTTGAATCTAGATCATGATGGTTCGTATTCGTTTTACCGTCGTACAAACGAATATAATTATAGAAATATAATAAAGATGCTGGCTGTAGTAAATCTCTCACACCAACTCTAGGAAATCTCGATTATAGATCTAATTCGAATATCTAGGGCTTCCCATAGATCAAGATTCTCTCTCGAGCTCTTAATATCCAATAGAAATTCCTACATATCCGTAGTAAATCAATCATAATCTAACCCTTTAATAAGTTTAACAACATGGGTTTCAATAGATTTCACATATCAAGCTTTGAATCCATATGGTTTATCACGTTGCCCTAGAGCAAAGAGACTACTCACAATTCATCATAATCGAAACATTAGAATTGGGATATGCAATAGAATACATCACAAAAGATAGATCTAAACAGAAATTTATCATAAAAATTAGAAATAGCAAGAGTTTAGACAAACAATGATGTTTAAGGCTTCAAATAACAAGAGAATTAAGATCATTACACTCCAATCCTTTGTAAGGATCCTGTCTATGGAGAAAACACTAGAAGGGGGGGTTTAGACATAGCAAGAGTTTAGACAAACACTAGAAGGGGGGTTGAATAGTGGGATATGCAATAGAATACATCACAAAAGATAGATCTAAACAGAAATTTATCATAAAAATTAGAAATAGCAAGAGTTTAGACAAACAATGATGTTTAAGGCTTCAAATAACAAGAGAATTAAGATCATTACACTCCAATCCTTTGTAAGGATCCTGTCTATGGAGAAAACACTAGAAGGGGGGTTGAATAGTGTTTAAGCAAATTAAAACGATAGTTACACCAAATTAAAATGCTAACCAACAATATAATGCAGAAATAGAATTAAACCCAAATAAGAAACAAATGCAAACACAATTATGTTTCTAGGGTTCGGATTACCCAAGTCACTCCCGACTTGTTCCCGGTAATCCTACGTCCCTTCCACCCGGATACCTCCGGATACTCAAGTTAGAACCCTAACTTGAGGTTTCCTTAAAACCCACTTGTAGCAACCCTACAAGTGAAATCGAATACACTCGATGTCCTTGACTCCCACAACTTGGGAGCAAGCAAACCGCTCTCACAACCCGAGAGCAAATTCAATATACGAAAATAATGAAATCTAAAATCAACACTTACAATCACCTATGCCTTGAAGTAGAACTTGAAGGAGTGGTGTGTTGTGTGTTGAAGACTCTCTTGAAGAGAGGAGAAAGCCCTTTCTCTTGACTGCACCAATTGCCTAGAGGATCACTCTTTAGTTCTAGGTTGGAGAGCAAAAGAACACAGATTTGGAATTCTTAGGGCTTTGGATTTGAGAGCTTTAAACTTTAAAATCAAAGCTTAGAATGAAAACTTGGAAGAATTGGTAACCTCTCAATGGAATAGTAGAATCCCCATTTATAGGTTTCTCAAATCCACAAAACAGTTTAGGCAAAAACACTTTTGGAATCCGTAAGAAAAATCTCAACGGATAGAAACTGAACCCGTAACAGTCGACTGTTGAAGAAACCACAGTCGACTAATGCACAGTCAGCATGGGTAGGTAAGAATTCATAACTGTAACTTACCACGTGGACAGTCGACTGCTGAAGCAAAGACAGTAGACTGTTAAACCAACAGGCGACTGTAATTACTTCTACATGCGACTGGCCGAGAGATGGTAAGTTGAATGAAATCTGGAAATCCTGTAAGATAACATGACAGACGACTGATGAGGATTACACAGTCGACTGTTAATCAGAACAGGCGACTGTAAATCCTTATACAGACGACTGGCAAATACCCTGAGAATTTTCAGAGAGCTGAGTCAATAAATTGGCTCACAGACAGACGACTGATGCAGCATACACAGTCGACTGATCCAAGGGTCAGTCGACTGTATATTCAACATTAGTCGACTGGCCGTAAAAGATACATCAACATAGTTTGGGCAGAAGGATAGACAGGCGACTGATTTACAAAACACAGTCGACTGTCACTAGGACAGGCGCCTGTGAATCGTTCATCAGTGGCATGTGCGAAAAAAACATAAAGGCCCAAAACTAGATTGCAAAAGTTTGTACATAACAGGCGACTGTAGAATAAAACACAGTAGACTGTTTTTGAGACAGATGACTGTAAAATGTTCAGCAGTCGACTGTTATAAACAATCCAAGCACAATCACAAAGGAAATGAATTGGGTGTTGGATATGGAAGACGTTTGTACACCCTTGTGGGGGATGTACGAGGGAATACGGACCTCGAACGTCGCGTACACGAAGTCGTGTGCAAAGGGAATCTGTTCCCTTGCGGAGAGGATCTCTGGATGAGTGGGAAAGTCGCATTATATATGCATAAGTGCATGCGACATATGGCTAATAAAGGGGGAATATCTTAAGCTTATGTTGTACCATGCATATGGTACAACTTAAGCTTATAATGTGCCATGTATCATGGTACACCTTAATTAAGTTGTTCCAAAGGAACAACTTACCCTAAAATAACTACCTTGGGGGCTATAAATAAGACCCAAGGGTAAGCCATTTATTACACCTTTTGCATGAAATTCATGCATGCATCTTCATCCTAGCGAAGCTCTGCAGAAATCCTTTCTCTCCCTCTTATCCAAGTTCTTAATCTAAAGTAGAGATTTAGATTGTGGATTAGTAGCCTTACTCCGTTCGTGAGAAGACTCGATCCGTCGTGGCGAATCCGAAGGCGAAGTTCGTAGACTACCGTGCCGCATACGCAAGCGTAAGTCTAAACTTCATATTATCGATCCTAACTCTGTTTTGGACAGGATCCTACATTGGTATCAGAGCCATATGGGTTCGCCCCGGTCAAACCACCGCCCCGTCGAAACTATGAACGAGTCGTTGTCTTTTTCACGAATGGGTCTCCTACTATTATGGATATAGTAGGAACGCTTCGTGACGGAGAGAACGCATCGGTTGTTCTTTTCACGTTAGGGTCTCCTATCATTACGGATATGGTAGGAACTCTCCTTGACGGGAAGAACCGACCGTTCACGTAGTATGTTATTTTTCATTTTTGGCACACGGCCATTAGGAGATAACTAATTTCTCGACGAACGGGTGCTTCATCGACGAACGGGTGCTTCTTCGAGGAAGATGATGGTAGTTATTTCCATCGGGTAAGAGGAATGTGTGCGGCAACCCCATTCAAAGGGGGTGGCCGGCCATGGCCAAAAGGGCCATGGCCGGCCAATGCACAAGAATGGCCTTGGCCATGACCGGCCATGGCCAAGCCATGGCCGGCCATGGCCAGGCCGGCAGTGGCCGGCCAAGGCCAGGCCGGCAATGGCCGGCCACGGCCTGCCGGCCTTGGCCGGCCCTGGCAGAGGCCAGGGCCGGCCTGGCCAGCCCTGGCAGAGGCCAGGGCCAATGCCCTGGCCTCGGCCAGGGCATGGCCGGCCCTGGCCGGCCTCGGCCAGGGCAGGGGCCCTGGCCGAGGGGGCCAGGGCCCCTGGCCGGCCAGGGCAGAGGCCCTGGCCGGCCCTTGGCCAAGCCCCGGCCAGGGCAGAGGCCCTGGCCGGGAAGAAGTTAGCAATTCAAAAAATTGGTCGACCAATTTAGTGTTTTTGGTCGACCAATTCGACGGAAGGTCTGGGTTGATTGCAAACTTGCCAAATGACCCATACGGGGTAACAAAAGGCCTTGGTCAAACTCGAATGTGTCGATTAGTCCATACGGGGCTAACCACAGTGCCGACTAGTTCATACGGGACTAACGTTTTAATGAAGTTTTTCATTAGGCTCTACTCCTTGAAGATTAGCCATAGTGCTCTACTTCATGCGAGATTAGCCATGTCATTGTGCTCTACTCTACGGAGATTAGCCAATGTACTTGTGACATTGTGCTCTACTCTACGGAGATTAGCCAATGTATTTTAAATTTTTTGAAAAATACGTTTTCAAAAACGCTTTTCCGCTGCAAAGTACTATAAGAGTACTAACATTTGATAAAGTGAGGGAGAAATATTGAAAGTTACTCTAGATGGTAATTGGAAACATAAGTGACCTTTCCGATTCTAGAGTAACATCTTCAATATTTTTCGAAAGTAACTTATCAAATTATGAATATCATTCCAAGTGGGAGTTGATTTTAGAACTATCCATATGGGATATTCTATTATCATTTCAAGTGGGAATTATATTTGAAAAATACGTTTTCAAACTCGCTTTTCCGCTGCTAGTACTACAAGAGTACTGTTGTTTGATAAGTGATGGGGGAATATTGAAGGTTGTTCTAGATGGTGATTGGAATCAAAGAGACCTTTTCGATTCTAGAACAACATCTTCAATATTTTTCGAAAGTAACTTATCAAATATAATATAATTTCAAGTGGGAGTTATATTTTTAAGAATTTTTATGCAATGTGTTTTTGATCGAACCTTCGGTTTTTATGTCTTTTGCAGCATTTTAAAAGTAAAATGTCTTCCGCTTCAAAGAATATCGTCGCTGAGTTAAACAAAGGTGAAAAACTCAACGGCGATAATTACAAACTTTGGTCCATTAAGATACAATACGTTCTAGAGGAGCAAGAAGTGCTCGAAACTCTAAAGAACGTTATGATTGAACCGGAGTTGGGCACTACGGCCCAACACCGAAGAGACAATGAAGCTTTTGATGCTTGGTCTCGGAAGAATAAGATAGCACGCATTACGTTATTAAGCAGTATGGCTGATGACATAATGCGCATCTTCCGAGAACATGACCTAGCCATGGACATATGGTCCAAGCTAGAGGAGAAGTTCGGTGGCACATCGGTGTCCAAACTTCGCGCCTTAACTATAAAGTTCGATACATATAAGAAACGTCCAGATCATTCCATGGGGAAACATCTGCGACATATGGCGAACCTTATCTCAGAGTTAAAGGACGCAGGTCATGTGCTCACGGATGAGCAACAAATCCAAGCAGTCATACGTTCCCTACCAAATGGGTGGGACCAAATGAAGATGCATCTCACTCACAATGAGAGCATCAAGACCTTCGGCGATGTTTCCAAGCACCTCGAATTAGAGGAAGAGCGGCTTGCGGCTGCCAAGCCAAGTGCAGAAGTGCACATGGTTGCTAGTTCCTCACACGGGGGAAAGAAACGGAAAAATCGTTCGAAGTTCACTAATGAACGTAATAAGCAACCTGAGTCTACCAAGAAACCCAAACATAAGGGTGGGCACAAGAAATGGCACAAGAAGAAAGACTTGAAGAGGATCAAGTGCTTCAAGTGCAACAAGCTCGGTCACTATGCTCGTTCGTGTACGAGTGGAGGCGAAGAGGTAACTTGTAAATATACTAGTTACATATGTGTTTCTAGTTCAATATTTCTTGTGGAATCTAATCCATTTTGGATAATTGATTCAGGTGCCACCGACCACATAGCAAGGGACAGACGGTCCTTCGTGGAGTATCACCGGATACCCCAAGGAACGAAGTGGATCTATGTAGGAAACAACACACGTGTTGAAGTGAAAGGCGTTGGGACTTGCAAGCTAGTCTTGGACAACGGCCGCACTCTCCTACTTCATGATGTCCTCTTCGCTCCAGATATTCGAAGGAATATAATTTCTGTGGTTGTATTAATGGGTCTTGGCTATAGCTGGTTTTTTCATGATTGTAATGTGGACTTAAGTTGTAATAATACTCTTATTGGTACTGGGTTTGTATTTAAAGGATTTATTGTAATGAGTACAATGTATGATTCCTCATGTAATGAAAATTTCCTTGTTGCAAATTCTAAGACTTATGAGTCTGATGTGAATTGTTGGCACGCAAGGCTTGGTCATATTGGACCAAGCGAATGGATAGACTTGCCAAACGTGGCCTTCTATCCAATGTTTCAAAGGTTGAAATGTCGACATGCGAACATTGCCTTGTGGGGAAATCTTGTCGCAAGCCGTTTGGAACCGGCACAAGGGCCGAGGTTCCATTACAGCTTATCCATTCGGACATATGTGGTCCGATGAATGTCAAGACAAGACGCGGAAAGTCCTATTTCATCACTTTTATTGATGATTTCACCCGATTCGGACATATCTATTTGATATCCCACAAAAGTGAAGCTTTGGCTTGCTTTAAAAACTATATGAGTTTAGTGGAGAATCAATTAGATCGCAAGATTAAGGTCTTGCGAACCGATAGGGGCGGTGAATATCAATCAATAAGTTTTAAGGAACTTTGTGATGAAAAAGGCATAGTACATCAGGTAACTATGCCTTATACTCCTCAACAAAACGGTGTTGCAGAAAGGAGAAATAGGACTTTAATGGAAATGGTCCGTTCAATGATGGCGCAAGCTAACTTGCCAATCACCTTTTGGGGTGATGCATTATTGACGGCCACTTTCATTTTAAACCGCGTACCCTCGAAATCAGTTAGCTCCACTCCTTATGAGTTGTGGAACCAAAGGTCTCCTGACTTAAACATTTTGAAACCTTGGGGTTGTGCATCCTACGCACATATTTCCTCCCATAAGTATGGCAAACTTGGGCCAAGGGGAAGGAAATGTATCTTTATACGATACGCAGAAAACTCCAAAGGTTATGTTTTTGTTAGTCAGGAAGACAATGGTGGGCTAATTGAGTTTGAGTCGAGGGATGTCACTTTCTTGGAAAACGAGTTTCCAAGACAGGGCGAGATAAGTCAGGACTTATCTCTATTTGAGATTTATGATCAAGAAGGATTACCTCATTCGAGTGGGAGAATTCTTGGTGAAAATGAAAATACGTTTCAACCTTCACCAATGGATTATACGAATGACGATTATCCTATTCCATACGGGAATAATGATCCAAGTGGGAGCAACTCTAACAACATTCCAAATGGGAGTGATATTAGAATTGATCTAAATTCAAGTCAACAAGGACTTGAAGAATCTCAAATGCGACGTAGTAGTCGTACAAGGTTGGCTCCTCTAAGATTTGAGGATGAATTTCCGCAAACCTTTATGACTTTACTACAAGAAGATGACGAGCCTGCTACTTTCAAACAGGCCGTATCTTGCCCTGCTAAAGACAAATGGATGGAAGCGATGCAAGAGGAATTAGAATCCATGAAAGTTAACCAAGTCTGGGACTTAGTTGACTTACCCAGAGGACGTAGAGCTATTGGGAACAAATGGGTTCTCAAGATCAAGCATAAGGCTGATGGCTCTATTGACAGATATAAAGCTCGCCTTGTCGCGAAAGGTTTTACGCAACAGGAAGGGATAGACTACGAAGAGACCTTCTCACCTGTTGTTCGTTTTACCTCAATTCGCCTGATTCTGGCAATGGTAGCTTGCTTAGACCTCGAATTACATCAAATGGATGTAAAGACTGCTTTTCTCAATGGAGAATTGGACGAGGAGATCTATATGGAACAGCCAACAGGGTTTGTAAAAAAAGGAAACGAACATAAGGTTTGTAAACTTCTTAAATCCATATATGGTCTTAAACAATCCTCGAGGCAGTGGTATATATGATTTCAAGAGGTTGTCTTATCAAATGGTTTTTCCATGCTTGATGAAGATAACTGTGTATATATCAAGAGGAATAAGAACAAGTATGTTATTATGTCTCTATATGTAGATGACATTTTAATAACCGGAAATGACAAGGGCTTTGTGATGGATATCAAGGCTTGGCTTTCATCAGTCTTTGAGATGAAAGACATGGGAGAAGCCGCATATATCCTTGGAGTTAAGATTTCAAGGAATCGTTCGAAGAAACTTCTTTCTCTTTCACAGGAGACTTATATAAAGAAGGTTCTAGAACGTTTTAATATGCAGGACTGCAAGTCCATTGATACTCCAATAAGCAAGTGCGACAATTTATGTCTGAAATCATGTCCGAAGAACCAAAAAGAGAAGGAGATTATGGAAAAAGTTCCATATTCCAGTGCAGTTGGTAGTCTAATGTACGCTATGATGTGTACAAGACCGGACATCT